>CM028137.1:419022500-419620000 GCA_016271365.2 Neoceratodus forsteri | reverse complement strand
GCCTGGTTAGACACTTGGCAGCTGGGGTTCAATGCCAAGAAATGCAAGGTGTTACATTTCAGTGCAAAAACCCCAAGGAGGAGTTACCAGCTAGGGGGAATTCAACTAGCCAAGATAGAAGAGTTGAAGGACCCAGGGGTGATCACAATGGCAGCAATGAACA
The DNA here is from genome assembly GCA_016271365.2 of Neoceratodus forsteri. Classification (NCBI taxonomy): domain Eukaryota; kingdom Metazoa; phylum Chordata; order Ceratodontiformes; family Ceratodontidae; genus Neoceratodus; species Neoceratodus forsteri. The sequence continues at coordinate 419,619,837 of CM028137.1, read as the reverse complement.
ACTCAGCACAGTGTAGCTGCAAGGCCAACAGAATGCTGGGTTGTATTGCAAGAGGATATCCTCCAGGAGGGAGGAGGTAATCCTGCCACTGTAAAGGTCACTGGTTAGGCCACACCTGGAGTACTGCATGCAATTCTGAAGACCATACATGAAGAAGGACATTAGGTTACTGGAGGGGGTGCAGAACAGGGCAACAAAATTATCCAGGGGCTAAGGGACTTACCCTACAAGAGTAGGCTGAAGGAGTTGAACATTTACTCCCTGGAAGAGAGGAGGGACAGGGTTTACATGATTGAAACCTTCAAGTACATGAAGGGAATAAATAAGACAGGAATGGAGGGGCATTTCAAATTAAGGAGGGGGAGGGACACTCAAGGGCATGATCTGAGATTGGAAGGGGGAAGGTTCAGCAGGGAAATGAGGAGACACTTTTTTACAGAGAGGGTGGTATCTCGGTGGAACGCATTGCCAGAGGAAGTGGTATACTGTAGAACAGTGGGCTGCTTCAAAAGGGGATGGGACAGGGTAAGGAGGAAAATCACTGGAAGGGGAAGGGGAGGGGCAGCTGCAGTATAAGGGCTTCTAGCTGCACAATCGAGCGGGCTTGATAGACCAAAAGGCCTTTATCTGCTGGCAATTTCATATGTCCATATGTACCTGCAACAGGGATACTACTAACTGTTCCCTATAGGGTGACAGTGGCCTCTAGGGGACCTTTTTATATTATACAAAATGCCAGTCCCGCTATTCAGGAGGAGGGGCTATATGGCATTATTGTCAATTATGTAATTGGAGCCCATTTACTGATTAAATATATGTTTTAAGTTACTTGTTTTGAAAGGAATAAGATGCTTAAAATAATAAGGCTTAGAACAACTTTTTTCTTTTGTGTACATATGGTTGTTGGCCTTAAACCTCCTAATTGAGTTAAGTGTGTGGATCTTATGTTAAGGGGGAGGGGTATATAAACCCTATGAACAGAGAGACAAACAGATTAGCTGGAGTTAGTTTCACTTACCTGAAGTCAAGGTAAGAGGAGAACCTACAGGGTGTAGGCTCCTGACCTGCACTGAAGTAAGAATCAAAGATGTTTGCCTAAAATCAAGACCGTGTTTTCTACTTCTGAAAGTAGTGATTTGAAGTACTGTTATTTATTATAGTTTATTAATTTTCTCTTATTTTTGTGTAAAAAATAAAACCACACTGAGGTGTGTTGTACCTTACATCTGTTGTTGTGTGTTATCCTTCACCCACACCCTACGACAGTCAGACTAACACCTTTGAACCCCTTCTGAACTCTTGATGCTGCTGCAATTAAGGAGCTCTCTTCAAAATACCACAGGGTCTGGTCGAATTGTTACCTTGTTTTTTCTCTCCATAAGGATGCCATACATGAGATGCTTCATCCTAAACTTTGAGCTCTGTACAGGAATAAAGCATGCATCCAGCTTCCTGCTTATAAAAAGATCATCTTAGCCAGCCCGACGGTGCAGTGGTAGCGCTACCACTTGTGACACCAGCGACCTGGCATCAGGAGCAAACTCAGATTCCTGGAGGTCCAGCTGGGTGAGCAGGATCGAGCACCCAAGAGGCTGCTCTCCTCCTCCAGGGAGGGTGGGCTGCAGGTCCAGCTGCTTTACCATCACCTGGGTGACCACCAGTGGTGGTGCAACAGGGCTGCAGAATGACTGGGAGCTGAGAATGCTGGCAGGGATCTGGAGTGGTGGCACGTCTCTCATGCCCCACCTCCTGGATCCCCTCGAGTGCCAATGCCCTCGAGGCAGGGACCAGAAAGCCAGGGAAAACCCTGCATCAGCTGCCAGTAGAAGGACCCAGCAGCCCCGGACTTCATAACCAGGCTCATTGGGGGACTGACTAGACTGCCCGATGCACACTAATGGACTGTGGAGGGATGACCCATGGTCCCCTCCACCCCGCATGGGGGTACAACCAAGGCAGGATGGGGCAGGTCCATTGGGTTTCCAGGAGATACCTGGGGTGAAGCTAGGGTAAACACAGCCTAGGATTCCCGGAAGAGTGGAGGCTGATGCAGTGAGAAAGGGTATAGAAAGAGAAAACAAAAACGTAAAAAAATAGAGATCTTCTTGAAGATGATCCTCCCTATCTTTGAGTAGGGTGATTTGTATATAGTGCCGTACCATAATCCACCCTGACCAGACAGGACCCTATTTCCTCTTTTCCGTTTTGCCCTGGACTGCCCCCCTCATACTCACCACTGTTCCTATTACTCTTCTCTTGCTGTCTTCTTGTCAGTGCCAGATGACTCACCATTGTGCCTCCATTATCTCTAAATTCTGGTTTGGCTTCCTCCGTCCTTGCCATTGTTCCTCACCCCTTGCCTTTTTTCAATGCAGTGCATCCCTCCTCTCCCACTTACTCCCTTTGTAACTCTGACTCTCAATCACTCTCCTTTCCTCCTGCTAAAATCATCTTCAGGACCACCTGCTTTCTCTTTTGGATTCCCAAGCTTTAGTCTAATCTTCCCCCTGGTATCTGCTCTGCCTTCTCTCCTTCATCTCTTAAAACCCTCCTCCATGACTTCAAGTCTCACTCCTGCAAATGCCCTGACCCCTCCTCAACCTCTTGTTTCCCTCATTGACATGCCCTTGCTGACTGCACCCTACTCCAGACAACTCCACTGGGTTGATATTTTGTTATCTGCTTCACCATTATAAATACCCTGTACATTTCTGCATATCTTATACCGATTATATTGAAATGTGTGCAGCATTTTGTGAGTTTGCTACTCTCTGAGGCTGCCCCTCTTATGACTGCATCTTATCTTACTGTAAATTAATAATGTGCAGCTACTGTGACTGCTTTGCAACAGTACCATTATCATTCTGGTGTGGCTTTCTGACTATCATCATGGTCCATATCTTGTACCTACTCTGTACCTCGTACCTTTCTGTACATTTACTGTGCCATCACATCTGCTGCACTATTGCTGCTACCTCTTGCAGTTACTATATTTTCTCTACCTCAGATACGTTCATGTTTTAATTATGGATGTCCCTTATTGTTGTATTGCATTATGCACTGTTGCTCCTTGCCCCTTCTCCTCAGGATGCATCTGGAAATGAGCTGCTACCAGCTCAGTATGTCTTTCTTGGTAAAACATTTGAAATAAATAAGAAAAATAAAAAAACAAGGGACCAGGACAGAGTACAACTTGAAATACCTGGGCTTGGTCTCACCCCTCTTTCATGATCAATTTGGTATTGTAAGAAGATTTGCAGGATTGCAGCATTTTACCATATTCCTTTGTAAAATCATGCCCCATTTGGCAGTGAACTATAAAGCTTATAGATCTGAACTGATGCTAAATTTTCTCACTTGAGCCCTCATAGGCCTGAGGTCATCAAAAAGCCAAGGAGAGCTACAGTATTTAATTTATGGACATCTCGTCTTTTGAGGTGCTAGTGGATCTGGAATCACGGATAAGCCAGTGTTATAAAATCCAACTACTGCATCTCTTCCAAGGAGTTCAGGGATTTAACAGAGTCATAGAGATAAATCTATGGAACCAGATTTTACAATAGTAGAACAAATCATTTTTAAAGGACGATATGAAATGATACTTTTTGGGAGCAATTATGTTACACAATCCAATGTAAAAGAAAGTAATAAGTGGTTTGAATGACCAATGCCATTTACTCTAAATAATGACACACTAATACCACATGCAGTAATGAAGTCTAATGTATGGCTGGGCTGGCAGGAAGGAGCCCTTAAGGACAGATTCAAACCATGGTAATCTAGTAAAGCTAATAAATTCATAGCTCTAATATCCAGAACAGTATACACATGAATGTTAAAATCACCCAGGTTTAACTGTTTTTTCAAATGGAGACATGTATATGATAAGAAATCATTCAGTTCAGTTAAGAATTTTAGGTAATACTGTGTCAGTCAGTAAACCAGAACAATCGTCAGTGAAATTGTATAAACCAGAACAATAGTCAGTGACATCTTAAGGAAAACAAACATAATTGCTTAAAGGATGTACTAATTGTCCCGATATTCAGAGGTGCGCCCGCAATGGCGCAAGTGGGTGCGCAGCGCAACTGTGTTGAGCCGATGAAACCCAGGAATATATTCAAAGGAGATGAGCAATGGTGCATCTCCTCTGAATATACCAGGTACTGCGCACTGTGGAACAATGATGCGCTGGCACATCCCCCCAGACAGGGCTGAATACCTGGAATGGGAACTGCGCCAGCGCATCAGAGTTACGCTGTGTGCAAATACCCAATATTCAGCCAGCAGTATGCAAATATAGCCATAATGATGCAAGGCACAACTGGGACCATTTGCATGTCATTATGGCCCCATTTGCATGTGTGTTGTGCGGGTAGGCCAGCGACTTGCACCTGACACCTGCACAGCATGCGTGCCCCTAGAGGATGACTAGAGGAACCCCCCACTCTCCCATAGCAGCGATCGCAAACAGTGAATGGAGTAACAGCCCTGGCAGTCCAGTGGCACCCCACTCCCTCCTGATGCTCCAGTTGCCAGTACATGAATATCTAAACCCTCCCTGGTAGTCTATTGGCACCCCCTGCCCGCCCGTAGCTGTGCTGCCCATATATGAATGGATCATGGGAGCAGCTGCAAGGGGGAGTGAGCTGGATGTCATTATCCACCTAGGGGCAAATGATCTGGCTGAGAATGGGATCAGAGCAGTGCAACAGGAGTTTGTGGAGTTGTGGAGGGGCCTTAGACAAGTAGCTCACACAGTAACTTTCTTGGAAGTGCTACCTGTCTATGGCATGGATGAGGCTAGGGTACTCCGCACCATGGGATTCAATGACTGGTTGAAAAACTGGTGCAGAGCTCAGGGATTTGGCTTCATTGGGGACTGGGGCTCCACCTGGAGGGATGCAGGCCTATACAGGCGCGATGGTCTGCATCTATCCAGGAGGGGAACCAGGATCCTAGGCGATAGGTTTAAATGCTTCATTGGCAAGCATTTAAACTAGCTAAGGGGGGAGGCACGGCAAAGGAGAAGGGAAATCCTAGCCCCCTCCCCCATAAAATCAGGGTAGTTAGTGAGGTAAACACCAAGATAGAGCAGTCAATAGGGAGAAGGGCAGGGTAAATGGAGAAAAAGACAAACGCAGTAAGGACAGGGATGGGGCAAAAAGAAATAAAGCCATAAAAAATGGAGGGTAATGAGTACCAATGCCCATAGTCTAGGTAAAAAGCTCCCCGAAATGGTGGCCTTGATGGAAGAGGATGCCTGGATATCGTGGCAGTCACAGAAACATGGTACACAGAGAGCCATGACTGGGATGTCAACATACCAGGGTACACAATTTACAGGAGGGACAGGGAGGGAAGAAAAGGAGGAGGAGTACCTCTCTATGTAAAGGAAAGGATCAAAGCAACAGAACTAAAGGGTAAACAGGGAGGAGAGGAGGCACTGTGGGTCTCCCTGGAGACTGGAAGTGGCTCCACAATCTGCACAGGGGTTGTATGCAGACCCCCATCTCAGGGGGAGGAAATGGACAAGGAAATGATAGAAGGTATCCTTGGGATGGTAGAGAAAGGGGAGATATTACTGATGGGGGACCTGAATATGCCAGATGTTAACTGGAGCACCTTTGCTGCAGCCACATCCAAGAGTAGGGCCATTCTCGATGCCCTACAGGGGGCATGCCTCAGACAGCTAGTTTTGTAACCCACTCGGGAGAGAGCAGTCTTAGACCTGATAATCTCAAATGGGGCCTGAGAGAGGATCTCTGATCTTGAAGTGGGTAGCCATCTGGGAACAAGCGACCACCAAACACTGTGGTTCACGATAAAGTTAGCTATAGAGTCAAGCCATGCAAAAGTGAAGGTACTGGACTTCAAGAGGGCTGATTTTGTCAAAATGGGAGAGTGCCTCAGAAAAGCAGTAGCAAACAGGCAAGAAGGTGGTATGGAGCAACAATGGGGAAACATCAAACCACCATCACAGAGGCAACAAGGCTCTGTGTGAAGCAAATAAACAAATCAAAATCAAAGAAAAAAATGGAAAGGATAAAAAGGGACTTGGCAAGGTTGGAGGAATGGTCAAATGTATGGCAGCTTAGATTCAATGCAAAGAAGTGCAAAGTAATGCACCTGGGAAACAAAAACCCAGGGGAAGAGTACACAATGGGGGGTGAGATACCGACAACAACAAAAATGGGGGTAGTCATATCAGACGAACCAAAGGTGGGCCAGCAATGTGAGAAGGCAGTAAGGAGGGCTGGGGGATACTGGGATACATAGGGAGAGGCATCACCAGTAGAAAACAGGAAGTTCTTGGCCCTCTGTACAGACAGTTGGTAAGACCACATCTGGAGTTAGCTGGTCCACTCCTCTGGGGTGTCAAACAGACGAGGCATACTGATGAGTCCTGGTAGGACGAAACACGTGTCTATGTCTTCTGTTAGCACCCTTTGCAAACTGTGTGAGAGGCCTTTCGGCACCATGCAATTCTGCTTAAAGTTGGACCAGCATAACATTCTGTGGTGATTTGCATATGCAGCCCATGATGCTTTGCATTGTGGGGGCATGTGTGATTGCACATCTGGAGTACTGTGTACACTTCTGGAGACCCCATCTCAGCAAAGACATAGACAGGGTGGAGGCCGTCCGGAGGAGGGCAACCAAAATGGTGCAGGGCCTGCACCAGAAGACATATGAAGAAAGACTAAAGGAGCTTAAGATGTATAGCACTGAGGAAAGGAGGGAGAGGGGGGGGACATGATAGAAACGTTCAAATACCTCAAGGAAATCAACAAAGTCCAAGAAGGTAGCATCCTTCAGAAAAGATGTGCAAGAACAAGGGGCACAATTTGAAGATAAAGGGGGGAAGACTCAGAGGTAATGTGAGGAAGTATTACTTCACAGAGAGGGTTGTAGATGCATGGAACAGCCTTCCTGAGGAGGCTGTAGAGTCAAAAACATTGGGGGAATTCAAGAATACATGGGGCAGACATAAGGCAATTCTAATGGGGGTAGGAGGAAGCAGGCTGTTGATTAACTAGGATCTGCAGCTTATCCGTTAGGTAGGGAAATGGGCAGACTAGGTGGGCCAAGCGGTCCTTATCTGCCATCAAATTCTATGTTTCTATGTTTTCTATGTTTACTAGTCCCTGGTAGTCTAGTGGTAACCCCAACCTGCCCATATCCCCGATCGCCAGTATGAGTAATGGACATATCTTCTGAGGTCCAGTGGCACCCCCCACCTCACACAGAACCCCCATCATCAGCTGGCAGCTGCAGTCCCACCCACATACTGCCTAGTTGCCCACTGAATGAGCAGCTACACTAGCAGTTGTCAGCCCATTGGACCACAATGTGGACCAATGGGTTTGCAGTGCATACTGTACCTGTCAAACACATGTTTGTGAATGGAGTCATTCATTCATTCACATATTTGTGCACAACATTCACAGTATGGACAACCAGGGAGATATGTCCATTACTCGTACTGGCAATCGGAGATACGGGCAGGGTGGGGGTTACCACTAGACTACCAGGGACTAGTAAACATCCATATACGGGTGGCACAGCTATGGGCAGGAAGGGGGGTGCCGCTAGACTACCAGGGAGGGTTTAGACATTCATGCACCGGTGATCAGAGCATCGGGAGGGAGGAGGGTACCACTGGACTGCCAGGTCTGTTGCTCCATACACTGTTGGCAATCGCCGGTACGGGGAGGGGGGTACCACTAGACCACCAGGGACCATATGGGTGCTTGTGGATGGTGTTCTGGGTGAGTGGGTGGCTACCCATGGCTGGCGCCTGCTGTGCTGTGTCATGCAGTACAGCAGCCCACCTGTGGGTGGCCAACATTTGAGCCATTTATTTTGGGTTCAGCTGTGAGCATTGGTATATGGCGCATCCCAGGGTTGTGCCAGCATATGCACCGCACATCCTGGGATGATATTGAGATGTGCTGCATATGCATGGGCATGGCCCCTGGAGATGCACTGCATACATTATCATTGTACCCTGGTGCAGAGAGACTTGTACTATGCAATTCACTTTTCTAATATTGCACTGGAGCATATTTCTGAGTTGTGTTGGTGCAATTCAGTTGTACCAGGTACAACCCCTTTGAAAAATCTGGGGTTATAGTGCCATTTTGGGTAACACTGTGGCAGTTTCTAAAACATTGTTGCCACCCTGTCCCTTGCCAAGGAATATAAAAATGAACTTTGTGCAGGAAGGAGAATTTCTAGGGTGCTAGATTTAATTAGGTGGACAAGATCAAATTATTCTGCCAGCTTCTGCAAGACATGAAATTCAGAAGCAGTACACAAAACTAAATTATTTACCAAAAGGGATTTGAAGAGAAAGATAAGCATTCAACTGAAGCAATCGACTCGTTCTCACATCCTCTCCAAAATTAGATTGTAATGACTATACTGGTAATATGTAGCGGAGTTTGTCGTATTTCAATAGGAAATAAAGAACTTCAAACATGATTCTACAGTATTTATATCATTGGCACACAGAGTTGAAGTAAAATGTTTTTGGTTAGGTTAAACAGCCATGTAAAGAACATGTCTTACCTTTATATTCATCACAATTTATCGACTCATTTATTAGGAATGGAAAAGCATTCAGTAATACCGTAAGAGCTTCTCTGTTGTTATACATTGCTGCAACATGTAATGCAGTTTCCCCTACTATGCCTAAAATACAAAAGCATGGTACAGTTAGTATTTCTATATAACAAATGCTTACATACATTAACATAAAATTATATAGAAGCTTTTTTTTATATTCAAGGTTGTTACTAAATGATCATTCTTATTTTGCATTTATTACAAGTTGTGCCTGTAGAGGAGTTCCTTATTAAAATAGCCACCCTCCTTATCAACATATTTTTGCTGATGTTCTAAAATCTACTGATTGCATTAGTGAAGCTAATGATACCAAGACATCTGATACACTTTCTATGTCTGACGCTACAGTAGATTTTTCAGATGTTGTAAATCCTCATTGTTCAAAACATCTACTAGCCATCACAGAGGACAAGAGTATTAATCCTAATGTAGTAAGCTGTAGGATCCAGGGCCTTAAGACATGTGGGGGTGGTGTACAGATCACCAACACAGGGGGAAGAACTGGACAGAGTTTTGGGGAGGCCATATGCAAAATGGCAAGCAAGAAAGTAGCTTAGTTTAGTTTAGTTTGTTATATTCAGAAAATCTTTGCTCTAAAATATTCCTTTTTCAAAGGTGTCCACATCATATACAGACAAACAGTACAAACAGTACAAAGCCATACAATACAAAATGTAATTTAAAATTAAAAAAACAACTTATTTGTAAACACATATAATACATGATTTTTAAAAGTGTTGAAAATATTTAAACCACAAATCTCAAATGGAAGCAAATTCCAAACCTTTGCTGCTCTAACAGAGAAAGACGTTTGTCCTAAGTTTGTTCTCCAATAGGGTACCTGAAGTCTTTGACATACCATGTTCCTAATAAGGAATCTATTCAAAATCTGATTAAAGAGTAATTGGACCCCAGTTGGGATATGGCCCAGAAGTGACTTTTTACACATAATAGCAAGATTGTAATTAATTTGAAGATGAAGTGGCAGTCAGTTTAGTGCAGTATACAAATGACACCTATGACTATCCCTTTAACAATTTAAAGCAAATCTACAGGCATTGCAGTATTTACAGCAACATTAATTTTTTCCAAAACAGTATTACAAGTTGACAAATAAACAAGTAATCCATGGTCATCAAGTGAAAGAATCAAGCTATTCACCAGTCACTTTTTAATTTCATTAATGAAATTATTCTTATTTCAGTAAAGAAGACAAAGCCATTTGTTGATATTCTTTATCACATAGTCAACATGGCATGTGAAAAGCAACAAGGGATCTAAAACGATCCCCAAATATTTGAATGATTGAACCTGCCCAATACCCTCCTCACTTGGAGTAGTAATAATGAGAATTGAGCATTTACCAAGACTATGCCTACTCCTGAGTAACACTGTAGTAACTACAGGGGAAAACAATCTGCTGGATATTGCTGGCACATCCTGGCTGCAGCTACCACTATGGGCAGGGCCATTAGACACTTCCTGAAAAGGGTATTATTAAGGCAGATGGTTACAGATCCCACTAGAAATGAAGTAGTGCTGAATCTGGTACTCACAAACTGGACAACATAGGAGGCATCACAGTGGTTAGCTCCCTGGGGTCAAGCAATCATTGTACAGTAGGGTTTCACATAAGGATTGGGCAGAAGAAAAAACTCATTAGGACATAGGTACTGGATTTAAGGGGAGCAAATTTTAGAGAAAAGGGAGACTGCTTTAAGAAAACGTTGATGGGGGAGATGGTGGTGGGGTAGAGGCACACTAGAATAGAATAAAGAATGGAATAACTGAGGTAACAGCAAGATGTTTAAAGGTAATAAGAAAGGGTAAGAGGAGACAGAGGCCACTTTGGTTCTCAAAGGAGGTGGCTAAATTGGTAAGCAGATAAAACAGCTTTCAGAAAATACAAGAAGATCCAAATGCAGGAGGACAGGGAGCTATATCTAGAGAAACAAAGGGAGGCAGGAAGGAGAGTAAGGACAGCAAAGGCTCAAGCTGAGGAAAGGATCACCCAGTAGGTCAAGAATAGGGATAAGATTTTCTTCCTGTAGGTAAGCAAGAAGAGGAAGATTAGGGAGTGGTATTGTGAAGATTAGGAAACCAGGAGGAGGTGATTGTGCAGAGGAAGACCAGGAAGAAGCTAACATTTTAAATGAATAATTCTGTTTTGTATTTACAGTGGAAGGAGGGCAGGCCGACATGCATTAACAGGCATGGGAGGGGATGGACACATGTCATTTTATGGAAGAGAGAGAGTCCACTGTGGGTTGGAAGCTCTAAAGGAAAACAAGGTGATGGGTCTGGATGGGATCCATCCAAGGGCACTTAATGAGCTGAGCACAGTGCCAGCAGCCCTTCTGGCAACAGTATTTAACACCTCATTGGAGACAGGGGGTGGATCCAGTGAAATGGAGGAGGGCCAATGTGGTCACTCTGCACAAAAGTGGCAGTAAGGAGAAGGCCAGCTGTTACAGACTGGTCAGTCTTACATCAGTAGTGAGGAAGTTAATGAAGTCCCTACTGAATGAGAGACTGATGGAGTATCTGAAGAAATATGGATTGCAGGATTACCAGCAGCACAGCTTCACATGGGGAGGTCATGTCAAACAAATTCCATAGATTTCTTTGACTGGGTAACTAGGGAAGTGGATCAGGGGAGAGCGGTGGATGTGGCCTATCTGGACTTCAGTAAGGTCTTTGATACTGTAAGACACGGGAGGCTGATAAAGAAACTTAACAGCCTGGGAATGGATGAGAAGGTGGTGTGCTGTCTATCAAACTGACTGAAAGCTAGAATGCAGAGGGTGGTGGTAAATGGTAGCTACTCAGAGGATGGGGAGTGACCAGTGGAGTACCACAGGTATCAGTACTGGGTCCCTTCCTCTTCAGTATCTTCATAAGTGACATTGCTGAGGAACTGGAGAGGAAGGAATGTCTCTGTGCAGATGACACAAAAATCTGCAACAGAGTGGACACCCAGGAAGGGGTGGAGAGAATGTAAAGGGATCTGGAGAGACTAACGGAGTGGTCTAGAGAATGGCAGCTGGGTTTTAATGCCAAATAGTGCAAAGCCATGCACCTTGGGGGGGGTAAACTGGGGACTATGTATAAGATGGGGGGTACATTCAGTTACCAAGCCAGAGAGGGACCATGGGTGATCATATCTGATGATCTAAAGGTAGTAGGGCAGTGTGACATGGCAGTAGGCAAGGTGAGCCAGATGCTAGGATACATAGGAAGGGGGATCTCTAACAGGAGAAAGGAAGTGGTGTTGCCTCTGAATTGCTTATTGTGAGACCCCACTTGGAGTACTACATCCAATTCTGGGGCTGCACCTCTGCAAGGACATTGACTGGGTGAAGGCAGGCCAGAGGAGGGCTACTAAAATGGTGCGGGGTTTGCATGAGAAGCCTTGGGATGTACTCCCTGGCAGAGAGGAGAGTGAGAGGGGACATGATTGAGACCTGTAATGCCCCATGAGGGTGAACAAAGTGCAGTGGGAAGCCTCTTTCAAAGGAGGAGGTGCACCAGTACATGGGGGCATGCTATGAAACTTGGGGGGGGGGTAGTGTAGGAGGGCTACAAGAAAATACTTCTTCACAGAAAGGGTTTTAGACACCTGGAACAGCCTGCCAAAAGAGGTGGTGGGGTGAAGACAGTGGGGAGCTTCAAACATGAGTGGGATAGGCGCATGGGTATTATAAGCAGGGGTAAGGGGGAGGGAAGGACAGCTGTGATCAAGTAGGGTCCAGTGTTTAGTGTTAGGTAGGGACAATAGGGAAGACTAGATGGGCCTACTGGTCCTTTTCTGCCAACAGTTTCTCTGTTTCTGTTTCTTTGTAATCTTAGTTCCAATGTGGTAACATAAACATGATTGGACAGATTGGATATCTTAAATTATGGTAGCAGCATTTTGGTCCCTCATCTGGCAAACATGTTTCATACAAAGAAGTTCTGAGATCATATGCATATGTCTTTTGCATGTTTCATTGGTTCTACAACCATCCATTATATCTTCCACACATCTCACAATTTTTGGACCTTTGGCAGTGTAAAACTTGCATGATAGGGAAATTATCAGTTCAATTCCCCAATCCCCTCCTTAATTTGTCACACCCTTTCATATACAGCTATGTATCCAATTGCTATATCACTTCATACTGTGCATCCACCAAGTTATAAATTTCATGATTTAGTACTGTCAAAAACAGCAGACAGAGCCAGCCCGTTGGTGCTGAGGTGCTGGACGCCACACCTCGCGCTATGCCGGCTACCCGGGTTTGGGAATGGACTCGGGCCACCAGGGGACAGATTGAGGGAGGGAGGAGGATTGAGCATCCCAACAGATGCTCTTCTCCTCCAGGGGTGGGTTACTGGGCAGCACAAAGCACCCGTATCTCCTCTGCCTGGAAGCACTGGCAGTAGGGGCTCACGGCTCTCCGGAGTCAGGAAGGGGAGGACAATGTAAGGTGCTTGACGACGGTGTGCATCAGCACGTTGTTCATCTGGACGAACATCCTCTACGCTGGCATCCTCAGGGGATAGGGAGAAAATGGGTGAAAAATGTATACACCCCCAGCTGTAACAAGCAATATGAAACCATAGGGGTCCTGGTGGTAGGACCTGGCAGATGGAGTAGGAGGGTGTGTGAGGGCCCTCTGAAGCTGATGAGCCAGGCAAGTAAAAAAAAAACAGCAGACAGAAAAAAGTAGCCAGTAGTTACTTTATAAGGCAGAATCATTCTAATTTTTCTTCCTGTAAAAAAGATTTTCTATTTAATTTTATTAATGTACTAGGTATAATATATAAAATACCACTATACTTGAAAATAACATATCTAGTGCTATTTCTCTTCATGCCTCATCAGTATTTAGACTTTATTCATTTTGACATCACAAGCAAGCAACCAATATGGCAGGTGAGTAGCTCTTTTTAGTTAGTAGCAATGTCATAATGACTGCGGTCATAAGGCTAATGAGGTACAGTATACAGGAGACTATAATTAGATATGGCAGCCGCCAGGTAGAATACTGTTCCAGACAATAAGAAATGGAAAAATTAAAATACAAAAGCTTCAGATATACAAATTAACAGCTGGGTACTAAAAAATTGTCACTTTCTAGTGGTGTATTAGGTCCTTAAATCTGCAATATTCATTAGTTGTTCAGAAATTAGATTACAGTACTTTGTTGTCACTGAGATAAGCTGATCGTTTTTATGTTTGCTTGCACGCATGCGCAAGAAACATTATGCGGCAGCTTAGGAGAGAAGCAGGTTGTGGAGGTGCAGCAGTGTGGCGGCCAATGCCAGCACTGCATTTGTGGGCTTGGTGGTGTGCACCCAATGCAGGCCCAGTGTCCTGATGACACTGGTTCTGCAGAAGTGCAACCAACTTGAAATGATTTGGCCGCTGCAATGAGGGGCTGCCTCGTCATTGCAGTGTCAGCAATTCCGCTGCAATGAGGGAGCAACCCGTCATTGCAGGCGGTACCTCACCTGGTGTAACAGTACCAGGAACATGGCGACTCTAAGCAGCCACCTCAGAGCCAATGGGGGTGCCCAATCCCCCTGTCGGCATGCCCCTGACCACCTCCATTTGTTGCCGGGGAGCCTAGTCCCCGTCAGCATAATGTTCCCACCCCCAAGTTTCTGTTGTGTGCCGAAGGGGTGCCCAATCCCCCTCAGCATCATGCGCCCCCCCAGCAGTTTTTCTTTGCTGATGGAGGGCCCAATCCACATCAGCTTCAGTCACCCCCTTCAAAGTTCAATTTGCCGATGGGGGAGCCACTCCCCGTCGGCATAATATTCCCATCCCCTTGATTTCTTCTGTGTGCTGAGGGGGTGCCCAGTCCCCCCTCGGCATCATGCACCCCCCATTTCTGTGCCGATGGGGGACCCAATCCCCATCGGCTTCATTCCCCCTCCCCACAAATGCAGGTGGCACACTGGGAGCCCACCCCAGTGTACCAAACAACACCTGCAAAAGAAGAAAACTAACCGGCATTGTCTTTTTTTTTTTACCTGTAAAACAAGAAAACAGTCCCTAGCAGTCTCTCCTGCCCCTTCCCCCAACCTGTGCCCACCCTCTGCGCACCCTGCCTCCCCACACCCCCCTCACCCCCCATTTACCTCTGGAGCCCAGCGCGATGATCTGCAGTGGACCAGGAACACGTCTGCACTCTTCAAAGCCAACCGCGAACTGAAGAAATGCCCGGTAAGCTATATAATGGCATAAATAGGGTTTTTTCAACTTTGGTGCATACCTCGGGCATTTTGAGGAATTTTTGCACCACATTTTCAACATGGGGTTATTGGGACCGCTCCTCATGAATTTAGTCATTGTCATGGTGTTATTCAGTCCTGAAAGGTGATTTTGCTGTCAGTGCGTGAAATCACCTTTTGGGTCTGATTAATGAAATGACAGTGCCACTGTTCATGAGGTGGGCTCTCAAAAAGGCTGTCTTGCAAATTTGGTGAACAAAATATGATTGTTTAACTAGCATGCATTGTGCAGTTTCCACGCATGCTCATAATTTAGTGAATTTGTAATATTTTTACTCCAGAGTTTCAACATTGGCATTTTTCCACACTTCCTTATGAACAGTACAGCTATCATTTTATGCATCCTGGCCGAAATGTGATTTCACACTTCTGACACAGAACAGCACTGTCGCTGTGGGAAATCAGTTTTAGGGACAGATTAAGGAAATGACAGTGACACTGTTCATGAGCAGAGGTCCTAAAATGCCTATGTTGAAAATTTGGTGATGAAAGTCCATAAAATAACTGTGTTACATGCATGCATTGTGCAGTTTCCACACACGCTTGTAACTTCGCAAATTTTCAATATTTTCACGCCAGATTTTCAACACTGGCATTTTTTCACACCTCTTTATGAACAGTACAGCTATCATTTTTAACACCCTTGCTGAAACGTTGTTTTCGCACTTCCGGCACAGAATAGCGCGGCTGCAGTGGGAAATCAGTGTTTGGGACAGATTAACAACAAGCGAGTGAGAGAGGGGGAGAGAGCAAACTCAATGGAGCTCTGTCAGGACTGCTGTGGATTTCTTTGTGGACAGAAAAAGACACCAGTGCAGGCAGGAGCCCAGTACAAAAGGGCAGCCTGAAGCGCCGGGAGAAAAAGAATGAGTGAGTGAGAGAGGGGGAGTGAGCGAGCTCAATGGAGCTCTGTCAGGACTGCTGCAGATTTCTTTGTGGGCAGAAAAAGGCGCCAACACAGGCAGTAGCCCAGTACAAAAGGGCAGCCTGCAGGCCAGAAGAAACAGAATGAGCGAGTGAGAGAGGGGGAGTAAGTGAGCTCAACGGAGCTCTGACAGGACCGCTATGGATTTCTTCATGCGCAGAAAAAAGCACCAACACAAGTAGGAGCCCAATGCAAAAGGGCAACCTGCAGTGTTGGGAGAAACAGAATGAGCGAGTGAGAGAAGGGGAGCGAGCAAGCTCCACGGAACTCTGTTGGGACTGCTGCATATTTCTTTGTGGGCAGAAAAAGGCATTGACGCAGGCAAGAGTCCAGTACAAAAGGGCAGCCTACAGTGCTGGGAGAAACAGAATGAGTGAGTGAAAGAGGGGGAGTGAGTGAGCTCAACGGAGCTCTGTTGAGACTGCTGTGGATTTCTTTGTGAGCAGAAAAAGGCGCAAACGCAGGCAGAAACCCAGTAAAAAAGGGTAGCCTACAGTGCTGGGAGAAACAGAATGAGTGAGTGAGAGAGGGGGAGTGAGCAAGCTCAACGGAGCTCTATTGGGACTGCTGTGGATTTCTTTGTGGGCAGAAAAAGGCCCCGGTGCAGGCAGAAGCCCAGTACAAAAGGGCAGCCTGCAGCACCAGGAGAAACAGAATGACTGAGTGAGAGAGGGGAAGTGAGCGAGCTCAACGGAGCTCCATCAAGACTGCTGTGGATTTCTCGGTAGGCAGAAAAAGGTGCCAATGCAGGCTGGAGCCCAGTACAAAAGGGCAGCCTGCAGTGCCGGGAGAAACAGAATGAGTGAGTGAGGGAGGGGGAGTGAGCGAGCTCAATGGAGCTCTGTCGGGACTTTAGAGTTGCCCTTTCACCTGCCCAGGGTACTGTGTGGTCCTATATTACAGCAGGGTCTCTGGGGTGGAGATAAAGCAATGATTGGATACTTTTGTGATTGCTGTAATAATACAGATTTAGTTGTTCTGTTTATTTCTCTAACTGAGCCAAGTACTGAGCAATACTGTTAGGATTGCTGTAATAATACATATTTATTTGTTCTGTTTATTTCTCTAACTGAGCTGAGTAATACATGGAGTTCAATGTGATTTCTAACTGGGCTAAGTGAAACTATGAGGGCTGGGAACAAAAAGTATGGTAGCTGAGGGGTGAAAAATGGACAAGGAGGCTGTCCCCTTTAAGCGGCTTCTACTGTACTTGGGCTCTTTATCTCTGATATAACACATGGAGTGGGGAGCAGAGTTAGTCTGGTTGCAGATGATACCAAATTGGGGGCAGTGGTGGACAAAGTGGATGGATGGGAAAAACTGCAGGGGGATCTAACCAAAGTAGAGACATAGTCAGTACAGTGGCAGCTAGGATTCAATGCAAATAAGTGTAAGGTGATGCACTTCGGGCCTAAGAACCAGAAGAGGGACTACTGGTTGGGGGGGTGAGGTTGGGGATCACAGAGTAGGAGAAGGACCTAGAGGTGTTGGTAACTGGGAACATGAACAACTCAGCCCAGTGTAGGAGAGCAGCAGTGAAGGCAAACAGGATGCTGGGGTGCATCGTAAGAGGTTCTCATCCAGACACAGGGATGTGATCCTATCTCTCTACAGATCATTGGTCAGACTGCACTTGCAGTATTGCGTGCAATACTGGAGGCCATACCTGAGGAGAGATATAAAGATACTGGAGGGGTGCAAAGGAGGGCAACAAAAATGTTAAAGTTGATGGAAGGAAAGGAATATGAAGTTAGACTGAATGAGCTGAACATGTACACAGCAGAGGAGAGGAGGGATGGGGGGATGTGACTGAAGTGTTTAAATACCTGAGGGGGGTAAATAAACCTAGCACCGAGGAGTGGAAGAGAGACGAGGGGGCTCGGACTAAGGTTGGAAGTGGGACGTTTCTAAAGGGAAATGAGGAGGCACTACTTCACTGAGAGCATGGTGTCTAGTTGGAATGCACTGCCAGAGGCAGTGGTAACATGTAGGACAGCCAAAAGCTTTAAGAAGGACTGGGATAATGCAAGTGGAAGAGTCAGGGGGGCAGGGGCTGGGACAAGCGTCGGAGGAACTGAGGGGGAGGAGGCTGGGGCAGCTGCAGTCTAGGGTACTAGCTGCACACTAGGGCAGATTCAGATAGACTGATTGGTCTGTTCTGCTGGCAGATTCATATGTTTGTATGTTCATATGTAAAATCACAGTGACTCTGTTCATGAGCAGAGGTCCTAAAATACCTATGTTGAAAATCTGGTGACAAATGTCCATAAAATAACTGTGTTACAAGCATGCATTGTGCAGTTTCCACGCACCCTCATAACTTCGCAGATTTGTAGTACTTTCACTACAGATTTCCAACATTGGCATTTTTTTCAGACCTCCTTATGAATAGTGCAGCTGTCATTTTTTACATCCTGCCCGAAATATGCGTTTACATATCTGGCACAGAATAGCACAGTTACTCTGGGAAATCAATATTCAGGACAGATTAAGAAAAGAATACTGACAGTGTTCATGAGCAGAGGTTACAAAATGCCTATGTTGAAAATTTGGTGAAATAATTCCACTAAATGACTGTGTTACGTGCATGTGTTGCGCAGTTTCCACGTAGCTTGGAAGTGCTAGCATTTTTTATATTTTCACTACTGATTTTCAACATTGCTATCTCTTCATGCCTCCTTATGAATGGTGCAGCTGTCATTCTTCACATCTTGCCCGATCTGTGTTTTCGTACATCTGGCACACAATAGCATGGTCGCTGAGGGAACTCAAAGTTCGGGACACATTGACAAACTCACAGTGCCACTGTTCATGAAAAGAGGTCCCAAATGCTTTCATGAGGTGGGGGTCACAAAAAGGCCATGCTGAAAATTTTTAGTGCAAATACCAACAAACACCCAGGGCGATAGGGTTTCTAATCATAACGTCCCACCCTGTATAGACTGACAGGCAACAGGGATGTGCCTTTGGATTGCCGACTATAATGCTCATGCTGTTCCACCCCCACACTGCAGCCAGTGACAGGCATCGAGGTGTGCCTTGGACTCTTCGGCCCCAGAGTTCACCCCATTCTCTTATATTGCACCCGTTTCAGCGTATGTCCTTATGGAGTGGGGTGACTAAAAAGCCGAACATCCCAAGGCACACTTCAACACTTGTCGGTGTCTGCAGGATAGGGTGAGATGAAATGGTATGAATGTTATGGGCGACAACCAATATGCATACCCCAATGCTTGTCTGTCTCTGCAGGCTGGAGGTGAGGTTGGCATGAAGTTCAATACTTCACTGCCATTCCTATTCTGCATCTGTTTAACACCTGCATTTACAATGCTAATACCAGCAAGCAAACATTTGGCATTGACAAATGCTTGTTTTTCTAGAGGCAATAACAAGCTTTTCATTGATATGCTTCTCTTTTATAAAGTATACAGCGGGCCAGTCTTGCTATAATATCTTTTATTTTTCTTATAAACTATTCTTATATGTGGAATGGCAGTGCCAAACTTACCTCTTTCATATGGATCAGCTGCTTTGGTTTCAATTAAAGTTATCAAATCTTTGATGTTATTTTCTCTGGCAGCCTTGAACAATGGACTGTCCTCTCTGCAAACAAAATGAAGACATGGTGTTGAAGTGTACACAACAGTATTTCTAAACTTCTCATTTAAAAATGCCTGGCACTGGGCTGGCCCAACAGCACAGTGGCACATGCAGAGTACTCCTCTACATCTAGGAATATGTATGTGCCCCCAAAAGGGATACCACAGCCTGAGGCAGAACTGGGGATCTACTGAACTGCTGAACGATGAAGCATAGAAACACAGAATCTGTCTGCAGAAAAGGACTGCTTGGCCCATCCAGTCTGTCCAGATGGTCCCTGCCTAGTCTGTCTCTACATACCCTAACAGGTCTTCAGTGCCCCTCCTTCCTCCCTTACTATTTACTAATATTGTCCTGTGTCTGTCCCATGCATCTTTGAGGCCTCCTACTGTTTTTGCCTCCGCCACTTCCACTGGCAGTCTGATCCAGATGTCTACAACTCTTTCAATGAAGTAGTACTTCCTAGCATTCCTCTTAAACTTCCCCTTCCAGCTTCAATGAATGCCCTCTGGTCCACATGAGCTTTTCTCATTTGAAAGAGACTCCCCTCCTACACCCTATTTCATTTTCATTTTATTTTTCTGTTATTTACACTGGTAAGCAGATTGGCAGAACTAACATTTTTCACAGTGACCAGCATACATAACATAATACACATACAAACGTTTAACAAATATTACATAACACATGAACAATCAGAATCTTGCACTGATTTATACAGTTTAAATTTAAATTCATTCGATTTTATACACTCCAAAACAGATTCCAGCAGCTTATTGCAACAGGTCATTGTCTTTCATTTAAATGTTCCTTGCCCAAAAGTGGACAGAAACAGTAGAATGGCAAAAACAAATCTTTTCTGTGTTCTGGGGAAAAGTTTGTTAGTGCTTCTTGGGAATACCTGTAGCTCCATTACAGAATTTGGCAACAAATCTACCACTATCTTATGCTAAAAAAATGATACTTTGACATTAAAGCATTCTTTAAGAGGGAGGCAACCCAATTCATTTTGCAGAGCACAGTGGTGAACCAACCCTCTCATTCCATTTGCAAATCTACAAGCAGAATTATATAATAATGTGTTCAGTCTACTAAAACATTTATTATCCATGGAAAAATAAAATAAACTTCCATAGTCAAATTCTGACAATAAAAGACTTATAGCCAATAATCTTCATGATTCTGGGATCAAAAATGTGTTTATCCTGTACAGCATACAAAGCCTCTTGTTCTAATAAACTCCCAAATAACAGAAACTGTCAAGAGATTTAATCAAATTTCTAGTTAAATCAAAAATTTGGAAATCATATAAACATAGAAACATAGAATTTGACATCAGATAAGGATCGCTTAGTCAACCTAGTCTACCCATTTCCCTACCTAATGGATAAGCTGCAGATCCTAGTTAACCAACAGCCTACTTCCTCCTACCCCCCACTAGAATTGCCTTATGTCTCTCCCGTGCAGTCTTGAATTTCCCCACTGTTTTGGACTCCATGACCTCCTCAACCACAACCCTCTCCATGAAAAAATACTTCCTCACATTACCTGTGAGCCGTCCCCTCCCCCTCTGTCTTCAAATTGTGCCCCCTCTCTTCAAGAGGAGGGGGATCTACCAGCATGAGGAAAAAACATGTATTTCGGTTTATTTACAATTTGGAAGTTTATGCAACAAAAAAAAATTATGCGTGTTATGGAAATCATCCTGAAATACTTTTTGAAGTTTGTGAACATCATTATCAGAACTAAAAATAACTTCAACATCTGCATACAAAATTAACTTTGTGGAGTAACATACCAATGGCATTGTGAAATAACAATAAGGGGCCTAAAATAGACCTCTGGGGAACTCTACATTGACTCTCCTTGTTCTCAGATTCTGTACCCTTGATGACAGTACAGTGTGTTCTCTCCTGCTGGTACCCTCCAAACCAGGACACAGCATCCTTTCAGAAACTGTGTCTAGCAAAAGTGCACAAACGCAGTTCATGGTCAACTGAATAGAAGGCCTTGGTGAGGTTCACAAAGACCAGTGCTGCACGGAGTGCCTTATCAAGGGCTCCATGCACACAATCAATGAATCCCACCAAGGCCATCACTATATTATGTGTGAATCTGAAACTGTGCTGTGTCCCAGTAAGGAGATTATTACACGTGTTCAGTAACTTGATGAAAAACAATTTTTTTTTCAAATAATTTTGATAGTGGTGGAAGTAAGGAGATAGGACAATAATGCAAAATGATGTTAATGGGTCCAGATTTATTAATTGCTTTAATATCAGTGGATTTCCAGCTCTTAGGAACTACCCCATAGAATAGGGAATGATTCATTAAATGGGTTAGGGAACTAGAAATACAAACACAAGTCATTTTAATTAGGGATGGGTGAATCGGCTGTGACCCAGTTCTGATTCTGACTCTGATTTTTTCAAAAAGGTTCTGATTAACTCTGATGAATTGTAGACCTATTTTAGTCTATAGGAAATGCATCAGTATTATTCTATTAGATCCCTCTTGTTAAAAAAAAATAAAATTTAACCTTTTTTTAAAAAGAACTTTTGTGTCTGTATTTTCGTGTCATTTTTCAAAGTCAGCAAGCAGCCAACAGCTATAAAATAAATTGACTGTTGTTCTTGCCAAACCGGTGTGTCAGACACTACATGACATTCATAGGAAAGAGTGGTCTGGATTCACAAAACTCTTGAAAATCCCACAACTGTGGGAAAGACTCGGCACAAGTGGGTTGCCACTTGTGGAACTACAATTTCTCCTGCAGCTACAGCATTCTTAAAAAGTGAGTCAGTTTACAACAGGCTCCATAATTTACAGCAGTGTGTGTGGGTGGTGTTGCTGTGGAAATCCCCAGAGCTGCAGAAAAATTTTACGGCTGGTGGGATCAGCCGTAGCATCTTCTGCAGCTGCTATGGATGTGAATAACAATCTCTGCAGCTGCAGAGATTTCAGTCTGCAACTGAAGTTGCAGTGTGGAACTGAGTCCCTAAAACATTTGTGAATCTAGCCCACTGTATGCAGGTCATTTGGGGCTTTGCAGTGAAAGGAGGCAATGCATCAAATGTTAGAAAGAGAGAGAGAGACCAACAAATTCAAAAGCAGAAAGACAACAGCAGAGTGCAGAGTACAGAAGACCTTCATTGAGTCTGTCATGCTTTTTTGTGGGAGACAAGCAGCATGAGCAGGATGTCATGGGGCCCCGGTCATCTTCCCCACCCTTTTGGCTTGAGATGTAATTTTTTATCTGTAATTATTTTGTTTGCCTACTTCGTGTTATAGCAAGCATCATGGGCCTCAAACCATCCCACACACTCCTGCACACTCCTGCCTGATTGGCCAATTATTTTTATCACTTGTGTTTTCTAAATTACTTTTTTATTTAATCTGGTTGACCTTGTTCCCGCCCCAGCATTGCAGTTTTTTTAATAGAGCTGTTTGACCCCAATCACCATATACTCCTACCATGAAGCTCACATGCCAGTCCCCAGTCTTATCATCAAGCTGGTGGGGGTCCACCTATGTTCCCAAACTGAGAAACACATACAGCAACACATATACACTGTGCCCACACAAAAAGGAATTTTTTTTTCTTGATCTTTCTGTTATGGTTGCTGACCTCTGTCCTCCGAATTCAAAGAAATAAATCATTAAATTAAATAATATCATCACCATAATCTTCAAATATGATCAAGGAAGCATCCTTACTAGGAGACACCTATTGCAGCTGTTTGCCATCATCACTCGTATGTTCCTGACACTCTTCATTGAACTGGTAAGATAATTTGTTGAGAGGACCTTTAGGAAGGTAAGGTACAGCACATTTTCAGGAGTAAGTCTTGTGCAGTCATCTGAGACAACATTTCCAGTTGCGCTAAATATACGCTCACAGCAAATACTAGTGGGAGTGCAACAAAGACGCTGAATAGCAAAGGCATATAGTGCACCACAGATGTTTTTCTTTTCAAGCCAGCACTCAAAAGTGTCATCAGTAATATTAATGAGTGGTTCTCATAAATAGGCATCCACAATATCAGACAAAGAAGGCAGCTCCACAACGGACAGATCTGAATGATCAGTTTCCATGAGTTTTGATCAAAAAGTATGACAGTCATTTGTGTGCTTTTCAGAATGACATGCCTTTTTATAAGGGCCATGAAAGAGGATTTGGTGCAGGACTACCCAATGCTGATGAAGGAGTAAATGGCAACACTAAGTGGAAATTATTGCTGACACTACCAATACATGTTGAATCATCAGATGCAGCATCCACATCATGTGATTCACTTATATTGTCAGGTACAGGCCTGTTACTTTCCTGTGCAATTGGTGAAATCAACATGTTTTTATATTCATGATAAGTGTCACCGTGATCTGAAAGAGCCAGCTGTTGCAACTTAAACTGAGGATCAAGAACAGTTGAAAGAAGAAAATGTTTGTCTGTCAGGATATTGAGAAGTCTTCTGCAATTTTGGAATTGCTGTAGCAGTTGGTCCATGAGGGATACATGAGATTTGTCTCCTTTTTGTTCAAAATCTCTACACAGCCTCCTGTCCTGAATTCCTTGTTCAATACATCTATGATGGGAATAACCTGGCTTAGAGTAGCACTCTTTGCTAATCTGTCAAGTTGCTTCCTCAAAGGGAGTCAAGAGTAATGTATAGTGCTCCATGAGGCCCCACTAGAATGAATTCAGCACAGCACCAGCTGGTACATTGTGCTCCATGATCTATTCATGGACTGCCTTCTTTTGTGTGAGAAGTCTCTCACACATATAAAACGTTGAGTTCCATCTTGTCAGGACATCTTGTTTTAGTTGCTGTATTGGCAAGCTGTTTTTTTTTTTCTGGAGGTCAGAAATATACCACATGATTTTACAGTGTGACTAAAATGCCCTCAAATTTTCCTTGCAGCTCCCACTGGCGTTACAATAGTGTTATCACTGGCAAGGAAAGCGCGTACTAAAAGATTTAATGAGTGTACAAAGCATGAATGTGAGTAAAACCACTGTGTTTCAATGCACTAACAATATTGGCACCATTGTCTGAAACCACAAATTCAGTATGGAGTCCCAGGGGCTCTAATCGCTCAGAATTTTTTCACTCAACTCTTTCAAAATATTGTCAGTGGTGTGATGCTTACCAAACATGCTAATGCAAAGAGCTGCCATTCCTTTGTCTAACTTCCTGTTCACTGCTGCTTGCGGTGGTGTTTAAAGATGATCATGACACCCAATGTGCTGTAATGCACATATAATTTCTTTGGGAACTCATCCACATGTCTGTGGTCAGGTGCACAGAACCACATTCACTGTCTTGAAGAGCCAGTTTTATTTTGCTTTGCACATATTTGCATATTTTGGGAACAGCCACAGTCACAAAATATTTACGACTTGGTTTGTTGTAATGTGGCGCATACTATTTTAAAGGGGCTCTAAAATTGTCATTCTTCACTACAGAAAATGGTTGCATATCTTTGGCAATAAATTCAGCTACTAACTGATTAATTTGTAATGTGACTTGATGTGATCTACTGTAGGCATTTTTTTGTTCAAGCATCGCAATAATAGTCTGCTGTTTACTTTGTGCAGGGGGCAAACACCATGGGATTGCACTGGAGAAGCTGTAGCTTGTCCAAATACTTTTGCCAGTGAAGTCAAACATGTTTTTTTAATGCCCTGTCTCTCAGTCTCTTCACCATTACTATCGTCTGTAGGATTAGTTTCATAACAGATATTTTTCCCTTGCTCAGAATTGCTGCCCAGCCAAATGGTTGGTTGTGCTTTTTGCAGTGCCTTTTTCAGTGGTGGCTCTACAACAGGGCCCGCCAGGGCACGTGCCCCAGTAAAAAAATGCTGTGCCCCATATGTTGCAGAGCTTCCCCCATAGTAACAATATATCAGTGCCCTGGCTGCCATCTGTTGTGCCCCAGCTGTGCCCTGGTAACCATTTGTGGCTAGAGCCGCTACTGGCCTTTTTAGTGATGTTGTCCTAAACTGGCTGGTCACTTTCCCCTGCTAACTTCCTGATGTCAAAAGGTACAGACAGCAACACATTCATTTTGGGGACTTACATGAAACTAGCTCCACAGAGCTAAGGTGGAATGTTTTATCGCCATGCCAGGAAGTGCAGCAATTTTGGTGGCAGCTGTTTCTGATC
Organism: Neoceratodus forsteri; assembly: GCA_016271365.2. NCBI lineage: Eukaryota > Metazoa > Chordata > Ceratodontiformes > Ceratodontidae > Neoceratodus > Neoceratodus forsteri. Next base: position 419,594,232 of record CM028137.1, on the reverse strand, counting down.
CTGATTCATACACACTGTGGCTGTCCCCAGAAGAGCTACCTTGATTATTTAAGCAATAAACCACAAGAGGGTGTAGGTTATGCTGGGATTTACCCATGTCTGGTGTGGTTTGGTCATTAGGCACTGCAGAGAGACCAAATCTGCAACAGAAGTGGGTAAATCCCAGCATAACCTACACCCTGGTGAGATTTATTGTGATTATACAATGCCCCTGTTTTTTCTTTGTAAAATACAAACCAAAAAAAAATAGAAAAGATTTCTTTGACATGTTAAATAATTTTCATTTACTATATTGCTGCACCAGAAAAAAATAGTGCTGTGTTGCTAGGTAGACTGCATGTAGTAGAGGTGCTGCCTAGTTCCTAATATGCCCCCCCACACACACACACACACACACACACACACACACACACTAGCATGCTGTTAAATAGTTTTTTAAGGGAGAGCTTGAAAGCCATGAGTTTTTTTAATTTTTCCCTGTTTATACAGAAATCCTGGGAGTAAGAAGCAGTAGCTGTTTAACAGTGTGAGATAGCGTGATGCAAGCAGTGGGGGTCTGCTGGCAACATTCAGCTTGTGCTTCCGGGATGTTCATGGTACAGCAGAATCAATAGAGAATAGGTCAGGAGGTGAAGAACAAAAACAGATTTTGTTTTTTTGTTAAAGATGCCTACAAGCAGGCTTTGTTGCGTGCAGTGGGCTAGAGTTTGTCTAGGTGGTGCAAGCTGCAGGGGTTTTGACTGTGGTGGTTTCTGCAAGTTTTTCTTTTGTCTGATATCAGTCTTACCCATTGATGAGGTTCCCACTTTTTGTGTGTGTACCCCTAGATGGCGCTATCCCAGGGGCTACTACCCCTGCCTGATTTGCCACTAACAGGTTGAGGGGCCTGGATCCGATGGCAGGTGCCTCCACCCAGAGGTCAGGGTTTGCAATAGTTAAACTAACTTGGTCACAGCCCTCTGGGACACTGCAACCCCCCTTTCTTCCCACTAGTGGCCCACACAGTATATCAGAATTACCTTCACAGTATACACTTACCCCCAGGACTGGTTCAGGCACTGGGACCCCCTGTAAAGTAATAAGATACAGTGCAACAATCACAGTACAATATTTTAACATAGACAAATACCTCAGGCAGTATAACTTTGCTGAAACAAGCAGCTCTGATTTATTTAGGGGGATATAACAAGGACAGGGGGAAATCAGGTTAATTAGCCGATCACTTTACTCATCTACCTATGGCTCTGTGCACAGGCCTATCTCTACCAGTTACTGTCCCTGGGTACCCAAGCCCTAGTGGCTAGTCCAAACCTGGCAGCTGGTAGGCCCTTTCACACAGAGAAAGAAAATTAGTTAAACAGTCAGCAGTACAGTAATTCCATTTGGATTTAATGTGGCAATTCAACAGGGAGCGACCCTGAATTAGTACTCACGACCTCCAAACAAGATAGGGTCCTTCAACGTCAGCAGGGCTACTCTTGAGCTCCACGAGACTCCTCACACATTTATATGGTAAACAGTCACAGGCAAAAGTCCTTTAATGGCAGCAGGATTCACTTGAGCTGCACAAGCCTCCTCACACATTTATATGGTTAACAGTCACAGGCAAAAGTCCTTTAATGGCAGCAGGATTCACTTGAGCTACACAAGCCTCCTCACACATTTATATGGTAAAAATAAAGTACTATACCAGGCAGGCTGCTTCTCTATCCCGATCGCAATTACTGCACAATACCCGGGAGAACACACAGCAGATTCAGTTCCTGACAGACCTAGTGCAATTCAGCAATTTCTCCAGTCTTCTACAGGGTGAGCCTGGTTTCTACTCTTCAGATATCCTTTGATTCTCTTCACAGGATGGATTCAGTCCTAACAAGCAGTTACACAAGCTACAGACCGGAACTTGGGGCCTTACACACGTTTCCCGACTAAAACTGCACACCAAAAAAGCACAGGGCTCCTTCCCTCTTCACTGCCAGAACTCAACTGAAAGTCCAGCAGACAAAACCGGCACTTCCTTTGAGTTCCTCCCAGTTCTTGGCTGGATTGGCTGTCACTGCAATAGACTGCCCTGTTGGTCCAAAAGGTGCTGAAGTCCAACTACATCTCCCAGAGTCACTGCCCATACAATCCTCTTGTGGCTGGCTCAGATTACAGTCCAAGTTGTGATTCGTCCAAGGCACCATTTTAGAGCTACCTTAACCCACACTGATTGGTCCAGTTCAGCAGTTCAAAACTAGAATGGGGAACTAGGCAAACACAGTTCTGACTGCAAAGAAAGCAGGTTAGACAAACTGTATTTTCATTATTACTCTAAATGATTTCTGGCAAACAGTTACATCTTTCAGATAGGTTCCCTTTGCACTCCTAGTGACTGCAAAAATGGAGTGAATTGGCAGCAGCTCGAGTGGTACTCAAGCAGAGAAGCACACAGTCCCCCCATACAAACTAATTATGTCTGCAAGCAGACAGCTCTTAAAGAGACAGTACCAGAGGCTCTAAAAACACTCACTGATAAACGGCTTAAACGCCAAACACCATTCAGGCTTGGAGCATTCAAGCAAGCTCCTGGAAGTCTTTTGGGAACCCCAATTTGCAGGGGGGTTACATGTGCTTTTTACTTTCTTTTTTGGGGGGGAGATTTCAGTGTGGTACTACATCAAAAGACAGGTGTAGGAGTGAGCTGCAGTGACTGCAGAGACAGAGACAACACTGAGGGCAAACCAGACGTAGAGATTTTTTTTCTGTTGTGCACTGGTCACCTGAGACAGCTGGAACTTTACCCTTGGATTAGGCTGGAATTTACCCACAGGTAAAGACCCCAGCTGACCAATCAGCTTACTGAATTTAGAGACCCCATTGTATAATTAAACAATAATGCATGACAGAGTGTGGTATATCATGGGATATTCTCATGCCTTGGGTGGTTGGGCATGAGGCCAAAGGCTGAGTGCATCCAGCACCCCAAGAAGTGATGATATCCCATGATATACCACACCCTGGAGTGCATTATTGCTTTTATGAACTGGCTTAAAAGTTTTAGGAGTAAAATATAGAAGAAAATATTTTTAAAACCTTTTTAAAATGCCTTTTTGGGGATGTTGGAGGAGTACCTTTTGAGAAAATAGTTCCTGGAGGGCTGTGGGCAGTAGGAGGTGCTGTTGTAAGTGGAGTTTGTGGAAGACTGTAGCTGCAGACTCTGTCTTTCTCTGTCTCTCTCTGCCAGTAGTACCCTTGATGTGAGATGTTCTCCCTGGTGGGACCCGGTGAAGACATGTGTAGAATTTTTTTTTTGACATTCCAATCTGCTGAAAACCACATCTTGACTGTCAAGAATGCATGTGGACACTTTCAGTTTTCATTGGGTATCGGTAACTTCCCCCCCCCAGGCATGTTTGCCATTTTGTATTGAAATACTGCTGCTGTGTATAAAATTTAAGACAAAAAGTAATAAAGGATGTCTTTCCCAGAGGAGAAGGGATGTTTTTTCACTTATGGCATTGACGTGTAGCGTGTGTTCCGTCAATGGCAGTTGTGGTGGTTAATGCAGAGTTGTCATTTTTTTATTTGCATTTCAATGTTGTTACTGTGAGCATTACCATTTTGTGTGTGAATCTGTGAGTGATAAGACAGGCAGTTTGAAAAAAATGGACAGTTGGTTTATTGGAGGCAGTAGTGTGTGGGAGGAGCGCATGGGTCAAAGTATGGCTAGCATGCTTGTCAGGAGGAGTGGACGGGTCAAAGTATGGGTAGCGTGCTCATCAGCAGTAGATGCTCTGTGTTGAAAAGTATTTTTTTTTCCTTGTAGTGAGGGGGAGACAGTTGTATATGTGATAATGGAAATATACATCTTTCTGAACTTGAGGCTGACCATTGCCGATGCTGTTGTCTGTTTAGTAGTTCAGTTGGGGTCGGAGAAATTTTTGGTCTGTAAGGAGGCTGGTGGCCGGAGGCTTTTTGAAGCCATGAGTATGTAGCCTGATATCATCACAGCTTCAAAAATGTCTGAGCCAATCAGCTTCCTTGATTTTCGGGAGACAATTCATAATGATTGTTTTTCCACTACTGGCTGTGGCTAATGGTGGTGGTGCTTGTATGTGTTTTTTCGTTTTGGGTAGGAGAACTCAGATGGTGTCCTCTACCTTACCAGTATCACATTCTGATTCATCACTTTTGGATGAGTATAACTGTGACACATTGTGATTGTGATCTTGTATATTTACTACCTCTTCTCCACCAGTAGCACTGCTTTCTGATGAAGAAGCCTGATATGCATGAGTGGCATAATGTGGAGTGCCACGTCTAGTGGTACTAGACAGAGCCTTTTCCTTCAACATTGGCTTTCTCGGTCTAAGTGTTCTGGCTACCTGCTTTTGTGTTTTACTTTTATGTGATTTTTCTGGCAATGCAGACAGTGCTACATCACTTTAATCAGGGGATACATCAACATTCTTTTATTTTTCTGGTTGTGTTGCATCATTTTTCTGCTTGTGTTCCATCATCTGTTTCTGGTGGTGTTGCTTCATTTTCATCAATTGTATTAATGATATCTTCAGCAGTGAATTTCTCATTTCTTCTGAATGTCTTTTCAGGAATAATTTTTATTGCTATGTGTACCAATTTCAGCCATACCACTGGTGTTAGCCACAGATTCCATTTCCATAACAGACACCGATTATGAATCTATTTGCTGGGGTCTAACTTAATTGCTTACTTAGCAGTATTAGTTCAGATGCAGAGATAGCCAACACAGAATCTGATATGTGACACCCCCCTCAAAATAAGTGAGGCACTGTATGCCTAGTATTAGTTCAGGCACAAAAATGGGCAACACAGAGTCTGATGTGACACTCCCCTCTGAAAGTACATTAGGTATTATATGACCAAGAAGTAGTTCAGGCACAGAGATGGGCAGCACAGAGTCTGAGACATGACACCCCCTCTCAAAATATGTGAGGCACTATATGACCTAGTAGTTAAGGTAGAGATGAAGTGTGCAGTGAAGGGCAACACAGAGCCTGAGATGTGATGCCCCCCCTTCACAATCTATATGGCACTATGGCACAGAGATGGGCAACAGAGTCTGAGACATGGCACCCCCCCCGCCAAATGCATAAGGCACAATATGACCTAGTAGTAATTCAGGCCCAGAGATGGGCAACACAGTGTCTGAAACATGACACTCCCCTCTGAAAATACGTGATGCACTTTTTGACCTAGTTGTAGTTCAGGCACAGTGATGAGCCGCATAGAGTCCGGGACATAGCATCCTGTTTCAAAATATGTGAGGCACTATGTAACCTAGTGGTAGTTCAGACATAGACGGGGCAACACAGAGTCTGAGACATGACACCCCCCTTCACAATCTGTATGGCACTATGACACAGAGATGGGCAACAGCGAGTCTAGGGAAGTAAGACCGTTCAGGCCAGCACAGAGTCTAGGGTAGTATGGCCTTTCAGGGCAGCACAAAGGTGGGCAACACAGAGTCAGAGACATGACACCCCTTTTCAAAATATGTGAGGCACTATATGACCTAGTAGTAGTTCAGCACAGAGATGGGCAGCACAGAATCTAAGATGTTACATCCCCTCTCAAAATACATGAGGCACTACATGACCTAGTAGTAGTTCAGGCACAGAGATGGGCAACACAGAGTCTGAGATGTGACACTCCCCTCTGAAATACATGAGGCACCATATGACCTAATATCAGTTCAGGCCCTAAGACGGGCAACACAGAGTCTGAGACATGACATTCCCTCTCAAAACACGTGAGGCACTATATGACCTAGTAGTAGCTCAGGCACAGAAATGGGCAACACAGAGTCGAAGATGTGACCACCCCCCTTCACAATCTGTATGGCACTATGGCACAGAGATGGGCAACACAGAGTCTAGGGCGGTATGACCTTTCAGGGCAGCACAGTGATGGGCAACACAGAGTCTGAGATATGGATGACACCCCCTTCAAAGTCTATGTTACTATAAGCCTCCTTCAAAATTACTGAGGTGCTATTACCTTCAGTCAGAGTCCTCCTGTTCTGTCTGACTCTGCTGAATTCATTGGTCTCTATGTCTATACTCTCTCTCTCCAACAAAAACGGGTGTTTTATTGTTTTACTGTGGAGTCTGCAACATCTGCAATGCACTCTGCTGCTGTCTGCTCTGAACTCTGCTGTTGAATTTGTCAGTCTCTCTCTACTGTCTCTTTCTAATGAAAAAAATAATTTTTTTAATGAGTATGCTCAGTCTTCTGTAAAGTCTGCAGCACTCTGCTGTTTTCTGCTGTCCAGTTTGTTGGTTTCTCAGTCTTTACTCTCCCTCTCCCTCTGTCCTTCTCCCTTTCCTTCTCCAACAAAATTTTCACTGTTCTTTTTTTTGGGGGGGGATCTCCACACACAAACACAAGACTGTCTTTGTTGACTGCAAAGCCCCTAATGCACTTGATACTCAGTTTTCTATGGAGGGCCTATGGTGGCTGACACAGAGGATTGGCTAGAACATGATTTACTTACAGAACAAAGACCCTCATTGGTTGGCTCCCTTTAGTGCCCCAGGATCATGAGGGTTTCCCTTTGTTGGTCATGTGACAGTCTAGGAACTCAGGAGTCTTCAGCAGAGATTGGGGAAAAAGGAAACACTTTTTTCCCATGCACCCTCCACTGCCTTTTCCATGCAGTACTGGTGCTGAGAGTGTTATTCCGGACCAGATTGCTCATCCGAATCAGGCCAACTCGACAATTCAGATTGAGCCACGAAAGGCTAGGCTTTCCCAGTCAGAGCCGAGTTGGCCCAGTCCAGGGGAGTTCAGAACTGCATTATAGCTGCTTCGCCCATCCCTAATTTTAATCAAATGGAAGTCAATTAAGTCAGAGCCAATGCACAGTTTAGAGTTCATTTATAACATATAATCAGTAATCAGTGAAGGAGACAAAAACCTAAAATAAAAAGGCGGTGACTGATAATTAACATCAGTCTCTACATTGCCATTAGAACACAAGCATTTAACAATTTTGCAAACAAATTATTTCACATTTCATCCATGGAGAGCAGCCTACATCTCTGATCCAATTTATAACCACCTAGAATTTCAAAGACTGTTTTTTTACTTGTCTCTCAGCATATCCAGTTATTTACTTCCTTACTGACAGAACTGTCACACCCATGTGTAAAAGTGTATGTGTCAGTTCTACCCAATGTATTTAATTTTTTTAAGAAACTGCCATTTTTTGAGGTAGAGCTCTGTGTAGCCTGAAAGCTTGTGTTTTGTAAATCTCTTGTTAGTCCAATAAAAGATATCAAATCACCCACTTCATTCATCTTTTTGTACAAGGACAAATATGGCTACAAAGATTTCTTTTTTAAATGCAGTAAGTCTGTAAGCAATTAAAACCAGCCTGCAGGCCCAACTAAACTTTTTGGATTAATACATCAGAGGTATAAAGCATGGTACAATATATTCAGGATGTTTGGCATCCTGCAGGGAGACCTTAGTGGTAACAAGGTTCTTCACTCTGTCACCCAGGGACTTTTAAAAGTTCCATCTTCAAGATTAAAGTCAGCTGGGCACAAAGCACACAGTTTTGGCACCAAGACTACTGAACTCTATCCCAAGACCTATTCATTTTGCTTCCTCTGTAGACAATTTTAAAACTAAGCTAAAAAACATGGCTTTTTACCTAAAGGTTTATAGGGAATTGAGTAATGGAGAATTCTAACATTTGTCACATGCAATACTTTTGATTTGTTTGTATTTAATTTATGTTGTGTTACACTGACTTTTGTAATTGTATCTACTTTATATTTGTATTTCTTTGTAAAGTATAGTATGTTGAGCCTGTAGAAGGCACTATATAAATTCATTTATATCTACAGTATCTATTGTATATGTTCATCTGTATGTCTGTCTATCTGTCTATCTGTCTATCTATCTATCTATCTATCTATCTATCCATCCATCTCTCTCTATCACTCTCTCTCTCTCTCTCTCGCACTACATTATCATCCACATATAGTTGATGCTACCAATGTTCAATCCCATATATTTTAGCACGAAAACAACATGGCCCTAACACTGATCCTGAGCCCTAGAGTACCCCCTTCACCACTTGAAGGGCTTCAGATACCCGACCATGAAACGTTGCATGTTGTCATCTGTTATCAACGTAGCTTTCAAACTGTAATATTAAACCTCTCCCTGAATTCATTTCTGCTAGTTTACTCAACAGCATTCTATAATCCAATGTGTCAAAGGCCCTAAACAGGTCACCAAATACATCTGTAATCCTTCCTTCCTTTATTCAGCAGCCAACTTAATATTATCAAGGACCCTTGAAGAAATGACACTGTGCCCAGAGTGGAAACCAACTGATTTTGGACTATCTTTGTGCCATCATTAGAAAAACTGTACAACTGTTTATTGATCAAACATTCTAAAATATTTGAGATCAATAAATAACATCTGGATAATTTTGTTATTTATTCAAGATACCTAGTGCCTCCTATGATTATTGACAGCACACTAGCATCTTCCAGTTTAGGCAACCATAACCCAATACCAAAGATCAGTTAAACAGAGATGCCAGTGATTTTAAAATTTGAAAGGTTCAATTTTTTAACAATCTAGACTCCAGTCCATCAGGCCCATCCTTTTCCCTGATTTTAAATCTAAAGATGGGGTAAGGACAGGACAGAGGAAAAGGGGATTATAAATCAGGGAAGCAAAAGTAAAGGACTAAAGGAGACAGGGAATGGAGAAGGTAAAAAGTTAAAAGGTGGGTCGGGGGAGCTTCAGGGCACAGCTCAGGTGGGGTTGGGTGGGAAAGCAAGAAGAGAATAATAAGGTATAGACAGCCAAGTATGCTGAGAAACAAAATTCCAGACCTGGTAGTCATCATCTTAGAGGCTAGGCTGGATATAGTGGACATGATGGAATCATGGTGCACTGAGCACCAGAACTGGGACATGACCATAGCTGCCAACTCTCTGTTCAGGAGAGATCAGGCAAGGAGGAGGAGTTGCACTATATGTGAGGCAGTGACTCAAGGCCACAGAGGTACAGGGTGCATGGAGGAAAAGGAAGGGCTGGAGATGCAGTAGGTCAGCCTGGAGACAGTCTTTGAGGGCTGCTATCTATACTGGGATGGTACACAGACCTCCATCATAGGGACAGGAGTTGGGTAGGATAGGACACTTGCAGAAGCTGTCTATGGTAGGTTCTGTGGATCAGAGATGGCAGACAGGCCACAATATATGTTTTAAATGCCTTATGTTTTAGCATGTTTATTTAAGAAATAAGACATGACAGGGTGTGCATTGTGGTGGGATAATGGCACACCTCAGGTGTGTTGTAAGACAAAAGGATAACTCGTGTAACCACTCATTATAGGAGAGAACAGACTGATCCAGCCAATGATTAAGAACCAGTTTCTTCACTGCCAGTGATATCAGGGCCATATGTTATTTTCATTCTTTAATTCTGATCTGATCATAAGCACCAATAAGACAAATCTCTGGGGAAAAGAGACCTTCCAGACCTATCAGGGAGTCAATCCAGGATTAGATCAAGGACCAGGGAGGGAACACTTTCTCACAGGACCAAAAAACATGCATAGGCATGCCATCAGCTTTGCCACATCTGGAACATATAGGAGAATTAAGGTGACCCATTCTGAATAATTTAACTGAAGTATAATACATATTATTTAAAATGTGAAACTGAGTGATACAGAGATGATCCTGGGTAATATACCTGTATAGGTCCCTCCAAATATGGGCCCAGTTGAAATTAGAATTTGGAAACAAACTGTCCCATACTTTGGAAGCCCCACAGGGAGCAGGGGACAGCTCATCCAGGAGAAGAGGGTAACACGTGGCAATACAATGAGGTTGAAATGCAAGGTCCTGTAGTGAAGGAAGTAAACTGCAGAAATCTGAGTGTAAAGAAGAGGCACCAAATTGTTGAAGTAATAAGTGTCTAAGTTGAAAAATTTTGAAGGCATAAAAGTCTAACTGAAAATGGTGTAAAATCTCAGGAGTTAAAAGAAGAGAGCCTTGGGAGTAAAAGTCAGAGATTTTGGAGTTCGCTAGTTGTGTAAGCCAGGAGAGGGAGATTGTATGTCCACCAATTTTAATATTATTATTCAAAAGGAGAGTGTGTGAAAAGTCCCTACTGGGGGAAGGTTTCAGAGAATTACACAATTGTGAAAAAACTTTGGGGGAGACCCCCCACCACCAACTCACAAAGGGGTTTTGGAAGGGATCTCCAAGTGGAGAAAAGGAGGGCAGAACCTGGTAGACCAAATGTTGAGATGAGAGAGGATTCTACCTCAAGCCAGGAAGGTATGTAACTCCTACCCACGGCCATCAAGGAACCAACCAACCATTTACTGCATTTAGAAAGGTGAGTAGCCCAATAATAGAGTAAAAAAAGTTGGGAAGGTGGAGCCCCCCCATATCCTTAGGAAGACCCAACTTAGGATAAGATCGCCTAGGAGCTTTATCCAACCAGATGAAGTTGGTAAAGAGGGCATGGATCCCTTTAAAGAAAGAAAGAAAGTGGGAGCCAGCTATTCAGCATATTTATTGGGAAGAAAATTCTGGGGAGAACATTCATTTATACTGTGTTAATTCTACCCCACAAGGAAATCTGAAGGGTTTTCCATCTACAAAGGTCTTGTTGTAGGGTAATGTATGATGTTCTTAACTTAGAATATGTGCATCCCAGTATAGTTAAGCATTTAGCAGAACCAATAAGATAAGCTATTATTTTTTATGTGAACTGTTACATTTTATTGTAAAATACTAGATGCATTGTCTGGCAGTGCTGAGGTGATGTTGACATGATGTGATGACAGGCTCCTAACTCTGGCTGATCTGTACATCGTTCATTGCTTTTTTTTGGGGGGGGGTACATTTTATTGTATTTTTATTCTAGAGGAATATCACACTTAGCATACAAAATATAATAAAATAGTATAAATTAATGTGCACAATAAAGACATGGGGCCAGATTTTCAAAGGCCAAAGAATGACGCAGGGTGCTTGCATCAAAAACAACTGATACAAGGAGCAGGATGTGTCACACCTTGCACCAGTTCTGATTTTCAAATGGTCATGGGTTGTGAAGCTACTCTGATTTGAAGCAAAAGAGCATATACTGCCAGAGGCCTTGTGACTCAAAGACATTAAGTATGACAATCGAAAAATGTTTTTGATCATGATTTCTCATCAGATCTTCATGCAAAAGGGCAGCAAGTTAGAGTAGTGGATAGAGAACTGAAGGAGAAATTGGGAGTGAAGACACAAGTTCAACTATCCGACAAAGATGAGGGTTCATTTGAAATTGAGAATTTAACTATTTGATACTTTATTGGTGGCAGTGCCTTTGCTTAAAGAATGGAAGACAGTGCTCCCAGATATGCACATGGAAGGACTTGAAGCAAAGCTCCTGAAAGCAGCATGGGTCTATCAGGCCAAAATAGGAAGAAATCCAAATCTGATGCTACCCTACCAAAGGACTTAGTCCAAGTGGCAACAAGAATAATTAAAAGACTTCACCCCTCAGACAAAGATCACAAAGCAGCACACAACAGCGCAAAATCAACAGCCAAGGCACAGTCTTAAATTTCTATCATAAATACCATACTCTATGAGACTGAATGAATTGTTAACAGATTCCAAGAAAAAAAACGAGTTTCTGTGCCTTATGTGACCATAGGGAGGGTGAATAAAAGCAAAGGGTACCTTTAAAGTCAATGGATAAAGGAGAGCTTTGGTTGGGGTGAGAGCTACAGGGTAGACCATGCAAACAAATGTAAAAAAAATAAATATTATAATGCTGACTCTGCAGCATAGTAAGGTGGACAGGTTGAAGGGGTTCCCCCTAACGAACAGCATTCAAGGACAGCAGGACTAGGGTGAGGGTTGGGGAGTCATTAGGTGGACAATGCTGTCCAGAGGGCAGGAATCCCAAACCTCAGCAAGGTCAATAAAGCACTATGTACTGTTGACAGGTGATGGCATCATGGCAGCTCCAAGTTATGGGTTTAATTTGCATAACTGAAGTGCAAGCCGAGTACAAGGTAAAGGGGTGCTGCCAATCCAAAATCAGGCTGAGGTTTCTACAGCATGAGAATACAGGCAGGCTGGGGGAAGGCAAGGAACCACAAGGAGCTAAACAATGTGGAAGTGTTGCACAAGCTCACTCTCAGTCCTTCTGACCATAGCCTAGCAATTTTGAGACAGCTCTGTATTGAGCTAAAGGAACCCCTCAGGGCATTTCACAGCAGTGGTGTACAGGGCACATTAGAAGGGATTGTACAGACCATAAATTGGTGGTAAGAAGAGTAGGCCATTATGCACTGCAATTGTTGCAGGCCCCCAAGGGGAGCAACATAACAAGACTTCTGCTCAGTAAGTACAAAAAGGGATGAAGGAAGGGATTCTGTTGCAGTGAGCAGTGGCTGGAGGCAGTTGGCTCATCCTTTGGCCTACAGTGCAATACTTGACTGGGAAGTGGGTGGCTTCAACCTAGCATGCCATTTGAAAAAGCAGATCCGATATGTCATAGATAGCTTAAGAATATGGGCTGAGTCATTGCTGATAGCAAAATGCCCTTTTAATTAAAATGGATGTGTGGCTGTGGGGTGGCTCTCCTCTCCTCTTCTCAACGCTCTGCTTTTAATCTTTGAAAGCCTCATTCCTGAAACCCCAACATGGTACAAGTTGTGCAGACACACCACAAATAAGAACAGGGGCTGTGGATTCAGGGAACCTACTAGTTTCCTGTTGCCAAACTTATGGCTACTGTTGTCATAGTAGGACTACTGACCATTATTTATACTTTTCTTCTCCAGTGGGGGAAGTGAATGCAGCTCTAAACACCACCTAGAGAGAAGGGTGGGATTGCACCCACCAAAATTTAGGCATAACAACAGCCCACAAGATACCCGAGGTGTACAGTAACCTAGGAAGGCAGCTGATTTTACAGTTACGCTTAATGTTCCAACCCTGCAAATTCTGTGTGGGGTATATCTGAACTTCAATGTTGTGTGCCATAAGTTCCGCTTGGCATCACCTGTTATATGTGTAAGGTTCATGTTAAAACTTGCTAAGTGCCTTAAAGTTATATTATGTGTGAAACAACAAGTTACCAGGACAGCCTGGTAGAACCCCCAAAGATTTAATTATGGATCACTCATGATAATTTCATACGCTGTCAAAGGGGTGATTGTCTCCATAAAGAGAACCAGAATTTCAACATAGGAAGAGCACCTGAATAGTACCATCTTCTTTTTATGGAAGATACACTTATCTCCATCACGACATGTATAACTTAAGAGGAGGTGGGTTGGGCCAGCAATAGTGACTTCACATCTGAGAGAGAAGAGAGCGGGAGTAGCTATGTTAATTAAAAGAGGTTGTCCACTTGTAAGTGCTTCCAAAATAAGGATGAAGGCTAGACTAGTAATTGTTAAAGGCAAATTAAAAGAAGAACTTATACATATAATGAATGTTTACACCCCAAATGACAGATCTGGTCCCTTCTTTAAAGAAATCTGTGGAAAGATGGCTACTTTACAAGTGGGCATATCATCATTGGGGTGATTTTAACTGTGCACTATCATGTGTATAAGACCATTCCTCGGGGCTAATGGGAGCAAACAGAGTGACTTCTAAACACTCAGAGCCTTAACAGATGGGCTGGGCAGTTAACATATGGGGGCAGCTGCATGATGAGGAGGGACTTTAAATGTTGTTCCCACCTACCAGTAGCCTACTCAAGAATAAATTCTTTTTTTACCCAAAAGGCTCCTATGTATAATTTCTGAACAGACATACAGAATATCATAGTCTGACCGTCCACCTATTTCCATTCAGCTCCTGGTGAGCAGACATGAGAGGAAATTTTTGTGGAGACTTACAGTAGCTTGTCCCTACTTAACGATCCCACTTTTAAGACACAGATTAGTCAATGCCTCACATAGACCTTTGGCAATTAAGCCAAGCCCCCAACATACCTGAAGTCACAATATGGGTTACAGTAAAAGCAAAGGTTCAAGGTCAAATAATAAGTTATGCATTGGCAAAAAAAAATAAAATAATGCAGAACATGAGAAACTAAAGAATTTTGCAGACCTAGAAGGGAAACACAGACTAACCCTGGGGAACAAAAGAGTACTTACTGCCCCAAACAAAGCCAGGCAACAGCTCAAAGAATCTGAAGAAAGAAAAGCGAAAGGATAGTGTAGATATACAAACCACAAATATTATGTGGTACGATGAAAAGCAACTAAGCTACTAGCATTTAGACTGAAACAATGGCTACAGAGTAATCCCCAGTATAAAGGACAAGCGGGATTGTCACAAACTTGCTCAGCCGGTTAGCCCTCTACTCTCAAAGTGCCAACCTCTGAGAGTGTGTTTTATGTACAGTGAGCAGACAAGGTAACCCTCTTGTCTGTTTTGTGGATTCAAGTCACCTTAGTCTCAAGCTCTGAAGGGATTCAAACTTATAACCTCTTGTTAGCGTACCCAATTATCAGGCTCAGATAATTCTGTCTTTGCGGGGCCAGATATCTTTGCCTACGGGCACCCAACCAGGTCTTTCAAATGAACCCCCAGAACTCTATGCAAGACTTTTAGAGAACTCTATCCATTTCCCAGTTTGGTATACAATAAGCCCATACACAGTGCTACTATACCCTTTGAAAGCTCCACTTAAAATAAGAAGAAATGTCAAGGCACTCCAGCAGTTTTGTTTGTAAAAAAAAAATATCTTTACTTTAAAAATATCAAAACAGAACAATAATTGCAGAACAAATATATATCCCAACACATACAGCCTTAAAACAAACAGGTAACAAAGTACAGTTCCCACAATTTATTACTTCAGACTGGTATAATCTAATGCTTACTTTCTTTCAGTGCTTTGAGGATCTCCCTTCTCTCAGTCAGAAATATTTTCTTGTCTGTCTCTGTCAGGTTCTTTCAGCAATTAAGCACACTTCTGAGCTGGCCTTCTCATGAGGTCACTAACTCCGCCTTGGTGTATCAAACTATATATTTTACAATACAGGGTATCCAAATAAAATATAAAAAAAAACATATGAGATGACCTCACTGACTTTCCTCTCCACAGGTTAACTGGTCAGAACTGGTTTGTGCTCTGCTACACATACATGTCAAAAAAATTTTTTTTTATCTAAGTACTGTATTTGAAGCAAAAGCGTATTGGCCTCTTTAATCCCGCCTGGACCTTGGAATCTACACCTCAGGTCTTTCTGATGTAATTCAAGGGTTCCCCGGGAAATGTATTTTGGACATTCCAAATCCATCTGAGTCCTCCCTGGCTCAGACATCAAACCTTTTCAATGTTCATTCTGGCCTCTCTCCGACGCCCCTCCCCACAAGTTCTTCCTGGTAACCATGCAAGTCAAAGGATCTCCCTGAGGGCATTATGAATGGCTAATCTTATTTCTTGGGATGAAAGCAAATTGACAAGGAAATTGCACCCCAGATCTCTGTAGTCTAAAATACCTCCTGCCCTTTGAACTTATCCCTGGGGGTCTTAATGTGTCAGTTCAAGTAAGACAGCCTTTTCCCTAAACTGACCTTCCCTTCACATATTTCATATATAATAACAAAAATTAATACAGCACTCGATCACTCAGAGCTGGCTGTCTATGTCACACTCCTCCCCACCTGGACTGAATTTGGGGGATCCATCCCCTCTATGGGATGAGCTTCCCAAATCAGTTCACTCCTCATAGACACTAGACAGCCCATCTGAGTTCTTATTTTTGGCTCCAGCCCTATGTACGATTTTCAGATCATACCCTTGTAAAGCAAGACTCCATCTGTGCAGTCTGCCATTGTTTTTCCCCATCTGTGACAACCAAACCAGGGGATTGTGGTCAGTCTGCACCACAAAAGGTTGCCCATACAAGTATGGTTCCAATTTCTTTAGGCCCCACACTAGGGCAAGACACTCCTTTTCCACCGTGGATTATGCTTGTTCCCTGGGGAGCAGCTGTCAGCTCAGATAGGCTATCAGGTGGTCCCTCCCTTCATTGGATGTCTGGCTTGGCACTGCCCCAATACTCACATCTGAGGCATCCACCTGAACTATAAAAGTTTTGCTATAGTCCAAATTTGTCAAAACAGGAGCACTGCACAGTGCTTCCTTCAGTTTGGTAAAGGCTTCCTCACAGGCTGGACCCCAGGTAATTTTCCTTGGCATTTTTTCTTTGTCAGGTCAGATAGGGGAGCAACCAAGGCACTGTAATTAGGTACAAACTTTCTGTAGTACCCTGCTGTCCCAAGAAAACTCCTGACCTGCTTCTGAGTTTCTGGTCTCGGCCATGCCTGTATTACCTCTGTTTTGATCTGGTTAGGACAGAGCTGTCACCGGCCTACCACATGTCCAAGGTATGCCACTAATCCCATGGCCACCTGGCACTTCTCGGCTTTGACAGTGAGCCCGGCCCTCCATATTCTGCCCAGCACTTCCCTAAGGTGTGACAGGTGTTCCTCCCAGCTGGTACTGAAGATGGCAATTCATCCAGGTATGCCACGGTGTACTCCTCAGCACCATTTAATACCTAGTTCACCAACCTTTGGAAAGTGGCCGGGCATTCTTCATTCTGAAAGGCATTACTTTGAACTCAAATAATCCTATCGGAGTGATGAAGGCCGAACTCTCCCTAGCTGTGTCCATCAACGCTACCTGCCAATACCCCTTTGTCAGGTCAGTGGTAGTGAGGCAGGTCACCCCCCCAACTCGTCTAGGAGTTCGTACATCCAGGGCATCGGGTGGGCGTCTGACTTCGTGACTGCATTCAGTCCATGATAGTCTACAGAGAAACGTGTTGAGCCATCTGGCTTGGGTACAAGGACTACGGGTGAGGCCCAGGGATTGTGGGATCTCCGGATTACCCCTAAATCCAGCATCTCCTCCACTTTCCTCCTAATGTCCTTTTGGACAGCCTCTGAAACCCGATATGCTGTCTACCGTATGGGCGTCTGTATCCCTGTCTCCACATTGTGTGTTGCTAAAGGGGTTAGTCCAGGCTTGGCGCTAAACAAGGGGGCAAAGTCTGCTAAAACCTCCCTCACTTTCTGGATCTTGTCCTGGGTGAGCTGGGGAGACAATTTTAATGACTCCACAGAGGACTCCCACTTACTCTCTTCCAGCAAGTCCAGAAGGGGGTCTCCTTCATCCATCCCTCCCCATGACTACACACTGTGAACACGTCAGCCCTATTTGCATATGGCTTCATCATGTTGACATGGTACATCCTTTCTGTCTGTCTAGAGTGAGGTAACTCCACAATGTAGTTTACATCATTTACCTTCCTAACCACTTGTATGGTGCCTGCCCACTCAGTTGCAGCTTGTCTTTCTGAACTAGAATAAGGACCATGAGTTCCTGAACCACCATGTATGAGCGAGCTCTGGCTCTGTGGTCGTACCATACTTTTTGCTTCTGTTGGGCAACTGCCAGTTTGCTCTGGGCTGTCTCCATAAGCTCCTTCAGCCTTTCCCTAAACCTTAGGATGTAATCTACAATGGGAGTTCCCTGGGTGGCGTGCTTTCCTTCCCAGTCCTCCCAGACCAAGTCTAGGGGCCCATGTACCCGGCATCCATACAAGAGTTCAAAGGGGGAAGATCCTGTAGACTGTTGGTGCACCTCCCTGTATGTGAACAACAGGTGGGGAAGGTATTTTTCCCAGTCCCTCCCATGCTGTTCAACAAACGCCCAGAGTATTGACTTTATAGTACCATTGAAGCATTCCACAAGCCCATTGGCTTGTGGGTGATACAGTGTCGTGCATCTTTGCACCACCCCACACTTCTTCCATAGACATTTCATGAAGTCCGTCATGAAGCAACTCCCTCGATCGGTGATTACCTTCTGTGGAAACCCAACTTGGGAGAAAATCCCAAGCAAGGCATCTGCCACTATGTCTGTCCTCAGTGAGGAAAGGGCGACTGCCTCTGGGTACCGGGTGGCATAATCCACCACAGTCAGGATGAATCTCTTCCCTGAGGAGCTGGGGGTATTTAAAGGCCCCACAATATCCATTCCCACCCACTGGAATGGCTCCTCCACCATGGGCAAGGGGATCAGAGCTGCTTGTTTTTTTTTTGCCTGCCTTCCCTATTTCTTGACACCGGTGACAAGACCTGCAATACTCCTTCACCTGCTGGGTGAAGTTAGGCCAGTAGAAATTTTGGGCCAACCACTACATAGTCCATGTGACTCCCAGATGACCAGATAAGGGAATATCATGGACAACCTTGAGCAACTGCTCACGATATCCCTGGGGAACGACAAGTTGCCTGCCTAGCATCCCTCCCCCTGTGTGTACTGCCTGCGTATACATAAGTCCATTTTCCCAATAAACCCTATATCTTCCACACCTCCTGTGCACTGTCTGAGTCTGCCCAAGCCCTCAGCTTCTCTAAACTAGGGTCACTTCTCTGAGCAGCTGCGAACCCCTCACACCTTCCCAAGGCATGGGACAGGTCCCCTTCAGTCACTAAACTAGGGTCCCTAACACTGGCATCAGGACCCTCAGGATCACTGTCAATCCCTACCCTCTGACAAGGGGTCACCCTTCCCTCTTTGGAGTAACCCTCTGTAGCTGGGTGGTTACTTGCTAGTGGGGAAATTTCTACCCCCTTTATATCAGCCTCCCCCTCCGGAGACACAAGTTGGGGAACCAACATCTCAGTATCTTCCCCAATGGCTTCTGGGGGGCTCAGGGAACCACAATTTCCCTTGTCCACTTGGCTACGGTTAATTGCACATACCACCCTCATCTGAAGATTGTAGCCCAGGATCACATCCACTGCTAATGTGTTAGCTACAGCCACCTGTTACACAGTTCCCCCTGTTTCACCCCAGTCCAGGAGAACACTGGCCATGGGCAATATTTTCTCTTCACCAGTAAACCCTTGTACAGTTATGTATTTGTTGGGTATAAGCTGATCAGGCTGTACTAGATTCCCTTTTACCAATGTCAGGTATGCCCCTGTGTCCCTTAACCCCTGCGTCTGTATGCCATTTACCATGACTGGGTGCATGTGTTCCCTCATGTTCACTGGCATGATTCCAGGGACACACAAACAACCCACTTCCTTTCTGGTACTACTTTGCGTATTATTGTTTGCCCTTCTTGGACTCTGTCTGGCAATGTGCCTAGTTTCTTTACATAACCAACAAACATTTCGTACTTCAGAGAAATCTTTTCTTTGAAACCTGGGGATAACTTGTTTCAGTGGCGGCAGTGAGGGTTTTAGCTGCCCTGAAGGCATGCTTTCCCCTTCTGTGCTGCCACACTCGCCCCCTTTGCTCTCAGAGCAGGTCTGCTCTTGGCATAGCGCTCCAAGAGTTCAGCAGCGTCTTGCACTGTTTTTGGAGCTCGGTCCTCTAGCCAGGATTTTAACTCTGTTGGGCATGCCCAATAAAACTGTTCTAATAAAATCACATTTTCAATTGTATAAACAGTGTTTGCCTCAATTCCTTCCCACCAGCATTTTAAAAACTGACGTTGTTTCATGGCTAACTCCTCATAGCTCATATCAGGGCTTCTCCTGAGCTTATGGAATTTAGCTCTGTCTGTTTCAGCAGTTAATTCAAACTTTTTTAGTACTGCTGCTTTTAACTTGCTGTAATCATCACTGTCTTTATTGTCCATGTGACCCAATGCATCCTGAGCTTTTCTGGTAAGTAGCGGGGCTAGCTGGAAGCTCCAAGACTCTCTAGGAATTTTAGCCTGAATACAAACTTTTTCAAAAGAATTTAAAAAGGCGTCTATATCCTCCCCATCCTTAAACTCAGCTATTAATTTAGAGTTCAATTTGTAACCCAGTCCTACAGTCCCAGTTAACCCCAAGCCACTTACCTGCCCTGGTGCTGCTGGTTGGAGTCATAGCTTCTCCAGTTTGTGTTGCCACTGGCGCTCCTCTCTCTTCTCCTCTGCAGCTCTGCATTCTCATTCTCTCTTCTCCTCAGCCTCTAACTGGCACTCATGTTCCTCACGGTCCGCCTCCCTCTGTTCCCTTTCTCTCCTCTCCTGGGACTCCTGCTCCATCCTGCGCAACTCAAGTTGCAACCTAAGAACTTCCAGATTCAGGATACTAGTGACTTGTCCCTGCTGCTGTGGCCCTTCACTGACAGTGGCCCTGCTGTCCGCCTCATCGGCTCGGGACCCCTCACTGGCCGCTAGCCCTTCCAGACTTGAGGTTTGGTCCCTTTCAGTCATGGCTGGTGACTCCTTGTCCTAGGTATCTGCTACCATCAGAGCATCTATGAGGTTCTGCTTACTAGCTTTCACCCCAAATGGGACTCCCCTGTCCCTGCACAACTGCTTTAAGAAATCTACAGTGTACTTTCTGTAGTCAGAAGACATTTTCTTCTTCTCTCACTACTAATACTATACTGACTGGCACTTCAGAAAAAAAATAAAAGGGGTGGGAACTTAACTGTAAGTCAAGGGATATAGTTCTGTTTCCTTTTTAAATAAAACACTGCCTTTCTTTTTTTTTTTAAGTGAGCTAAACGGTTTCAAGCTAACACACTGAACAATGAAGCTTATACCATCAAACTTTTTATGCCACCGCTGCAACCAATCTGTCACAAACTCGCTCAGCCGGTCAGCCCTCTACTTCCAAAGTGCCAACCTCTGAGCGTATGTTTTGTGTACAGTGAACAGACAAGGTAACCCTCTTGTCTGTTTTGTGGGTTCAAGTCACCTTAGTCTCAAACTCTGAAGAGATTCAAACTGATAACCTCTTGTTAGCGTACCCAATTATCAGGCTCAGATAATTTGTTTTTGGGGGGCCAGATATCTTTGCCTACGGGCACCCAATCAGGTCTTTCAAATGAACCCCTAGAACTCTATGCAAGACTTTTAGAGAACTCTATCCATTTCCCAGTTTGGTATACAATAAGCCCATACACAGTGTTACTATAACCTTTAAAAGCTCCACTTAAAATAAAAAGAAATGTCAAGGCACTCCAATAGTTTTGTTTGTAAAAAAAATCTTTACTTTAAAAATATCAAAACAGAACAATAATTGCAGAACAAATATATATCCCAACACATACAGCCTTAAAAAATAGGTAAAAAGTACAGTTCCTACAATTTATAACTTCAGATTGGTATAATCTAATGCTTACTTTCTTTCAGTGCTTTGAGGATCTCCCTTCTCTCAGTCAGAAATATTTTCTTGTCTGTCTCTGTCAGGTTCTTTCAGCAATTAAGCACACTTCTGAGCTGGCCTTCTCATGAGGTCACCAACTCTGCCTTGGTGTATCAAACTCTATATTTTACAAGGCAGGGTATCCAAATAAAATATTTAAAAAAACATATGAGATGACCCCACTGACTTTCCTCTCCACAGGTTAACTGGTCAGAACTGGTTTGTGTTCTGCTGCACAAATATCTCAAAAGTTTCTTTGATCTAAGTCACTGTATTCAAAGCAAAAGTGTATTGGCCTCTTTAATCCCGCCTGGACCATGGAATCTACACCTCAGGTCTTTCTGATATAATTCAAGGGTTCCCCAGGAAATGTAGTTTGGACATTCCAAATCCATCTGGGTCCTCCCTGGCTTAGACATCAAACCTTTTCAATGTCCATTCTGGTCTCTCTCTGATGCCCCTCCCCACAAGTCCTTCCTGGTAACTATGCAAGTCAAAGGATCTCCCTGAGGGCATTATGAATGGCTAATCTTATTTCCTGGGATGAAAGCAAATTGACAAGGTAATTGCATCCGAGATCTCTGTAGTTTAAAATACCTCCTGTCCTTTGAAGTTATCCCTGGGGGGTCTTGATGTGTCAGTTCAAGTAAGACAGCCTTTTCCTTGAACTGACCTTACCTTCACATATTTCATATGTAATAACAAAAATGAATACAGCACTCGAGCATGCAGAGCTGGCTGTCTACGTCACAAAGACCACAATAAGCATTGAGTTATGCCAGATAAAACTGGACAATGCTTTAAGGACTTCTAAAGAGAATCCATATTTATTTAGTTTTTGTTGACCGGGTAAGTGCACTAGACAAATCCTGCCTATTTTCAGGCATGACCTGGTGGAGAGGGATACAGATGAATGACAACTGACCTTGAACCGGATTAAGCTGTTGGTGGTATTTTTTTAGTGAATGAGGGAAATTTGGCCAGGACACCAGGGAAATTCCCCTACTGCTCGGCCAGTAGGGGGACAGGTTGTTGCTGGATAGCAGGTCAGTTGGTGACCTGCATGCAAGGAGGATGGAAGTGGAGGAGAAGCGGAGCAGCCGAGGGCTGCAAATGAACCAATGCTTCTACTAGGAACAACAGAGACTACAGAGGAATACGAGGAAGGAGAAGAAAAGACCAATTTGTTTCAACGGAGGATTTAACAACATTTATAACGAATATGCCAATATTAGAGTCAACGAGCTTACACCTAAGGTGAGACAACTAAAAAATAAACTGGAAACATTACAACATGAGCAGAGAAAAGTAGCAGAAGAATTAAAAGCACTGGCATGCAACAAAACGGAGCAACTTACAAAACCAAACAACGAAGTAAATCGGGTACAAGTCCTGGGTAACACGAGTCCCAAACAATCCTTGAGTGGTGTTTGCAGTGAGAAGAAGAAGGATGAAGTTCAGACAGATAAGGTGACCGAAATGAGCGATAATTTGAATGATGTGCCTTCACAGAGAGTTGAACTGGAGACCGAGAGGGGAAACAGGAACGACGTACAACAAATATTGCAGGTGCACAAGGACGTTGTAATGAGAAAGGAAGAGAGACAGGGACAGCCTGACGGACAAGGAAGTCCTGTATTGAATTCAAGGGTTTTGTATTTCAGCCTGGAAACAATATGGAGAAACGGACTACAGAACAGGAGAAAAACTGCATCTATCAAACGGTGCCAGGAATACAGACTGGGGTAACGGACTTTTCATTCAACAAACGACTGGTGGATAAGGTAGGAGAAGAAGAAAGGAAAAAGAATATTGACTTTGCAAAACGTAACTTGATACTGCCTATAGTGGGAACAGATGGACAGTTAATTACTGATCAGCAAGGGAAAAAGAAACAGTGGTAGGCAATATCTGTACTCACCTATTTCTACTGATAACTGGTCCCCACAGAAAGCTGCTAGTGAAGCGGTTGGACATTGGATAATGGATCGGAAACCCACGCCTGACTGGGACCCAAAATTAAATTTCTCCCAAAATGAACCTACTTGGAAACCAAAGATACAAGAAGCTGGTAACTCACAAGAGTGTGAAAAGAGGATAAATGGAATGAGGGAGGTACCCTATGGAGAGTTCAATCTCGGGGAAAAGGAACCTTCAATGCCTAGGTACAAGCACAGGGGAGGCACAGGACCAGAAGAACCCAGTGGGATAAACCATTGATGTCAGAGTTATTTTCTAAAATTAAACAGGACGCTGCACTCGTAGAAATGCGGTACGATTAGGTATAAAGGAGGTTTAGAGGTTCGACCTGACAGGCAGTATGTGGGAAAAAGTTTATTAAAGGAGTCTTTGCATTTTCACCTAGAGAGGTGTTTGCACTTATTAATATTTCTGGAGAGGATAATTTCGATGTGAGTTTCGTTCACCTATGCTCTTGATATGTTTTGGGAAAGATATACGCAAGTTAAATTTTCCCCCTTGTGGACTCCATTTATGGTAATACCTTTAACAAAGCCTTTAATTAAATATGTCACTGTTATGTTTAGAAATGAGGGGGTGCATATTGATGATATTATTTACTGGCTAGGCCAAAAATGTGAAATTCAAAGTGACCCTGAAGCAATACTAGATTCAGAGCAATTCTGGACAGGGGGTTGGCGTTTTAAAGTAAAATTAAGGCAGACAGAGGCAGGTATTGAACACATTCCGAATTCCTTTTTATTAGGGAGGGATAGAGGGGTGTGTTTCTATGCGGGACAACCACGTGCATGCTATAAATGTGGGCTAGGACGATTTATCAAGTTCATGTGACAAACCTAGATGTGAAAACTGTGGAGAAGTGGGCCATAGTACATTACAGTGTGTTAGCTTCACAAAGTGTGATTTGTGTGAGGCAGGACATGTATTTGCTGATTGTACATAGGCGGCAAAAATAAAGGTTGTTGTGCGAGTCCAGATCTATTAATTCAGAAAGCACAGGATTCGATTATAGGAAAACCTTGGTTGGTTCCACACAGCCTACGTAGACATAACCACAGGGGATACATCAGTGGACAAGGGACAGATGTACCAAGTAGCCAGTCAAAATGGCACTTCAAACCTAGATACAGGGAAACTTCGGTAAGAGAAAGGCACAACAACAGGAGACCTTTGGACTCAGTGGTTGCTGCTGTTAGACGTTCCTCACGAAATGTTAAAACCTTTCTCAACAGCCGATTTTGGAAGTGGAAACCAGTAATTCTTTTCCTTACTGACCAGTCAATGGGAGAATCAGATATGGATGGACCTGAGGATGATTCCAGTTGATAACGGACAGTCCACCTTCCTCAATAGGCTTACAAGAGGATTATAAAGGAAAGAAAAGAAAAGGAGGAAAAAGATAGGTGAAGGTAGACTTTGAATAGGAATGCTGCAATTTAGGTTAGGTTCAGTGAATGTACACAGTATATTGAATTATAAGAGACGGCAGATAATTTATGATTCAGTTCATGCTGCAAGTTAGATGTCTGTTTAATACAAGAAACCTGGATATATAATATGTCACAAGTTAGTGTTTTCAACAAGAATGGTGCTGGGGCCCATCCTATTGGTCCTTTGGCCGGCAGTCAGCAGATGGCATAGGTTTTTGTTTCATTCCTATGAGTTTTTTTTAATTAGGTTGATAGATTTGATACTAGGACGGTTGATGATCTTAGATGGGATGTGGAAGGCAGGTCTTGTAGATTTATTAATGTATATGGTTCACAGCTTAAAGCAGAAAGGGTTGCACTTTGTAATATGTTACAACCTTATTTATTGACTTCACTGGAGGTGTTTTTGTGTGGGATTTTAATTGTACTTTATTAGATGTTGAGAATCCAATTAAAAAGAAAAAATAAAAAGATTTATTGTGATACTAGGGCACTTTATAAAATGATCCATTCTGCAGGTTTAATTAATGGTAGTAGTAAACAGAGTTCAGGGCCCACGTTTACATTCAAAAGGAATCAATTTACTTTACTATAGATTATATTTTTCTATCCAGACAAATTTCTTTTACATATCAAACATGCCCAGTGTCCTTTTCTGATCATTTGCTGTTACTTTGTAATGTTTCTCCTTCCGTAATCTGAGAAGGCAGAAAGCAAGATGGAAATTGAATCTTTATTATTGACCTCAAAAGAAATATTGGAAAAAATTCAGTTGTTGTTAACAGACGATTATCAGTAGAATTTTTATACAGCTCAAAGAGTAAATGGTGGAAGGATTCTAAGGATGACATTTGTCATCTATTACAACAAGCAAGGAAAAGCAAAGGCAAATAATGATTTTTACACTATTTAAAATTAAGACAGCAATTATATAATTTATTTTCAATAGCCAATATTTCCTCAATGGAATATGATTCACAGATTAGGTTAGTAAAAGCTCAGCTTTTGAAAGTTCAGTATAATAGGGCCAGAACTCTAACTGCGCATTTACGTTATGGGATCAAGAAGCAGCCAGGAGGGGATCCATATGCTGCTTTTAAAATTTATACACAAGCCACACATTTGACTACACTTCGGAATAAGGTGAGTCTGTTAGTACAAGATCAGAAGTCACTTTCTTCAATTATTAAACAATTATTTTTGGAATATAAGCCAGCTAGGCCCCCAACTGTTCAGAACATTAAGGACTTTCTAGACCAGATTCAGGTACCAGACCATGGGATAGAGTCCTCAGAGGTGCTTAGCCAGTTACACACAGGAAATAATTGAAGCCATTAAAATACAAAATACAGGAACTTCCCGGGATTGATGGATTAACAGCAGAACTATATAAAGCTTTTCCAATGGAATTTGCTAAATGTTTGGTTATTGTATTTAATGCATTTCTGGATAACCCTGACTTTCCAAGTTGGTTTGGAGAGGGGTTGCTGATTTTTTATATAAGTCAGGTGATAAATTTGACTTAAAAATTGAGACCAATTACGCTTCTGAATGTAGATTATAAATTATTTATGAGAATCTTGAATGAGAGATTAAAACAATTAGCAGTAAGAGTACTTTCCCCATATCAGTTTTGTGGAGTGCCTGGGAAAAACATACACCAAGCCCATATGGTCTTAAGAGATATAGTGGAGTTGGCAAAAAGGCAAAAGATATCAGGATGTATTGTCTCTGTTGACCAAATGAAGGCCTTTGATAGAGTATACCAACCTTTTTTATTTGAATCCCTACGGAAGTATGGAGTTCCGAAAGGTTTTATACACATTATAAAAGAACTTTATGATTCAGCAATAACACATCCAGTAATACAACTTGAGATACGGGAAGGATTTCATATTCCCACTGGAGTACCGATAAGGTTGTCCATTAAGCCCTTGTTATATGCATTTACGATTGATTCACTGATTAGATCATTAATACAAACACCCGGTGGACAGGAATTGGTTGGACTGTTGATGTGGATAAGTGGTATATACAAGCTTATGCTGATGATTTGTGTGTCTTTTTTCTGATAGTTCACAAGTAAAGTTATTTTTAGATTACATGGAAGAATATGCAGTATTGGCAAATTCAGCTATTAACAAAACAAAAGTAAAGGAGTATTTATTGGAACCAATGACATAGCTGAGGTAATAGTACAAGTTGTCTTCAGATTTCTGTGATCCAATTAAAATATTGGGTTTATTTTATGGACCAAATAATATACCAGAATTTAATTGGATGACAGTATTAAAGTCTATTGATCTTAAAATTAGTATTTGGAAACATTGGAAACTGGATAAAATTAAAAGGGTTGTGATTATTAAAAAATTTATTGTTCCAAAGTTACTATACACAGCATTAATTTTCCCTTTGCCCTCATTCTTGGAAACCAGATTATATATAGTTTATTTTTTCAGATGTTGTGGGGTAGTAGGCTTAACCCGATTAAGAGACAATTTACATACTTGGAAAAACAGAAAGGCGGACTAGGAATGATAGATCCGGTTGTTTTTTTTGCCACTTATTTATTTCAACCAATAGCAAATTAGGATGAGGCGACCTTGGGAAACATTTGATTGTTACATAGACAAGTCATGGGGAGATATTATACTCTTTGGAACAATAGACCACCAAAACCGATACTTATATTGTTATTTCCAGTATATTACATTCCAATTGCAAAAATTGTTTAAATGGGGGTTAGGAAGCACAGGTGGTCAAAGTTAGTTCAGGTTCGCAGCTGTATAAATCTGTCTTACTTCAATTATATCCAAGTGAACCAGAGTTTAAGAACTGTCATAAGGACTATAGGAAGGAGGTTTTAGTAAATTAAATAAATACAAGATTACCTACTTATATGTGGGACACCTTATGGCTTACGGTATATGGTCGAATTGAGTTAGAGGAATGCCAAGCATAAACCTTTACAGGAACGAAACTGTCCATTTTTAGAGTGTATAGCACAAGAAGAAACAGTTCAACATTTTCTTTTGAATGTTCCTATGCTACTAACCTATGGAAGTTTTAGCCCTGACGGGATATGAAATGGCTAGCATGTATGGATTATGAGATATTAGTATTGGGTCATGTTCCTCAATTTGGTTATTATACCATAAAGATACTTTACAAATTTTTGCAGCACATTGGTATACTATTTGTGGCAAGCTAGATTCCAATGGGTACTCTATCAAAGATTAATGCCTTATGACATGGTTCAGAGACTAATACAGGGGCTATGTACAGGATTTATAGTTATGATATTACATTTTTCTTCCAAAAAGTGAGAGAATGGTGGAAAGGTTTTTCAAAATTCATTAAATACAAATGAGAATTTTGAAACATTATGGATATAGAAATGTTCATTTGAGAGTTTAGTATTTTTACAGATGCTTTATATTGAGTTTATAGTTTCGGATTTAGCCTTTTGTTAAAGTATATTATGTCTCTATTAAAAAAAGAGAGAACTGGGAAGGGACTGTTATTAATATTATTAAGGGATATAGATTAATATTAATTGCAGATTTAATTTGTAGTAATATGAGGTAATACTATGGATATTGTGGTGTTTTTCCTTTGTCTGTATGTATATATATGATTTGTGTTGTAAATTCTCATATTATGTAACTGTGGCTTTGATATTGTTTGATGTTACTTTAATAAAATATTCCCCTACTCTTTTCAATAAGTGCCATGGGATCTTTAACATTCACCTGAACTACCACCAATCAAGGCAGATGGTACCTCGGTTTAACATCTCATCCAAAAGACGGCACCTCAGAAGTGCAGCACCCCTCTCATGCTGCACTACAGTGTCAGTACTGGGACAATAACCCCAGTGCCAGATGTGGGAACTGAACCCACAGCCCTCTGATCTCCCGGCTTCAGAGGCAAGTGTGCTACCTACTGAGCCACTGACACTGACATATGCTGAGCTGCCACAGCCAGCGGTAATACTAGCAGAGGCAATAATAGTTAGCACAGACGTTTATGAGAGGACTACTCCTGAATTCATTTTCCCCAGAGACAAGTAATGGTTCAGAAAAAAATATCTCAGATAAGGGGATTCACAAACTGATTTTGGACTCAGAGGGGGGTAAAACATTGGGATAAATGCTGACCAAACAGAGGCATTAATAGTATGTGGTGTAATCACAGAACAAATAAAAGTCAACCTTCCCTTTACATGGGTGAAAGATAAGGTTCACTACCTGGGTGTACAGATCCTGACTCAGACTATACCACATATACTATGACTTGCTTAAGGAAAAGGCCTGCTTTCCCGACCACAGTTTCTGTCAGATAGCAACCAGGTTAAAAGCTTTCAGCAAATGCAACTATAATTTGAGATAGGCCACAGAGATGTTCATAAATACTTACAATGCAGGGACTACATAATAAAATATGAAAAAGCCGGCAGATACAGGCCACAACTGTCTTCACAAGTGGGACATCATGTACATCAATATATGTTGTTATGCCTCATTGTCTCCTCGTCTAAAGCACCATTGCCAACTGTACAGTGACCTAAATTGGCTCTCACCCTTCGCCTGCAGGCAATACTCTCTTGGCTCCCTCACTGACGTTATCATTAGGGGGAAGACTCCAGCCTCACTTGCAGCTTTACTGTCTCCTTTAAAATCCTCTCATGGTCCTCAATCAGCTGAAAAGTCCTTAATCGTTATTCCCAGGTATCGTATCTCAAAAGGCTCTTGTGCTTTCAAATCCGTTGCCCCTCAACTTTGGAACTCCTCCCCAGCCGCCTCTGGCTGTCAGAATCCCATTACTGTTTTAAAAAGAACTGTGCCATTACTTAGCTCTCGCTGATGCATGTATTTGTTTTGACTCCACCTAAAACCTCAGGGCTTTCCCTGCTCCACCTACTTAAATTGCCACTCCTCACATCCACTTTTGTTTTCCCCTGTTTTTTCCTCTTTCCCCCCCAATTCATCCCTCCTCACATCCCCTCTTTTCTCCCCCTTTCAGTCCTCCTACTCCCTCTGAGATTGCTCCTATTTGCTGAGTTCTCACCATTGCATGTTCTAATACTATATTATATTATGTTATGCTCTAGTTGAGCATACTGCACTGTCTTGTAAACTTGCTTTCCAATGTAATTTGTTTGGGCATGTTAAGTCATTGTATTTTCTCTATCTAGCTGTTGTTTACTGTTGATTGATGTAAATCATTCATGTTATCCTTGTTGTACTCTCCCAGGTCATGCCTGAAAATAGTCATGTTTTGGCTAGTGCACCTACCTGGTAAACAAAAACTAAATAAATAAAATAAATAAATCAAGTCTGCTCGAGTGTGCAGCTCCTAGTCTATTCAACTGCAACTGCTCCCCACCCCTTTCCCATCCACCTGAGTTATCCCCTCAGTCTGCTGACTCCCCCCTCCCCAGTTTCCCTTCACTTTGCCCTTGCCTTTGCCCTGTCCCACTCCAGCTTAAAACGGCCCACAGTTTTCAGTGATATCACCTCCTCTGGCAGTTCATTCCACCCCGCTACCACCATTTTTGTGAAATAGTGCCTCCACATTTCCCTTTTGAATCTTCCCCCCCCCTCCAGTTTCAGACTATGCCCCCTTGTGTTCCTATTTCCCTTTTAATTAGTCATATTAAAGGGGCACTGAGTCTGAAGCGCTAAAGCAAGTCCTACCAAAAGGGGTAAAGTTCCTTTGGAACAAGACTCTCACAACTACCTGACCAGAAGGGGTTTGTTTCTCAGGTGTATCCACTTCTACTGGGGGATGAGGGGAAAAAAGGCCATAGAATGTTCTCAGGCACACTGGGAGGAAGAAGCTAATGTTCAGCTTCCCCCAAAATGCTGGGCAAGAATTTGGCAGGGAATACATTGCACAACAGCATCACTGTACTGGCAAGAATTTGGATGGAATCTAGTAGCAAGGTACTTTATAAAACCAGTGGTTTCTAAACATCACAGAACAGGAGCAACAGAATGCTGTAGAAGGGGCTGTGGAGGGAGAGGATCACAATTTCACATCTACTGGGAATGCCCAGGGATGCAACCATTCTGGTCAGAAGTTAGTGAAGTCATTCAGAAAAGGTTAGAGTTACCCCCAACTTCAAATCTTGAAAACCTAATCCTGGGTTTGCCCCCTAATGGCTAGATTACCTCCCAAGGAGTACTTTGTTTTAATGCTGGTAGATGGGGCAGGTAAAGCCATCACACAACAATGGCTCACAAACTCCTGTTCACAAAAATGTCAGTGGCTTAAAAATATTCTAACAATTAAAAGTATGGAAGCCATCACAGCCCTGCTAAGCATACAGCAAGATAAATTTAACTCTCTGTGGCTTCCTTTCTTTCACCGTAAGAAGGAGATAGAAAATATCTCAATATTGAAACAACTTTAGGCTAAATTAAATCTGTTATATAGATCATGTACAAACTCCTCCTTAACTGATTCTCACTGCACAGAAGAAAACAAAAAGCAAAACCGAGCACTTCAGTTTGTTTATTGTTTATTAAATTACTGTTTTTCATCTCTTTTAATGAAAGATAAATGGGTCATGCACAGCACACCAATTGAACCACAGCTACAAAAATGGCTATCCTGCTTTCTTGGCCATTGCCAAAAGGAGCTGCTCCTCGCTCGAGCACTACCAAGAATCAGACGCTGTGTCCTGCAACTTTTTTGAACTTGGTGCCATTTCAGACTGCTGCTCTGTTTTACATTTCTCTATCTTTTTAAGTGCTCTGTCTAGTCTGCTGCTTCTGAATTATTTTTATATTCAATATTTGAATTAAGGTGTTCCAACACCACCTTAATAACTTCTGGTCAGAAGCTGTTATAACACATTAAGATGAAGCTGTTCCTGCTCCTCCTTCTGGCCACCTCCACGATGGGCTTGCTGCTTGCATCAGATTTTTGTGCCTCTGTACTTGCTGTCTATCAGCAGCAGCTGTCCTCCTTTACTAATCTCCCCTGCAGGTCTACTGTGCCCTCCCATACTATGGCTAGATATGAATTGACTCCCTTGGCACCAGTTCTCCTTGCCCTCCTCTCTAATAATGAACGTCACCTGTTTGAACTTTTCCTGAATTCCCTCACCTTCTCACCCCCATCCTGGTACCTTCCCTACCACCATTTTCTCTTTCTTCTGCTCCTTGCAGGGGACATTGAATGCAACCCTGGCCCCTTAAACATCTCCATTGACCACAATAATATTACCTGGACAAGAAAAACTGGTTTGAAAGTGGCACATCTAAACATTGGTAGCCTCTCATCAAAGTTTCCCGACCTAGAGTCCTGGATGTCCCTTTATAAGCCCCATGTACTAGGGCTCACTGAAACCTGGTTGAAACCTTGTAACTGAAACCTCCTACCATCTTCTGGGCTACACCCTCATTTGCCTCGGAAGACCTGGAAAAAAGAAGGGTGGTGGTGTAGCACTGTATGTGAAGGAACATATCGCAGCCACCATTGTCAGCTACTCTGATCCCCTCTTTCTCAGTGAATGGTTCCTTCTTAAACTAATCCTGGGCTTCTCTAAAAAAGGAACACTATATTAGTTGAGGATTTCAGTCTCCACTGGCTAGGTGCCCAGGAGCCAGACTATGCTAATCTTCTACAGTCCCACAACCTCAAGCAAGTCATCTCCACCCCTACCAGACATAATGCCCACACACTAAACCACTCCCTACCTAACTGGGTGGCCTCAAATTGGGTGGACATGGTCCTATGGGTAGGTATCCTGTCAGATTCTATGAGTGACTACTGCCCTACTTACATCATTCTGGCCATCAGAATTAAACACCCTCCTCCCAAATACCTCTCTTTCAGGAATTTTAACTGTCCAGACCCCACCAAGCTTCTTAACAATGTAAGAGCATTAAACAGGTCTGCCCTTTACCTCATTGACAGTGTGTCATTGGCAGTTAACTTCTTCACCAATGCTCTTCTTTGGGTATAAGACCTCCACTTCCCACTCACCACTCGTAGTGTGGGGGGGCTACACCCATTGGATTTTTAAGGACCTATTGGCCCTAATGAAAGAGAGGGACAGCCAATGGAAGGCTTAC
Organism: Neoceratodus forsteri; assembly: GCA_016271365.2. NCBI lineage: Eukaryota > Metazoa > Chordata > Ceratodontiformes > Ceratodontidae > Neoceratodus > Neoceratodus forsteri. Next base: position 419,561,520 of record CM028137.1, on the reverse strand, counting down.
AAAGCGTCCCCTTCCCCCCAACTCTGGAATACTTATAAGCACCTAGGCAACAACTACAAACAAATGTCCAAAACACTTAAGTGCAACTTCTACCTCCACCTACAAATTAACAACCTCAGCAATCCGTGACCATTTTGGGCCTTGGTAGGCTTCTTACTCAGTCCAAAGACTCACAGCCAAGTCACTCAACTTGCCTCCCAATTAGGCCCCCGACTGACCCCTCGGAGATTGCACAGAGTTTTAACTAAAAATTTACCAACCTTTCTGCACACCTCAGTAGATTTCCCCCAGTTACAATATAGCCCTAGCAGTCAGGCAGACTGCCCCCCTGCCGGTCACACACCCTCCCTGCCCCCCTTCTACTTTACAGCCATAGGCCCAAAAACTGCCTCCAAGCTCCCAAAGTCATTCCCTACCAGGGGTAGCCCTGGCAGTGATGGGTTGTTCCCCCTTCTTCCTTAAGCGTATCTCTCCTGCGATCATTAAACCCCTCACCTTCCTTTCCAACATTGCCCTCTCCACGTCCCCCATGTCTGATTCCTGGAAGCATGCTAATGTTGTTCCCATATTTAAAGCAGGTGATCCCCTTTCTACCAATAACTACAGACCTATCTCCCTCCTCCACCACCTGAGCAAGCTACTAGAGAAAACTGTGCATTCACAGCTTTCTGAGCATCTTGGAAAATATTTGCTGCTATGCCCCCAGCAGCATGGTTTCCTCAAGCTACACAGCACCACATCAGCCTTAGCCCATTTTACTGACCATGTCTTCAGAAACATGGATTTGGGTAAGGCTACAGGTGCTGTATTCATGGATCTGACTAAGGCGTTTGACCTAGTCAAGCACCATCTCCTACACTCTACTCTCCACTGCCTTGGCTGTTCCTCAGAGACTTCCTAATTGTTTCAGAGTTATCTCAAGGGCAGGTCCCAGTAAGTTACCATTGGGGTTGCATCTCCTCTGCCCTGCCTGTCTCTACCGGTGTCCCCCAAGGCTTCATCCTTGGCCCTTTATTGTTTTCCATATTTATTAATGCTCACCCAACAGAAAGTCTCTCCTGTGGGGCATGTCTCTATGCAGATTACCTTGTTCTATACCACAGTGACAAGTCACTTGCTAACATCTCCTCTGTCCCTACCCTTAATTATGGTGCTGCCTACAATTGATTTACTTCCAAGAAAGCTCCTGGTATGTGAAAAAAAGACAAAATCAATGTTATTAGGCTCAAAACCATTCCTCACCAAGGTCTCCAAAGCAGAGTCCTCTTTACTTGTACTCACACCTGCCCCCCCAAAAAAAAATATCTCAAGTTTCAAATACTTGGGCATCACCCTGGACCCCTACCTTACATTCACTGATTATGTTAACATTTCCGGGCATAGAATTAACCAGAAATTAGGGGCCACCTACCTGCTAAGAAAATTCCATCCCATGGGGCACGCCTAGCAATTTCGCAAGGTAACCTTCTACCCCTCATTGATTACTACTCCCCATATATTCCTCTGTGTGATTAACCATGCGTTCCAGGCTAACATCAGTTTACAACAGCATCTGCTGCTTTGTCCTTCTCACATATTTTTCTACCCATCATTGGGACTTATACAACTCAGTTGGTTGGCTCCCACTTCATGGACACTTTGAGTATGCCTTGGGCTGCCTAATAGACCCTACAGCCTTAGATTATCCTTTCCCCCTTATTCAACCCTACTCATGGGCAAAGTGGCTACTAGGTGTCTCTGTGAATCATCCTTCTTCCCCCTGGTAGTCCCCAGAATCTCCACTACCATGGGTAACACAGCATTTTCCATCTCTGCCCCCTCCTTATGGAACAAGCTTCCTATATTGTTCCATTCATCCACCTCCCCCTTATCTCTCAAAAGCCACTTTAAAGATTGGCTACTACTGGAAGCCAAATGCCACTGTCCATCTGTGTGAGCTGGGATGATTCCCCACTCTCTCTATCCCCCCCACCTTTTGAGAAGCACCAAGTTTGGTTGACAGTAAATCTGTCAACCACCCACCTAATCTGACACAATACCAACAGGTGTTAACCTTGCCCAAAACCCCAGTGTTTTCTGTGGGAGCCATTACTTCCCACCCCAGACTTTAGGATTCTCAACTCCAGGTCAGAGTTGGTCCGGGGAAGGGCTGGACACTGGGAAAAGTAAAGCTGCAGATGTCGGACCATTACAGCGACTCTGCTGTAATGGTCTCTGTGTTCGCCGGGTGTTGGGCAAGGGGCCACCCCACCTTTTGTGGGATCTCCACTACCCTCATGACACCTCTTTCTCCCCTGCTTCTTTCCCATTGCTTCCTGGCCCTCTCTCCCTTCCCTAAAGTGTACTCCATTGCACTTTGCTTACTTGTGGACTACCGCACTGAATTTTGAATAGTCCATCTGGTTATTACTTGATTTTATTATTGGCGTGCCTTTTGAAATTGCACTTCATATGGTTTATCTGGTAATTTTTCTTCTTACTATATTGTTCTCCATGTTCCTGTGATGATGTATACTGACTTGTCATTAGCCTACAACTTCCCCTTGTACTTTACTGTATTCTCATTTTTGTTACTACCCTCTGTATAGTAACTCCCTGCTCCTCATTGTAAATGGTCTGCACTGTGGTCATGTTACTCCTCCTGTATATCTGTTTTGCTAAATGTGCCATTGTTTATGGCCTGTGTCATGCCCGAAAATGGTCCCTTGGATAAGCGCACCTACTTGGTCACTAAAGACATAAATAAATACACAAATAAGTATATAAATAAATTAAATAAAAAGTGAATGACATTACATTCATATAAGAATATCCCTGGAAAAAACAGGAACAGTGAGTAAGGACAGGAATATCAGGATGCCGCACCTAGGAAAACAAATTCTGATCAGAGCCAATACAGCTGTAAAATGATGTTACTGATGGTGATGAAAGGTGTGTAAGAAAGAAGTAGTAGATGAATGATGGATGACTGAGTTAAGGATTGTTGAGGTTTATTGTAATGTATTATGGAGCTGAATTATTCCTGGAGGAAATGTGGTAATGGAGAATGTTGAAGTGTTACTTGTACATGTTCACATGCAGTTCAAAGTGACCTACCTATGTAATGGTACTGGACTGGTAGACCTTGGGGTTCTCCACTCTGAGAGGTGGATGTAACTGTCTCACTACCAGCAGCACCAGTGGCACCTTCAGCAGGTGGGATGGTGAGGGGCTGCTGAAGGTTAAAATAGGGGTGGGTGGATGGGATCACCCAACAAGTAGAGGCAGGAGTCACACACAGAGGTCGGATGAAGCAAAGATGTTTATTTGACAGGATGGGAAGGAGGACATGGTCATACAGGAAAATACTAACAGTGAAAATGACAGGGAGTATAGACAGCATTATGGTTATAGAAACAATAACACAAATATCTAGCATAAACTCTAAAAAGTACTGTAAACTCTAAAAAGGTGCACTTTGGACTAGCACTTTTATATTTCTAGGTCAAACTGAGTACTCTAAATAAGCAACAACTGGTTGACCACTGGCTCCAGGAGCTCTTTCTATAACGCATACTAGTCAGACTACAAAAAGTCCTCAAAGTCAATACACTGAGTTCACTTCTGGTTAGGATCTTTGTGCACACGGTTGAGGGGTGGTGATGAAGAAGAAAAGAGAATGAAGATGGTAAAAATCCTGCAAGTACAACAATGGCACCTATAGTGTCGGCCTATGAGAGGCCACTGGGATATTGAACGGTTTTTCAACAGGGTCCACCCACCTCTCCTGGGTTGCCAGAAACGGAGCACAAACACAAAGGATTACCACGGCTAAAAACCGACTAGTGGGCCACCAAGAATGAAGAACAGATGCAAGGATCCAGCCACAGTCCTCTGGTGGACAGCTGTGATGAGATGACAGATGCAGACCACCCTGCCCCAGCCCTCTCTGTACTGTCAGCTATGGAAAAAGATGCAGAACACCTCACCACAGCCTGCTTCTGGCCTGCCGGGTGCAGAAAAGGATGCAGAACACCCCGCCACAGTCCACTTCTGGAATGCCAGGTAAAGGAGAAGACATTGGGAGAACTCCACAGAATTTAGGGATCAAGAGGATGAAGTCTTTGGACACTGGAGAACAACAAGGTCCTGGGCACCAAAGCCGAACGAGCCAAGGATAAATGTAAAACAATAAATGGCACATTGATATGGAGAAACTGGAACAGAAGATCTTAAAAAGACTGATGAAGAAGCACTGAGAGAACAAGAAAATGGCGTCCATGACTCAGTCCTGGGCTATGTCGGACTATGACTCGCAGAAGACCACAAGGGGACATCATGTGATTCTTCAGAGAACCTTACAGGAGGATCTCACTCTTCAGAGACTTGAAGGTATGGAAGCACCAGCTGAACATCTTCCTTGTGCTGTCATCGACTGGTTCATGAACTAACTTGCAGGGCACTCTTCCAAGGCTGCTGAAAACTGACTCAGGGATGGACTTGCTGAACGTCCTTTGAAGGCTGCAGAAGACTGATTCAAACACACTAGCACAAGATGCTGGCTCAATGCAATTAAAAGCCACAGTTCCGACAGTGTTTCTTAATGTCACAGTTCCAACAGTTATGCACAATGCCACAGTCTCTGGATGTACAGATCACAGTAAATAACAGGCATTTGGTTGCTTCTGTCTGGTCACCTTCTTTGGTGATGCCCTTACTAAGCATGGACCTGCTGGAGTGGGGTCCCTCTAACTAAAGCAGGCTCCTCTGCTACTGTGAGCACATTGGTGGCTAGACACTAAATGGCCTCCTTAGAGTGTGAGGTACTCTAATAGGGTGGGGCCCCTTACAATTAATTGCCATGCTATTGCTGGCAAAGTCCCTTCAACACCTGTGGACCTGAATGGCTAGCTAGGTCCCTGTAACTTACAAGGCTATTTCTGGTTGAGCCTCTTTTATGCTGTGGGCCTACGTGTTGGGCATCTTTTAATTCCCTTTCAATGAGTTGCCCTTTTAAATCTTTCTTGAACACAGTGGGCCTTTCTCCTCTTGGCCCCTTTAAACTGTGGGCCTCTCTGCTGGGCCCCCTTTCACCACTGTGGGGCTTGCCTTTGTGCCTTTAACACTCTGGGCCTGACACTGCCCCTTTAACTAGTTGGGCTTAGCAGGTCCTCTCTATCCCGCACCTCTTCTAATCTCACTTTAGCTCCAGCCCCTCATAAATATTTAATTTATCCCCCCACATGGGCATCTATGCTGGGCCCCTTCTATGGGCATTGCCATGCCTGGAATAATTTATTTACATTTTGGCCCTTTGGCCAGCCTCCCTCTCAGCTCTTGGCTGATTTCTCCTCATGCCCTGAGCACTTTAAAACAATTTAAAACATTTATTGTTCAATCTTTTGGTGGTCAGCACTTTGCCTTTGGTGCTGCCGCTGACTCACCACCCCAGCCCAGGGTGAAGAAATGGCATTCAGTAGGCTGGGAGATGCTGCAGGCAGAGGGAGGGCTTCAGGCAGGCAAGCAGGGAGGTGGACAGCCGGAGACCTCGCAGGTCTTCAGGATGCCCAACGGTCTCTTCTCTGTAGATGCGGCTCTTCTACACACCATCTCCGTGGGACCGAATAACTTTACTTTTAACTAAATTAAACAAATTCTGGTCAGATCCGCCATGGCTGCATAATGAAGTTAGTGAGATTGTGTTGAATTGTGGTGGATACATGGAGAAACAACACAATGCATTTTAACTAGTAAGATTTGTTTTATTTTCTATTCTAAGGAAGGCAGACACATTATTAGAAGAAGATATGGAGGTGCTGATTTTAATGGAAGGAATGGTAAGCAATAAAGGTTTTGTGGAACTATTATATACTCAAAGCGATAGAAACAGACTGATTCAGAACCCTAGAACCCCACCATCAGAATCAATCTGGTATGCACATTTCATTATTTATATTGAGGCCAATCAAACCAAACATCATGACTCAGTTGGCCTATACTTGCATGGCACGGCTAACCTCTGTTCTGCAGATGCAGTTCATGTTCTCTACATTAAGATGTAACATTTTATCTATGGATTACTGACTGCTACTTTTGTGACTGACATCAGGACTGTGACACTTTCCTCCATGCACAATTAAAGCAAAAAAAATATTTAGGATAATACATACATTTTCCCCAGATAACACATGAGTGCTCTTATTTTACATAGCAACACTTATTCCAGTTTCTGTTATACACAGACTAGTACCTAGGAATTACAGAGTTTGGATCAGTCCAATTTCAGATATTAAGCTACTGCTGTTTAATATATGACAATGCACATGTCACCTTGGGAATATTTTTATATTATCTTTTTTTGGGGGATTTTGTATAGAACAAACAGTGACACTCATGATATCAATGTCAAAATTAGTATTCCATATTCATAACACCAAGATGTTCCATCTTACTGTAGAGAATAGGGGCTGCATCTGTGAAGTGGGGGCTGTCCATACCATGCAAAGATACTTCAACTCATCATCATGATGGTTGCCGAGGAACTGGAAGGAAAAGTATGCCTCTTTACAAACAAAAATATCTGCAACAGGGTTGATACACAGGGGAAGGTGGAAAGGATGAGAAGGGACTTGGCAAGGTTGAAGGAAAGGTCAGAAGTATGGCAGCTTGAATTCAGTGCAAAGAAGTGCAAAGTAATGCACCTGGGAAACAAAAACACAGGGGAAGAGTACACAATGGGAGGGGGAGAGAGTGGTAACAACAACAACGGAAAGGGACCTGGGGGTAATCATATCAGATGACCTAAAGGTTAGCAAGCAATGTGAGAAGGCAGTAGGGATGGATAGTGGATACTGGGATGTATAGGGAGAGGGGAGAGGCATCACCAGTAGAAAACAGGAAGTTGTTATCCCTCTGTACAGATAGTTTGTGAGACCCCATCTGGAGTACTGCATTCAGTTCTGTAGACCCCATCTCCGCAAGGACATAGACAGGATGGAGACAGTCCAGTGGAGGGCAACTAAAATGGTGCAGGGTCTGCAACAGAAGCCATATGAGGAGAGACTAAAGGAGCTTAATACGTATACCATTGAGGAATGGAGAGAGAGAGGAGACATGATAGAAACTTTTAAGTACCTCAAGGGAATCTACAAAGTCCAAGAGGGAGGCATCTTTCAGAAAAACAGATGTGTAAGAACAAGAGGGCACAATCTGAAGATAGAGGGGAATGGCTCAGAGGTAATGTAAGGAAGTATTTTTCACAGATGCATGGAATGGCCTTCGTAAGGAGGTTGTGGGGTCAAGAATAGTGGAGGAATTCAAGAATGCATGGGACAGACATAAGGCAATTCTTGTGGGGGGTAGGAAGAAATAGGCTGTTGGTTAACAAGGATCTGCAGCTTATCCAATAAGTAGAGATATGGTCAGACTAGGTGGGCCAAGCAGTCCTTATCTGCCATCAAAGTCTATGTTTCTACAATTTTTGTGTTGCATCTTTTTTTTACTATGCTTCATGAAATGTACATTCCCTACTGATTCAGATGGTGGGGTTCCAGGGTTTCACATCTTTGTGTTTCTCTCATACCACTATATGACTGGATGTGAAATGAACTTAAAACTGTTTTTGAGTCTACTTTCAGTACATTACAAGCTGTTTTACAGGTCCTGTACCAATCTACTGTACTTAGTAGATTACATGAATTTTAATTTATTATTTTTACACTTGTCATTTTTTAATCACAGTTGGAGTGCTTAGCAGTTGTGCACAACAGTAAGATAAGCCCTAGAATTTTCATAAAACACATGCATCATAAAATAACGGATCATAAAAAAACAAAAAATCGGAATTTCTAGATACTGAACAAAGTCTGAATAATGTGATATCAGCATGACCACAATTAACGTTTAAATGAACCAGTACTTTACAAGATACCCTTGATAAAGCTGTATTTATAAAAATAATAAATTTAATCTGAGAACAACTTGAATGCCTGACAGTCCACACTGAATAAATGATTCTGACAGTTTGAGAGGAGACATGTGAAGGAGATGGCTTCATTGAGAACCTTACTGGATTTATGAATGTTACAGTTTGCAGCCAAGAGGTTTAAATAAAGCTGTCCTACTGCACAGTTATTTATAGTTTTTGCATTTCTCAGTAGCTGTAACTTGTTTAGTGAAAAAAATGTTTTTCCAGGAATTGGGAGGAATCAGTATATATTTTCATTGGTTTACTGTGTATATGATGTGTTTTTTTATATGTTATTACTTGTAAGACTTTGCACCCTTGTTTCTATGGTTACAAGCTTCATAAAACTACATACACAAAAAAGACAAAGAAAACCAAGTTGTGTTTAGCACCTCGTTTACAAGGGGGTCTTCAGAAATCAATGCGATCATAATAAAAAAAAAACTGAGAAGTTATAGGTATTGAACCTTGTTATTCAAAGGGCAAAATAATGACAATTAAAACTGATAAAGGTGTAAAGCTGTAAATAAGAGTGAAACAACCACGCTGGTATGCGCACCACATAAAGTAGTTCTTGAAAGGATACAGATTGGGGACGTCTCAAGTAACACTGCAAGTCCAGAAAAAAAATATACATTGTCGCCTCTTTCTGTACTGAAATGCTACATCTGATGCAAAATACAAAGCAAGGTGGTGGAGGTGAGGTTGGAGGACGGGTGTGAATAACACCATATACCCAGCAGGAGGGACTTTACATCTCTTGTAATTTATTTGTGAAAATGAGTAATCAGGATATAAATGTAAGCTGAGCCAAGGCTGGTTAAAAAAAATAGTTGCTTAATTTGTAGACTTGAAATAATCACGTCTTCCTTTCTGTAACATCTTTTCATGCACAAACAGACTTTGGCTTTGAAGCTAACTTGCTTAACTATGTTTGGTAGATTTTACTCCCAATTTGTTTATGACAGGCAGTAAACATTCCTGCATGAAAAGGCTTTACCATTGAAGCACCTATAAAGTGAGGAACTACACAGTGACATAAAAACATCACTTTATAGAAACATAGAAGTTGATGGCAGATAAGGACCGCAAGGCCCATGCAGTCTGCCCATTTCTTTTTCTACCTTATGAATGTGCTATAGGCCTTTGCTCTTTCAATGGCCTATCTATTCATACTCATCTGTATTGCTCCCTTATGCCTATTCCATGTCTGTTTGAAGCCCTGCACTGTATTCATATCTACCACTTCCTGAGGTAGGCTGTTCCATGCATCCACTACCCTTTCTGTGAAAAAGAACTTCTTCACATTACCCCCTTAATCAGCCTCCCTCTAATCTCATGCTGTGTCCTCTTGTCCTGCTATTTTTCTTATACTGAAACATGTTAGACTCTTTCACATTGTTAATGCCCTTAAGGTGTTTGAATGTTTCGATCATATCACCGCTCTCCTTTCTTTGCTCTAGGGTATATATATTGAGCTCAGTTAATCTGTCCTGATATGTTTTCTGATGCAGTCCCTGCACCATTTTGGTTGCCTTCTCTGGACTGCCTCAGTTTGGCTAATGTCCTTGTAAAGGTGTGGCCTCCAGTACTGCACGCAGTACTCCAGATGGGGCCTAACCAGTGTCTTGTAAAGAGGGATTATTAGATCTCTCTTCTGACTTGTGATACCCCTACTAATACACCCCAACATCCGTCTAGCCTCACCTACTGCTTTAGAGGTCTGCTTGGATGATTTCAGGCCATCGGTGCTGATGACACCCAAGTCCTTTCTTCCCTTGTGACTGCCAGCAACTTCCCTCCCAGCCTATAGGTGGCTTCAGGGTTTATCTTCCCTATGTGCATGATCTTGCACTTCTTTGTGTTAAACCCCAGCTGCCACTCTTCAGACCATTTTGCTAGTTTATCCAGATCTCTTTTCATTCTGCCCACTCCATCTGGATCATCTACTCATCTACTCTGTTGCAGATCTTGGTGTCATCTGCAAACAGACAAACCTTACCCTCCAGTCCATCTGCAATGTCACTGATGAAGATATTGAAGAGGGCTGGCCCCAGGACTAATCCCTGAGGTACCCCACTTGTGACTTGCATCTCTTCTGACTGTTTACCGTTTACCACCACTCTCTGTTTTCTGCCCATCAACCAGTTTGTCACCCAGTTGAACAACGTCTGACCCATCCCAAGTCTACCAAGCTTATTAATCAATCTTCTATGTGGAACAGTATCAAAAGTTTTACTGAAGTCTAGGTAGGCAACATCAACTGCTCCCCCTTGGTCCACCACTCTGGTTACCCAGTCAAAGAAATTTATGAGATTAGTTTGACAGGACCTTCCTTTTGTAAACCCATGCTGTCTTGGATCCTGTGCTCCTATGGATTCCAGATGTTGCACTATCCTTTCCTTAAGGAGTCTCCATAATCTTGCCCACTACTGAGGTAAGACTGACTGGTCTGTAGTTCCCTGCCTCCTCCCTGCTACCACTCTTGTGGAGCGGGATCACATGAGCCCTTCTCCAGTCTTCTGAGACCTGTCCTGTGCTCAGAGACTCACTAAACAGTTCTGATAATGGCACTGCTAGTTCCACCTTTAGCTCCTTTAGTACCCTGGGATGTATGCCATCAGGACCCATTGTCTTGTCCACCCTGAGCTTATCAAGCTCTTGTAGGACCCTTTCTTTTGTGAAGGGACTAGTGCACACCTCCCTCCCCGTGTCCATAGTGCAGAGCTGTGGGCCCTGCCCTACCTTCTCTTCAGTAAATACTGAGCAGAAGTATCTATTTAGGATAGATGTTTTTACATGGTCCTCCTCCTCACATGCTCCCTTATCCTCTTTGATCTTAGCAATACCCCCTCTGGACTTTCTCCTTTCACTAATGTATCTATAGAAAATCTTGTCACCTTCTTTTACTGTTTGTGCTAGTGTTTCCTCAGTTTGGACCTTTGCCTGCCTTACTACCTTCTGTTAGGGAAGTTTGGTACGCCTCCCTATCTTCATCCCAGTGTGTTCCCTTATATTTCCTGAAGGTCAGCCTTTTGGATCTGACCTTTTCTGCTACTGTGTTTGAGAACCAAAGTGGTTTCCTTCTTCTTTTGCACTTTCTTTTCTCACTAACACAATGGGATGTTGCTTGAAGTATTGCATCTTTAATGCTTGCCCACTTTGGCTGTACCCCCTCACCTGTATTTCTGTTTGCCAGGGCTAGCTTAACTCTGTTGGCCATCTTAACAAAGTCAGCTCCTCTGAAGTCCCATATTTTTGCCTTGGAATGGGATTATTTTGTTCTAGAGGCCAAAATGAACCATACCATGTGATGGTCACTGGCCCCCAGGTGACCTTCTATCTGGAGATCTGTGATCCTTTCCCTGTTAGTTAGTACTAGATCTAGGATAGCCCTGTCTCTTGTGGGTTGTTGTACCAGTTGTTTGAGGCCCTCCCCCTACAGGGAATCCTCCACGTGTCTAGTTCTGGCAGATGTCCCTGCTGGTATTAACCAATCTGTATCTGGCATGTTGAAGTCTCCCATTATCAGAACCTCCCCTTTAGCTGTCTTATTTTGTATATCTTCTAACAGTAACGTGTCTATGTCCTCCCCCTGGTCTGGAGGTCTGTACACAACCCCAGTTTGTATGGCTGTCCCATTTCCTGTTTCCAGGGTGACCCACAGTTCTTCTGGCTCCTTATGTGTATTCTTAATTTCTGTGGCCTTGATATTTTATTGACATAAAGGGCCACTCCATCCCCACTTTTTGCACCTCGGTCTCTTCTGAACAGTACATAGACAGGTACTGAAGTCTCCCAAGTGTGGTTACTGGTAAACCATGTCTCGCTAATGGCTACTATGTCCAGTTTAGCCTTTGTCATTATTGCCTGCAGGTCTGGGATCTTGTTTTCCAGACTGCAAGCATTTGTGTACATGATTTTCCATTGGTCAGATTTCAGTGTGTTAGTTGTTGTGTGAGGTCCGGCATTTCCCCTGTGTATTGTATGGGGAGCCGGACCTTTTTCTTTACTGGTGATGCAAATGAACTACAAACATGCTGTACTCCTGATTGACCACTAGCTGAGGGGAAGGGGTGTTTTTCCCATTTGACGTATTGGGTTCTGCACCCCTCTCCCCATTTGCTAGTTTAGATATTCTGCAAAGACATCAAATGTCTGCCCCAATGCATTGACTCCCTCCTTAGTCAGAAGCAGGCCATCAAATTTAAAGAACTTTCACTCCCAAAACTGGTGGCAGTTCCCTACAAATTTATGTCCTTTTTCCTGGCACCAGCCCTTGAGCCACATGTTTAGCTCCCCTACCTCACCTTCTCTGACCTTCTGTTCATCTGTCCCCCTCTCCCAGACTGGCAGGATCACAGTGAAGGAGATGCCAGATGAAATAGATGATAGTTTGTCACCTAGCCTGGTCAGGTGTTCCTTGGTCCCCACAACTGACTGGCTGGTGAGCTCATTAGTTCCTATGTGTACCAGGACAGCAATGTTTTCTCCTGCTTCCTGAACAATTTTAGCAATGTGGTCAGTGTCCCTCCACGCTGATGTACCTGGGAGACATCTGACCATTACCCCTGGCTGGAGATAAGCATTAACTCCCCGAATCATGGAGTCTCCTATGATCAGAAGTTTTTTGGATTTCCTTTTTACTTCTTTTGTTTTGGTTCCTGTTTTGGGTGAGTTTTGTTGTGCTAGCTCCTGTGTTGCAGTGTTCTCTGTCCCTTTGTTTGATTTCAGAGATAGAGGCAGATATATGTTTGTAGTTTTTATATGGTTTGTGGAGGTGATATGTTGGAGAGCACTGAGTGATGGGGCACCTGATTTTCCCCTCCTAACCACCTGCCAATCTCCCAGACCAACTACCCTCTATGGTCAAGGTGCTTCTGTTGGATATTGGGGAAATGGTGGGCAGTTCTTATAATATAGTTCCTCTTGAATATGCAATTTGAGGTGCACAATCTCTGCCCATGCTGCCTGGAGCTTCAAAGGCAAAGTCTGTTCCAGGAATAGTAACTGCCTGTCATGAAAAGAAGTCAGGAGTCAAATCTACAATAAACAGTTAAGTAACTTACAGTTGCACTAGCAAATATGATTTACAGTTTTACAAACATTTATCAAGTAAAAAGACATGCTTCAACTTATTCTAAAAACAGAGAAGCTGAACTCGGTAACCACACAGGCTCAGTACACGCTGCATTTCCAACAAGATACTGGCCTGCTGTAGGGGCTATTAGACATCAAACCAAAGAGCACTCTGGGAAGATTATCCTGTAAAATATGCAATAAAACAAACCTGAATGGCAGCCCCCAGAAGTCATAAAACACCCAGTGAAAGCAGGGAAAGTTAGAAAAAAACTCATCTCACTGCTTAGGCAGAAACAAAACAGTGGGATGAAGTAAGAACTCAAAACTGGTAGTAATACATATATTTTCCTGTTTTTTTAACATGCAGTTTGCAGTTGTTCCAACATGATAGATCCACCTCATGCCCCTCCCACATGAATCAAAAAAATGTGGGGTGGATCTTTAGGAGCTTATGTGTGTGTGTTTGGTGGGGGGATATGCCTAGATGCAGTTTTAGGCACTCCTTAATTACTTCCACAGGCAGCTCTGATAGTCAGTTGTTCCAACATGATAGATCTACCTCAAGCCCCTCCCATGAAAATGAAAGCATAGTGCATGCAACAGACCTTAGGAACATCACATTTTTTAATGTCAGCTCTGATCTGTTCAGTCTTACTTTTTTCCTGGCTCAGTTTATAATATCAGTGAAAACAAAGGAAAAAAAACACCCAGCCTTTTGTTTCTACAAGTAGTTGTTAACTGCAGCTGGTAAATTTTAACATGTGCAAGCCAACTCCACCCACAACTTCCCTAACACAGACAAATGGCATCAATGCTCACTGATGTGTTAACATCCTGTTTCTAGTGTCCCTGATAAAATAAAAAATACAGTTGAGATTTTTTAATGTCAGCTTTGATCAGAATAGCTTTTAAAATCACCAATTGTTTTCTTGTTCAATGTTTTATTCTCTCCTTTTACTGAAAGTAAAAAATGAGCCATAGCTATTTCTTCCAACAATACATGAAAGAAAACCTTATGATATATATCACTGTTTTGCAAAATGTATCCTTTACAATTTTTTATTTGCAAGACAGCATATATTTATCCTAACAAATCTGTCCTATTGCCACATTCAAAACACTATCCCTACCTACTTGCCACATATAAACTCAATTACAACACTGCTACACTTATATATAATACATACTTCTCAAACTTAAAAGAAAAAATACACTTCATCATCAAAGAGCTATGTTTACCAAGTACTGTGCCCATGATTAAAATAATTTGAACACCCTCCCAAAAAAAGTACCCTCACATGAAACTGCATGTTTAACTGTAAAGACAATTAACAAATGTATTTCTAAATGCATTACTAACACCAATGCTTTCAAAGTTTTGAAACTAGTAAAAGACAAACTATATATATATATATATATATATATATATATATATATTAGAGAGAGAGAGATAAGCTGAACTTTATGTTCTTAGTATATACATGTTTAAGAAAAACCTGTGGCTCTTTCAACTTGAATTAGAACACTGTGTTTATTGTTTTCCTTGGGAGCTATAGTTTCAGGCACTCCTTAATTATTCTTTCCTTCTGAGTCCCCAGGTGGCTCTGATAATCATTTGTTCCAAGGGTTTTAAGACAATTTGAAGGCATTTAGTACCTTCTGTTCTCCTACTCCTTAATAAAATGCAGGGGCTCCACATCTCAGTCACTCCACAGACTTCTGTTGCTTGCTCCAGGTCCCAAACTAGTGTGTCTTGTTCCAACATGATAGATCCACCTCATACCCCTCCCACATGAATAAAAAAAAAGGTGGGGTGGATCTTTAGGAGCTTCTCAGGTGGAGATGGGGGGTGGATCTACTCCCCCCAAAAAATGAATGCTGCCTCCCACTACTCATGTTCCAGTTCTTGTTTTGCCAATTTAAGAAAGAATATAGTACCCTGCAACCATTGACTAACATGAAAGCATATTTATTTAAGGGTGAAAAATATTTCTTGGAGGAGGGTAAGGCGGAGGAAACTATTTACACCTTCAGTCAGTTCCACGGACAGAAAACATGACATCTCTCCTTTTGTACATGCAAAACTTCTGCAGGCTCTGCCTACTGCAGTTGTAAAAATTGGGCAAAACTGAGCCCACATTGCAGCACCAGAGGACAAACTGGATCGCAACCACCACACCACCGCACACATGGGATCAGATGGCTGCCAGGAGGGATGAGAGGTAAGCATTTTTCTGTTTGTCTACCTATGTCCCCTCTCTCCCTCACATCTCAGACAGTGAACATCTTTTTGCACTCTTCAGAGTGCTCAGGTGGCACTTACTTTGGGCTCTTTAATGCCCACCTCTACTGGTGGCTAATGACCGTTTGCTTCACTGGGCACAGCTCAACTGCTGAGCAGTCAACACTCAGGATGCCATGTCCCTGGCAATGCTGTCTGTCTTGCAACAGCTCAGCATGAGCTAGACTCCAAAAATGCTCCCCTGGCTCACGCTGCTTCTGGGGGCAGAATGGAGCAGGTGGCCAGGAGAAGCAAAACAATATATATTTTTTTATGTTTATTTGCAGCAGCTGCTTTTGTGGGGAAACACTGGCAGGGACTCCTGTCATACTGTAACTTCCCTATGCTGCTCACACATGGGGTCCCTGGAACACCTTTACCTTTTCTGTTGTGCCCCCAACTTTGGGGTATTATACCTAACTGAAATACAGTGCTTGGCTCACAGTTTGGACCTTGGCAGTCAGTCCATCCCATGATCCCAGGACTTTGATTGCTGGCTGCACTACATATCCACTCTGCAAGCTCTGTCTCCCAGACTCCCTACTTCACTTTGCCTGCTGACTCACTCAATCCCAGACCGATCACAATCTGTAGTTAATGGCTTTGATGTCGCAAAATCCTGACTTTTGAACAACATCTCCTTCTTCCCAACATCATCCATGTGGACTGATCCAGCAGACAACTACCAAACTGCATAGAAAATATTGACTGATAGCAAGTAAATAAGTACCATGTATGATATGTCACTTGCATGTCAACAAACCCAGTTATTGGCCACAACTTTTTTTCAAAATGTTGTATTGCTTGGGATTGCACATTTTAAATGCAATAATAAGGATGGACTCTATATTGCTTTTCATTCCAGCTATGTCAATTTTCTTAAAATAACCCCTTGCTGTATAGTTCAACAGCCTAGGCTTCAATGATCAAGCTTTTGAACAATTTTATTTCAAAGTGTAACTACAACAACTAACTAATTTTTAAAACAAGTGCTTTAGTTTTCCAAGCCACATACATTTCCTTCAACATGTGGCTGAAGGTCTGGTGCAGTTAGAAGGGGTATGACTTCACTGGGGACTGGCCACCTACCTGAAACAATGTGGACCTGTACAAGGGTGATGGACTGCATCCATCTAGGAATGGAAAGGCAGTCCTCAGTGAAGGGTTTAAATGCTTCATTGACAGGCATTTAAACTAGCTGGGTGGGGAGGCAAACAGGAGCAGAAAAACCATAGCAGCCGGCCCTACAGGTTAATAAGACCAGAACTGAGAAGCAAAAAGACAAGTTGAACATAGGGATGCCAGAGCCAGGCATAAAGGGAAAAGCAGGGAAATCAGATCTGCATAGGAAAGAACACTGGGGTGGGGGAAAGAATCAGGGGAGCAACAACAGGAGTAGGGGGAGGATAGGCTACAAATCATAGAAGGCCATGGTAACGAATGCCCGAAGCCTGGGGAAATAAAATCCCAGACCTGGAGGTCTTTCTAATAGAAGGGGACCCAGACACAGCAGCAATAACAGAGACTTGGTACACCACAAATCATGGATGGCACATTAATGTGCTTGGTTATGCTCTGTTCAGGAGGGATGGGGTAAAAAAGAAAAGGGGATGGCCCCGTGAATCAGAGAAGGATTAAAGGCTACAGAGCTGCAAGGTAGATAGGTGAAGGCTGAGGCACTGTGGATCATCCTCGAGTCTGCCAATGGCACAGCAATATGCAGGGAGTTGATTTATAGGCCCTTAGTACAGAGGGAGGGAGCTGATAGGGAGCTACTAGATTAAACACACAAGATGGCAGAAAATGGGGAGGTTCTACTGCTGGGTGATTTCAATATACCAGACATGGATTGGACTACACCGGTAGGTACTTCAACCAGGAGCCGGGACATCCAAGAGTCCCTACAGGGAGCAGGCCTCAGGCAGTTTGTGCTTTATCCCACCAGAGATAGGGCAATATTGGACCTGGTAATGACCAGAATGTCTACAGGAAGTGGAGAAGGCTGTAAGGACAGCAAAGGCATGGATTGAGGAAAGATTAGCGCAGACAGTGAAGAATGGGGACAAGACATTCTATAGGTACATCAGCAGGAGAAATAACGCTGAGGGGATTGTAACCCTCAGAGGAGATGAAGTAGCGGGATGAGGGGTGGGAAGGGGTGAACACTAGTCCATTCACAGAGAAGAGAGTCCTGGAGGAGCTCATGAAACTGGAGGTGCACAAAGCAATGGGGCCAGATGGCATGCACCCAAGGATATTAAAGGAGCTGAGGAGAGAGCTAGCGGTGCCTCTGGCAGCCGTGTCACTAAGTCTCTAAACACAGGAGTAGTTCCAGAAGACTGGAGAAAGGCAGATGTAGTTCCTCTGTACAAAAGTGGTAGCAGGGAGGAACCAAGGAACTATAGGCTGGTCAGCCTCACCTCAGTAGTTGGGAAGATCATAGAGGCACTACTTAAGGAAAGAATAGTAGAACACTTGGAATCCAAGGGTGTCAAGGATCCAAGGCAACATGGATTTACAGCAGATAGTCATGTTAAACAAATCTGATAGATTGTTTTGACTGGGTGATGAGGGAGGTAAATCACAGGGGAGCTGTGGACATCGCCTATCTCAGTTTCAGCAAGACCTTCAACACCATCCCACATAAAAGGCTTGTTAGCTAGCTGGGTAGTCCGGGCATGGGCTACAAGGTAATAAACTGGGTAAGGAACTGGTTAACAGACAGGAGGCAGAGGGTGGTGGTAAATGGGATCCAATCTGGGGAAAGGGGGCTGTCCAGTGAGGTACCTCAGGGATCAATCCTCAGGCCAGTCCTTTTTAATGTCTTCATTAGTGGCACAGCAGAAGGGCTGCAGAGAAAGGTCTGCTTGTTTGCAGATGACAACAACATCTGCAACAGGGTGGATACTCCAGATGGGTTGGAGAAAATGAGGAGAGACCTGGAAAAGCATGAAAAATGGTCCAAGGTGTGGCAGCTGTGGTTCAACTTCAAGAAGTATAAAATAATGCACCTGGGATGAGGGAACCCAAGGGAGAGCTACATAATGGGGGCCGGGGGTTACTGATGATCACCAAGGAGGAAAGGGATCTGGGAGTTATCATTTCAGATTACCTAAATGTGTCTAAGCAGAGTATTGAGGCAGCAGGGAGAACCAGTGGCATGCTGGAGTGCATAGGCAAAGGTATCACTAGCAGAAGGAGGAGGGCGTGGTGATGCCATTGTATAAAACACTAGTGAGGCCTCACCTGGTGTACTGTGTACAGTTATGGAGACCATATCTATGTAAGGACATTGACAGGGTGGAGGCGATCCAGAGAAAGGTGACAAAGATGGTACAGGGCTCGCACCAGAAAACATATGAGGAAAGACTAAGGGATTCCAATATGTACCCACTGGAGGAGAGGAAGGATTGGGGTGACATGATAGATACATCCAAGTACCTTACAGGCATAAACAAGGTATGGGAGGGGTGACATCTTCCAATACAGGAGTACAAGAATGAGGAGACATGATATGAAATGGGAAGTGGCAAATTAAGGGGAAATGTGAGGATGTTTTTCTTCACAGACAGGGTGGTGGATGCATGAAATAGTCTGCTGCAGGCAGCAGTGGGAGTGAGCTCAATGGAGGGATTTAAGCATGCATGAGACAGACATAAGGGGACCCTAGAAGTGGGAAGGGGTAGAGAAAGATGTTGACCTAGTAGGGTCAATGGCAGCAAAACAAGGGAAGGGCTTTCAGGCAGACTAGATGGGCCAGGCGGTCCTCATCTGCTGACAATGTCTATGTTTGTATGTTTCTATGTTTCCCACCATTTCATATGTTGCAAAAACAATATGAGTGGACTGAAGGCAGTGCATAGGTCTCCTCAAAGCAGCAGCACAATCCCAGTCGTAAATGTGGAGTTTGATCTGGAACTGTAGCACTTTACATTAAGACCTCACGCTTCTGTTTCTAACTTACATAATGAACTGTGGCCTGCATGGTCATCCTTTTATGCTTTGAGGTTCTAACCCTGAACCACACAGCACACTTTTGAGTAAACAGTAACAGAAAGTAGAGAGAAATGTACATCTCTGTCCCCCTCCTGACCCCCCATGAAACAGAAGGGAACATAAAGGAAAGCAACGCTCATGACCCTCAACGCGAGCACATTTCCGACCTCCTTAAAATAATACTCTCTCTCTTTAAATTAAAACATATACAATTCTTCTATCAGATTTGTAAGTTGTGTGTATGTTTTTTTTTTTTTACAACAATCTTCTTACGGAGATGCAGCAGCAGTAGTCTCATGTCTACTTGGCTATGATAGAACATCTCTAACCCACGGCCTTGTGTTTTGTTTTGTGTTTGCCCTCTTTCTCTCTGATCAGGCATGACTACCTTTCCTCAGGTTGAAATGTGTCCAGGGGATGCCCTCAGTTGTTAGAGTAGTCGGTCCATGAAGACTGCAAGCTGCTCCAGGAGGCTGGAGGTTGAGTTTGGTGTGGGCAGGGCAGAACCTCTGCCTGTGAGGAACCCCCAGCTGGCTGGAGTGGAAATAAAAGACAAAGAATAACAGCAGCCTTGATCTGAGCATAAGCAAGCTAGAGAGAGACTGAGAAAGTGAGAGAGAGAGAGAGGGAGAGGGAGAGGCATTGAAAGAGAGAGATCAGAGAGACAGAGCAGTGCAGTACGGAGGACTGCCACTGGGGTCAGAGACCAGAGCACTGAGAAAGAATGAGAGACATAAATGGAGGGCTCATTTCTCTTGGAGGGGCTCACTGCAGTGCCATTCGGTGCAGCTTGGTACCTCCCCTGTGAGAGCAGCCTATTAGACACCAACAATGGAGCCCCAGCATTATCGGAGCAAGTCTTGCAAAGATCAGTCACTCACCTTACCTAACATGTAAGGAAATCGAACAGCCACTGAGAAGGGGACATGTGCTGTGACTTGGGGATCAGGGCAGAGCAAGTCAGAATTAAAGACTGTGTTAACAATTACGGTACAGGAGGAGAAGTGATTTTAAATGCTTGACACTGGAGTGCAGGGGTAATGCATGTATGCTGGATGACAAAACAAATTGTAAAAATATGCACTACCCCAAGTACTAAGAGTAAATCAAGAGTCTTTCTGCCTGTAAGAAAATAGTGTGGTGGGTGAGGAGGAAGAGAGAAAGAAAGCACACTATAGTGAATGGACATGGAAGACTGCAGGGTCTGCAGCAAGACAATAGAGTTTTGGGGGGAAGAAGTACTGGATGGAGATAGCGGAGTGATTGTGCTTCAACTCCACTATGCAGAGCAAGCAGTACTGCAGTTTTGTGATTCACTAGAATTTGGTCACATGCTTTCAGAGCCCTTTTCGCTGTCTGTAATAGCAATACATTAGCATAGCTCTCACTATGCAACCATAAAAAAATGCACCTCATAACCTGCTCAGAAAATTGCCCTAGGACACATGAAGAAGGCTGAAACAGAATGGGTATTTAAAAATATGTACTGACCACATGAAATGCTGCCAAGACTTTGGCCAAGTTATTGCGACCTGTAAAGTTGTCCCCTAAAAACACTAAATCTGAGTCATGACCATATAAGTGGTTAAGGTTAAATTCTCCCAGATAGGTTTTTCAGGGTTTCCCCTGAAAAACACATTTCAATGGGGGATCAAGGATTGACCGTTTATGTGGTTGTGGATGGAGGGGTCTCAACTGTGTTTTCCCCTATGTTTGGTCCAAAAATGTTTACACATGACTAAGTAATAGTCAATTAAAAATACTGGTGTGAAAAAAGGAAGTACCAGAAATTGTGTACTGAGCAGGACTTGGTTCTTTTCTTCACTTCAGAATTTTTACATTGCCAGAACTTTTCCAATTTTTGCAGAAACCTTGGGGATACCTTAGTTAGGACCTCTTCCCCAATGACCACATAAGTGATCCAAAATTGAATTCCACCCATGATGGGGTTTTGGGTTTACTCCCCACATGAAGTCTGCTACAGGTCTGGTGCAATGTGCGTGAGGATGCAGCTACAGGCCACTCGCAAAGTCTCCTATTGGTCCAGTGCAATGTGTGTGATGATGCAGCCATTTCCCGAGTGGCAAGCAGCACCGCTCAGGAAGTCTGCTACTGGTCTGTCACAATCCATATTATAATATACAGTAGCTGCAGCTGATTTGCATATGGCAGGGCTATACAGTACACAAAGTGTTCTACTATTTCTACCCATCTCAAAAGCAAAGAAAAATCATTGCAAAATAAATATGGGTTTCTTCTTAAAGGGGAACAGTTAGCACCACAAGCCCTGCCCACACCAAAGTGTGGGGCTGGTCCAAATGTGCACTTTATGTGCAAATATATATATATATATATATATATATATATATATATTTATTTACTTCTCTTTACTGCAGTATAGTAGATTATATCAGACTGTTTCTGCTGACTTGCTAGCTGATATTTTCAGAAGCTATAAATCCCAGAATCCCCTGCACCTGACACCAGAGGAAGGCTGCAGTAGTGTGAGATTAAATAGCATGCAATGTATGCTAGAGTTTTTATAAGCTCCAATCTTTTGTTTGTTGGTCCTGCAGTCCCAGAGGAATGTACTTAGCCTTGGAAGACCAGTAGGACCGGCAAACATTTGATCAGATCGTGTAAAAGTTCTGTCATGCATTGCAGGCTATTGAGGAGGAGTCTTTATTTTATCTGGTGTCCTTCCCTGGAGGCTCAAGGCACTATTACAATATAGAAAAGTTGAAGTAAATTAAATAAAAGCAATCACAATAGTTATTACTAAACATATATGAAGAATTAACTATGATAAATATAATTAAAAACATTCCTAAATAAATAACTTCATAAATACATTTTTAAATACATTAAACTGGAAAATTAGCAGCTGTGGGAAAAATTAGTCCTCAAATGCCTGAATAAACAGTAAAGTTTTTAGATCCCACTTAAAGGCTACCACTGAGAGGGCCTCCATCAGAGCACTCAGAAAGGAGTTTCAGGGGACAAGTCGCAATACTTCAAAAAGCCTGGTCCCCTATGGTTTTTAAGCTCACCTTGGGAACTACAAGTAGACCCTCCTTAGTACAGCATAGAAGATGCAAGGGTATGTGAGGGTAGAAGGTAGCCCTGGCCCAGCCTGTGCAGGACAGAAGACCAGCTTTAAAAGAGATATACCACTAACCATCAGCCAGTACAGATTATGCAGTACTGAAAAGACATGACACATCCTCGGAAAGGCCAGTCTGCAATCTAGAAGCAATGTTCTGCACCAACTGTAGACATTGCAGTATACCTCAGCTGACTCCAAGAAGAAGAGCATTGCAGTAGTTATGACTCAAAGTCACAAACACATGTGCCAGTGTGGCAAGATCACCAGGGATAAAGGATTTAATCTGTCTGACATTCCACAAATGGTAAAAGCCATTCCAGACTACTGCCAACACCTGAGCTTCAAGTGTCCATCTCATCCAGAATGACTCTCAGATGTTTCCGCTTTGTGGCAGCTAAGAGCCCTGAGAAGCTAAGCTGAAGCCCCATCTCCTTCTTGGTAGATGCCACTCCGCCCCCCCATATCCTAGCTCTACCACTGGACCTTCAGTTTTCTCCAGGTTAAGTCTCAACCAGCTTGATGATATCCAGTCTTGAACTTGGCCAGGCCCTTATTTAGCACATCAACCGCAGCCGGTGTCCCAGGCACAAAAGATGTTAGCTGGGTACCATTTACATAGCAGTAAAACCCCAGCCCATACTGCCTAATGATCTTACCCAGTGGTAATAAATACATTGCAAACAGCATATGTGAAAGAAATGAGCTCTGGGTAATGCCAGTGGACAGAAGCTTAGGAACTGAGGAAAACCTTCCCAACACTACCCTCTGGGTCCTACACAAAAACATAGAATTTGATGGCAGATAAGGACCGCTTGGCCCACCTAGTCTGCCCATTTCCCTACCTGATGGATAAGCTGCAGATTCTAGTTAATCAACAGCTTACTTTCTCCTACCACCCACTAGAATTACCTTATGCCCGTCCCATGCATTCTTGAATTCTCCCACTGTTTCTGACTCCACAACCTCCTCAGGAAGGCTGTTCCATGCATCCACAACCCTCTCTGTGAAAAAATGCTTTCTAACATTACCTCTGAGCCGTCCCCCTCTATCTTCAAATTATGCCCCCTTGTTCTTGTACATCTCTTCTTCTGAAAGATACTACCCTCTTGTACTTTGTTAATTCCCTTGAGATACTTGAAAGTTTCTATCATGTCCCCCCTCTCCCTCCTTTCCTCAAGGGTATACATATTATGCTTTAGTCTCTCCTCATATGTCTTCTGGTGCAGACCCTGCACCATTTTCGTTGCCCTCCTCTGAACAGCCTCCACTCTGTCTATATCTTTGTGGAGATGGGGTTTCCAGAATTGCATGCAGTACTCCAGATGGGGTCTCATTAACTGTCTGTACAGAGGAATAACAACTTCCTGTTTTCTACTGTTGATGCCTCTCCCTATGCATCCCAGTATCCCCTCAGCCCTCCTTATTGCCTTCTCACATTGCTTGCCCACCTTTAGGTCATCTGATATAATTACTCCTTGGTCTCTTTCGATTTTTGTTGTTGTTATTAACTCACCCCCCCACACTGTGTACTCTTCCCCTAGGTTTTTGTTTCCCAGATGCATTACCTTGCACTTCTTTGCATTCACTCTAAGCTGCCACATATTTGGCCATCCCTCCAACCTTGCCAAATCCCTTTTCATTCTTTCCACTCCACCTTGTGTTTCAACCCTGTTGCAGATGTTTGTGTCATCTGCAAAGAGACATACTTTTCCTTCCAGGTGCTCTCCAATGTCACTTATAAAGATGTTAAAGAGGACCAGTCCCAGTACCGAACCCTGCGGTACCCCGCTAGTTACCTTTCTTTCTTCACAGTGGACTCTGTTTACTATTACCCTTTGTATCCTGTTGTCCAACCAGGTTTTTTCTCCAGGCTACCACCCTGGGACCCACTCCAAGGCTGACTAACTTTTGTGTGAGACTGTGCCAAATACCTTGCTAAAATCTAGGTAGGCCAAATCCACAGCCCCTCCCTGGTCTCAGTGGGTCCTGTCATTGTGATAGGGTTTAAACCAGGAGATGACTTTGTCAGTGAGTCCCTCTTACTCCCTGAGCTCGTCCGGTAACAACCCATGGTCCACGGCATCAAACACTGAAGGCAGATCAAGGAGAATAAGAACTTATCATTCTTTTCTATCTTTTGCCCTGAGGAGGTCATTTTGCACCCCAACTAGTGCAGTGTCTGTGCTATGCCTAGACCTAAAACCAGACTGGAGAGGCTCTTAGATGTTAATGGCAGTGAGGTGTGCCTAAATCTGTAGCACAACCACCTTCTCAATAGCTTTGCCCAAAAAGGGCAGATTAGAGACAGGTCAGTAATTTGCCAGGATGTTCGGGTCCAAAGATGGCTTCTTCAGAAGTGATTTCACCAATGTACTTTTCAGCACCACTGGGAATGATAAAACTCCCCAAGACCACTGAATGCATCTCAGACCCATAGACTCAACCCAGCTGGGCTGCGATGGTCCACTTGGTAGGATCCAGGCACTAACAGAGGACACCACGTCCAAGAGAATTAAGTGAATTCCTCACATTTTGAGGGTGAAAATGCTCTCACAGGCTCTAGACAGGTCAGATGAAGGAGTCTGTCTACAGTTCAGAAGAGCTAGGCCAGTCCATTCCTCAAAGCAGCGATCTGTCTAGATAGAAATTCAGCCTTTTTCTGAGTGACTGCCCTCTGATACTCACTGTAGTGAGACATTTACTTATTTTGCTTTTGTTGACCAGGTAAGTACACTAGACAAGACATTTGCCTATTTTCAGGTACAGCCCAGGAGAGTACAATGAAATACATGTTCATATAGAGGACAATATGATACAAGTTAGACATTACACAGAATCAGGTAGAACCAGATGAACATAACACAAGCAGTCAGTAAACACAGTTGGAATAGGAACAAAATATATACATAGAGTCACCAAGGCTACGAACAGTGCATTATACCATTCTAAGCAGCTCAGAGCCCCAAAAGCAGAGTTGCAGTCAAAGCATTGCCTGAAACAGAGAGTAAATACATTATATACAGAGCAGAACCTAAGCAGGCAGGATGCATCAGCAGCACCTGTGCAAGGGTATCAAAAGAAGGACATGTAAGTCCAGTGCAGGGGACCAAGGTTAGTTATGATGGTTTAGGACAAACACACGGAGGAGGAGAACTTCAAGAAATTCCACAGGTTAAAGCCAGTCTATTCTCCTGGGCCATGGATCTCCTCCAACAACGCTCCAGCCTCTTCCTCATTGTTTCATGTACCTCATCTTGCCCTCAACCTATAGCAAGCCAAGGCATGAAACTAGTGAGTGTACACAAACCAGCACCAAAAGATAGAAAACCATCATGACAGCTCTATAATAGGCTACTACAGATTCTTCTGGACCCCTAGTGCATGCTGCCAACACATCCACGGTGCCCAGAACCTCTAAGAATCACTATGGCTGAAGCACTCACAAAGGGAGGAACTAGACTACCTCCACGGGGGGGAGGGGACTACAAGAGAGTTACCTTAAAGTGAACCTGATGGCCCAATGATCCAACCCACTGTCCAGATAAATTTTAAGGTTCTCAGTCTGAAGTCCCAGAGAGAATACCAAGTCCAAGGCATTGCCATGTTGTTGAGACACAGAAGTAATTTGTGTGAGGCCAAGGGATTCCATACCTCACAGGAAATCTTCACCAAAATGCGAGAGTCCACTGTTAATCCAAGCACTGAAGTCACCCAGAATAAGCTATCTTGGTGACTCCAACACTCAGTCAGCAACAAAGTCCACGATTTCCTGCAGAAATTCCCACTCATGCACTGGAAGTCGGTACACAAGGAAGACTGAATCTCAGTTCAAAACCGGAGCCGCTCATCAGGATACAGTCCACAGTGACAAAATAATGTAAACACAGTTACCTTCAGTCACGGGACCCACTCCCCAGGCACACCAAAAAAATGCTGTCCACACCAAAATTATCGTGTAAATAATAACAGCCTTTTTACTGGAAATTGAAGCAATGGAATACAGAGACCTCCTCAGAGAAACAGTCTGATGCAATCTACTATACTGAAGTAAACAGTAAGTAACAAAAAAAGTTTCTACACACAGAGTGTGGAGAAAAAATACAACAAATATGTTGCAGGTGATACCTTTTATTGGACTAACAAAATTATTTTTAAGACTAGCTTTCGAGAGGTAAAACTCTCTTCCTCAGGTTAAAGTGAAAACATCTGAGCAGTATGACAGATATAAAGGTTGGATGTGTATTCAAAACCTAGACTAGCAGGTTACAGATCAAAGCACTGCAGTCAATTTGCATCTCTTACAAACACATTTATCCTTTATATCTGTCATACTGCTCAGTTGTTTTAACTTTGATCTGAGGAAGAGAGTTTTGCCTCTTGGAAGCTACTCTTGAAAATAATTTTGTTAGTCCAATAAAAGTTAACACCTGCAACATATTTGTTGTATTTTTTCTCTACATTATTGACTGGACTAACACGGCTACCACCACTTTTTTTTTTTTTTACACACAAACTGCAAATTGGGTCCGGCCCCACCATTGGGTGTGAGGTTCTTAGTGGTGACTGTTCCTTTTTAAAGTGATCAAGGTAAGGAAATGTGATGTTATTTTTCTTTTTAACCCCAACGCCACCAACCCCCAACCCCCAAACCCAAAGCAAGTAAAGGTGACAACTGGGAAATCCACCAACACCAACCAATCTATCTCTGGTGTCTAGTGGACCCCCCCCAGCCACAGTTACAACAATTACCCTCCTGCCCCGGCATAGGGTCATAATGTCGCAAGACATTATGCCACATGGCAAAATTGTGCTGCCAATACAGCATGATTTTTGCCATGAGGCAAAAGTCTTTTTTTCTGTAAAGGGATCTGCTTCCCACACCCCCGTTATGGAGGACTGTGCCCCCCCATGCCCCCCCACTAAAGATTCTCAACTCTGGGAGGGGGTTCCAACTTGGGGAGCACACAAGTCTTGAAAAAAAATTATTTATGGGACTGGGAATCAAATCTGGTCCCAGACACAGCGCCTGTATTCCTACTGCTGTGGCTCAGTCCTGTGAGCCACGGCAGCTGCGGTTCGGAACCTGCTCCCAGCAGAGGTCTTATCCTCTGCCTGGGAAAGTACTACTGGTGCAATACCATGCACAGCAGTATACGCAGTCTAGCACCAGTAGCGGTGGCATACTGCGCTGCGGGTTAGCCATAATGTTGCACATGCAATTAAAGCGTGCAACATTATATTGACAAACCTGCTCCCCACCCCCACCCCACACACACACATACACACACCGCACACTGATCATCAGCCAGTTGGCCACATGTAAAAATATTAATTTTTTGTATTAAATTCCCATTCCCTGCTCATTCATTAGAGCTCAGTCGGGCTGCGGCTGTGGAAGTGAGTGGAGGGCTGTGCTGGTGGCCCACTCGGGGTGGACTGAGGGGAGCAGAGTGGTTTTAGCACTGATCTGGATGGGGCAGGGTGGGTGGGGGTCCACTATACACTAGGAAATGTGAAATTAATTTTGTGTTAACATTTTACAAGTGGTCAACTGGCCAATAATCAGTGTGTGTGGGGGGTAGGAAAGTGAGTGTTGTAACTGTGTCTGGTGGGAGTTAAACTACATCAGGGAATGGGAATTTAATTAAAAAATATTTAATATTTGTACAAGTGGCCAACTGGCTGACAATCAGTGTGTGTTGAGGGGGGGGGAGTATGATTGCTGTAACTGTGTTTGGTGGGGGGAGGTCCACAAGACTCCTTGTGGCCAAAGACGAGGAGGGCCTGATCCTTTGATCTGCAGGGTTATTCATTAAGCCTTTTTACCCTTTTTGTAGTACCCTTGACAAAAAAACAACAGGTTTGGCCCTGGCCACCTTCTGTCCTCAGATTATTACACCCAGGTAATTTTGGCCACCTCCTACCCACCAACATCTTGACACCACCCTCAGCCACAACTAAATACCTTAGCTGGTGAAGCAACTAATAATCTGTCATTACAGCCACACACAGAGCATCAATGTCATGGAATGGAAGAGGCACTGTATCTGCTAGGCCAGTTCATGAGACTCTCCAAGGGTACCATATCCACTCATTTTGAAGAGTGGGCCCATTGTTTGGTCTCTCTGCCATGCACCTTGGACCCAAGCTTTACTTTCCAAGAACTAAATGATTCCCTTCACCCTTCCCAAAATGACCTTATTCCCCAATCTGGGGTTGCTGAAGAGTGCCCTTAAGATATTCCTGTCCCTTTATGGGACTGGTATTTGGTCTTAGATGTCCCAGTACCAGATCCTGATATAAGAGGCTCTGATCTCCCTGGAACCTCCTGTTTCCCCACCTATGGTGGTTCTGAGTGGTGGAGTAGGGTAGATTACATGGGCATGACCTCCATAATACCGTCCTCTTCTAGACCTAGATAAGGGACAGCACAAGATGATGATCACTCGGTTCATGGCACTCACCCCCTCTATGAAGAGAATTTCCCCTCTCCATGTTGTTTATCCTGTCTTATTACAAATTTTCCTCATATTTGCTCCCCTATGCCTCCCCTTTTGGTATGCCCACCGAAAAGTTTAGTCTTGTGGTGCCCAGATACTTTAGATGGTAACCCACCTTTACTGTTTACTTTTTGTTCTTACACAAGGCTGGCTCTAGTAATTCAGGATTTGCATAGCATTTCTCTTAAATCTGTTATGTACCACAGTGTATATGTAGATCCAATCTGCTGATTCTTTTTACATGATTTGATGTGTTTTGTAAGTTGTGATTAATTGTATCTATTGCTGAATATTTTATGTTACTTTTAATAAACTTTGATTAAAAGCAAAAAAATGTCACATTGATTGAAAAAGGAGCATGACAAGTACACAGTACAACCCAGAAAAGTGTCTTACATTCACAATATCTCTTAGCCTTCTGTCAGTTTGGAACAAAAGTCTAAATGTCAGGGTATGATGGTAGACCTCCCACATGGTGGTATAAGGGACATCTCTTAGAACTTTCTAGTTCCCCTTTCCAGTTCTGTAGACTACTCCCTCCTAATTCCCAAACCAACCCCCTTCAGTCTACGCTCCCCAACCAAATATTACTTGGCATGTTGTGTGGCCATGTAAAATATTGCTTTACAAGGCATCAAAGTTATCAATACTTCCTTGACTGGTAAAATGTCTAAAGCACTGCATCATGTGACAAACAACTTGCAACACAATACAAAGCAGCTAACTGTTTCACTGCTTGAAAGAGCTGGTGTAATGTTCAGGTGAACTTAAACAAAACATAATATTTAGACACAGTCCAGTTTGTGTTCTCTATTAGTTCTGTATTTCTCCTCCCTATCATTTATTACTGAGGTCATTTGTATGCAAACAGGATTTCTGCTCCTGAAGAGTTCATCTATTTCTGCTGCTTTCTGCCTACCTGAAGTCATAGAGTACTGACTGTGACCTCACAGTTGCTCCCATGGCAACAAACTGTGATGTCACAACAGAGGATTATGACTTGGAGTAGGGAGTAAGTTATAGAGGCAGATGAACTCAAAATAAACTGTAAGGGACAAGAATCATATATTCATACAAATTTTCTTAGTAATAAATTATGGAAAATAGAAATATATGAAATATAAATGTAATGCAAGCAAAATTGTACCTAATTATTATGTTTTTTCAAGTTTTCTTTGAGGCATCAGTAGCTCTTTAAGTCAAAGCACTGAGTCATCCTGAAAATACATAGAACAATGACATCTATTTTTTCAATTTATTGTTTATTTAGCCTTTGACTTTTAATTACAAAATACAGTTCTGATCAAGATGCATAGACATGTGATTTTCAATAGGTATAATTTGCATAATTACAAGGACAAGACAAAAGACAATATATTCAAAAGGCTCTATGTTTATATTTCAAAAGGTTTTATGTTTATATATCTATAGGTGCTGGAAAAGGATATTAAGGTACACATTACCATAAATATAAACAAATACACTGCTACAGCCAGCACATTATGGAACGCCCAATGTACAATTACAGAATACCCAAATATAATAAAGCGCAGAGAGCTTTTTAACAATGTCCTTGATTTTGTACCAGAATGGCTGAGCGTGATCCTCTTGTGGCTATAGATGTACAGTGTCCATGACGCCATCCTTCCAGGTACAGTGGTGCCACATCATGCCTGTAACTGTGGGGCATTTCAGTGAGTTAAGAGTTGCCCTTTTTCAATCATGCAAGCTAAAACAAATCATCTATTTTCGGTTCGTGACCCTCCACCTTTTCAGGCCTAATCACCAGTAAATAATACACTAGGGCCCAGATATTCAAAAGGGTTGCACCATGCGCAACAGGGTTACGCGTGCGCAACTCCAAAAATGCACCATTCTGCGATATTGAGAAGGGGCCAGTTGCGCCACCAGCTCACTGAGCCACAAGCGCCAATGGAAATGAAGGCATGCGAACCAAGGGGGCGGGTCCATGCATAAAGTCGCTAATGCGATATTTGAACACTCCTGCGACGCGCAAGAGTGGCTCAGCCGAAGTTACGAGGTATCGATTTGAGCCAAAATAAACGGCTCAAGGGAGCGCGCAAGAACTCGAGCAGGCCGCAAACCGGGAGAGAGACAGAGAGAGAGAGAGAGACAGAGACAGAGACAGGAGCAGGAAGGACAGAGAGGGACAGTGGGTCCTGGAGGACAGAGAGGCCAGTGGGGTGCCGGTGCAGTGGAAGCAGCAGTGGGGCAGTGGGGGTAACACAGGAACAGCAGCTGGGGGCAGAAGCCAGGAGATGGACAGTGTCAGCTTCCACATGGAAGCTGTAATGAGGGGTGAGACAGCATGCTGCAGGGGGCGTGGCCGTGGAGGGCCCGTCGGGCGAGTATGGCCCGACAGGCGGTATCGTGCCGCATCAGCTATGAGCTGTACAGTGATGTTGAGATCGTGGCCGGTACCGCCTGAACAGGGCAATACTGAGGCGGCTCAGTGAGCTGTGCAGTGATGTGATGCAGGCACCCTCACGGCGGAGTCACGCTCTGTCCGTGGAGACCAGGTGACAGCCTGCATGTGCCTGCTCGCCACGGGCACCTTCCAGAGGCCGACAGGGGACACCACAGGCATCACGCAGTCGGCCACGTCACGCATCCTCACCCAATTCCTCAGCGCACTGCTGCCTCATGCTGCGGAGTACATCCATTTCCCCAGCACCGTGGCAGAGCGTACAGCAAACATGCAGGAGTTCCACAGGGTAGCACAAATGCCTGGCGTGCTAGGTGCCATAGACTGCACCCATGTGGCCATTCGCACGCCACCTGGCCCCGACGGGCAAGCATATCGAACCGAAAGGGCTACTCAGTGTCAACTGCCAGGTGGTGTGTGATGCCACTAGGCGCATCATCAATGTCTGTGCCACACACCCTGGCGGAGCACATGATGCCTTCATATGGCACCAATCTGCACTGTGCCATCGATTTGAGAATGAGGAACATCCCCACGGGTCATCTAGTGGGTGAGTACACATGTATGGAATGCAAACTCTGTGCAAGGGTGGGAATGACACAGGTGCCATGGTAGTGGCACACAAGGATATGGGCAATATTTACCTGACCTAACACTGATCTCCACTATCTCCACACAGGTGACTGTGGATACCCACTCCGTCCTGGCTGCTCACACCATGCGGTGCCCCACGACCCCAGCGCCTTACGGTTTCAATAGAGCGCACGCTGCAACACACGGAACATCATAGAGCGGGTGTTCGGGATACTCAAAGGCACGCTTCCGATGCCTGGACACCTCGGCCGGAGCCCTACAGTACAACCCCAAAGGCCTGTGGGATATTCCTGGCCTGTTGCATCCTGCACAACATGGCCAAAGACCATGGGATAGCCATACAGGTCCAAGAGGGGACAGCGATGGGGCGCCAGTGGCGCCGGTGATATGGTGATGAACCGCCCCCTAGGACGGAGGGACCCCGACTGACCCGGCAGGCCCAGCTGCACGGGACACCATTGCAGAAGAGCACTACGCTAACACAGGTAAGTCAAGGGGACATGTGCAGGCAACACTGTCTATCCGCAAACCACAGGCACACAGGGGA
Organism: Neoceratodus forsteri; assembly: GCA_016271365.2. NCBI lineage: Eukaryota > Metazoa > Chordata > Ceratodontiformes > Ceratodontidae > Neoceratodus > Neoceratodus forsteri. The sequence goes on along the minus strand of CM028137.1, from coordinate 419,529,023 downwards.
ACACACCGTGCATGAAGGTCAGGGGAGTTGAAGGTCTCGCATACCAACACATTAGCAGAGAGGGTGAGCACTCAAATAAACACACACACACACACCAGGCAGCATACAGGGCAGCAGCACAGCAATGCGGAAATTACACGCTATCACACAGCACCACCAACCACCCTCACCACCTGGACTGTCCATGTGCGTGTGTCAGGACCTGGGCAACCTTGCACCCTGGTGTACAGTGCAATGCAGGCATCATCATCCACGCACCTGTGGACAGCAGTTGGGAGAGTGTGCAGGTGGGTCCTGTGTCAGTTTGGTGAGCAGAGCACCCAGCAGTGCACTGCCCACCATGACACACATTGCACACAGGGCAGCACCAGACAGGGCCTGCATTGGGAGACAGCTCAGTCAGGGAGCACTGTCCCACGGCCACCACGGATGCGTGGGCGCCCGCCGTGGCCTAGCAGCACTGGCAGGCTGCGCGGGGGCCACATCGGGTGGCACTACTGCACCACCAGGGGTCCCAGTGCGTGACCGCGACCTTGCCCGCTGAGGGGTCTGCATCCCATGCAAAGAAACTTGCACCAGGGTGCTCGGGATGCCCACAGCAGAACCAGGCGTCGACAGGCCTGGTGTCGCCACGGCGCCCGGGAACGGGGAGTGGAGTCGCACTGTGTGGGGTGCATGGGTACAGGGTCATCAGACAGTGTGGTCAATGCAGTCGCCACAGAAGACCACTGCCTGGGTCAGCCTGTCGATGGCAGCGGTCACATCCGTCCGCATATGGACCATCTCGGCCGGTCGAGCACACTCCCTGCTATGCCGCTCCCACGGACACAGTCAGTGCCTCCACGGACCTTGCAACCCGCCCCTGCAGCTGTACCCGACTCCTGCAGCAGGCAGGTGTGCGCGTCAAAGGTACTGTGCCCCAATGGCATCGTGACCCCCAGGGTGTGGATGGTCCTGGTGCACAGCACCCTTGAGGGTGGCAGCTGTTCACCAGGACCAGGTAGGGCTGATCCAGGGCAGTGGACAAGTGCCACTGCCTGACGCTGTCCCCCCAGGCCTGGTGTGCAACTGCTGCTGCTTCCCCTCCAACTGCTGAGCCCCCAGGTCCACCTGTTCCACCCCTGTGCTGTCAACAGTGCCAGACACCTGCTCAGCCACCGGTGCTGCCCCACCGGTGCTGACAGGCCCAGCCTGTGACTGTGCCAGCATGCTGGTACACAGGTGTGGAGCTGGACGGCCCGGGGGCACGTGCTGGCCTGCGTGTGTTCCCTCGTGGGACACACACCTCACCTGGCCATTGCAGGCCTGCCATCATCAATAGTGCCAGTGCGTTCCACTGCCATAGGCACAGCATGCTGGCACACCTGCATACCAGACTGCTGTGACACGGGCTGTACACCCCTGCACCTGTATCACTGCCGGCGAGTTGTCAGCCCAGCCGGCCTGCTGCTGCAGTGCGTGCAGGCTGCTGGCGGAGGTGGAAGGTCCCTCCTCCTGGTCCAGCAGGTCTGCCTCACTGTCAGCACCACCACCACCGTCTCCTGCAGGCAGAACAGGATCTGAAACAGAAAGAAATACATGTGAGTGCATGTGAACAACAGCCCCCCCCACAACATCACCATGACATACCGTGCAGTGATGGGCTTCCACCTGTCTGGAATCCTCCGCCAGAACACCCGCAATGGCACTTTCGGCTGCATGGCCGGACCAGTGTCTCCTCGGTCGGGGTCAGCTGCAGCACCACTGGTGGTCCCCACCAGTGGCAGCCGCGTGCCACCCTGAAGGCTGCCACCTTCTCCTTCAGCCTCCTGCGGTCAGTCCCATCTTCTTGCGGCACTCCTGCGGGCGCTGGTGGCTTCCGTGCAGGTTGGCCGGCCAGAGCTACCCCCTCCCATGCAGCTGCCGCTGCTGAGGGGTGCCCTCCGCCCACTCAAGCGGCTCATCCTCCAGGTAGGCCTGGAAGAGGGCCTCGGTCTCTGCTGTGGTGAAGTTCAGCCTCCTCCCTCGCCCGCCGTCCACACCTCGGCCTGGTTCTCGTCAGTCATGCTGATCTGTATGGGTGGAAGTGGACACCTGTCACACTGCAGTCCACAGCATTCCCCATGAGCATAGCTGCAGGCCGGGGGCAGAACCCCCTTCCTCGCTGCCTGGGAGATACTGATGGAAAGGGTGCCCTCTGCCCCCTTCTAAGTGCCTCATCATGCTCAGCCCCTCATCCCGTGACACCCTCCAGCACCCCTGCCCATGTGCATTGTCCTGGAGCATCACACAGCATGTAACTCACCTCTCAGCTGCAACAACCAAATCTGGCCGCCACAACCCAGTGTCGTATTTTATAGCGCAACACATGCAAATGAGGTGTGGCAACTTTAATGACATGCTAATCGGCGCCACTGCGCTTTTGAATGCTAATCGCCTGCTTTGCATATGTCGGCTGAATATCGGCGTAAATGCGCTTAGCGCAATAGGGAAGGTCCGGCTGAGCCGGCGGCGCATGTTTGTGGTTGTGCTATACTGCATTCGCATGCCCAGGCGGATTACGCATGCGTCGATCGGCGCTGCAGAACTGCTGGCGCGATAGGCTATTCTGGACATAGCCACCATTGTGCCAGTGGCGCTGCAGCACTGGGCACTATATGGTGCTATGGCACCTCTGGCGATAGTCCCTGTGGCACTGGTGCTGTCGCCCAGTCGCGCAGGATACCTATGCATCCTATGGCGCTGTGCGTAGCCTGCGTCATTGCCGTGACCTTAGGTATGCCCTCAGACCCTGGCGCTGAGTGCATGCCATGTGTACGTCCCTATTGCGCTGTCTGGCTACAGCGCCATGTAAAGTGACGGCGCTGTGCGAACAGCGCGATAGGTGCCTGTGCTGGTCTATTGCGCAACAACTCCACGTGGGGTCACAGCGCAGCGGGGCGCCATATTGCCTGCTGTAAAGTTGGTGCCATGGCTAGGAGGAGGGCGGTGCCGTGGAGCCAAGTTGAGGTGGCCAACCTGGTGGCCCTAGTGGAGCCCCACTATGACCAACTGTATGGTGAGGCCCCCCTCACCGGACCGAGGACCCATGTGTGGCAGCAAGTGGCCACTGACCTGGTGGGGGTCACTGGCCGGGGCCAGTCTGCGGGCAGTGCAGCACCGGTTCGGTGATCTCCGCCCGGAGGACCCAGGGCTGTTAAGCGGCGGCTGCGTTCCCGTGCCAGGCGGGGCCTGGTGCCCTGGAGCCACGTGAGTGTACCATCTATTCACCTATATTCTCTGAAGGGGTGTGTGTGTGCCTGGGTAGCTGTGCATCGGTGTGTCAGTGTGTGCAGCTGTGCGATGGATGGTTATGGCTGTGTGGGCAGGCAGTCTTACTGGGGCAGGGGCACTCTGCTTTTGAGTCACACTGATGTTTGTCTCACCATATGTCCCACAGGCGGATGGTGATGGCGGGCCGGCTGATGTGGGCCATGCCAGGGCCCCAGTCCCTGAGCCGTCGGCCCATGGCGGCAGCAGCAGCATCAACAGCAGCAGCGGCGCAGACTGAGCTGCTGGAGGAGTGAGTATCATTACGTCATGGATGCTATTGCATGCTGGGGGCAGGACCACCAACCATGATGGACACAACCAGATGGGTGGTAGTAGTTCCACTATACGTAACACTAGTGAGTCCCACACTGGAGTACAGTGTACAGTTCCGAACACATAGCTGCGTATGGACAGGGACTGGGTGGAGAGTGTTCTGGGGAGGCGACATGGATGGTGCATGGATTGCATCACATGTCCCTATGCAGACAGGTTGACGGAACTGAACATGTACTCCCTGGAGGAGGAGGTGTGGGGGATATGATGGGGTCATACGAGTATTGTACAGGGGAACAGTGTGCAGGAACCAATATTTGTCAGCAGAGGATGTTCCAGGTGTAGAGGGCATGGGATGCAGTTGGAGGGGGCTCGTTTAAGGGAAACATGCGAATGTGTTTCCTCACATTATGGGTGGTGGACGAGTGGAACACCCTGCCAGAGGATGTGGTGGGGGCTGACTTGGTCATGGGAGATCTATATGTGTGGGCTCGCCATGAGGGACTTCTGGAGGTCAGGGGTGAGGGGGAATGGACTTATAGGACATGAGAGTGATCGTACAAGGCCAAATGGCCAGACTAGGTGTCCCATAGGCCCTATCTGCCGACACTGTCTATGTATCCATGTATGTAGGTGTGACACAGGTGACCTGCATCACAGTGCAGCATCACGACACGTCTGTGTATGCATCACAGGTGGTCCAGGCATGCACTGGGCACATAGCTGTGTGACTGGCATCGCCTGCGTTGCAACATCACATGACAACCTGGTTGTATGTGATTGACGTGGGCAGTGTGTGTGGGCGGTGGTGCGCATGGCTGGTGCCGCCTGTTTGTGATGGCCACGTGCATGTTCACTGTGGGTGGGTGCATGCCATCACATGTGCAGCACATTGGGTTAGCTGGGTTGCAGGTTGGGTGGTGTTCAGGGTTGTGGTCAGTCTCAGCCATTGACTGTGTTCCCATTTTCCTGAGGCCTCAGTGTGCTTGGTAGGCGCCGCGATGTCCGGCGCCTGACACAGCTGGCGGGCGACAACAGAAGCTCCTGCAAGCCCTACAGCAACAGGGGAAGCGGCACAGACACAGGAGGGAGGAGGCGGCGGGGGAGCAGGAGCCTGCTGGGCGTAGCCCACCTTTTATTGCCCTTCCCCATCCCTTTCACCCTGACTTCCCTCTCCAAGTTGTTTTCCTCCCCTTGCACACCTGCCTTTTACCCGTCCCCCAACTTGTACATAGTTTTAGCTGTTTTGTTACCTCTTTTTGTTTGAATATAAAATTCTATTTTGGTACAACTGCTGTGTTGGTGTCTGCTTTGCAACTGGCTCTGGGTGCTCCGTTGCGGGGTGTACAGGCCATCTGGGCTACTATGGTCCTGGATATATGTGTGTGTGTGTGTGTGTGTGTCCATGGGGAGGTATCACCAGCATAGCATTGCCTTTCTGTTGCTCTCGCCATCTGCTGCCACCCACTGCTGGGTGCACAGGGTGGTCTGGGTGGTCTGCTTCTCTGCAGCATGGGGTTGACGTGTGTGCACGGGGGTGCATGGTGTTTCCTGCAGTGCCTGTCACTGCACATGAGCGGTGTCTTGGGGCACGGTGCACGCTGCACGCTGTGCGACGGGGGACTGATGTGCACTGTGGTTGTCAACCCCTGGGTGTGCACTCTCTGCCTGCCAGTGGTTGTGCTGGGGCGTCATGGCTCTGCTATGCTTTAGTTGGTTTGTCCCCATGGGCACGTGGATCAGCCGTCCACCCCCAGTGATGCTGTGCTTAGGGTGTGCCAGTGTGGTGTGGGTTCTGCAGTGAGTTCCTGTGCCCATGTGTGTGGCATGGCTGGCGGTGGGCCCAGCCTGCCTCCCTGGATGTGCAGTTCCATTGCTCTGGGGGGCTGTGCTTGCGCTATGGCAGCTCTGCACTGCTCAGCTGAGCTTCCATGGTTGCGCCATAGCGCAGCATTTTGGCTCAGCTTCTCCTTCCTGGTTGCGCGATGGCGCAGTATGTGCGATATTCAGACGTTGGTTGCTTGCGCAATTTGCTCTGCTCCATGTTTGAATATCGCACCTGTTGCGCATTTGCGCAACTGGTTTGTGCTTGCTCCTGCTGTTGCGCCAGTTTTGAGCGCAGTTTGAATATCTGGGCCCAGGAGTACTGTTGTTATTTTATGAATGGCCCCTCAGTATTATGAATCTTCTCCTGTCATAAGTGTTGGTTCAGAGGGTATTCCCAGAGAAGATGCAATAGCACTTCTATTGGTACTGACATGCATGCTAGTGCTCCTCGGTATGAGTAGGATCCAACTGCAGAAATGGGTTAAATAATAGTGGTATTAGGATAGGGTAGGCACTTTAGGGCAAAATCCCTATTTCCAGTTGGTTATAACATACGAACATACAAAGATACCAGCAGAAGAAGGCTATTTGGTTTACCAAATCTGCCCATGTTGCAGGGTCCACAGCTTGCGCTACTGTCCCTGCCCCCTCTCCCCACTCCTCCCGTCCTCCTGACCCATGACCCTTAGAAAATGGGCTAAGAAATTCCTGGGCTCTGATTGGCTGATCACCCTGGCAAGGTGGGCATCTATCAGACAACAGAGCCTGGGTATTAACAAGTGCCAATTCGGGGTGCCCCATTACTTAGTATATCATTGGGCACCCCGAATTTTCAAATTTACCAGCTGCCATTTTTTTTCTCTGGATTTGTGAGTGAGTTGGTGGCTGGTCAAGACCCCCCCTTTCTTATTTCATGTTTAACACATAAGCAATAACCACATATTGCAAAAAACATAACAGGAAGAAAAAAGGAAGCAGTCGGTCCAATCTTACTTTATGTTACTCGTGGTCAGCATAGTGGGGGTTCAAAAGGGCATTGCGTGCCTGTAGCACCACTCAAACCATGACCTAAAGTCATTCTCATTAACAATGCCTGTAATCAAGCTGTAGAGGGCACTGAGTGCAACCTGACTGGGGGGACACACTTCTCAAAACACCCAAACGGGGGGAAAAAAAACTGTTGTCCATACCTTAGTGCTGCACAATCCCGCTACACTGGAAAGCAGGCAGCGGAAACTCCTTTGCGAATTTACAGTCCATTCAGGAAGGGATCTCAAACTACACACTGACTAAAAATAAAGACTGGTCTTCGGCACCCCAATACATTTCCCAACGATTTGCCCCACTGCTGTCCATGCCACACACAAAAACTAACATTCTCTCCCTATTACCATAGCAAATAAAAATCAATAAATGAAACAAAAAAGTGAAAGTAAAAGGAGTAGAGGTAGCACAACCTGTGCTCAGCACCAGACAAACACAGCAACTAATGAACTTGGCCTGTATTGCGATTCCCCGGAGTAATCCTGATCTTGCCCCCACTCCATAATTCAAAAACAAAAGTACCTCAGGCATCAGCATCCTACGGCCACCCAACCTTTCACCTTTTCATCAGGCAGTTACTAAATTATCTCCCTCTCATCCAGACGCCTGCCCACTGTATGAGAAGCTGCCTGCAACCCTCCATTTACGGCACGAAAATGGAGACCGTAGCAAACCTCTGAAGAGGACAAGCATCAAAGGATAAGGAAAGGGCTTTTTTTCATTTTATTATTTTTAATAAATATTTAGCGCAACTTTGAAGGATGTGTGTGTTGGAGTGGTGATCGAGATTAAATTTACAGTGGATCTGTTGTGTTCAAGATTGTGATAAGAGAAAGAAAAGGGGCTGAGGCGAATTGCACTGCACAGACCTGGAGTAGCCAGACTGGATGCTGAAGTCAAAATTGGGGTAAAGGAAACAGAACGAAGATGGTGGGGGGTAGGCTCATGTACCAAAGAGGGACACATACTACAGCATTAAGCACCCACTAAAACAGCTGTAAAATGCTATTCTGCCCACTACTGGTAAGTATTGATAAGGATACCAGTAGAGGGACTATTTTAGTAACAAATCAACTATAAGTTCATTTTAGTCTTTTGTTTTACTATTTTGTTTTAATCCTTAAATACTACAAAAAAAATGTACACATAGCTCATTTTCTAAGCGCAATAATACCCTCCAGGGTGGGTGGTATGGGGCAATACCAGACCTTCCAGAGGCTATAAGACCCTCCACCTGCAGCGTCAGGCCTCGTTATGCCCCTGGGCAGTCCGGTATGGCCCAATACCGCCCACCCTGTCGGGTATTATTGTTTACTTACCTTCCCCCTATACCTGTCCCAGCCTCTCTTAAAGCTGCCCACTGTCTTCAATGAAATTACATCTTCTGGCAATGCATTCTAAGTGTCCACCACCCTCTCTGTAAAGAAGTGTTTCCTGACCTCCCTCCTAAACCTCCCACCCTCCAGTTTAAGACCATGCCCCATCGTGTTATGGTTGCCACTCAACTTAAAGAGACTCTCCTTATCAACCTTATTTATCCCTTTCAAGTACTTGAAGGTCCCAATCGTGTCCTCTCTCTCTGTCCTGTCTTCCAGGGAGTACATGTTCAATGCCCTCAACCTCTCTCCGCATGCCTTACCCTGCTGACCGATCATCTTTGTAGCCTTCCTGTGGACCTTCCCCAGCAGGTTAGTGTCCTTTTTGAGGTGTGGGCACCACTACTGATCTCCATACTCTAGATGTGGCCTTATCAGCATCTTGTTTGCCTTTGCTGCTGCTTTCTTGCACTGTGTGGAGTGCTTCATGTCACTAGTGATCATCACGCCCAGTTCCTTCTCCTCCTCATCTGTTGCAGATACTCAGACTCCACCCACGTAGTACTCTGTCCTAGGATTCTTGGCTCCAATATGCATAATTTTGCATTTCTTGGCATTGAAGCCAAGCTGCCAGATCCTGGACCACCTCCTTAGCTTTTCCAGATCTTCCTGTAGGTCCTGTATCCCTTCAGCTGTGTCCACGCTCCCACAGAGTTTGGCGTCATCTGTGAATAGGCACATCTTGCTCTTAATGCCATCTCCAATGTCAACTACTAACTACTACTACTACTAACTCCGCAATGTTTTGACCCACTCACTGGAGAAACGGCATGCATGCATTTGTGTTAGGAATTTAAAATCCCAAACATTTGTTTGCATTGGATCAGTAATTTTTAAGTTACAGAGGCATGAATGCATCAACATTTATGAGTTTTAGATGTTTTTGTTGTGTACCAATAACTAAAAAAGCAGCTACAATTTTCAACCTAAAAGTCTCATTTTATCTTCGGGATCAATGGGAGCATTATATTGTAGCTAATAGTAATACCCCTACTATTAAGGCAACTATTTGGGAAGCCAGGAAAGCTTATATGAGAGGGATGATCATACAATTTGTGGCTAGAGTTAAAAGACAGAAGCAACAACAGAAAAGGGAATTGGAAACCAGGGTGAGAGACTTGGAGAGGAGAGTTGCAAATGGGGATGAGGAGGTAGTTTGTGGGGAACTGAGGGCCACTAGAGAAGCGCTGAATACTTTGCTTAGTGGAGAGACCAGAACTGCATGGACATTAGGTAAAAGGAAACTGTATGAATGGGAAATAAACCAGGACCGTTGTTGGTTAGAATGATGAAGGGTGGGAAATCGGCAACCCATATTGCAGCTATTAAAAATAGAAGAGGTGTGCTGTGTAAATCTCCTCAGCAGATAAGGGATTGTTTTTGAGCTTTTTATGAAACCCTATACAAGAAGGAGGGAGGAGCCGGGAAGTTGAAATTGCCTAAATTGACGAGGGAGCAAAGAGATTTACTAAATGCCCCTATTGTTAGTTCAGAGGTCCTTGGGGCTATGCAGAAGCTTCAGAGTGGGAAGGCTAGCGGACCGGATGGCTACCCGGCGGAATATTATAAATGTCTGGCAGGGCAGTTAGTTGGACCATTATGTGACGCCTTTCAGCAGACAGAGGGGGAGGCTCTGAGGTTGCCGGATACGTTCTCTGAGGCAGTGATATGTTTGATCCCCAAGGCAGGAAAGGATTTGCAGGAGTATGCATCTTTTTGTCCCATCTCACTTCTGAATTGTGATGCCAAGATTTTTGCAAAGGTGCTGGCGGGGTATTTGGAGGTGGTTCTTCCTGACATGGTTCACCCAGACGAGACCGGGTTCATCAAGGGGCGTCTCTCCTATCATAATATGAGGAGACTCTTGAATGTGATATGGGGGCAGAAAATCGGAAGGAGGTTACCTGTGTAATTTCAATGGATGCTGAAAAAGCATTGGATAGGGTGGAATGGGACTACTTATTTGAGGTGTTGGCCCGGTTTGGTCTGGGTGAAACTTTTGTGGGATGGGTGCATGCGTTATATATCCCCTTGTGCAAAGGTGTTAGTGAATGGGGTGCTTTCCAGGGGCTTTCATTTAGGTAGAGGTACAAGGCAGGGATGCCCGCTGTCTCCGCTACTGTTCGCTTTAGTGGTAGAGCCCTTGGCAATTGCCATCAGGGAGAGTGGGGATATTCAGGGGGTAAGGGGCTCCTCGGGAGAACATCATAAGCTTGTAATGTATGCAGATGATATGCTGCTGTTTATCACAGAGCCCAAGAGATCTATGCCCCCACTTTTGCAACTGGTAGGGGCATTTGCAACTTTTTCCAGTTATAAACTCAGTGTAGACAAGTCTGAAATTATGAGGCTTCCTAAATTGGTAGGATCAAATCAGGATTGGGGATTTAAAAGGGTAGCTGTCTTTTTTACATATTTAGGGATTGGGGTAGGTAGGTCCTTGGGGTCTTTATACAGCTTAAATTATGGTCGAGCTCTGAAGGCGATAGAAACAGACTTGAGGAGATGGTCCTCCCTACTTATTTCATGGCTGGGAAGGATAAATTTAATCAAAATGAATATCCTTCCCTGATTGGTGTACTTATTACAGATGTTACATGTGGGATTGACTAGGAAGGATATTAAAAAATTAGAAGGAATGTTCTCTATTTTTATCTGGAGAGGAAAGTGACCCAGGGTTGGTTTGCAATGGCTTAAAATGGCTACAGAGCAAGGAGGTCTAAGCTTCCCAGATATTGAGTTGCATTATCTTGCTGCTCAATTGAAGTATATAAGTGATTGGGTTCATGTACCTTCAGCAGCATGGTGGGTGGATCTGGAGCAGAGGGGATGTGAGGCCAGACTCTCAGCTTATATAGACAGAAGGGGGAAGGGTGCTTATGGAAGGAGGGAAGTTCGGAATCCATTGGTGGAAAACACTCTGAATAGCTGGAGCAGAGTAAAGAAGCAAAGGGGGGGGTGAAGGAAGTAGACACATATTTGGTTCCGGTGGCCAGGAACCCATATTTTCTGCCTGGATGGGAGGACCCTGGTTTTAGGAGATGGGAGGTGGGAGGGATAAGGAGTTTGGAGGATCTCAATAGTGGGGAGGGGGGCTTTGCACCTTCTCAGATCTGCAGAGTAGGCTAAACTTGGAAAGGGGACATATGTTTAGATATTTCCAGGTGAGAGCATATATAACCAAATTAAGTAGAGATGGACTGGGGATAGAGGAGTTGAGAAAAATGGAAACAATCATTCAGTCCACTAGGCTAGAATCTAAGGGTTTTATAGGTAAAATGGTGAGAGATATTAGACAAGGGCTGCCAGACTTGACTATCAAAACCTGGAGACTTTGGGAACGGGAGCTGAATGTGCAGATAGGGGATAGGAACTGATTCCAATTATTGTCTATGCATAAGGGGCCTACTAATCTGTAATAGATTCCAGGAAGCATTCTTTAAATTTTTACATAGAATATGCAGACCTCTGGCTGTGGTACATAAATTTCACCCAACTATATCACCTTGTTGTGGAAGGTGTGGGGTGGAGATTGGCACCTACCTGCACTGTTTTGGGCAAGTAATACATTCCACATATTTTGAAAATCAATAGCCCTGGAAATAGGCTGGATGTGGGGTAGGACAGTCACATTCACACATGTGGTGTGTTTGTTTGGGGTGGAAATAGATGAAGAATGAGATTGCCACCCTCTCCCGAGATGGGTTAGAGTGTTATTGATCTTAGTCAGACACTGTATTCAAAACACCTGGGTAGCCTGTGTGGCTCCCACAGTACGAGGCTGGCGAATGCTTACACTGCACACTTTGGGGTTGGAGCGGCTCTCCCTTCTGGTGAAAAATAAGTTGGATCTGTTTGTTAGGGAGTGGACCCCTTTCCTGACAGATTTTTCCCAGCAGGAGACTATGGCTCCGCGGGGTGGTATAGATATATAGGTATACAAAATATGTGGGAATAGCTCTGATGGACCTCTGAGTGAGCATCTCGTTAATATCAGATAAGTGATTGACCTAAGAGGTTTTAGATTTGTTTGACACACAGTATGGGGGTACATGTCCATATGTATGTAGGAATGGGTATAAAATGTAAGACTGTAATTTGTCTTGTGAGAAATTGTGGGAGTATAGTTGCAGTACCTGATTACAAATGAACCTCTGTATGGAATTGACTATGTGTGCACAAAAAGGTTGAATAAAGACTTTTTTTATGCAAAAAAAAGAAAGTCTCATTTTCATTAGATTCTGACCCAAAACAATTGATGTATTAGTTTGGGAATGAGAAAAATGTTAAAAAAGAAGTTATGGCCAAAATGAAAAAAAAAAGTGGCCATGCCTGTGCGTATCAAAACAAAAGCACTTTTTTATAATTGACTTTCACATGCCACTGGAAAAAGCATGATTACGTTCTTCAAGCCACAGTTGAAATTGTAGTTGCATGTGAAAATCAGCGACCCAAAAGGTGTACATTTGTTTGCATTTTTACTTCCTGGTTTCATAATAAAAAATATAGCCACTGGAACCCCATTTCCGGTGGCTCCTACTACCCCAAACTCTGATTCTGATACTGGAAGCCCAAACTTGGTGTTGAACATTTTGTACTATAAAAAAACAATACAGCCAGCCAGAACCCATCTCTGTTGGCCTCTGTTACTCTCCCATCACTCTGCCGAAGATTCCCCCAGATGATGACTGGGAGTATCCATCTTACTGCCTTTTTGGTCAACTACCATCAGAATCACATAACAATGATTGCAACAATGACATAGAAAAAAATATTTTTTATGATCTCACTGTTATGTGACATTGTGTAATATAAACAAATGTGACCTCTCAGAGTCCATCTCCAGTGGTAGCTGCTGGTCCCCCCTCCAACTCTAACACTAGGAGCTCAACCCCGGTAGTGGACACAGCATTAATAACAAAAACAAATTCTGACACTAGGCAGTCACCCTGGTGGCGTGTCCTTGCTCCCAGCTTGGGATACAAGGAGCCCTTCCCCAGTTTTGCAGACATCCCTCCCGTCACTTCCATGACCAGATGTCAACTGAATCACATGACAGCAATTGCAATAAACAAAACAAAATCTATTTCACTACTGCTGTTCTGGGATGTACAATAGTGTAATATAAAAAATAAATGTGGCAACTGGGAGCCCATACATGGTGATCACAGCTGATCTCTCCACCACCTCCAACTCACGGTAGTCTAACCTTTGTGTAGGACATTATGTAATATAAAAAAAGGTGGTTGCTAGAAGCCCCTTATGAGTGACCACTACTGACCCGCCCCATAACTCCAATAATGTGAGCCCAACCCTAATATCAGATATTCAGTTATGAAAACTTTCACCACTTGTAGCCCAGCCCTGGTGGCCATACTTGAGTTACCCCCACTCTAATATTAAAGGATGCCACAGGAACTCCATCCCCATTGACCGCATTAATGTCATTGACCTCCACGTACCAACAAAACAATGCCTGGCACTGACCCTTCACTTACCTCCTTGATCAGTTGCCATTGTACTAGATCGCAACCAGGATTATTGAAATACATACATAAAGTGTGAATTTCAGTAAATGCATTTGCAATCTAGTCCAGCAGTGGCCAGTCAAGGTGGTTGAGTGGGAAGTTTGTGGCAGTTGCTGTTTAGGTGAAGTTCAGGATGAGGGTGCACTACTGGATTCCAGGGTCTAATTGGTGTGGTTCAGGGTCAAGAAGGGGGAACCACTGGATGCCAGGGACCGACTGTTTTGGGGCAGGGTAAGGAAGAGGGTATCACTGGACACCAGGGACTCATTGGTGTGGGCTTGGATGAAGAAAGCAGAAACCACTGGAGTTCGGGGAATAATAAGTCTGCAGCAAAGTGAGGGTGAGGGTACCACTAGCTCCCATAACTGATTTGGGGCAAGGTGAGAGATATGGATGTGATACCACTGGACACAACAGAATAATTGGTTTGGGACAGTGTGAGTGAGGTTATCACTGGACTACAGGGAATAATTAATGTGGGCAAAAGTGAGTCTGGAACCACTGGATGCAAAGGAATAATTGGTTCTGGGCAGGGTGTGGGAGCGGGGTAACAGTGGAGGCCAGTGACTGCTTGCTATTGGGATGGGGTTAGAAATGGGGTGCTACTTGATGCCAATGCATGATTTAACTGGGGCTGTGTGAGAGGGGGCATTGTCACTGGACTGCTTGGCACAAGGGTGGCACTGTGCTCAAAGGGCTGTTTGCCAATCCAAAGTTATGTGCATGTGTTTTGTTTTGTATCTTTTAAGAAGGTAAACTCATTACAGAAGAAACAACATTAACACACCAAACCTCTCTCTCCAGGCATTAGTGTGTGCACATTTTTCTGTGCCTGGTAAGACAGTGCTAAAGTTAGGATGATGCCAGTGCTACTTTGCATGATTGTTCAAACCATGTGGAACACCACACCACAGATTTACCAAGGCTCAGGAGACTTTCTACCCTGACATTGCATTTCCCAAGATTTGGCACATTTTGCTTAAATGCTTACTGATGTATTGATGTAGTTTTTACAATGGCTATACCCAACACAATACACATTGGGCAGGATTTTCTAGCACTTGTAAATGCTGCAAGCCCTGGGCGTGCTGTATTTATGGCACATGGAGCTGGCAGCATTCGCCCGCCAGCATTCGGGATTTTCTATCCGGTGCGGCAATTGCTGCAAGCTAGACCAATTTTTTGTAGTCTAGCTTGCGGCAGTCCGAAGACCTTTTTTATGGAGCTTGTGCCAGATATGTGGTGCAAGCTGCCGTAAATAGTGGAAACTGTCACAACTGTGCCCAAGTTTGTAAAATCGGGTGCAGTTGTGGTGAATGGGTTTGGCATATTGCCAGAACCTAAGTGCCATGGCGCAGGGCTTGTTGCAAGCCCTGTGCCATGCTTTGAAAATCCTGCCTATTGCCGGCCCACTGTCGCAGAGGGTTGAGGCACTGGACGCCACTCCTTGCTTCATGCCAGCGACCTGGGTTCGGGAATGACCTCAGGTTGCTGGGTTGCAGGACTGAGCTGTGGCTCTCCTCTCCCAGGGTTGGGAGTCACCCTCCCACAGTCCTGCCATCACCAGGTGGAGGCCCAGTGGTGACGCAGGTGGGTAGGAGCAACTGGTAGGATGGGGCATCCAGCAGTGTGTGACATCCACGTGCCTCCATATGCACACACTCGCACCAAGGACACAGGGGCAGGAGGAGAAAACCGGGGAAATACTCCATAAAATACATAATAAAAAAAAATCCTGCCCATTATTTTTATGTTTTTTTATTACATGGGACACTTCTGACATTCAAATTTTTCTAAACAGCCTTCTTTAAGCTACAGTCAATGCAAGTAGACATTGTTGGTTTTGAAAACTTCTAGGACAGTGCAAACTAGAATTATTCTAATTATCTCTCACAGTACTTTTTAATCCACTAAAATAAATCTCACATAAACATTCTCTGACAAAACTTATGAAATACATCTTTTCTTCATCGTAATTGCCAACAGTGTTGTGTATATTTGTTTCAGCACTGTCTGAATAAACTCCTCCCCCTATTTATTTGCTATCTATTTCCAAGCAATTGATAAAAACTTTCTGCCCCTGAATGCACAAGTCCAGAGACACGGCATATCAACCCTGAAACCATAAACTTGCCTTACCCAAACTGACTAAAGTAACTCACTTTCTTCCAGAAAGAAGACTTAATGACAGTTACCTTTTGTTGCTGAACATGAACACTTGACTGGCCCTCTTGGACAATGTCACTTGGCTAGAAACGGAGATCTGCTGAACAGATGGGTCATCATTTACAGCTGAGCTTTTGAATCTGATGCAGAAATAATCAAGGGCTTTACTGAGGAATGCCATGTCCATAACTCGTTTCACAGCACAGTGCCCCCAGATGTTTTCTTCCACATCAAATGTGAAAAAGAAGATACTGTATCTGTATTAAAGTTTCCATGGGGCATTACAAGTATCTGGGAACTCCTGTAAAGGCAGCGTGCTCATCTATCATGGCTACTTAGCACAACCTACTGCAGGAGAGGTTACAGTATGGGAGCTCACCAGTTCTGCTGCCTGAAACAACTCACAAGCTCTGGTTTACTCTTGAATGTCAAAACCACAGACAGGTGGTGTTGGTCTAGCAATAAAGAGCATGTGATTACTGATAAACTTCCCCTGTTTCCTTCAGCTCACTTCAGCAGGCCAGCTAAGGAGCCAATAGTCAACTACACAGTATAGGAACAAAAATACTACGGTATGTTAGTTAATGTTATTAAACAGAATGTACTGGAACAACTGTAGCCCAAGGGTCTGATTTACTAATCTGTTGTAAGCAATGCAGAGATTGTATTACCTTTTTTTTCTCAAAGAAAACATAGACTGTTAATGTTACAGAGTTGAAAAGAAGCAAGTTAGGTGCATGTACCAACTCATACATTACCATTCTGCAGAGTTTTTAATACAAACAGTATGCAAATTGTGGAAACTGCACTGCTGACCAGTCCAGTGGCATAGACGGCTGAGGCACTGTAATGCACTATATCTCTCCCATGCTGGCAGCCTGAGTTCAGGAATGAGGCTGGGTTGCTGGGTGTCACAGGGGAGGGCTAGGAGATGAGTGTGTGGCCAGCTCTCCTCTCTTGGATTGGGGAGGTAAGTCCTCCCAATTCTCGGTGGCCACTGGGAGGTGGTCCAGTGGTAACACTGATGTTCGGGTGGATGGCTATACACTGGCAGGGTGGAATGGGGCAGTTGGTTCTAGAGCATTTGCACACCTCCATGCATATGTACTATCTGAGTTTGCTGTAGGTGAAAACCTAGGAGGAAAATGGATGGGGGACCGGGATTATGAAGCCCTGCCTGCAACACTGCAGCCTGCCATGCCACTCTGACGGACATCTGGAGGAAGGAGCGGAGAGAGGTAGCAGGCCAGTTGACTGGCACCCAGGACAGGGCTGAACAAGCTACCCTGTCCAGCACAAGAGCATAAAACCCTTTATTTAATAAAAAAAATAGAAACTGCAGTGCTACAGAATCTTAGTAAACTGGACCAGAATGTTATATTAATACAATACTACAGTATATATTTTTGTATAGCTTCTTTCATACAAATGCTTAATGATGGGAATAATCCCACAAAACATGAAATACAATATACAAAATAATTTAGGGACTACAAACAGAAGCCAAAATACGAATACGCGTAGCAGTGTCTCTGGCCTAATTACAGCAGATAGGGTTAATGAAGGCACTGACATGCATTAACATTGTGGAAAATACAGGGTACTGCCAAGACAACTCCAGTTGCTTGAACCTGATTTTTTCAGTGTTTCTATAGAAACCTAAGCATTCTTACATCACATACTAAAAATAATTTTCATAAGGGACCTGGGGGCAGTCATATCAGATGACCTTAAGGTGGGCAAGCAATGTGAGAAGGCAGTAAGAAGAGCTGGTTGGATACTGGGATGCATAGGGAGAGGCATCACCAGTAGAAAACAGGAAGTTGTGCAGACAGTTGGTGAGACCCCATCTGGAGTTATGTGTCCAGTTCTGAAGACCCCCAGCTCTCCCTACTGCCTTCTCACATTGCTTGCTAACCTTAAGGTCATCTGATATGATTACCCCCAGGTCCTGTTCCTTTTTGGTTTTTGTTACTAACCCCCATTGTGTAATCTTCCCCTGGGTTTTTGTTTCCCAGGTGCATTATTTTGCACTTCTTTGCATTGAATCCTAGCTGCCATACTTCCGACCATTCTCCAACCTTGCCAAGTCCCTCCTCATCCTTTCCCACGCCCTTGTGTATCAACCCTGTTGCTGATCTTTGTGTCATCTGCAAAGAGGCATACTTTTCCTTCCAGTCCCTCTGCAATGTCACTTATAAAGACATTAAAAGGACTGGACCCAGTACTGAACCCTCGCGGTACCCACTAGTAACCCCTCTTTCTTCAGAGTGGACTCCATTTACAATTACCTTCTGTGTCCTGTTGTCTAGCCAATTCTTTACTCAGGCTACCACCCTGGGACCCACTCCCAGGCTGGTTAATTTGACTATTAATCTTTTGTGTGGGACTGTGTCAAATGCCTTGCTAAAGTCTAGGTTGGCCATGTCCACAGCCCCTCCCTGGTCTACTACTTTGGTCACCCAGTCAAAGAAATCAATTAGATTCATCTGACATGACCTTCCCGCTGTGAACCCATGGTGCCTTGGGTCCTGTGCCCCACAGGCCTCTAGGTACTCAACAATTCTTTCCTTCAGAAGTGATTCCATCACTTTCCCTACCACAGAGGTCAAACTGACAGGTCTGTAGTTTCTGCCTCTGTCTTGGTCCCACTTTTGTGAAGAGGAATCACATCCGCCTTCCTCCAGTCCTCGGGTACCACACCATCCTCCCATGATTTGTTAAAAAGGGTAGTCAGTGGTTTCACTAGTTCTCCCCTTAATTCTTTTAGAATTCTGGGGTGAATTCCATCAGGCCCCATTGCTTTGTCCACCTTCAGTTTTAGGAGTTCTTTCAGAACCCTTTCTTCTGTGAAAGCACCGGGATCGACCCCCCCTATCCAGAGTGATTCTATTAATTGGATTAGGCACCTCCCCCTCCTCTTTTGGGAATACTGAGCAGAAATATTTGTTCAGTATCCCTGCGTTTTCACTATCCCCCTCTGCCCACCCACCGTTCATTCTATTCAGCCTCACTATCCCTCCCTTTGTCTTTCTATGCTCCCTGATGTACCTATAAAAGGTTTTATCCCCTTTCTTAACCGAGTTTGCTATCCTTTCCTCAGTTTGGGCCTTTGCTATTCTGACTTCCCTCCCTGCTTCCTTCTGCCTTAACTGGTACAGCTCTCAGTCCTGCTCCTTCTGTGTTTCCTTATACTTCCTGAATGCTATCTTTTTCTCCCTGACTTTCCCGTCACCTCTTTTGGAGAACCATAGTGGCTTTTCTTTCATTTTGATTTGTTTATTTGCTTCACACAAGGCTTTTTGCCTCTGTGATGGCAGTTTTGATGATTCCCATTGTTGCTCCACCCTCCTTCTAGCCTGTTTGCTAGTGCTTTTCTGAGGCACTCTCCCATCTTGCCAAAGTCAGCCCTCCTGAAGTCCAGTACTCTCACTTTTGTATGGCTTGACTCTGTAGCTGAGTTTAACGTGAACCACACTGTGTGATGGTCACTTGTTCCCAGATGGCAACCCACTTCTAGATCTGAGATCCTCTCACTGTCCCCATTTGAGAGCATGAGGTCTAAGATTGCTCCCTCACGAGTGGGTTCCGAAACTAGCTGTCTGAGACATGCCACCTGTAGGGCATCGAGAATGGCCCTGCTCTTGGATGTGGCTGCAGCAAGTGTGCTCCAGTTAACATCTGGCATATTCAGGTCTCCCATCAACAGTATCTCCCCTTTCTCTGCCATCCTAAGAATGCCTTCTATTATATCCTTGTCCATTCCCTTCCCCTGACCTGGGGGTCTGTATACAACTCCTGTGTGAATTGTGGTGCCACTTCCAGTCTCCAAGGTGACCCACAGTGCCTCCTCTCCTCCCTGTTTACTCTTTTGTTCAGTTGCTTTTATCCCTTCCTTTACATAGAGAGCTACTCCTCCCCCTCTTCTCCCCTCCCTGTCTCTCCTGAGGTTACGTGACCTGGTATGTTAACATCCCAGTCATGGTTCTCTGTGTACCATGTTTCTGTGACTGCTACGATATCCAGGCATCCCTCTTCCATCAAGGCCACCAGTTCAGGAAGCTTGTTGCCCAGGCTACGGGTATTGGTACTCATTATCCTCCATTTCCTGATGGCCTTACTCTTTTTTGCCCCATCCCTGTCCTTCTTGCCTTTGTCACTTTCTCCATTTACCCCAGCCCTTCTCCCTATTGACATCTCTATGTTGGTGTTTACTGCGCTTACTACCGTGACTTTTTTGGGGGGCTAGAATTTCCCTGCTCCTTTCCAGTGCCTCCCCCCTTGGCTAGTTTAAATACTTGCCAATGAAGCATTTAAACCTATCACCTAGGATCCAGGTTCCCTCCTAGACAGATGCAGCCCATCATGCCAGTATAGGCTTGCATCACTCCAGGTGGACCCCAGTCCCAGTGAAGCCAAATTCCTGAGCTCTGCACCAGTTTTTCAACCACTGATTGAATCCTATGGTGTGGAGCACCCTAGCCTCTCGTACGCCATAGACAGGCAGCACCTCCGAGAAGGTTACCGTACGTGCTACTTGTCTAAGGCCCCTCCCCAATTCCACAAACTCTTCCTGCACTGATCTGATCCCTTTCTTAGCCAGGTCATTTGTCCCTAGGTGGACAATGACATCCAGCTCCCTCCCCTGTGCAGCTGCTCCGGCAATCCTGAGGATTCGCTCCCTGTCCCTCCAAGCCATGGCACCAGGCAGGCACCTTACCTCCCTCTCCCCTTCCTCCCCCAGTTCTACCTTCCTAACAATGGAGTCCCCCATCAGGAGTTGTTTCCTTCCCCTGTGGGGTCCCATGCCACCCTCCTGTGGGTCTCCTTTGTGGAGGTTCCCAGCATCCTCCTTGGTCTCCACTGTGAGTGCCTCCATAGGGGAACCACACTCTTTTCCAGAATGGCATAGGAATTGTGGAGAGGTACAACTGGAGGGATGCACCTCTGTTCCACCACCCTCACCCTCCCTGAGCCCACTGTGGTCCAACATCTCCTCTTTCTTGGCAACATCTGAGGCAACGGCAGTGGCCCTGGTGGTCCCTGGATGGAAGAGGAGGTCCCACAAATCCTGGCTAACTCAGTCTGAAGATGAGCAACCTCCCCCCTCAGCCCAGAGAGGTGCCTGCAGATGGGACAACACTGCATCCTCCAGAACGTCTCCCAGAAGACTGCTGCTCCACAGCCACTGCACTCTACCACTTCCATCATGTCTTATTTCTGGCCCCTTCACTATTGCTTGGAGTCCTTACTCTTTCCTCTGTTTTTTCCCTTCTCTCTCTACTTACTTACTGCCTCTGTGCCCTTTAAGCTCTTGATTGTCCTGTTCTGAGACAAGAAGATCCTATATTTCTCAGTAGATCCCTTACTTGCTTAGAGGCAGGCCTCCAGCAGCTGGAGCAGGCCGGAGAGCTACTGTTGCCCTTCTAGGATGGTGCATCTTTGGTGGCTCTGTGATCACTGTGTTGTGGAAGTACAGAGGCTGTTGGGACAGACAGCAGCAGGCCATGCACTGAGCCTGCCATGTGACCCACCAGGGAGAGCATGTGTATTGAATTGGGTTCAGATGCCCTTATAGCCACTAGACCACCAGGAGTACCTGTGACAGCTACAGGATGGGTGATTGGGAGGTGGGGGGATCATGACAAATATGTGACAGCTATAGGACAGGCAGTCAAGGATTGAGAACTACTAGACCACCAAGAATATTCAAGACAGCCACAGAACAGGCACTCAGGAGGGGCCTGAATGCATGCTAATTACCCCACAATGGGCATGCAAATGTCCATAGTGCCCTGCATGCCAAATAAGCTCATTAGCATATTAAGGCTAAATATGACAACCAGGAGCCCTTGCACTGTCCTGTGTGGACCATGCTATCTCCATTGGGTCCTTGTAGGCCATATTCAATCTGGTGCTGTATCAGCACAGCACATAGTCACTATGCGCTGTGCCAAAATGGCCCCATATTCAGAATGTTGGTGCATTCTGGTCAGAGCATGCTAATTGTCTGACTAGTGCCCAAGAGCCAGTCATGCACAAATGCCTACAAAGGAGTCTTGTCAATGCAGCATATGTGGCCTGCTCTGAATATGGGAGCCTATACCCCTTAGCCCTGTGGAACCCAAATTCCACAAGACAACAGCCATGTTTACACTGCAGCACCAATCTTCCAAGTGATTTGTTCCAGTGCTGTCTCCAACACATGTGGCAATCCAGCACTGCAACTATGCAGCCCTTCTCAGCACCAGTGTAAGCCACACTGATGAAGGGTCACGAATAGGTGGAGTAGTTAGCGACCCAGCAATGTCGAATGATGAGAAATGCCACTGAAGTAATAGTCCAGCAAAACATAACCGCTGTTGCCATATTTCCAGTATTGACTACTACTTACTGCCCTGAATGTGAAAAGCACATAAAGAAAAGAACTTTACTTTACACAGAATCCAAAGATCCAGCTGATTGTCTGGTTTCTTTGCTAAGAAAACTGCTTTCAGAGTAGTGGCTTTTTTGTATGAGACTAGTCCATGAACTGCTGTACATCACTGATATATGGTCCCTAGCTCTGTGTACTGTACCCCAAATGCTTTTGGGCTCCCCCATCTGAGATCTTCAAACAGGAGGAGGATGCTGGGATGTCTTTTGTGCATTGGAGCAAAGAAGTGTAGCCTGTCTACATGGCTGCCTACACCACTCACTCCCAAGTGCAATCCCAGCTCTGCAGTGTCTTTGGGAGAAGCAAGAGGAATGGCTAACCACAATCCAGTAAGTGTCCACATGGCCACATTTGCACCGCAGCAACTTGAGTGCTTAGGTTCCCGCAAAGCAAATGTGATCACGCAAACTGACCTAATGGTTACTGGGAGTAAGACAGGTCTGCCTGCAGCCTCAAGATACTGTTGTTCTAACCTGTGACAGCATCCAAGCGAATATGTTCAGCATTAACAAATGCTCAAAATGTATAACCATACATTGTATTGAGCCATTTGAAATTACATCCATATAATAAAAAAGAAAAATTGATTGAAAAACAAAGAAAACAGCTCTCAGTTTAAGAGTCCATATATAGGAGATTCAAAGTAAAATAGAATGAGATGTATAGAATAATGTATGGAGTGTTGTACATTCTTATTTATTTTTACACACCTGAGATGTGTGTTTCTTTTCCACATAAACCACGAGTGGTATCACACGCCAAGGGCATGTAAAAAAAAAGTAAGGTCAACATTCCATAGTTTGTTTTATATAATTGCTGATTTTTTTTTATTGGAAACTAAAAAAAGATAGCTGGAAAAGCAATGTGAACATCTGAATAACTTATTCATTTTGCCATTTACTGCCTTTAATGGTGAACCTACTGTATAAACAAACTGATTGTGTAAGCAAAGCAAACTTTATTTATATAGCGCCTTTCATAATCAAGCTGATGAACATAATATAAAATTACAGTATAAAACAGATGACATAATAAATTATTTAAAATCAATCAATTAATTAATCATTCAGGGAAGGCCAAAGAAAATAAATACGTTTTCAACATAGATTTAAAAACTGCTGTTGGTCAGGCATTCTCTTAACTGACAAGGTAGAGAATTCCATAGCGTTGGTGCTGCAAATGAAAAAGCACAAGCTCCAGATGTTTTAAGATGAACCCTGGGAATCTCTAGCAATCCCTCATCGGTGGATCAGAGCTGGCAATTGGGGGAGTAGGGAGTCAGGAGATCTTTCAGGTAGTCAGGTCCCTGTCTGTGTAGGGCTTTAAAGGTAAGCAAGCCTACCTTGTAGGTGATCTGCCACTGAACTGGCAGCCAGTGCAGTTCGCGCAGCACAGGCATAATGTGACCGGTCCTAGAGGTACCAGTCAGCAGCCTGGCCACAGTGTTCTGCACTAGTTGCAAGTGGCAGATATCAATCCCAGACAGCCCCAGGTAGAGGGCATTGCACTAGTCAAGAAGGGTAGTAATGATGTCATGGACCAATGTTGGAAGGTCACCTGGTGGAATCAGGTGTTTCACCCGGGTAATATTCCTCAGATGGTAAAATGAGGATTTAACCACAGCTGATACCTGAGACTTCAGGGTCAAGCCATCAT
This sequence comes from Neoceratodus forsteri, assembly GCA_016271365.2. Lineage (NCBI taxonomy): Eukaryota > Metazoa > Chordata > Ceratodontiformes > Ceratodontidae > Neoceratodus > Neoceratodus forsteri. Next base: position 419,505,426 of record CM028137.1, on the reverse strand, counting down.
CAAAAATAATGCCCAGGTTACACACCTAATCTGAGGTAATAAGCTGGACACCATCAAGCCATAGGCCCGACATGTGCCCAGGCCCAAAACCTGCCTCCGGGGGACCCAGATCCACAACCAACACCTCAGTCTTATCTGGATTCAGCCTCAACCAACTCGAGCTCATCCAGTCTTTGATCTCGGAGAGGCAACTATTTAGCATAGAGATTGCATAGACCTGTCTGGGCACAAAGGACATATACATCTGAGTATCATCTGCATAGCAGTCAAAACTCAAGGCATATCACCTGATGATATCTCCCAATGGCAGCATATACACTGCAAACAACATGGGCACCAATATGGAGCCCTGCTGCATCCCGCGGGACAGGGGGAGGGTGTCAGAAGAATAAATTCCAGTGACCACCCTCTGAGACCTGCCTACAAGGAAAGGTCAAAATCAATCAAGGACTGTACCCGGCAGTACACAAAGGAATCGTAGGGTCTCCAAAAGTACCTCATGGTCAACAGTGTCAAAGGCTGCTGAGAGATCAAGAAGGACCAAGACGGTACGAGCTTTTGATCTCTCGCCATTAGGAGGTCATTTAATACCCAAACAAGGGCAGTCTCCATGCTATGCCTCTTCCTAAAACCAGACTGGAGAACTTCATAGACATTGTGAGTTACCAAGTGATCGTCCAGTTGCAGCGCAACCACCTTCTCAATAACTTTCCCCACAAAGGGCAGGTTAGAGACAGGTTGGTAGTTAGTTGGACCTGCAGGATCCAAGGAGGATTTTTTAAGGAGTGGTCGAATGACTGCCTCCTTTTGGGGGCCTGGAAAGATTCCCCTCTCCAAGGATCTCCATACAATTTCAGCTAGGATTGGGCAGATAACATCTACACAACCCACTAAAAGGGAGGTAGGGCATGGATCCAAACTACAACAGGTTGGGCACAAAGTCTGGACAATCTTCACAATGTCCATATATTCTGGTCAGCTGAAATCCGTCCAGACAGACTGGGTGCTCACTACTTCCCATCAACCTCCTCAACCCCTCATAGACAGAGCCGGACCGATTCCAGGCCTGATGCTGGCAAACTTATCTGCGAAAAAAATGAGCTAGCTCATCACACTTAATTTGTGAAAAAGCTCTTCTGGACTAGAGAGAGATTGGATTGCACAATCTGTCAACAGTTCAAAAAGGTTGAGCCAGTCAGTTCTTCGCAGCAGAGATCTCCCTGGACAGGAACTCTGCCTTCTTATGAGTGATTTCTGATTGATAGCCCTTATAATGTTCCATCAATCTAAGCCTGTCAGCATCCAGGCTGGATGTCTGCCATGCTCTCTCCAGCCTTTGACCAACCCACCTCAACTCCTTTAAGGACCCATCATACCAGGAGGACCTTGGTCGAAGAGTGAGTGGTTGAACATGAACAGGAGCAATCAAGTCCAAGGCATCTCCCACTGCCTTATTATAGGCTAGTACAAGGTCCCCTGGACTTGTGCTTTCACCCAGCAATCCCAATAGGTCCAGCACCACCGATAGACTATCTGGGGTAACTCCCCTTAAAGGGCAGTACTGGACCATCTCTGAAGGGGTAGATCCATTTGGGGGGACCCCAAAACTGAACTCTATGGTGTGATGGTCAGACCAACTGACTGGTTCCACCCCCAAGTCAGCAATCTCCACCCATCCCCAAGAGGAACAGCAGATTCAATGAGTGACCCATATGGGTATAGGAGGTAACTACCTGTGTAAGACCCAGCGTTGTCATTAGCTGGAGGAGATTTTGACCAAACTGTGAGAGTGCATCGTTGACCCAGACATTGAAGTCTCTCAGAATTATCCATCTGGGAGACTCCAAAACCATGTCGATGACGAAGTCTGCAATCCCCTGGAGGAATATGCCCCCATCACCTGGTGGACGGTAAATGAGTAGTATCCTACAGTCTACACCCTCACCCATGACACACTCAAAGGATCTGGTGGTCCCCACTGGAACATCCGCAAGGCCCAGTTCGGTCTTAAAAAAGATGGCTGCACCCCCACCCCTAGGATCCAACCTCAGGTGGTGAATCACAGAGAACCCAGCTGGAACTGCAGAAGCCAATATTGGGCCTGCATTTTCATCTAACCAGGTCTTGGTGATGCATGTCAGGTCCACCGTTTCAACAAGATCAGCTATAATGGCTGTCTTGTTTTTGACGGACCAAGCATTACATAACACTGCACAGGTTGGATGAGATGCTGGGGAAGAACTCGACTCCTGACCAGCGTCAATTGCTGGGCCCTTGGGTATGGGAACAAGACAGGGATTACCCCTGTCCAGGCACCATTTGGCCCCAAGGTGTTGCCTGGTCCCTACCACCCCAATATGTCCCCCCTTTCCATTTCCACACCAGGCCCAGTTCTGCCCCCCTTCCTGTGCCTCCTGGCAATCCCAATGGATTGGCAATGTTTGTAGGTCTCTGTTGGTAAAAAGGGGCAGTCAAAGGGGTACAATTCCCCGAGCCTGGTGGGGGAATATTGCCTGACTGTCTTTTGACCCTCTCTACACATTCTTAAAACACAAGTCTAGCTACGCACACCCAGGAGCCTAACACTCAAAATCACAAATACTAAATAACCAAGAATCAAAATAAGCAAAAAATAATAATACACCCTACCAGTCTCTCTCACAGATTGGAGGGCAACTAAAACATAATACCCACACTTTAACAAATAAATACCGCCTACTAACCCCCGAGATACCAACCCCAAATCAACAAAACCCCACAAATTACTACTTAAACAACAACAATAAAACAATGGAACATTAAAAAACAGTCATATAATGTGGAGTGACCGCAGTTTTGATATCAGTGTAATAGCACTGTCCGCTATATGCAGTGTTGAATCTTTAACAGTTCAAAGGAGCATGCCACAACTCCACAAAAATATTTGAAGTGGAAAGGGAGAGCTCTCACCACCCCTTTATCAAAATCTTTGTCCAGACAACGTAGCCCTCTCACTGCCACATATTCAGAGTTTAATTTGTGAATTTAAACCAGAAAGGAGGCCCTCTCACTGCCTCCTAAGCTAGTCATAGAGTTGCACAAATCCAGTAAAATATTCAAAAACAGTTGGTTCTTATGATACTTGTGGCATCCAACAAGTGAGCTCACATCCAGTTTCACTTTTTTTTTTCCAATTGTTTAACCAGGAGTGGCACACTAAGCTGAAGACTTGTTTACGGGTGCAACTTGGGAGCACAGGGAAGTTAAGTGACTTGCTCAGGGTCACACAGTATATGCAAGTGGGGGCTATGGAATTCAAACCCAGGACTCCAGATTTGTAGCTCAGAGCCTTAAACCACTGTGCTATACTGCCACTTGGCGAAGCATAGAGAGGAACTTCAACAAATGGGCCAATTTCCCAAGAAAATTGGATCTAGGCAATAAGCTCAAGTTGGCCTGACTCTGCCCAACCCCTAAGCAGACCCGCTCAGAGTCCAGAAGTTCCCCCCCACTTAGGCCATAAGGAGCATGCCCATCACCAGTCAGACAAACCCCAACAGCCCCAGGAGACCTATGAAGATGCCTATCCTCCAGTCAGCACCACGCGATCACCCCAGGGAAAGAAAAGCTAGACCTGGGATCCACCTCTGGGCACACTGGTTTGGCTCAGCCAGTCTGCCCCAACAAGCAGCACAGATCCTTCTCGGCTCACGACTCTGAGTCTGAACAAGGCAGTTCCAATACAGCCTCCAACAGTCCGTCACTAAATGCTGCTGTTGATGCACCAGATGCTGCTGCTTCAAATTTCAGGGACTCCAAGCATGCCACTATGGTCAGTGCCGCCACTGTTTGACTCCCGGCCAAGACCACTCCAGAGACTCACCTCACTCCTCGCCTCACAGCAGCACGAAGTGGCAACACCATAGGAAAACTCCCATGGATGCACAGGCTGGCTGGTAAGTTAAATAACTTGCAAATAACAGTAGTTGATGTCCAACGCGGTCGATAAACCAAAAGAAAATGACCGTGACTCACACACTGCAGTTATAGTTATACAAATCAAACGAATAAAATAAAATAGAACAGATAAAGTAAACTCCGTAAATAAACAAATCAATAATAGCTCCTAAGCTGCTTCCGATGGCTGGCCCAGCATGGCCACCATCATGAACTAATGGACATACAGTACAATGTAGCTTCAAAGTCTCTGTGAAAAAGCATACATTCGCAAATTATTCTGTGGGTACAACTCATTCTAAAAATGGTACTGAAAATGCAGTGAGCACCAAGAAACATTTACTAAAAAGAAAACTAAGTCCACTAAGAGATATTTCTACTTTCTAGTATGATACTTCACAATTTTTGTGACAACTGCTTGTTAAAAGACTTTGTGCACTGTGAATGGAAGCAATATAGTGTGCGACTGTGTTTGGAACACTTCTGAGTACAAGTGACCTCTTTCAAAGATGTCCAAGTCAGGCAGATTACAACAGAGCAAGATAACAAGCAACAGTTTCATAAATTAGTCAAAATGAGGGACAATCAAACATGTGGCAGAGCAGCAACAAGTGCAGCGAGCAACTGAATGAGTTAGGGTTGCAGTGGCAAAAGAAGCAGCAAGATCACTGTTATAGAACATTTGCAAGGTTGTCATAGAGTCTTAGACAAGTCTACGCACAATTACAGTGGAGTTTCTAGAGAAAGAGGGCAGAAGCTTGAGTCTTGAAGGTGGAGAAGGTGGGAAGTAGTGGGTGTTTACTCATCTGGTAAAGGTGATTGTGTTGGTTGGTATCCATGGCACTCCAGACATTACCACATGGGTTTTAGCCCACCTGATAGGCTATAGATGCACATGTGACCTAGTATCAAATTTCACAGTATAGCTGAGTCCCAGGAGTCCCTGCCCTCCAGTTCGATTGTTTTCCCAAGCTGAAACAAGGTTAGTCAATAACAACATATACTACTCTTTATGTACTATACTCAGAATGATGAATGGATGAGACAGGTTAACTTGTACCACAAGGGTTTATTACCTATTGTTACAATGCTAAGGATCAGACATCTAGTATGCCTGACGGGACTATGTATCTATTTCTATCCTCATGATATGACCATTTTCATTTTATACTCTGATGACCCTGGTTATTGCCAATGTCCAGTTTACAGTATGTTGTCCCCATTCCCGACATATTTTGGCTCAGTGGACCATACCCACTCTTACCTCTCTGAACGCTCTGACGGGCGGGCCTTGGAGTGCCATGGATACCGACCAACACAATCACCTTTACCAGATGAGTAAACATCCATTGTGTTGGTTGTGTATCCATGGCACTCCAGACATTACCTCTTGGGTACGTAATCAGCAGTATATATCCCATCAGGGAGGGTCAGAGTGACTAAGAGTGGGCATGTAGGGTGGCTGCCAAAAGGACCTTGGTGGCAAAGGAAGCCCTCTGTTTATACAGGGTGTCTAATCTGTAGTATGTAGCAAACGTATGAATGGAAGTCCAATGTCCTTGGATGATGAATTGGCTCTTTCAGCCCAGGATGTAGTTACAGCCTTGGTTGAATGAGCCTTGATGCCCTGTGGAGGTGTGGCATCCTTGAATCTATATGCCTCTTGAATTGTCCTCTTCAGCCAGCCAGCAATTGTCATCCTTGAAGCTGCCAAGCCCTTTTTATGTCCTTTCGTAATGATGAAGAGTCTTTCAGTTCATCTAAGTGTCTGAGTTCTGGTGATGTACGTGGCCAATGTGGCTCGTACGTCGAGGTGATGTGGGATACGACTGACTCCCGGCTCCTCTCTTGCATGTACGGTTGGGAATTCTAGTGTCTGTTCCATGTGGAACTGGGAAGCCACCTTAGGAATAAAAATGGGGACTGTTTTCAATTATACTTCCTCAGGAATAAAGATAGTATAGGGCTCTTTACATGACAAAGCCCCTAGTTTCTCCACCCTGTAGGCTGAACAAATAGCTACAAGAAAACAGGTCTTCAACCCCATCCAGTACAACTGGTTGTCCTGTATTGGCTCGAATGGGGGCAATGCCAAAGTGTCTAGCACTAGTGTGAGGTCCCAAGGTGACACGGATGGTCGAGTTCGAGGCCTCATCACTTCGACCGCTCGCATGAACTTTACAGCGTCTAGGTGGGACCCTGGGCTGTGTAGGCCCATTGACCCTAAGGCTGCCCCTATAGCTGAGAGTTTCACCCTGAGGGATGAATGTGATAGCCCTTTTTCCATGCCCTCCTGCAGAAACAGCAGGATAGTAGATCTGTCTGCTGTGTTGGGGTTCTTGTTCTTCGCGTGGCACCATGGGGAAGAGATGTTACACTGTCATCCGTATGTGGACGTGGTGGAGGACCTCCTAGACTGCAGCATGGTGGACATGATGGTGTCATGATACCTTGCTTTTAGCAGTCTCTGCCACTCAGGAGCCATGCTGACAGGTGGAAGGACTCCGGAGTCAGATGGATCATTTGACCTTGTATCAGCATGTCCAGTCTGCAAGGTAGTTTCCACCTGTCCAATGCCATTGCCATGGCCATGGAGAACCAGGTTCTCCATGGCCAGTATGGTGCTACTAGAATGATGGCCCTTTGAGACGGTCTGATCTTGGCTAGTACCTGGGGGATTAGCAGGATCTGGGGGAAGACATATTCACTGTTTCGGGTCCAGTTTTGTGACAAGGCATCGACCCCCTTGGCCTTTCTTTCCCTGTACCTTGAGAAAAAATTTCTCACTTGGTGATTTGTCTCCGTGGCCATGAGGTCAATAGTGATGGGCCCCCACCTGTCCTGAATCATACAGAATACCTCCGGGTGCAGTTGCCACTCCCCAGGGTGAACCCATTGTTGGCTTAGCCAGTCCGCCTCGACGTTTAGTTTGCCCGCTAGGTGGATGACCCCGATGTGCTTCAAGTGGACTTGTGCCCATGATAACACCTTTGTAGCTTCAGACAGCATGGCCCGACTTCTTATGCCCCCTTGTTTGGACAGGTAGGCCACGGTGACTTGATTGTCCGATCGTACTAGGACATTGCGTCCCTGTATGGTTTCCTTGAAGGCTTTCAGTGCCATGAACACTGCTCTCATCTCCAAAATATTGATGGAGTGTCTGGCTTCTGAGAGTGTCCATATGCCTTGTGCTGATTGGGAGCCTAGGCATGCTCTCTGCCCCGTGAGGCCGGCATCCGTCTCTATTGTGACCTCATATGTCAGCTGCAGGGGTGTCCCCCACCGTAGGTTGCATCTGCTCATCCACCAGGTGAGAGAGTGTCTTATCTCTCATGGTAGAGCGACCTTGACTTCTAGATTCCCCTCAGATGGGGAGCCCTGAGTCAATAGGTAGGTTTGTAGTGGCCTTATGTTCCACCTGGCCCATGGGACCAGGTCTATGCATGAGGCATTCACCCTAACACCTGTGCTATTTGTCCGATGGTGAGTCAGTGGCATGCTTTTAAGGCACTTACGAGACCCACCATGTTATCTATATGCTTCTTTGATGGCCTTGCCATGCCTGTGGCCATGTTAATTTCTGCCTCCAGGTGTTCCAGCTGTTGTGCTGGGATCAGGGAGCTTTTGTTGTAGTTGACTACCCAGCCGTGCTCTTCCAGGGTACGTAGTACTGATAGGGTGTTCCTCTGTGCCTGATTCTTGAACCTGGCTTGTATCAGCCAGTCATCCAGGTAGGGAATGATATCCACCCCTCTTTCCCTTAGACATCCCGCCAGGATGATAGAAAACTTTGTGAAGGTTGTTGGGGCCAAGGCTAGGCTGAATGGTAGTGTCTAGTACTGGAAGTGTTGGCCTAATATGTGGAAGTGTAGAAACTGTTGGTGGCTCGGTCGAATGGGAATATGAAGGTAGGCGTCCTTCAGGTTGATCGAGGTTAGGAAATCCCCAACTCTGACACTTCTGAGAGTTGAGCGGAAGGTCTCCATCTTGAACTTCTGAGTATGCATGAACTTGTTCAGGTACCAGAGGTCCAAGATGGGATGGAGTTCCCCCGTCTTTTTGGGGACCAGAAAAAATATTGAGTAAATGACTGTCCCCTGTTCCTGTACAGGAACAGTCTGAGTGGCCTTGTTCTGTATTAAACCCAGTAGGATCTGCTGCACTTGGTGAGCAGATGCCCTTCTCCTGGAAATCGGGGATTGCACGAATCTGTCTTGGTGTGGTCGCTGTGTAAACTCTATTGCATACCCTCGGGATACTAACTCCAGAACCCATTTGTCCATGGTAGTGTCCACCCATTAGTTCAGAAACAATGTGAGTCTCCTCCCCACAGGAGGGGAATACTGGAGCTTTTCAGCAGGTCACTTGAGACAGGGAGGGTACCTAGGGATTGGCGAGAGGCACATGTGGTACCAATCCATAAAGGGGGGGTTGAGGGAAGTACCAGGTAACTATAGACCCATCAGTTTGACCTCGGTGGTGGGAAAATTAATGGAGAGTATACTAAAGGAACGATTGGGGGTGTACTTGGAGGAGGTGGGAGGTCTGGATAGTCGGCAACATGGGTTTGTGCCAGGTAGATCATGTCAAACCAACCTTGTGGAGTTCTATGAATGGGTAACATCAGAACTGGACAGGGTAAGCCTGTGGATGTATTATTCTTGGACTTCAGCAAGGCATTTGACTCTGTCCCCCACAATGGTTTGGTGGAGAAACTGATGGGATTAGGAGTAGGCCCTTTGATGGTCAGATGGATTGAAAACTGGCTAGCTGGACGCACTCAGAGAGTAGCGGTCTGTGGGGAGCTCTTGAACCCTAGAGAGGTTGGTAGTGGGGTACCGCAGGGCTCGGTCCTGGGTCCAATCCTGTTTAATGCATACATATCGGACATCAGGGAAGGTATAAGGTGTGAAATGAGTCTCTTCATAGATGACTCCAAGATGGGAGCAGTAGTTGAGGGAGAAGAGGAGAAGTTGGCTCTGCAAGGGGACCTGGACACCTTGGAAAGCTGGTCTCACACATGGAAATTAAATTTCAATATCACCAAGTGCAAGGTGTTGCATCTTGGTCGGGGAAACCCTAAACACAGGTACACCCTGGGAGGGGAGGCGCTGGAGGCCTCAGTAGAGGAAAAAGACCTAGGGGTCATGGTGGATGCATGTATGAATAACTCTGAGCAGTGCAGGAGAGCGGCTAGCAAGGCAAACAGGATGTTGGGATGCATCGTAAGGGGGATCACCTCTAGGAGCAAGGAAGTGATTCTGTCTGTACAATGGACTGGTTAGCCCACACCTTGAGTACTGTGTACAGTACTGGAGACCACACTTGAAGAGGGACATGCAGCTCCTGGAGAGGGTACAGAGGAGGGCAACAAAGATGATACGAGAGCTAGTGGATTTGACGTATGAGGACAGACTTAAGGAACTCTGCCTGTTTTCATTGGAGGAGAGGAGAGACAGGGGGGTCATGATTGAGGTCTTCAAGTACCTCAAGGGAATAAATAGAGTAAACATGGAGGGGATCTTTAGACTAAAGCAGGGAGGTATCACCAGAGGGCATGGTTTGAAGTTGGAAGGTGGAAGGTGGGGGGAGAAGAGGAGAGGTTTTTCACTGAGAGGGTGGTGGACCCTTGGAATGCACTGCCTGGTGAGCTGGTTCAGAGATCCACAGTGGAGGGCTTCAAGAGAGGGTGGGACAGACACAGAAAGTGGATGTATCAGATGATGGCCTGTCCCAGGGGGGTGGGGATGGATGATACGGGTTTCTGGAGCACAAGGGATGGGAGGGTCTCGACACCCAACTAAGGATCTAAGGTTCGAGCAGACTCGATAGACCATAAGGCCTAATCTGCTGGCAAATAGTATGTTAGTATGTTAATATCCTCCCCCCCTTGAGTGGGTGTTGACAGATCTATGTTCCAGTAGTCATTGTGCCTTTCCTCTTCCTCCTCTGCCTCTGAACTTGTTGTTCCTTCCTCTGAACGAGGAGAATGAGGAAGAAGCAAAGTTGGCATTGAATGTACCATGATTGGCGTTGCCGTTGTGGTACCCTCTGTCTCAAAAGGAATTGGGCTGACCATATTGGTTTTGCCTCCATCTCTGGTGAAACCTGTCATTTCCCCAAAACCACCGTTTGCCCGATGGTAGATACGTGGATCTGGTATTGCTCTTCCCCAGATCCTTGCCTTCCTCTTTTTGTTTCAGAAACTCCTGAAGGCCTTCCCCAAAGATATGTTTCCCTTTTAGGGGGAGATTTTGCAGGCGGTTCCTTGATTCAATGTCCACCTCCCACAGCTTCAACCATAATGCCCTTCTAGATCTGTTAGTTAATGTTGATGCTCTGGCCTCTAGTTTAAGAGTATCTACAGCCATATCCCCCAAATATTTTGCAGTGTCCAAAGAATATTCCAACAATTCTGCATCCCTTGACTTGGGGTCTGCTCTGTCCAGGAGCTCCTCCAACCATCTGATTTGTGCTTAAGCTGCATAGACTGCCGTGGTGGCCGCCCTGCTGCCATGTCAGTGATTTCAAACATTTTCTTTAACATGTCCTTTACTTTCTTGTCAGTTAGGTCCTTCAGGGAGATGGTTCCACATGGCAGGATGGTTTTCTTGCTGAGGGCAGCAATCTGTGGGTCTATTGTAGGGGTTACACACCAAGACAGTGCCCTGTCTTCCTGAACAGGGTACACCCTATCCAGGTTCCTTTTCTATGACATGCACCCAGGCTCATTCGATTCCTACTCTTTGGCAAATATGTCATCGATTGCTGGGCACACCAGGAACGTTTCTTTACTCTTAGGCCTCTGCTGAATCATTGGATCGAGTTTGGATTCTAGTTTAGCTGCCTCTTTCTCAAACCCCATCATGATCTTTATGACTTTCATAATGCCTGGGATGAGGTTGAAGGAACAGAGTTTGCAGGTGAGGGAAGGAATGGACTGAGAGACGTCCATCTATTCCTCATCTGAGGCCTCGTCCTCCTCATCTTGAGGATCCTCGTCTCTTTGTCCATTGTCCGGCTGAGGAGGAACTGGTTCCTGAGGCACAGCATACTTGTCATTGTAGTCACCGGGTGGTGGTGTGGGGTGGGTTCCGGCCTCGGATTTGGTACTGGAGCCATGTTCTGTGCTAATGCCTCCAGTTTTTCCATGACCCATTTCATAAAGTTCTGCTGACTCTCCATCATGGCCACTGTGGCCGGTTGGTTCTGGATGAGGAGAGCCCCCTCGGGTTGACCAATGCAGTTCCACTGGTTCCCTGGTTGCCGGGGTCCAGTGATGGTGACTGTTCCAGGAACAGGTCATCATCGTCATGGAGACAGGCCGGACATTGGGGGCCCGAGTTGTGAGGCAGAAGGGTGGCACTGCAGGTGGTGCACTTCTTTGTTTTTGCCATCTGAAAAACACAAGGGATATAAGGGCCGGTTAGGGACTGTACATGACGAGTGACCAGATAGGGGATACCAGTAGAAGCACCTCCTGGAAACTCATGCCTTATACCTTAGGTGGCAAGACAGTCGACATGCACAGTATAAATAACATTGATGGCCAAGGGAATGCTGTATAACCTCTTCCTGACCCACTTGTTAGGTGGTCTGGAAGGGTAGGGAATATGGAACAACCCCTTTCTCTTGACTCACTTGTTAGGGGGTCAAAGGAAGGTTGAGGCACTTTTAGAATCTTGTGTTTATATTGCTGCTTGTAAGGGAGGGTCTGATCTGTTAAGGTAGTGAACCAGAATAGAATACAGCAGTCCAAAAAGGAGAAAATTAATTATTGTTGTTACTGATTTCACCACCATTATCTCAAGTGGCCTGCATGAACCTGCTGAGTAGGGAGTTCACTCAAATTAGAATGAAATTGTATGATTGTGCCTCCTCTCAATCCACTGTGGGAGGTGATTGAGTGGCAAGGCCAGCTTGTAACTCACAAAATGGATGCTACCCAACCCTTGCTAAAAGGTTGCTGCAGCTAGGCCATCCAGTGGCTGAAGCTCACAAAATGGTGGCATTCCCTCCCTAGACAAAATGGCTGCTGCAGCTTCTAATGAACGAGGAGGAGGGGGGGCCGGCCACGTGGCCTCCCAGCATGTCCCCAGCTCCAGAATTGTGTTTAAATGGGAACTTTTATATCAGTGTAATGATGGCCCTGTATTTTCGTTCCTTGTTCCCAAATTCCTTGAACCTCTGAAGATTTCATAAATTCTACCCCTTTATTTACTTTGGGCAGCGTGGAGATCATTGGCTCCGGCCTACCCCGCTTGTGAGGGGAGCAGGCCAGGCCAAGAGAGTCCCGATTTATTTAAATTTAAGCCGAAAAATGGCTCAAAGGCAGGCTCCCTCTTGACACTGCAGCGAGCGATGCAAATGGTAGTAGACCCGACCCCTGAGCTGCCCACCAGAGCTAGCGTCCGAAGTTGAGGACACGTGGAGTCACCATGATGCAGACAAAGCCCCAGGAAGCCCATTAAGAGCATACAGACTCCCCAGGAGTCGGGTGAGTAGCGAGGAGTGGGTACAAGTAGCGAGGGATGGGTGTGGTTTACTCCATAGCGGCCCGAAAACGGTGCTGCACGCCAGAGAGAGAGCACAAAGTTTTAAAATGCCAGCAGACGATTGCCTCTGCTTGCAGCTCTGCAATGCATATCAAAAAGAAACACAACTCCCTTTAAAAAAAACACAATGTAACTTTTCCCATAGCAAACTATACAAACCAACAGTTAAGCAAACCAACAGTTCAGTTGGTCACATTTTTCTCTAAGCAGACTTAAACTTTTCTAAGGAACTCAGAATAGGGTTTTTTAAATAAAAATATGCTGCATTCATTTTCTGACAAACAACGCTACAGCAGAACAAAAACATATGAAAGGGAATCTATTGTTACCAGCACATTTAGATCCATCTGATAACTAGCTGCCTTATTCAACCAATTCCACTGTACTAGTGAAAAATCCACTTGTGGCTAGTATTTCTAATTTCTACAAGTCTTTTATCAAACACTGCACTCTGATGCATAGCTCTAAGGCAGTTTTAGTATCCTTTCTTTTTTAAAAACTTGGCACAATTCTTTGTACCTTACCTTGTTGTAGATTCTAGGCAGGGACCTCTGTGTGCTAGCCTTTCAGATGCACAAGAGAACTGGTGGAGGGCAGGGACTTCTGGGACCCAGCTATATTGCGAAATTTGGTACTAGGTCGCATGTGTATCTATAGCCTATCAGGTGGGCTAAAACCCATGAGGTAATGTCTGGAGTGCCATGGATACATGACCAACACAATCACTATAGGAGGCAGTGAGTTCCAGGCTTTAACAGCTCTGTCTACAAATGAGTGGCCAAATTACTGCATGTTTTCCAGAGTGGCAGGAACAATCTGTTCTCCTCCACAGACCGAGTACCATAGCCAAGGCCCCCTGTTTTCTTCGGTCCTGCAGCATGCGGAGATTGCCACAAAAATCAAGGCCAGCCTGAAAATTCACCCCTAACCATCTGAGCTCCACAAACTATCTTGACCTGACCCAGAGAGCCCCCTTAATACACTCTATTTTTATAATTGCATCCTTTGTGGTCCAAGGCAGCGTAGTGATCCATTGCCTTTTCCTATCACTTATATGGGCCAGAATGCTTGTTCCTCATCTCAGGAGTTCTTTTTGAGGCCCACACAAAGCCATACAGGGGCATGAATCCAGCATTTGTGCCCACCTGTAATAAGAAGCACTAGAATGTCATCCTACAGTGTTAAATCAAATAAGTGTGCCATTTAAAAAAAAAACAGTGACTCCACGAGGCTCTGGATGGAATGCGTTTTGTGGCTAGAATATGCAGCATAGACTTTCTTCTTTTATGAGGCTGTGGAGTAATGTCAAACAGGAGACCTTGCAATACGTTTGAGGGGAGGAAGAGGCAGATGATCATTGTACAGTGTTGGACTTGGACTGCATAATGCCAAATTTAAAACTATAGCAACTCAGTGGCACTCTGAAGGCTGTTTAGGAAGGTGGTGGTAATGTGAGACGGGTGGGGGTGAGTTTTAAAACCATGAGAGGGAAAGTGCTTACTGGGGCAGAGGGCAATTTTCAAGAGGTGGCTGTGGATGGGCCTGGGAGGTTGCCAACCTGATGAATCAGCTTTTGTGTCTGGGGAGAAATGTGTGGATTATAGAAAATGAAAGCAAAGGGACAACTAAGTAAACAAAATTGCTGGTACAGGAAAAGAATGAGAGAACACTGGATAGACTGAAGTATTTATTTATTTATTGATTGCAAAAAATGTCACTAGGAAAGAAATATTGAGCTGCTAACAGCTTGTTTCTAGATGCGTCCTGGGGCTAAGAGCACATGGTAAGTCATATACAGCAAATAAAATTGATTAAAGGAGCGTAATCAAAATATTGAAGGCAAATCAGTACAATAGATATGTATAATAGATAAAACTGAGATAAGTTTGGCGAAGGAACTACTTACAAATAAAGAACAGTGAACAGGTAAAAAGGGGAACAGAAAGTCAGGGCAAAACTAGTCAGGAGGGCAGGAAGAAAGTCATGGACAGTTGCAGGTGGGAGAATGAAAGTCATAAAGAGACTTTAAGGAGAAAGCAGAACAGGCAGAGTGGATTGATAGGGGAAGGGAGGATCATAGTTTACAAAAGTGGTATGAGGTAGCAGAACATCCAACAGTATATTTTCTAGAAGGAATAGAGAGGGAATGGGGATTATTATTGTGCAGAGACTAATAGGAAGATGAGGGAGAGGCTAGGAGGGATGTAAGGTAGGATGTAAGAGAACCAAACCAGAATTTAGATGCAAAGGAGGAACAGTGGGAAAGATGCCTGGCATCTGGCACCAAGAGAGCAGAGTGAACAATGGTGGGTACAAGGGGGACAATCTAAAGCAAAACAACAAAAAGAGTGGAAGAAGGGGGCAAGTCTGGCTAGGGGGGATTTGGGAACTCTACTATAGACTATGTCACCATAATCATATATGTACGGAGAAGATAGGGGAAGTGGAGGAACTCTGGGAAGCTATCAGGGGAGGCATTCAGGAAGCAGCAGAAGTGTGTATAAAAAGGTCAGGAAGAGCAAGAGGGGAAGGAGACCACTCTGGTTCACAAGGGATGTGGCAGGGGCAGTCAGGAAAAGGAGGAGGGCTTTCAGAAAATTTAAGATAACACTTAGAGAGGTGGATGGGAAGGAGTATAGGGAGAAGAGGAGTCTGGCAGGGAGGGAGATCAGAAAGGCAAAAGCAGCCACTGAGGAGAAAATAGCCAAAAGGGCCAGGATGGAAGATAAAACATTTTTTAGGTATGTGAGGGAGAGGGAAAGAGCAGGGCAGGGGATTGCAAGACTGAGGGGGGGGAAGGAGGGATGAACTTGGAGCAGGACTACGAAAAGGCAGAGGCACTAAATGAGTATTTTAGCTTGGCATTCATGGAGGAGCTGGAAGGTAGGGGTCCGATACTAGCACCTAAGGGGAGGGAGGGAAAATGGGTGAATCAGAGCCCATTCACTGTGAATAGGGTCAGGGCTGAGCTGGATAGACTATGGCATTATCTTGCTCGCTGAGGAGCTGATGAGTATAGCCATATAGAAATTGTTGGTTACTAAAAGGAACCTCAAACAACTAAGTATTAATGATGGAAACTGTATTATGAAATATGCCCCGTGAACAAGCTCTGAGGAGCGAAACGTAGGGGTGAATAAAAGAAAATAAGAAGTGAAAGCTGCATTAGAAGTGATTCATTTGCTGTGTGAAGTGATTACGCCCAGTTCTCATAAAGATATTGATATTAGTTTATACCTTCGTTAAGGGGGTTAGAAAAGTTAACCATTACCCAGTTGGTTCAGTGCTTAGACTATGGGTGGACAAGGCAATGGGTCCCGATGGGTTGCACCCTAGAGTGATCAAGAACTTGAGGGAGGAGCTGGCCGCACCCTTGACAGGGCTCTTCAACCTGTCCCTGGATATGGGGAGGGTGCCAAAGGACTGGAGGAGGGCTGATGTAGTGTCCTTGCACAAGGGAGGTAGCAGGGAGCTGAAGGAGAACTACTGCCCAGACAGCCTCACATCTGTGGTGGGGAAAGCAATGGAGGCATTAATCAAGGAAAGTGTGGCGAATTACCTGGAGGAGTGTGGCTTGCAAGACAGCAGACAGCATGGCTTCACCAAGGTGAAATCATGCCAGACCAACCTAATTGAGTTCTTTGATTGGGTAACTCAGGTAATCGACCAGGGAGGGGCAGTGGCTGTGGTCTATCTGGACTTCAGCAAGGCCTTCGATACCATCTCTCATAGGAGGTTGGTGAGCAAGATGGAAAGCATGGGGTTTGGAGGGAAAATAGCACGCTGGGTGGAGACCTGGCTAGTAGGGAGAACTCAGAGGGTAGTGCTTAATGGGGTGCACTCTGAGATGGTAAGGGTGAGGAGTCGAGTGCCACAAGGGTCAGTTTTGGGTCCGTTCCTCTTTAGCATCTACATCAGTGATATTGCAGAGAGTTTGAGAGGGAGGGTGTGCTTATTTGCCAATGATACAAAAATCTGCAATACGATGGACACCCCGGAGGGAGTGGAAGAAATGAGAAGGGACCTCAAGACGCTAGAGGAGTGGGTCAGGAAATGGAAGCTGAGGTTTAATGTCAAGAAGTGCACTCTGATGCACCTAGGTAGGAAAAACGTGAAAGCAGGGTACACGCTGGGGGGGGGGGAGGAAATCAAAGAATCAGAGCAGGAAAGGGATCTGGGGATCATAGTCTCCTCAAACCTTAAGGTAGGTTTCCAATGTAGTAGGGCAGCGGGAAGGGCCAATGGAGTGCTGGCATGCATAGGCGAGGCATTACTAGCAGAAGGAGGGAGGTTATTATAATGCCCCTCTACAAAGCCATGGTGAGGCTGCAGTTAGAGTACGGGGTTCAGTTCTGGAGATGACACCTCCACAAGAATATAGATGCATTGGTGAGGGTTCAGAGAAGAGCAACAAAGATGATGCAGGGTATACAGAGGAAGACATACGAGCAGAGGTGTAAGGAGCTGAATCTGTACATGCTGGAAACAAGGAGGGAAATGGGGGGACATGATAGAAACCTTTAAATATATAAAGGGGCTCAACAAATTAGGTCAAGGGGGTCAGCTGAGGAGGAAGGAGGGAGCCAGAACTAGAGGGCACAGCCTCAGATTGCAAGGAAATAGATTCAGGGGCAATATGAGGGGGTGCTTCTTCACAGAGATAGTGGTGGAGCCCTGGAACAGACTGCCGTATGGAGTGGTGGGGGCTGAGATGGTGGATGAATTTAAGAGGGCATGGGACAGGCATATGGGACTGAGTATTGGGGGAAGGGTGGGGCTGGTGGGAAGGGGGGTATGTGAAAGGGGAGGGTTGGGCAGACTAGATGGGCCAGATGGGTCCTTTTCTGTCATCAAACGTCTGTGATTTTAAGATTCTATGAATCAAAAATAGGGAGAATCATCTTTAAAACAATCTCTCAGCAGACAGAAATCGGGATACTTGCTTTGTTCCTGTACAGTGCACCAAGCTTGGGGTGGAGCTTTAGGTATATGGCATCAATATGAACTGAGAAACCTAGATGATGGTCAAGCCAGACCCCTGACTACTTAAACAAACTCTAGTCAGAGCCAGTACGGCTGCGCCAAGCTCTTATCTGTCCAGGTATCAGAGTGGCAGCAGCATAGCTTGCAGAGCGTTGTAGCACCAGTCACAGAGCGGTAGTGACATCAGAGCCAGTCATAGAGCGGCGGAGTGGAGATGGTCACCATTCAAAAAATGGCAGCGACATTGCGCATGTGCTGTGAAGCAGCGGCATCAACACTGCGCATTCATGAGTAAGCAGAAGTGCAACTACGAAGTAGTGCTCCATGAGGAGGGGGAGATTGTGCTGCAGAGGGGAGCTCCATCGCGGAGGATTGCTGCTATAGAGTAAGCACTGTCATGATGTTGCCGCAGCACTGTAGGAGAACACAGGGTTGCATTCCGGAGCTGATCCCCTGTTCTCCTACAGTGATAGCATAACGTCTGCAGAACTCCGTCCATGCAGCCATAAAAAGGATACATCCTCCATCGTAGTACCATCATGGTTGTGAAATAAAGGCAGAGGGGTGAATCTGGAAAGCCTCTGACAGGTGCCAAAAGTCATGGAAACTGTTTTTTTGGCAATGAGGGATAGCTGGTTAGACTGAAAGAAAAACATTACTCACCATAGTAATTCAATTTCTTTCAGGGGATCACTCAGTCTGGTTAATTAATGCAGCCAGCCTTGAGTGTTGAACTGCCCCAGAGAGAATGGAATGTATGTAAGTGATGGAACTCTCATTGGCACATGCCAATTTCAAACTGCTGCACTCTGACTTGCTCAAATTCATTACAAAGCCTAACAAAGTGAAGCATTCTAACTAGCTAAACTACTAAACATCCGTCCCCTATATGGGGACCCTTAACAAATGGTCCTTGTAAGAAGGGACAACAATTTAAGCACAGCTGGTTTAAAAAAACTTTTAAACATTAAGCCTAGAAAGTAGTATTACATATAGTGACCAGCAGGGATGCAAAATAAGAGATCCCTTTTTCCTGGTTCTGGTAGGGGAGGTAGGGTGGGAACTTAAGCAGACTAAGTGATCCTCTGGAAGAAACATGATTACTATGGCGAGTATTTTTTTCTTCAAACCCCAGAAATCACTCATTCTGCTTAACTAATGCAGACTACCAAGCAGTACCTTTGGAGGTAGGGCAGAGAACCTATTTCACCTTTAAGGCCATACACAGGCTGGGTCCTAGTTATCTGTTGGACCTTCTTACACTTGCTGTCTCGGTCCGTTCCCTCCGGTCCTCCTCTAGGGGCCTCCTAGCAATTCCCATGATGAGGCTAAAAACCACCAGTGACAGAGCATTCAGTGTCACCGGTCCCATCCTGTGGAATTCGCTTCCTTCATCTATTCAGGAGGCCCCTTCGGTTGAGGTCTTTAAGGCCCACCTCAAGGCCTTCATGTTTAATCAGACCTTCCTGGACTTTGCATATTAGTCCTCCCTGGGTGCCTAGTCTTATCTCTCCAGAGTCCAGTTTTAATATAGATACTTAGTAACTATACTTACTTATGCTGCCATTTTTATTGCTTTATTTATATTAATTTATTTATATTGTTAGTACATTTTTATTGTACAGTGCCCAGAGCCTCTGAAATTGGGTGCCTGAAAAGTAAATTTGCCTTGCCTTGCCTATTTGGGAAAAAGGCTCTGCAGAACTGTTGTGCCAAACCTGGCATCACTTCTGGACTGTATGTATAAGCAGTATTGCTTGGTAAAGGTGCGTATGTCCCTTGCTGCAGCTACTGATGCAGCTGTGCCCCTGATAGAATGTGCCTTGAGGCCCGCATGAGGGTGGGGACTGCTTACCAACTTTGCTGTAGCAGAATTGTATACAGACCACTATCCAGTGTGGAATGGTTCTCCTAGATGCTGGTTTACCTTTACCCACTTCCCCATAGGTGAGGAACAACTGGGTAACATCTGGCCTGTATGACTCAGCCTTGTCAAGATAGTGGCAAAGTGCCCTCTTGACATCCAGGCTATGCAGCTTCTGCTCTCCTGAGCTGGAGTTGGCAGTGAAAAAGACTGGCAATGTAATAGATTGGTTCAGGTAGAAATATGACATAACTTTGGGGAGGAATTTCCTATTAGTTCTGAGAACCACCTTATCCATGTGGAAAGAAATATAGTTCATATCTGTGCACAGGGCCTGAAGCTCACTTATTCACTGAGCCAAAGTAATGGCTACTAGGAAAACAGCTTTCCAAGAAACATGTTTTAAATCTGCAGTTGCCATTGGCTCGGGGGGGGGGGGGGGGTTCCCATAAGTCTGGCAATGCAGATATTCAGATCCCAGGCCGACACTGGTTCCCTCAAGGGAGGATGGAGGTGATGGAAACATTTAAAAAACTTTCTAAAGACAGGTTAAGATGCCAGAGATCTGTCTTTACCAGCTGAGATGTAGGCAGAGACTGCGGCCAGATGCACCTTCAAGGTAGAAGGCCTAAGGCTAGTAGTAGTAGCTGGGTGGATGCCTGTGTCACCACACCATATGGAAAACCTCTTCCATTTGGAAGCATAGGTTTTCCTGGTTGATGATTTCTGAGAACCTCTAAGGACAGTCAGAACTTCTTCAGAGAGGTGAAGGCTGGCAAACTCTAAGTCTTCAAGAGCCAAGCCTCGAGATGAAGGGACTATAGAATGGGGTACATTATCCTGCCATGCAAGGATGTCAGCAGATTGTACCTCTGAGGGAAGTGAATTGGCTGTGCCACAGATAGGGCCAGTAGGTTCCAAGGTTGTCTCGCCCAATCTGGTGCTACCAGGATCATTGTTGTTTGCTATGTCCTGAGTTTTATTAGGACCCTGAGCAAGAGGGCAAATGGAGGAAAGGCATAAAGAAATCTGCCTGATCAATCCAATGTCAGGGAATCCCCTGGCACAGTGCCCTTGACTGAACATCTGCAGAACTGTGGCAGCTGGTGATTGTCCAGGGAAGCAAAGAGATCTATCTCTGGTGTGCCCCACCTTCTGAACACCACTTGCAGCACCTGTGTGTTTAAGGACCACTCGTGATTGGTTGATCCTGCTAAGGGAGTCTGACAGAATGTTGTCCTTTCCTGGTAAGTGGATGGCAAACAGGGACACCCACAGTGAGTAGGCCAGGTTCAAGACCCTCATGGCCTCTGTGCACAGCAAGGTCAACCTGGTACCTCCTTGCTTGTTGATGTAATACAACATGGTCATGTTTTCTGTTCTGATTTGCACCACCTTGCCCTCTAACTGAGGAGCAAATGACTGAAAAGCCAGGTATACTGCTCTGAGCTCTAACAGATTAATGTGCATGAGTGACTCCTGGGGGGACCATGTACCACTGGCCGTGAGGTTGAGCATGTGTGCCTCCCAACCTAGCAGGGAGTTGTCTGTAATGAATACTAGTGAGGAAGTTTCCTTTTTGGAAGGGAGCTCCCACTCTGAGATTCCTCCTGACCATCCACCATTGCAGAGCCTGTATCAAGGTTTTTGAGACAGGTATCAACTTGGCCAGAGGATCAATCCTCTGAGACCAGTGAGACCAAAGGTGGAACTGAATGGCTCTCATTTAGAATCTTGAACCTGGCACATTCGGCAGAACTTCATTCTGCCAGTCCAATAACCTCAGTGGAGGGATGCCTTTCCTATCTTCTTTTTTCTACTGAAATCTGTTGCACAACAGCATCTTTCTATACTATACTTTATCTTTTGGCTACCTACGTCAGTCTTTTCTATCCCTCACTAAACTTTTTCCCTACTACTTTTATTTCTAATTTCCATATTTCCATCCCTCACCAAAAACTCCCCAAAATAATGCACCAGTCTGAGGCCAGCTGGCCAGAATGAAATAAAATATATTTATGGCATTAAATGCCAAAAGATATAAAGTGTCTTTAAGTATATAAGGTGCTGGTTGAGTAAAGTGTGTAGAATAAATATAGTGCATTTTGTGCCCGTTAATGAATTTAAAGTGCTGCAGTGCTTAATGAAGTTAATAAGCTAAAATGCTTATGCCAATTTATGTCTATATGGTATAGGAAAAAATAAAGATTTAAGATGCAGAGAATGAAATAGACAAAGAAATGTTTAAAATGGCAGTTAAATATAAAGAGATGTCCTTTCTGATAGGTGGAATATGAGTATAACGGAGTGGCGTTATGTCTCCCTTGTTTATATTATTTTGCTGCTGCTCCATTGTTAAACAGCTGCCCAAGAAATCCTGTATCAAAGCAGGAACTGTTAAGACTGAGTGGCAACATTTACTTTCCCTTTCAGGTGCCCCGCTTTCCTGAGTATGCCGTGCACTCTGAAAAGCGAGCGCTTGAAAATAAAAAGGGACTATGCTGTCCCTGGACATAAAAGCTACAGCCCAGTATAAAAAGAAATAAAAAGGGGCTTACCAGTTTATGCAGAGCCCCAAAGCAGAGCAGCTAGAGAATGATTATCTAACAGTCTGCCACTCTATTGCAACATGGAAATCAAATGATTTAAAGGGACAGGATAATCCCAATGTATGGAAATGTTTTACAGAGAAAGTACCCCTCAGAATAAGGAGAGGGCTGCAAAATAAACTAATCACAATACAGTGATAAAGCAAATTAAAGAACAAAGAGACACTGCAGGTCTCTAAAGGAGCCCCATTATGTATAGAGCTCTGAGATATAAATTAAAGGGCTAGTGTCCATATACTATAACAATACAGCACATGTATAAATGAAATAAATGTTTGCATGGCTTGTTTATATAGAAAATAGGTGCTGACCTGTTAGCAAGACCTCAGGAAAGGGGATTTCCTATAGTGGGGACAGCGACCCCCAGAGGGCTGTATTTATACTCTGTGAGCTAAAACTTCATTATGTAATAGGGGAGGAGTTTCCCTATTTAGGGATTGTTCCAGAATTAATTGGATATTATGGGAGGGAATTTCCCATACAGTAAGTGGACAGGCTATATAAGTTGTCCTCAAACACCAAGCGTCAGATTAGATGCATAGCCAGTCTTGCTTACCTGAAGGAAGGTAAGCAGAAAGACCTGTGCCTGAACAGGAATTTATCTCTAACACCAGGAAAGCTGATGAACAGTTTTGAGATACCTGATGTAAGGTGAAATAGCCTTGAGCTATTGTTAATTGTCTTGTTCTGTTTGAACTGTTTTATTTCTATTTATTTATTTTTTCTATTTTTGTAAAAAATAAAACACACTGCAGGTGTGTTGTACCCTTTTTCTGTGTCCAGTGTTATCTTTATACTCATGTACCTGTGATATATTGGTGCCAAAAATGGGAAACTGGAAGTCCTAGCCGCAGGGTGGACTCCAGTAGGTGTCAGACCTGATGCCAAGGTAGCCCGTGGCATGGTGGTATGTTTTTGTCATCATGTTGACCACTGTACAACCCGCTCTGACCAGAGCACAGGCTGAGCTGACAGGTAAGCAGTTGCTCCCAGGCCTTGAGTTTGAGAGGAACCCAAGGACCAAGATGGAGCATCAACTGACAGACTCCTTTGGAGGAGGAGAAGATGGTGAAGAGGAAGAAAAAAAAGGACTGGAGGAGGTGAGAGTCCAGGAACCACTGGAAGTCATGAGCAAGCTATTGAAGTGGTTTGCATGGAAACAAATAGAAATGGAGCAGCTTTGGGAGAAGAACAGCCAGGAGCAAGAGAGAGAAAGGAAATGGCAAGACAAGTGTTGGGTGGACACACTGAGGGCCCTACAAATCATTGTGACCAGTAAGTCCAGCGAAGGTATGCATGCCCTCCCTAAAGACATCAAATTGACCAAGATGTCAGCTACAGATGACATCAAAGCATACCTAACCACCTTTGAAAGAGTAGCGAAGGTGTGTGGGTGGCCTCCAGAGCAGTGGGTGGTCAGGTTGGCTCCGTATTTAATGGGTCTAGTACAACTAGCCTATAGCCACATGGACCATCAAAGCCCTGAGAAGTCTGACCTTGTCAAAAAGAGATTCTTAAGTACTTCGATACTAATACTGAGACTTATCTGCAGTATTTTCACTCCTTGAAACACCAAGGGAATGATACTCCCAGAGAGACATATACACATCTGAACAAACTTTGCAACAAATGGCTGCAACCAGAGGAGAAGACACTGCTAGATATATTGTAATTGAGGCTGTAGTCATGGAACAGGTTCTTCAGATTCTACATGCAGTGGTCCAGATCTGGGTGAGGGAACACCATCTGGAAATGGTGGAAGCTGCAATCACCCTGGCGGAGGATTTCCTGGTAGCCAGGCAACCAATGAGGAAGGGATACTAGACAACAGACTTGACCATCACCCCCACCTAGCAACTGGTAAGACCAATTTGTTTTACCCCATCATGTCCCCCTGAGAGAAATGCAGGTAGACAAGAAGGCAAGGGGGGTAGGTCATATAATCCAGACATTGTCTGTAGATATTGTAATGCTAAAGGCCATATAGAATGGATCTGTTACAAGAAAAAGAATAAAGCTGCCCATCTGGCCCTTTTTAAGTGGGGTAATTTTTCAACAAGTCACCATCAGAGAGAAGAAAATGCTGGGTTTGATTGACTCTGGCTATTGACAGACATTAGTACACCCAGATGTACTAGAAAAGGTCCCATTTTCTGATGTCTACACTGGTGTCATCTGTGTGCTTGGGGACACTCATCGGTATCCCACCACCAAGGTGACTTTAAACATTGATGGACAGGAAGCAGAAATAGTAGCTGGAATAGTGTCAATATGCCAGTCCCTGTGGTTGTTGGGCAAGACCTTCCCCATTCTTCAGCAATGTTGACCCCAAAAATGTGACAGCCATTACCACTAGGACATAGACCAAGGCGAAAACCCTTGAAGATACAGTTCCTTTTGAGGGGGTTGTATTTGATACACCAAGTGCCCACAGGAGATCGATGGGGGAAAGAAGAAAGCACAGAAGATTTGGAGAGATAAAAATGGACTACCTAATGATACTGCAGATAAACTGTTTGCTAAATGTGATATTGCCCAGGAACAACATATGGATGACACATTAGCTTTTTTTTTCCAAGAGGTGGACCAAGAGAAATCACCAGGGGCCCCTGTGTTTAAATGTAACAACCAAATACTGTACCGCATATATAATAACCCCCATACAGGTGAAACTGTTGAACAGCTAGTAGTCCCTAAACAGTTTAGGAACCAAATCTTGTATTTAGGCCATGACTTACCATGGGCAGGTCATGCAGGTAGAGGTAAAACCCTGGCCACGCTATAACAATGTTTTTACTGGCCTAGTATCCAAGAGCAAGTGGCAGAATACTGCAGAGCCTGTCCAGAGTATCAGAAAGTGGCCCTGGTAACCCAAAAGGATGTAGTGCCACTGGCATCCTTGCCTTTAGTTAGCACGCCCTTTGAAAAGATGGCAACGGACATTGCTGGCCACTTACAGAAAAGTGCAAGAGGCTACAAATACATACTAGTCATCTGTGACTATGCAACAAAATACCCTGAAGCCATACCATTACATACAGACACTACTCCCCAAATAGCAGAGGAACTAGTTAAGGTTTTCAGCCATCTTGGGATACCTAAGGAGGTATTGACTGACCAAGGCACTAATTTTCAGGCTATATTACTTAAAGTACTGTACCTTTTGTTGGGGGTAGTGGCAATAAGAACAATGCCCTACCACCCACAAACAGATGGATTGGTTGAGTGTTTCAACTAAACACTGAAACATATGTTAAAGAAATTTGTACACAATGAGGGAAAGGATTGGGATTGATACCTCCCCCTCTTGTTGTTTTCTTACAGAGGTCTCACAAGCAGCTACAGGGTACTTCCATTTTCCCCTACTGTACAGAAGGAATCCTTCAGGGCCACTGGATGTGGTAAAAGTTTTGCTAAGAGGGAACCAGTGTGGGACAAGCTAACATCACTGATTATATGGTTCAACTTCACAAAAGGTTGACAGAGTACACAAAAAGGGAACACCAAAATAGTATTGTGTGTCAGAAGAAGCAGAAGATCTACTATGATCATAATTGTAAGCCCAGAGTTGCAGTCAGGAGAGAAAGTGCTGCTGTTACTCCCAACCACACAGAATAAGCAACTAATAAAGTGGCAAGGGCCATACACAATCATCAGACAAACAGGACCAGTAACATTTGAAGTGGAGACACCAGATAAATACCCAGGGAGAAAGATTTACCATGCCAATCTTTTAAAGAAATGGGTAGAGGAAAACGGAACCTACGGGGACCATGTACGTACTCCCAGAGAGGGACATGTCTGAGATAGAGATGGCCTATCAAAGATTAGAGGAAAGGGACAACCTGTCTAACATAAAAATCAACCCCGAGCTGGAAACACAGCAGAAAGAGGGCATACACCATCTATTAAAAATCTTTGCACCCATGTTTACAAGTGTCCCAGGAAAGGCAGTTGGGATGCAGCATTATATTAGAACTGATTCCAGCCCTATCAGGCAGAAACCCTATAGGCTTCTGGAAAAAGTCAGAGAAGGGGTGAAACAGGAGATAGAAAAGTTGAAGAAACTTGGCATAATTTAATCATTAACTAGTGCCTGGTCATCTCCCACAGTGGTGGTCCCTAAAAAGGAGGGTGGCATCAGACTATGCCTGGACTTCAGGAAGATCAATAATGCATCACAATTTGATGGATACCCCATGCCTAGGGTAGATGATATCATAGACAACATCGGCAATGCTAGATACATTAACACACTGGATCTAACTAAGGGATACTGGCAAATTCCCTTATCCCCTGAGTCTAGGGAGAAAACAGCATACAGCACACCACTTATTTTATTTTATTTTTTATTTTATTGAAATTCAGGATTACAAATACTTTTGATTAGGAACTGCTCGCTTACAAAGGTTCCACGTCGAAGGAATGGGGGTATACATACATACAAAGGTCGACATAATAATACATAGTTACACAATAAAAAAAAGCAAGAGACTGAGGCTTAGGAAATTCCACTAATTCAGAATGTGCCAAATGTTAGGTAGCATGACATACCAGCCAAGGGCAATCTTAGAAATAAGTGCTGCAGGTAAGAGGGAGGGGGGGTATGCAAGAAGGAAGGCCATTGTCAGAGGGTAGAGGGTAGAGGGTGAGGGAAGAGCTCTAAATGGGAGGGGGGGAGGAATAAAAGCCAGGAAATGCCTGGGGGGAGGGAGAGGGAGAGGGGAAAGGGGGTGGGCAGGTGAGGCAGGTAGAGGGGGGGCAAGGCAGGGAGAGGTAGCTGTCAAGACTGAAGTGGAGGGCGCTGAGTGGTGGGCCCCTGATTAGGTGAGGCAGTCACAATGACTAGATGAAATGAGATGAAGTCGGAGTTGTCTCTTAAAAGGGTCAAGAGCAGCAGCAGTAAGAGTTTCTTTGTTGAGAGTATTGTACCACTGTGGCTCTGTGGGCAAAGACCCTCTGGCCCATGGTAGTCCAGCATCTGGGGACAAGGAATGTTAGTTGTTGTGAACTTCTAGTTCACTGGGTGCTATGGTGGTCAATGAGGAGCTTTTCAATGCCCGGGGGCATGACCCTGAGGAGGACTTTTTTGGCTAAGAGGCAGGTTTGATACTGTATCTGGCTGATGAGAGGAAGCCATCCTGCCCGTGTGTACAGGTCACAAGTGTATGTAAGTTGGTCAGCCTCAGTTAGCAGCCTGCATGCTTTGTTGAGTGCAACTGTAATTCTGTGGAGGGCAGAGGCAGAGGCAGAGCCATAGATTGCTAGCCCGTAATCGATGATGGAGATGACAGAGCTGTTGATAGCCAACTGGAGAGTGTCAGGAGTCATGCAATGTTTGTGCCTGTAGGGCAGGCCTATACGGATGTTGGTGGCTTTGGCGACAGACTCTACGTGCAGATGGTAGGAGAGTGAACTGTCCAATGTGACATCTAGGTATTTAAAATCAGGAATGTGTTCAAGTAAGGTCCCTGTTTGGTTTAGGATGGCAAGGACACAGGGTGTGTACTTACTTCTGGTATTGTAGAAGGTCATAACCTTTGTTTTGTTGTAGTTCATGACCAGTTTGTGTGACTTGACCCATTCTTCGATGCGCATGAATTCAAGCTGTAACTGTTTCTCGAGGATCTCTGTGTTTTGGTATTTGGTGAACATGACTATGTCATCGGCGTAGAGCAGTATTTTTTGGTGGCAGACACTGGGAAGGTCATTGAGGAAGAGGCTGAAGAGTAGTGGCCCCAGGATGGACCCCAGTGGGACCCCTGAAAGGACTGTCTTTTCTTCCGAGGTGACACTGGCAATCCTAACCTGCTGGACCCTCTCCCCAAGGTAGCTTGAAAACCAGAGCAGCGCTTCATTGGAGAGCCCAATGTTTGATAATTGCTTGAGTAGGAATGGGTGGTTTACAGTATCAAAGGCTTTTGTAAGATCGATGAATACTACCCCTACACAGTTTCCTTGATCGAGCGTGGTATGGATGAAGCCCGTGAATTCTAACAGTGCAGTGGTGGTACTGTCCCCTTTTTGGAAACCATGTTGCTCAGGACACTATATGTCATATTTTTCCAGGTACTCGACTTGTTGGTCTGAGGCGATGCGCTCCAGGGCCTTAGACAATGGAGGGAGGATGGAGATAGGTCTGTAGCTGGAGTGCAGTGATTTGTCTCCACTTTTGTGTACCGGTGTGATGGTTACCTGTTTCCAGTGAGATGGGAACTGGGACATCCTTAGTGATAGGTTGAGGATCTTTGTCAGGGATTCAAGGACTTCTTCAAGGACAAGCGCTAACAACTTCAAGTCAAGGGAGCTATCGCTGTAGCCTGCGTTGTGAATGGCCTTCCAAATATAGGTTCTGACTTCATGCACTGGGATCTCCTTGAAGTAGAGTTGTGGGGCAGGGTGTAGGAGAGGAGCAGTTGCAGGAGGGTTACTACGAGAGGGGGCATTGAAGAAATTAGAAGAGAGGACACTATCCAAGTTGGAGAATGCATTGTTAAAGGTGTTAGTGATTGTGTACAGGTCAGATGTTAGTGTTCCATTTATGTTGAGCATGGTGGATGGTGATTTAGGGTCCTTGCCTGTAAAGTCTTTCAAGTTACTCCAAAATGTTTTTCTATCACCCCAGGAGTTGGAGAGAGCTTCCTTGAAGTATTTCCTTTTGGTG
This sequence comes from Neoceratodus forsteri, assembly GCA_016271365.2. NCBI lineage: Eukaryota > Metazoa > Chordata > Ceratodontiformes > Ceratodontidae > Neoceratodus > Neoceratodus forsteri. The sequence goes on along the minus strand of CM028137.1, from coordinate 419,476,815 downwards.
CTCCTAACTGCCCATGTGCACTCATTTCTAGCAGCTTTGTATCTATGAATATCCCCAGGTTTGGATGTTGAACAGGCACAGTGCCAGAGATGGTCCCTATGTTTGAGCAAAGTGATTAGATCTGGGGTTATCCAAGGGTTAGCTCTGCCCCTGACCTTCAGCTTTTTGAGAGATGCAAAGATATTGCAGGCCGCAGTGAAGTGGCTGATTAAAAGGTCTAAGGCTTGATTTACATCAATGGTGGAGTCGATTGGTGTCCAGTCTGGGTGGCTCAGGCATGTCTTTAGTAGCTCAAGGTACCCCTGCTTTAACACTCTGGTGTGGATTATTTTAGGAGGGGCCTTAATGAATTTGTTTGTCCAGGTACATGTGACCGGTGAGTGGTCACTGATCCCACCAGGGAGCACTGAGACTTTTGAGGTTCGTTCAGGGTGATTAGTAAGGATCCAGTCCAGAAGTGTGTGCGACTCTATCTTATAGTTATATCTGGTGGGGGTGGTAACAAGATGGGTGAGGTTCTGTGTCATGACAGCATCCTTGTAGTTTCTGGCCTCCAGCGATGGCCAATTTATGTTGAAGTCACCTAGTACTATGAGTACAGAGTTACGGTGTAATCCCTGTAGGATTTCCAATGTGCTCATAAATCCATTGGGCTGGTCTTTAGGGGGTAGGTACATGGAGGCAATGATGAGCTCCTTGTTGTGCGCCCCGAGTAGAACTTTAATAGCGAGAACCTGCGAGTGTGGTTTAGGGTTTGAGAAAGGGAAGACTTGACCCAGATAGGAATTCCTCAGGTAGATGGCACAGCCTCTACCTCGTTTGGAAACCCTGTCCTGCCTGAATAGTGCACTTGGATTATATCAGTTCACTACCATGTCCTTTGGCCTACATGGAGCCCCTGCAACATTCCAGAGACTTATGGATCGGATCCTGACCCTACACACTGCCTACTGTGCCACCTATCTGGATGACATTGTCATCTATAGTCTAGATTGGTTGATGCACATCACACAGTTGACCGCTGTGTTGCATTCCATCCAGAAAGTTGGACTCATTATAAACCCAGGAAAATGTGCACTGGCTATACCAGAAACCAAATACCTTGGATTTCTTTTGGATAATGGGTATGTGCAGCCAGAAATAGAGAAAGTAGAAGCAGCAGCTAACAGTCCTGTCCCAAAAATCAAAAAACATGTCAGGTCATTCCTTGGCCTAGCTGGCTATTATTACTGGTTTATAGCTAATTTTGCCTCTATAGCCACACCATTAACAGACCTGACAAAGAAAAGGTGTAGTAACCTAGTAAAATGGAGTCCTGAGTATGATAAGGCCTTTAGAGCTATAAAAGCAGCCTTGTGCATCTAATATGTAATGTAGTGCCCTGATTTAAATCTCCCTTTCGAAGTGCATGCGAACGCTTTTGAGACAGGGATAGGAGCAGTCCTGAGTCAGACTATTCAAGGAGAGGAGCACCCTGTCATTTATATCAGCAAGAAACTGCATGTTAGGGGGCAAAAGTATGCCACAATCAAAAAAGAATGCCTAGACATCAAGTGGGCAATTGAAGCTTTGCACTTTTATTTGTGGGGTGTGGAATTTACTCTCCTTACCGATCACAATCCACTTGTGTGGATAAATCAAACAAAAGATCAAAATGCCAGCATCATGCGGTGGTACCTGACATTGCAACCTTATCATTTTGTGACAAAAACATAGGTCAGGAAGTCAACATAAAAAAGCTGATTTTTTGTCATGACCCGGGGCAGATATAGTGAAGGAGAACGAAACATGAGTATGCTTGTATATATTGAATTGTTATAATGGTATATTATGATGGTTCATAGTGCAATGTGTTTTAAACCCCATGGTAATGAAGTAATTACAGTGCGTACAGTAAAGACTGTACTATGATTTGTGTATTGTTTAAAGGGACCTTGGGGTAGGGCTTCTAAAGCGTGGGTGGGTGGAAGCTCCAACCCAAACTCCTATCAGTACGGAATGTCCATACATTCTGGTGGTTTGCTGCTAAAACCAGTTGCTGAATGAGTTACTGTTTTTTTTTTTTTAAAGAGGGAGGAGTGTGGCAGAACTGTGTTCTGTCAGTCCAATAACCCCAGTGGAGGGATACCTTTCTTATCTTCTCCTTTTTCCTACTGAAATCTGTTGCACAACAGTATCTTCCTATACTATACTTTATCTTTTTCCGCCCCTGGCGTAGGTTGGCCACCTATTTATTTCTGACATCCATATATCCATCCCTCACCAAGAACTCACCAAAACAATGTAGCAGGCTAAGGCCAGCTGGCAAGAATTAAATAAGGTGTATTTATGGCATTAAATGCCAAAAGATACAAAGTGCCTTTAAGTATATAAGGTGCTGGTTGAATAAAGTGCACAGAATAAATAAAGTGCATTCTGTGCCCTTCAATGAATTTAAAGTGCTGCAGTGCTTAATGAAGTTAATAAGCTGAAATGCTAATGACAATTTATATTTATATGGTGTAGGAAGAAATAAAGATTTAAGGTGCCAGAGAATTAAATAGATAAAAAAATGTTTAAAATGGCAGTTAAACATAAAGAGACGTCCACTCTGATAGGTGAAATATGAGTATAACGGAGTGGCATTATGTCTCCCTTGTTTATATTATTTTGCTGCCACACCATTGTTTAATAGCTGCCAAAGAAATCCTGCATTGAAGCAGGAACTGTTAAGATCGAGCGGCAAACTTTTACTTTCCCTTTCAGCTGCTCCACTTCCCTGAGTATGCGAGTACTTGAAAATAAAAAGGGACTATGCTGTCCTTGGACATAAAAGCTACAGCCCAGTATAAAAAGAAATAAAAAGGGGCTTATCAAGTTTATGCAGAGCCCCAAAGCAGAGCAGCTAGAGAATAATTATTTAACAGTCTGCCACTCTATTGCAACACGGAAATCAAATTATTTAAAGGGACAGGATAATCCCAATGTATGGAAATGTTTTACAGAGAAAGTACCCCTCAGAATAAGGACAGAGCTGCAAAATAAACTAAACACAATAAAGTGATAAAGCAAATTAAAGAATAAAGAGACACTGCAGGTCTCTAAAGGAGCCCCATGATGTATAGAGCTCTGAGATATAAATTAAAGGGCTAGTGTCCATATACCGTAACAATACAGCACATGTATAAATGAAATAAATGTTTGCATGGCTTGTTTATATAGAAAATAGGTGCTGAACTGTTAGCAAGACCTCAGGAAAGGGGATTTCCAATAGGGGGGACAGCGACCCCCAGAGGGCTGTATTTATACTCTGTGAACTAAAACCTCATTATGTAATAGAGGAGGAGTTTCCCTATTTAGGGATCATTCTAGAACTAATTGGATATTATGGGGAGGACTTTCCCATACAGTAAGTGGACAGGCTATATAAACCCTCCTCAGACACCAAGCATCAGATTAGCTGCATAGCCAGTGTCACTTACCTGAGGGAAGGTAAGCAGAAGAACCTGTGCCTGAACAGGAATTTATCTCCAACAGCAGGAAAGCTGATGAATTGTTTTGAGATACCTGATTTAAGGTGAAATAGCCTTGAACTATGGTTTATTTTCATGTTCCGTTTGAACTGTTTTATTTCTATTTATTTATTTTTTCTATTTTTTGTAAAAAATAAAACACACTGCGACTGTGTTATACCCTATTACTGTGTCCAGTGTTATCTTTATACCCACGTACCTGTGACAGCATGCCAGCCATGGCTGCTGCCATGTGGCTAGCAATTGCAGGAAGTGCCTTGCTGGTCTGGGTCTGTTCAGTCTGAAGGATTCTGCCAGCTGAAGAATACTGTTTACCCTGTCCTGAGGAAGGAATGCCTTCCCTTGCAGGGTGTCCAGCTCTGGTCTTATGAGGCCCAGTACCTGAACAGGTTCCACTTTGGACTTCTGAGCATCTATCAAGAGTCCCAGAGATTCCAGAGTGCTCTAAACTAGAGTCAGGGATTCTCTGGTGTGCTGAGGGAACTGTTTTAGGACTAGCCAGTCATCTTGGTAAGGTAATACCATGACCCCTTGTCTTCTCAAGTGGGCCACCACTACAGCTAGGCACTTTGTGAATGTCCTTGGTGCTGAAGTTAGGCCAAAGGATGTACAAGGTAATGTAAACCAGGCCAGACAGTAAGGCAACAGGTCAGAAGTGAAGATCAGTGAAACTGACAAGGAAATGATGACCTGGCCAACAAAGGGGGCACTCAAAACAAAACATACAGCAAGTAAAACAAAACAAAATGAAAATGGACTCACCTGTTGTGAGAAAAAAACAACAACAACAACAACAATATGACCTTAACACTCAGAATCAAAAACAAAAGATAAATAGCTAAATAAGGGTCACCCAAAAAGAGTGTGACAAGATATGATAGAACTTAAGTGCTATCTCAAGCTATAACTAAGTAGAATATAACAGAATCCAAGCAGATTAAATGGTGACAACAATAAACAGGTTACAATCTCATTAGAGCTGCATTACAACACAATGAGCCCCATATTCAAAACTTTACCCGGTGGGCAAACTGATTGTACATGGTTTGCAAGTTGTTTGGCAGGATTTCTATATTCAAAAGCCATTTAGTGCAGGCAGTAATGGAAGCTTGGAAAAATGATTACTTCCCAGTTTGGTGTAAAATTGCATCCAAAGGGGATTTATTTCGGTTGGATACCAGAAAGTATTCTGACTGCAACCAAAATATGGGTATTGTATATAGCAAGAAAATTAAATGGAACAGCTGCATTTCGCAAAAATTACAGGAAGTTATGAAGGCTTCCCCATTCAAAAATGTTTAAATATGATGAAAGGTGTAGAGTTAAGAAAGTGTTGTTATGGACCTGAAGATATATTGGGGGGTTATTTAGCAATAACAGAATTGATTAAAAAAAAGTTTAATGCCAGGGGTGTGGTTTGGACGCCGAGGAAGATGGCCACCTAAGCCCATAGCTCTGTACCAAGCTAAGTCAATCCATGCTAGTATGCTGGCATCCAGGGACGCTTTCCACACCTGAAGCTATAATATGCCTCCGTGATAGCTGAACGATCATTTGGGGTGATTCTTACCGCGTGGGGAAGCCGGCTGATTGTCGATTGGCGCCGGTCCCTGTTCGACCCTCTCCAGACCTGCTAGGCCGCTACACCTAGATCTGACCAGGTTACTACCACATTACGATCCTACTACCTCGGTCGCTGGAATTCGCTACCTGTCTCTGCCTGACAGTTGGAAGGACTGCCCTCCCTCACCCACCTCTGAAAAGTCTTGGGAGCCTGATCCAGTCACCATATGGCATCCCTACTGCCATCGCAGAATGTGCAGGCAGCAGCCGTTACAGACTATACCCCAGTCACCTGATGTAGGCACCTCTCTCCAGCACATAACAACCCTCCTTGAGACGTTACTCACCAGAGTGGATTCCATATCAGCCACGTTAGCACGCACAGTGGTCGAAGTCCACACTTAAATGACAAAATGAACATGGTGGAACAGAGAATGGAGGGCCTAGAGGACGGCCAGGCAAAAATGCTACAATGCCTGCAGGAACATGATACCAAACTGGCAATACTTTGGCAAAGAGCAGATGATCAAGAGAATCGAGGGAGGAGAAATAACATCAGAATTCTCAGTGTATCTGAGGGGCTGGAAGGCCCTAACACAGAGCGTTTTCTTAATGATGAAATCCTCAAAATGCTAGGGGAAAGGTGGCAGGGTCCAATTGATATGGAGAGAGCACATAGGATTCCGAATGGACGCCGAGCTACAAACTCACAGCCATGACCTATCATTGCGTATATCCTCAGATACTCCACTAAAGAGTGGGTCCTGCATGCAGCAAGAGATAAGGGGGAAATCCTTTGGCGAGGGGTGGAAATCTCCTTTTTCAGAGACTTTTCCGCCGAAGTAGCGGCCTGCAGGAAAGCCTTTATCCCAATCAAACAATTCCTAGCACGGCACGGTTTTAAATATGACATTTGCCACCTGGCTTATCTGCATGTATCTAGGGAGGGGAGAGAAGTGATGGCTGAAACACCTCAGAAGGTTGAAATGTGGCTTGCCAAATACTGGCCTCGGATGCACCTTGGAACTTCAACTCCCAGGAAGTTTTGGGGCCCAGATCAGTGTGCATACACTAGGGGGGACCAATTAACTGGTAGCAGTGCTCCTGGAGACCGAGTTAAATGGACTGTTCCACGTGTAAATGTTTCCCCCACGTCTCCTGAACGCATGACACCATTGGGACCAGCAGACAGAAAGTCCAGCTTACCACTGCAGAGCATGCCTACCACCCTCCTCCCCAGACTGCAGCAGGAATCAGGCCAAACAACATGAATCCATCACCGTTCAAATGGCGATCACAGTGCAACCCCTGAAGGTCAGGAGGCAGCGCCACCAGCCAAACAAACAAGGGATATCTACTCACAGGCTGAAGTGGAGTCATTGAATATTCCAGATGATTTACTTATGGAAGCTGTTTCGTCAGGATCCTGGGCAGATATTCCATCTGAACTAGAAGGCTGCATGGACATTACCACACTGCCTATCAAGCCTGGCTTGCTTTCGTTTGCTGAAGTACTCTCTAAGGGTCCAACTAATTCCAGAGGCTGTCCCAATCTCATCAGGAGTGACGCTTCACCGGACTGATATGTCTCATAAGTGCTTTTTTTTATATTGTCGCTATCTGGGGTACCGGGGTTCATACTGATATCAACTGCATATGCTGTGGTATATACCATAGTTATGAAGCCCATCACCCCTCTTTGTAGCCTTGCAAAATCCTGCTGTGTTGCTCACTTGCAGCTATGCTATCCACACCCCTGACTATTAGAGATTCGGGAAGGACCATGCGGGTACCTATCCCATATATATACTGTTCACGCCTCGGAATCTTCCCTATATGGGCAGTTAAACTGAAGAGCAACTAGCTAGGTCCCTTGTTCCACCTGGCGGTAGGCTACTTAAGTGCCTGGGAGGGATTCATCCTTAGTGCAATGTAATGTAGGACCCACCCCAGAAACTAAGCATCATCCTTAATTTTGCTCCCTCAGCCTTTCCCCCTGGATGCCACACCCAGCAGCCCCCTTGGGCATGGGTGGTAATTTATGGGTGGTATATCATAGCTGGGGGCAGAGTCTTGGAGCTGATATCGGTTAAAACTCTCAAACCTCCCCTATTCTAGGTACCTGGACAGCACGACTGTGTACAACCACCTCACTTTGAGAGTAAGGTACACTCACGTGTGTAACTCCAGATATCTGGAAACTGTTACTTAAGAGAACTAATTTAGGAAGTTGTTTATACCGTTACTATATTTCTTCTGTATCTGGAAGAACAAACCCACAACCCACCATTGTATAGGTGTTCTCCCTGTTATCCAAGTGTTTGTAACACATTGCTATTTGCAATTGTAACTATTGTTTTCTGGTGTATTGCACTTACTTATATCTATTTGTTTTATTTGCTACCAGGGTGCTGCAGTCCTCCTTTTCTACCATCAGCCTAAACAGATCTCTATCTCTGCTTGAGTCCCTTAGCTGTGTCACAGCCAGGCTTCCTTCCTAACTGCTCCCACCTTTTCCTAACTGGACATTTGGGGTGAGTACCTCCACATTTATTCCCCCCGGGTCTGAATATGCTGAACTCTAAGATGGGGGTTAATCTTATCTTATGGAATGTCAAGGGACTGAACCATCCAAACAAAAGGTCAGTGGTCCTCAAACACCTACGCACTTTGCAGGCAGATGTTGCACTTATACAAGAAACGCATCTTACTGCAAAGAATGTACTGTGGCTCAAAAAAACTTGGGTGGGTACGGTTCTAGCCAGCTCAGCACAAACAAAGTCCAAGGGGGTAGCCATCCTTGTCCGGAAGTCATGCCTGTGGGTCACTGACAAGGTACTTTCTGATACTCAGGGCCGATGGATAGTAGCCCAGTTCTCTTATCCAGGAGGCCAGGTTATCTTAGCTAATATTTATGGACCAAATGTGGATTCCCTGGACTTCTTCTTAGACATTAACAAAGCCCTTGAATCACTAGCTACGGGGAACCCCAACATTCCCATCCTGTTGGGGGGTTGGGAGGGGATTTCAATTTAGTGCTAGATGCCTTTCTAGATAAATTTAAACCAACCCCGCAGACACACCCAAAGGCAGTGCTTATTTTACAGGAGGTCATGAAGGAGTGGGGGCTGACTGAATCATGCCCATTGATTACCCCACTGGGCATGATTACTCCTTCTTTTCGTCGGTACATTCCACCTACAGTCATACAGATTTCTGGCTTGCAGGTACTGCTGCAGCTCATGACATTACTGCCTCTACAATTGCCAACTTGCACCAGATAGATGGGCGGCTTGTCTGTGTCGAGCCCACTCCTTCTAAAAGGATGTCAAAAGCCAGCTTATCCAGTTTAAGATTTTGTTTCGCTGCAAACTTAATTTAGAAGATCTATGGTCCAACATTCAACAAGACTTATCAAGATGGAAGAAGTTCCCTCTCTCACTTTGGGGTAGAATTAATACCATCAAGTTGAAGTTATACCTAGATTGTTTTATCCATTAAATATGTTGGATGTCTGGCTACCCCTGTCCTTCTTCCAACGCATCCACTCGGACATTTAGTTCCTTTATTTGGCAGGACAAGGTGATTAGAAGATTCTACAGTAAGCTATCTCTACCCAAGGAGATGGGGGCTTGCGTTTCCCTAACCTCTTGTTCTACTACTGGGCCTGTCACCCCTATAAGTGTGGGAAATGGCTTTCGCTAACTGATCTCTGTGCTCACCATGACTATGTTTCTATTTGGTTACTTATAGTGGCTGACATTCTCGCTACCCATAATGTAGCCCCCTCATCGCTCTTTTATACGCCTGTTGAAAAATTGCCAAAATCCCTGCAGCCCTTCCCGATTGGTACCTCACTAAGAGTTCTCTCTCAAATGTTCAGATCCTATAAGGTATGTTCGAGTTCAGATCCTTCTCAGCCACTATATGCCAATTTGAATCTCAAAATAGGGGGAGCCCCCATAACTAGGCAATGGCTATCTCTTCCCTCTGAGCTTACAGTGACAGATTTCTACTCAAATGGTGCTATACTATCTACTGAGGAGATTCTCATTAAGCTGGGCCTTAAGTCACAGGCTGTCTTTCAAATTTTACAGTTTAAGCACCTACTAATTAAGGTAATGGGGAAAGAGTGTTACCCCTCTCGTATTGAAGCTTTTCTCAAACAAATAAAGGCTTTGGCTTGTAAATCCCATGGCATTTCCACAGTATACATGCTGATTCTCACTTTCTCTCAGTCTCATTCGATTGCCGGTTCTCGGGTCTGGCAGGTTTCATTCCCTGATGAAGCTATTAACTGGCATACAATATGAACAGGCCTATACACATATCTCACCCAGGACCGATACAGACTTGCACAATATTGTATCCTAAATAATATGTATTATACTCCAGTAAAATTGGCCCGAATGAAGAGGCTTACCTCCAGCATGTGTTCTAGGTGCAATAAAGAGGAAGGCTCGCTCTTTCATATATTGTGGTCCTGTGTAAAGATATCCCCATTGTGGAAGCAAATTGAATACGCTCTGGACCCTTTGTTGGGTCTACAGGGCCTTTTCTCCCCTGTCATATGTATCTTGGGAGATTATTCTGGTAGATTATTCGGTGAAGGAGAGACGGTTTCACATGGCTTTAATCTCTATGGCGGTCACAAAGCTGGTGCTTAGACACCGGATGGATCAAGTTACCATTTCCTATGCGGAATGGTTGCATGAAATATCATATGCACTCCACCTTGAACACTTAATTGCAAGTGCGCGTCATCGCCTCTCATCTTTTAACAAAAAATGGAGGAAGTTATATGCTCTGTATTTATCTTGATATGATCTCTTCTGTTGTTTTCACGAACCTCTCTTCCCTCTCTAACTATATCTCAATGACTGCTCTTGCTGTTCCAGTATTAACTTTAGGACAATAAGGATAGGAGAGTGCACCGCGGTGGGGGTGGAAGGGTGAGGGGGGGATTTTCGAAGGGGGAGGGGGGTGTTTTTTTTTTTTTTCTTTTGATTTTAATTTCTCTGACTCTTATTTCATTTTATTTCATTACTCTATGTATGGTTTTCTCGGCAGTGTACATTGATAGTACTGCATTCAATCCTCAAATGTTGTTGTACTGCAATATGCTTCATAAAATATGTTGAATTAAAAAAAAAAAAGATTTTGCTTCGCTGGTACCGCACACCAGCAGCCCTATATAAATGGGGTATCTTTCCTCACTTGGAGTGCTGGGGGTGCCACATGAGCCCAGCTCACATCCTACATATATTATGGCAGTGCCCCACCCTGGTTCCCTTCTGGGTCTCAGTGGAAATTTATTGTTCCATGGTGTTAGGGCAACCTATTGACCTCTCTAATCCCATGCTCCTATTAGGAGATGCCACCTCCTTGGAGCATATCTCATCACAGCACCAGGAATGGGACAGCCTCTGCCACCGGCTATCTCCCTCTGGCACTCAGCTTTAGCTGGACTGGCCACCTTTGAGAGGCTCACCTATGCTGGCAGAGGAAAACTGTCACTATATCATAACAAGTGGGAGCCATATCTTAATTCAACCCTCTGTCACGTACAGCCCCCACCTCCACAAAACTCCCCAGGCTCAGTAGTTTGTGCAACATAGCACCCCAAGCATTCAGACCCATAGAGAGGATTTCCGTGAGGAGTATGACACCCTCATCCTGTGTGTAGGTACCCCCCCACACACGCACACACACACTACATCTTTCCATTTATGTCTCTCTATCTATCCCTGATTGCAGGGATTTGCTTATACTATTCACTGTCTTTATTGCTTGCACCAATGATAATAGAATGTAAGCCCCAAATTATTGGTATGAACAGTGGATTACTGTAAATGCCTGTTTCTCTTCTGTTGCCTATAGATAATGTGTTATATGTAGGATTATCCTGCTGTATCTTGTTATGTACATGATCTATTGAAAGTGGTGTGGTTTTATTGGAAAACAATAAAAAGTATTCTATGATAAAAAAAAAGTTTAATGCCAAAAGATAGATACTTTAGATCACCTAATATAGGTAAAACCTCTACCTGGTATGATCCAACTTGTTACATGCTAAAGAAAACCATTAGGAAGGTGGGTAGACTTAGGGCTGGATATTCAGACTGCGCCAGGCAATGGTGCAAGTGGAGGTGCAGCACAACTGAGATGCGCTGGGGTCAGGAGAGGGAGATATTCAAAGGTGACATGAATATAGCACAGAATATACATGGTGCATAGACAATGTGCCAGTGCATTCCCCAGACATGGGAATGCTCCAGCGCAACTGTAGTTGCACTGGGTGCAGTGCCCGAGATATTCAGACGTGGGCATGCAAATGTGGCCGTAATGTATGCATGGAGTAAATGATTCCATTTGCATGTCATTATGACCCCATTTTTTTAATTTTTTTTATTTTGTTCTTTGGTAACCAGGTTTTCAGGGGTGACCTGGGAGCACAGGGTGGTTAAGTGACTTGCTCAGAGTCACACAGTATGCAAGTGGAGGTTGTGAGAATCAAACTCAGGTCTGGTCTGCTGGATGTATCAGGCTCGTTCACACCTCACTCCTCTAACCCCCTAGGCTATACTGCCAGCCATAAGCAGCACAAGGCAGCCCAGTGAAATGCACCTTGTGCCCTGCACAGAATGTTGTATGGACTGAGAGGGTCGAGGGGCACCCCCCACCCCGTAACCATGGTCGCCATAAACAGTAATATAATACAAGCCCTAGTGATCCAGTGGTCCCCCTCCCTCCCTGTAACCCCGATCATGGGAAATATTAAACTAATACAAGCCCTGGTAGTCTAGTGGTACACCCCACCCACCCGTAGCCATGATCATAGGTAGAGTGCAGTATACAGAATCCCTGGCAGTCTAGTGCCCCCCCCCTCCTGTAGCATTGATCTGAATAATGTAAGAGCAACATCTGCCCTGGTAGTCAAATGGTACCCCCTCCCTATCCCGACCCTCTGATCACCGTCCTCTTTAGTTAAGAAATATCCCTGGTGGACCAGTGGATCCCCTCCCCACCTGAAAACCCAAATGCCAGCGAGGTGGTAACCTACAAATCTCTGCTGGTCCAGCAGTAACCCCATCCCCCACCCCACAGGACCCCACGCTCACCCAGCCCCCCGTCATCAGCAGGTGGCTGCATCGCCTGCATACTGCCTGGCCATCCACTGATCCACTGACTGGCAGCTTACAGTATGCACTGTAAGCCTATAGGTCCACAGTGTGGACCAATGGGCTTGTAGGGCATACTGTATGGGACAGTCACAAATATGTGAATGGTGCATCAGGACTTGCGCTGCGCATGTCACCCATTTAGATATCGCACCGGGGAGCATTGCAGGGGTGCGCTGGTGCAACTCAGTTGTGCAAAGTGCAACCCCTTTGAATATCTGGCCCTTAGAGTCAAGAACAAAGACATCTTTATTAAAACTGGTCTGAGATACTTGAAAATAGAATACAGATATTTGCTACACTCAAAAAAGGAAGATAAAGGGCTTCCCTGTGGGAAATCAATCAATCAATCAATCAATCGAGTCTTTATTTAACCAGGCGTTCATCGTTGAGCAGAAGCTCATTTGCAAGATGGACCTGGGTGGAGCATGAACAATTGTATATACAGGTCAACATAGGTATTTACAAGGCAATACAGATAATACTCTTTACAGAGAGGAAGAAAAAGAAGTTCATATGCACATAGAATTATACAGATATTGTACAGATTACACGGTATTTACATACATAGAAGTGTCTATAGGAAGATAAAGCAGGTTATCTAAGGTTGCAGGAGGAAGTAACGGAAGAAAAAAAAAAAAAAAATATACACCAGGTAGAGGTGAAGGTAGGGGGAAGAGAGGGAGAGAGTAGGGGAGAAAGGCTAGGAGGGCACGTGCACAGAAAAGGAGTTGGTAAAGCTGGATGTAGAAAGGTGGATGGAGAAAAAGGTATGTAGAGCCCAGGATTGAATGCTATAGCACGGGCATGGTAGGATGTCACAACCCAGGGTAGTGAGCTCCTATCCGAGGTTAGGAAAGGAAGAATAAGGGGATGGATGAGCCTAGTGTTGATAAGACAGGGGGATAAGAGAGAGAACAATTAGGCTGGTGAGGAGCAAGCTGGGGGGCAGTACTTAAAATTGGGTCTAGGCGGCTATATACCAGTGCAGACACCGGCATGGGTCTGAGTGGGTGAAGCAGTTACATACTTCTCTGATTATCGGAATAAAGCATCTTGAAAGCATTTATACCAATTAGAGTGCTTAATTTGAGGGTTTTTGTAGATCGTTCCATAAGGTAGGTAGCCGCAGGCTTATGGCTGCCTGCCGAGCGGGATTTGCTTTGGGTACTTTAGTGTAATAGCTGAGTAACTTACGTATTTCCCAATTATACTCAGGGAAGACAGCAGGAGATATAGTAAGGCAGCTTATTAGAGATGGCTCTATAGGTCCAGAGAGCGCCATTTCTGTGGCGCCTGAACTTTAGTGATGTCCATCCCACTGCCGCATATAGGGTGCAGTGATGTGTGTCGAAGGGAGTCCCGTTATAAACCTCAGTGCTCGATGGTAGAGTGTGTCCAGTTTAGCCATGTAAGAGTTGGGGCATTGGCTGTAGAAGTCAGCGTAATCAACCAATGATAGGAAATGGATTGGACCAGTTGTTTCTTGGCATCTCTGGTGAGAAATTGGCTGATTCTAAAAACAGTCCAAGCCTTTGCCAAGTCGTTTTAGCAAGTCCTCGATATGTTCAATGAAGGAGAGTCTTTGGTCTATCAAACTCCCAGATACTTGAATTTTGTAACAAATTCTAGTTTTCACCTAGAACTGTGGTAATTTGGGAACTGTCCCACTGGACACAGGGTTAGCTGTACGGATAAAGGAGAGAGGACCATCGCTTTTTTTTTTGGCATTAAGGAGTAGCTTTTTTTGGAGGAGTTGGCTTTGCAAAGGTTGAATTCTGACTGTAGGTCATTGCAGGCAGCTTCAGGTGTTGGGCGACTCACATAGAGAACTGCATCATCTGCAAACAGATGGATGTTGGCTTCTTTATACAGTAGTCGATGTTATTAATGTAGATTGCAAAAGTATGGGCCTAATATAGAACCTTGAGGTACCCTCTTGCAGAGTTTTAAGGGGACAGGCCTCCTTCGGCTTTAACTTTGAAGGCGCCCTGTAAGATAAATCAGTGAACCAACGGAGAGAGGAGGGGTCCACACCCATGGTTTGAAGGGTGGAGAGGACAGACTATGGTCGATGGTGTTGAAAGCCTTGCTTAGATCAAGGAAAACAGCACAAATAAAGTTTTTGCTCTCAAGATTACGCTGCCAGTCATTAGTAACTTTGGCGAGGGCTGAGATAGTGCTATGTTTAGCTCTGAATCCGGACTGCATAGGATTTAGCAGTTCCCTAGACTCAAGGTGAGTCCTCAGCTGTGCATTTATAATTTTCTCTAGGAGCTTGGACAGGACCGGAAGGAGGGAAATTGGCCTGTAGTTACAGGAAAACCTTCAAGAAGCAATAAGGACTAAGGATAGGTCCACTTTTTGAGCGCTGGTGGCACACGGTACTACAGACAATAACATAAAATGTAATAATCCAGGTTAATACAGTATAACTGCCAGTGAATGGATCTCCCAAGATATTTTTCCCCCTAGATGACAAATCAATGCAGGGATCTTCCTCAGATAATAATGAAATTAACTCATTATACTGCCCACAGAACTGTGGGGACATGGTCACTTGGCCCCCTTTTGGGAAAAATTAGGTCAGTGCAGCAATTAGGGCACAACACAGAAATAAAGCTGCCAGGGCGGATGCTTTACCTGCAGCAGTTTGCCTAGAAAACCCTAAAGACTAGGCGATAATCTTTGCCGCTGTCTTCACGCACGTAGAAAAAAATTTAATAATTTCAGCTGGCTGGAATATTGGTATAATTATACACTTATTCAAAAAAGGGAATGCTTCAGACCCTGCATGCTATATGCCTATTACCTTAGCTTTCATAGCTTTAAAAAATGTTTTGAGATTAATTTTGCAAAGATTAGAAGACGATAATACAAAACAATCACAATTCTAAATTTCATTGTGGCTTCCAAAAAAATGATTCTCCATTAGATCTGATATTCACATTGAACTACATCATTGACAAATATGTCAGACTTAAGTCTAGAAAGTTTGATATTTGTTTCATAGACATCAAGTCTGCTTTTGATTCAATTAACAGAGAAATTCTTTGAAAAAAATGTAAAGTACTTAACACTGAAGAAAGGTTATTAGCGGTTTTACATCTTCTGCATGAGATCATCCAGGCTAGAATAAGATCCAACAGGAACAGCACATTAACAGACCCAATAGACATTACTAGATGAGTCAAACAAGGATGTCTCCTAGCTCCCTGCTTATTCAACCTATATATCAACAGCCTAATAACCAACCTTGTTAACGTAGACACATCTGCCCCCACAATTAACCATGAGGAGGTAAAAATTTGAATATGAACATACAAAAGAGCCAGCAGAGGAAGACCACCTGGTCTATAGCATCTGCTCGGTAATTGATGCAGGGTCTGGCCTTACAATTCATGCCAATGACCCTGCCCTCCCAACTATTCCTCCCTCTTCCCCCTTCTCCCCTACCTTGGTCCCAAGGGTCCCCTTTGTGTTTGTCTCTTGAATGCTACCACCGTCCTTGCTGATACCACCTCCTCTGGCAGCTCGTTCCAGGTGAACACCACCCACTCCATATAGAAATGCTTCCTTACACCCTTTCTGAACCTCCCCCCATCAATTTTAGAGTGTGTCCCTAGTGATGATATTGTCACTTATTTCAAAGAGAATCTCCCTTTTCACTCTGTTAATTCCATTAATGAACATGAAGGTCTGTATCATATCATCTCTCTTCCTCCTCTCATCCAGGGAGTACATCCCAAGGGCTCCCAGCCTCTCTTCATAGGACCTATCCTGTAAGCCCTCAATCATCTTGGTTGCTCTCTTCTGGACCTCCTCCAGCATGCTGATGTCCCTCTTAAGGTAAGGATGCAAGTACCTCACCACATATTCTAACTGTGGTCTTACCATCGACCTGTACAATAGTAAAATAACCTCACTCCACCTACTACAGAATCCCCTTGCAATACACTCCAGCATCCTGTTAGCCTCTACCACCACCTTTTTACACTGAGAGGTGTGTTTCAGGTCACTCGTAGTCACTATCCCTTGATCCTTTTCCTCTTCAGAAGCGGTTATCTAAGCCCCACCTATGTAATACTCTGTCCTAGGGTTCTTGGCCCTTATGTGCATCACCTTTCACTTTTTGGCATTGAAATTAAGTTACCAGATTCCTGACCATCTCTCTAGTCTGGCGAGGTCCTACCTCAGGTCCTGTATCCCCACCTTGGTGTCCACTCTCCCACAGAGTTTGGTGTTGTCCACAAACAGCCATGTTTTGCCTTTAATGCCTTCTCCAATGTTACTTATGAAGACATTGAACAACACAGACCCCAGCACCAATCCCTGCTGGACCCCACTGGTCACCTCCTTGGTGCTGGAGAACTCACCCCAACCACTACTCTCTGAGTTCTATCACTCAACCAGTTCTCAACCCATCTTACCATATTCACCCCCACCCCTAGATCCCTCAGCTTCATTATCAAACTTTTGTGTGGTACAGAATTGAAGGCCTTGCTAAAGTCCAGGTATATGATCTCCACGGCCTTGCATTTGTTCACTGCCCTCATGATCCAATCGAAGAACTCAGTCAGGTTAGTTTGACACAATCTGCCTGCCACAGACCCATGCTGCCTTTCATCCAGTAGACCATTCTCCTCTGTGTACCTCACCAGTCTTTCCTTTAGTATGGTCTCCATGAGTTTACATACTATGAAGGTCAGGCTGACTGACCTAGAGTTACCTGGGTCATACTTGGGTCTGGTCTTGTGGAGTGGCTCCTCATATGCCATTCTCCACTCCAGTGGCACCACTCCCGACTCCAGAGATCTATTAAAAAGAACAGCCAGTGGGCCCACCAGATCCTCCACTAACTCCTTCAGCACCCTGGGGTGCATTTTGTCTGGCCCTGGAGATTTGTCCACCCTCAGGGCCATTAGCTCCTCCCTCAATCTTCCAATCCTGATCACCCCAATGGCTTCCCCCATTCCCTCTCTCCTTCTCCCTGCCTGTGGCACAAGTCCATCCTTTTCCTTTGTAAAGATGGAGCAGAAGTATTTGTTTAATACCTCTGCTTTGCTCCCATCTTCATCAACCCAACCATCCCCATTATTCAGCCTAACAATGTTGTCCTTCTTATCCCTCCTTTGGCTTATGTATCAAAAAAGGCCTATTCCCCATTCTTTATTCCTTCGGCTGCTTGGAGCTCTTCCTGTGCCTTTGCCTGCTGCACTTCCATTCTTGCCACCTTAGCTAGCCTCTGGTATTCCTCATCATCCTCTTCCTTTGCTGTTCTTTTGAATTCTTCTACAGGCTGCCCTCTTTTCACTTACCACTTTGGCCACCTCCCCATTAAACCAGCTTGGTGGTCTGTCTTCAGTTTCTTCCCCCTCATTTTGATACAACAGTTTGTGGCCTTCTGAATGGCCCCCTCAATGATGGTCCATAATTGGTACACCGCCATGCCCTCCTCCATGCTCTCCAGGTTATCACTTAGAACTTCTCTCATCTTTTTAAAATTTGCTCTCCTAAAATCCAACGTTCTGGTCTTAGTGAGTCTTAGTTTAATGTACGTGGATGATGCAATGTTGCTTTCTCTAACCCCCTTGGATTTAAAAAGAGGGATCGCTAGCACTATGAATCATCTAAAAGCATTAAATTTAGAGCTCAATGTGGAAAATACCAAGATTCTTGTCTTTGGTGAGAAAGCCAATAAAAAGAAAGAAATGTGGTATATTAATGGAGAAAGTTTTGAGGAGCTCTCAGAATTTTGTTATGTAGGTGTTAATTTTGATAAAACTCTAACATGGAATACTTGCTTAAAAATACAAAAGAATCAACAGACAAAATTTGCTTGGGAATTATGAGTTTTGGAAAAAGAAATTGTAGACAAGACCTTTAAGAATCTGCACAAGGCATATGAGGCTAAAGTCTTAAACCAACTATTATATGGGTGCAAAATATAGGGTATTAATAAGCATATGAATAATTTAGATAATATTCAAAACTTTTTTATTAAACATTCCCTCGATCTTCCAATAGACATGACATCTACCTTCCTGAGACTGGAAGCACAAATACCATCCTTGGAATATAATGTGATCAATATAGCTGTTATTTTTTTTTTTTTTCGTCTTTATCCTCCTTTCCTACCCCCGGTGCCCCCTCCTTCCATCTGCTCATGTCCCCCGCCACCTACCTTAGGGATCTGCCCCTAGAGTGCCCTTCCTCCTCTCCCTGGCACATTGGGGTCTGTCCTGTAGGTGGTCGGGTAGACTTAGAGCGAGGACTTCATCTAGGGCGGAGGTGTTTTTCGATTTTCTCCCCATGCGCCCCGTCCCTGGGGCGTCTTGCACTGGGACGTATGTCCCGAGTGGCGGCGATGCTGATGCATGCCAGCCCTCATGTGCCATGGCGTCCCCCTCCCGGCTCCGGCCAGCGAAGCCGCCTCCATCCTTCCCTGCACCGGTTACTTCCACCCGGCTATGGAAAAGGATGCAGAAACACTAAGAGCATTCTTGGTCACCCACCCCAGGGGAGGCATCCATTGGGACGCTCGATCCTCCCTCCCCCACTGACCCCCGGCCGCCCGAGTCCGTTCCCGAACCTGGGCGGCCGGCGTAGCGCGAGGTGTGGCGTCCAGCGCCTCAACCCTCAGCGCCACTGGGCCGGACAGTATAGCTGTTATGTTATTAAAATGAATTTTGTTTATGGAAAATACCAGATTGCCCAAAATGTGCTGGAGAGATTCCAGTTTTAAGCTCTTTAATAATTGGTTTGCATCCTTCAATAAAACTCTGGTGCGCCATGGACTATATAATATCTGGCTTTTCCCA
The DNA here is from genome assembly GCA_016271365.2 of Neoceratodus forsteri. NCBI lineage: Eukaryota > Metazoa > Chordata > Ceratodontiformes > Ceratodontidae > Neoceratodus > Neoceratodus forsteri. The sequence goes on along the minus strand of CM028137.1, from coordinate 419,457,738 downwards.
AATAGATATTTAGATGGGAATTATCTCAGGGAAGTCTCACAGAGAATTAAAGATGTTTTAGCATAAAAAAAAACATGGAAAGAATTCATAACATGGACAAGCTTGGAATTTACTCAGACATTTTGGGTGACGGTGAGTATTTTAACTACTTGCATTTTGGCAGAAAAAAAAGAACACTGAAAGTCCCTAGCAAATTTTAGATATGGCTTGCTACTTGACCATTTCCCCAATATTAAATCCAATTATGGTCCATTCTTTATGAGTAAATATCTGTGTAACTATACTCAGTTTATTTCGCTGGAACACCTGTGTCTAGATTGTCCAGCCTTTACTGAAGAGACAGAAAAATGGCTAATTCCCATTCTTACCAGAGGAAAAAAGGTCATGTCACTAATGTAAAAAACTAAAACAAAAACCCAGAAGAAGAGTACACAACAGCAGGAGAGGTACTAACAACAACAGAAATTGAAAGGGACCTGGGGATAGTCATATCAGATGACCTAAAGGTGGGTAAGCAATGTGAAAAGTCGGTAAGAAGAGCCAGGGGGATACTGGGATGCATAGGAAGGGGCATCATAAGTAGAAAAAGGGAAGTGGTTATCCCTCTATACAGACAGTTGGTGAGACCCCATCTGGAGTACTGTGTGCAGTTTTGGAGACCTCATCTATGCAAGGACATAGACAGGATGGAAGCAGTCCAGAGGAGGGCAACTAAAATAGTGCAGGGTCTGCAGCAGAAACCATATGAAGAGAGACTGAGAGAGCTTAATATGTATACTCTTGATGAAAGGAGAGATGGGGGGACATGATAGAAACTTTCAAGTACCTCAAGGGAATCAACAAAGTCCAGGATGGTAGCATCTTTCAGAAAAACAGATGTGTAAGAACAAGGGGGCACAATTTAAAGATAGAGAGGGGACAGCTCAGGGGTAATGTGAGGAATTTTTTTTTCGCAGAGAGAGTGATGGATACATGGAACCGCCTTCCTGAGGAGGTCATTGGGTCTAAAACAGTGGGGGTATTCAAATATGCATGGGACAGACATAAGGCAATTATAGTGGGGGGTTGCAGGAAGTAGGCTGTTGGTTAACTAGAATCTGTAGCTTATCCACTAGGTAGGGAAATGGGCAGACTGGGTGAGCCAAGTGGTCCTTATCTGCTGTCAAAGTCTATGTTTCTATGTTTCTATTTTTTTTTGTTTTTCTAAATCCAGCAATATTTACGCTGTTGCATTGTTCGGTCACAGCGTGTTGATGAAGTTACTGCAAATTAAGTAATATCAAAGAACTGTTGCCTGAGATAGATAATGTTTATTTTAGCTGAACATCGATAGCTATTTTTGTATTTATACTAAGACAATTATTTCATGCTGTGGTGATAGGGATAAATATTATACACTTTTAATTTTTCATGGATGTCATAACTTAGTGTGTTTTTAAATTGTTGTTGTGCATATGAAAATCTTTGTATTTGATATATGTCTCTCTCAAATAAATAAATCTGAACCTGAACCTATCCCTACCAAGAAGGAGATCATGGTGCATCTGCACTAGGGTGGTTTCTGTTCTATGATGAGGCCATAAACCAGGTTGGATGGACTTGTAGCTATCACATCTTTCCAGGTGCTGTACCAGTTGCAACACCAAACCCATCTCAATCAACTTCCTGAGAAAAGAAAGGTTCAAGACAGGTCTGTAATTGGAGAGATCATCTGGGTCCAAAGAAGCTTTCTTGAGGAGAGGCCTCACCATTGCTTTTTTAAGGGCAGATGGAGAGACACCCTCTTGAAGGGAACACCTGATGATCTCAACCACAACTGGACAGAGCGAATCCCAGCACTCTGGAAGAAGTCTGATCAGCCCAGAGTCCAATGCACAGAAAGTGGGTCACAAGCTAGTGAGCACCTAAGAGATGTTATCCACTGAGACTGGCTCGAACACATCCTACAGAGATGGACAGACTAAGGTTCACAAAGAATGAACACTGTCAGCTGATGACAGGCTGATGGGGAGATCACAGAAAGACACCTTTTCTAAAAATAACCAGTTAAACTCCTCACATTGTTCATGAGAAAAAGCTGTACAAGACTGTAGACAGACTAGATTTATTAGTCTGTCAACAGTGTTGAAGAGATGAGCTGTCCAGTTCCTCTGAGCAGCAATCATCCGTGACAGGAATGCTGTCTTTTTCAGGGTGACTGCCTGCTGATACTCACCATAGTGAGTGCTCAGTGGCAATTTGTCCTCCTGCAAGCAGGACCTTTGCCAAAAATGCTCCAGCCTCTGCCCCTTAGTTTTCATCTTCATCAGGTCTGCATCGTACCAGGGTGGCCTAAGGCACAAAGTCAAGAGGCATACACAGACTAGCGCTAGGGAGTCAAAAGCAGAATAGAGAGCTACATTATAACCCTTTACAGCTGCCTCCGTTCTCATTACACAAGTCATCTGCATACTTGAGATATCAAGTACTGCCAGGATATTCTGAGGCACTAGATTTTTAAAAGAGCGGTACCTGACCATCTTCACAGGGTTGTTTAAATGGTAAGCCCCACAGAGAACCTGAATGACATGGTGATCCAACCAAATGACCAGATCGACCTTGACAATACTAATGTCAAGACCTATTGAGAAGGCCAGATCCAAGGCATGGCTGTGTTGATGGGTCCTGTTGGCAACTGCCTGCATTACATATAGAAACATAGAAACATAGAAGTTGACGGCAGATAAGGACCGCAAGGCCCATCCAGTCTGCCCATTTCTTTTTCTACCTTATAAATGTGCCATTGGCCTTTGCTCTGTCAGTGACCTATCTATTCATAGTCATTTGTAATGCTCCCTTATGCCTATCCCATGCCTGTTTGAAGCCCTGCACTGTATTAAACCCCGTGATGACATTACCTGGAGGAACTGCATACCTAAGGGAGATGTTTCATGTCTGACTCAAGCATTGAAATTTCCCATAATGAAAAACCTGGGCAACTCCAACACCAGGTCAGCCATGAAGGACTCCAGTTCCTGCAGAAATTTTTGCCCACAACCAGCAGGATGGTAAATGAGCACCATCCTGCAGCTTGTGCCCAGTCCACCCTTTATGGGCATGCATTCAAACAATCAAGTGTGTCCCAAGGGGTATGCTGTCAGCTGCAGAGTGGATCTATAGCTACCCCCCTTTGCTTCTGTCTAGGGCAATGCACCATGGAGAAAAATGGAGTAATAAATGACTTGAGCACAGGACCCAAGTCATCCCCCTACCAGGTCTCTGTGGTGCATACTAGGTCAGCAGAAGAGTCCACAATGAATGCCTCAATTAGGGCTGTTTTGTTCTTGAGCAACCTAGTGTTACAAAGAACTAACATACGTGGAGAAGCCAAGTTGACTGGTCATTTAGCCGCCTGTTGAGAGAAAAACTCAGAAGCCCGAGGACCAGGAATAAGGCAAGGAGGACCCCATTCCAAATAATGTCTGCTCCCCTGGGTGCATCCTTGATGCCACACTCCTGATCCTACCCCGCTAAAATCCACCTGTGGAGCAGGTCTACATTGTCAGCAGCACCCCCAGAGAAGCCCAAACCTCCTACAGTGGTTGAGCATAGCTGCAGGCAAGATACAAGGGGACTCCTGAAAGAGATATCACTCTCATAGCTGTTCTGCTAAGTAGATGAAAAAAGGCCAGGCTAAACACATAAAAAAAGAAAATACCTCAGCAATAGAAGTAAAAAAAAAACCTCACCGCCTACCCACAAAGCTGACTACCCTTAAACCATGAAAGTAACCCAGCAATCAAATAACATTCATACACCAGACAATGATAATGCCTACACATCCCCCACCCCAATATACTCCAACATAAAACTGTCTAAAATTCCCACAAAGCCAGATATGAGACAGTGATGTAGTCATTTATATATACAGAGCAGAATGAGCAATAATAACAAGGAATCTCTCTGCTCTCACCAGGGAGGTCCACGTCCGAACAGCTTAAATTGCCTCACTGGCAGCTCTCTCACAGCCACTGTAAGAGCAAACAATTCAGATGGTAGCAGTTTGGAGTCCTAAAACCAACAGAAAATCTGAGCCAAAATGTATGTTAAGTTCCAAATGTCACATGAACAAAGCAGCAGGTGTATTTTAATGATCATCAAGCTGCAAACAGAGAAGTAAACCAAACAAACTGGCAGGTTCACAATGAAAAATGAAAGATAAAAGACAGAGGACAATGCTCTGTCACCGCGGACCCAAGGTGCCAAACCCAGTTTAAAAAATCCAGTTGTAGTTATTTGGTCTGTTAACAATGGGAAAGAAATATGTTCTCACCACTGTTTCTCTCCACCAGAGTTCATTGAAAACTTGCTGCAAAAGATAAAAAAAGTCCAGGCAGGCGACAAAATCCTGTAGGAAAAAACTTCAGGGATACTCTTCAGTAGGGCTTCTGCTGGAACAGGAAGTTATCGTGAACCATCAGGTCTATTAGAGGGAGGGTCAACCAGGAACAGGATATGATTGCCAAAGAACAGTACCAAAGCTCCTCTGAGCAAAAACTTAAACATATATCAAAATAGCAAGTACCAGTCAACAGACAGTACAGTCAAGAAGCAGATGGAATTCAGCAGAGCTAAGTGCTGTTAGCCGAGTTACGCGCTGTTAACTGACTTAAGTGCTGTTAACTGGAACACTGAGCACTGTACAAACCAAACCAAAATGCTGGGTAACCAAATAAATCCATGCACCACCACCACAAGCAACAAGCGATGAGGCACAACGCTGTATGAAGGAATGTTTGTGAGTAAGACACCCGAACAGCCATACAGAACTAAAAGCTTGGAAGCTGCTACATAGACTATTGGTAAAACAACAGTAAAATAAAGTGGCAGCATAAAATAAATATTCAAACAAAATAAAATAGTAAAACAATAAAACAGGGCTACTAAGCTCAGCTGTGAACGTCAGAGCCCAGAACAGCATGGCCGCCATCTTGGACATACAGCATCTCAGAACTGACATTAATGACCTTGAATGTGTGAGGAAATAAATCAAACTCATTAAGAACTTTTTAGTACATTAATACTAATATGTGCAGTTTTACAACTAACTAGTAGTTACTGTATTACAGCAGTGCCTCACTGGTTCATTTACCTCTGCCTGCATGCCCACCTATTTTTAAACTGTTTGGGGTATGACTGAGATTGCCAAAAATAACATGGTAATTGTGCCCTGCTATGGTGGATGTAGTGGAAAAATAACACGGGGTCAAGGCTTCAGTTAACTCTATTTTGGAAGTAGTTGACTTCCAAAAACAAGGCAAAAACTTCCAAAATAAAGAGGGTGGGAGTCATTGACTTCCAAATGTAAAACCAGCTTCCAAAATAACAGGCTTGGAAGTCAGGAATTATGGATTTTTCTGAAAGAAACTGTATTTTAGCATTAATGTATTATATTAACATCCATAAGTTTCTCCTTCCTAGAATACTGACTTCCAGAGGTGGGATTCTGGAAGTATTTTGACTTCCAAAAAATTGGAATGACTTCCAGATTTCAACTCCTAGAAGTTTTAGACTTCCACTGAAAATATATTAACTGAACCCCTGCATGGGGTATGAAAAATGTTACACAGCTGCCATGGCATTTGATCAATGATGGAGAGGGGGCTGTTAGTGCTAGGGCGAGTCTGATTTAAAATGAGCACAGAAGAGATAATTTCTATACTACTCCAAAGTATAGCAGTGATTTTCTTCTCTTGCACTGTTGAAGTAAGGAATGGGTATTTTTATGACTTTTGGTGTTCAGGTCTTGGGGGTTTTCTCAGCAGTTTAGCAAGGAAAAAAAATGTCTGCCAAATTATTTTTTCACATCTCATACCAATACATTTGATCTGTGAGATGGTTAAGAAGCAGAATTGTGCTGTTTTAATGCACAGCCACTTGATTGGTTTTAGCCAATTAAGTGTATGGCATTTTTAGACCCATGTTATAAACATTTACATACAGCTTATGATTATCATTATTACAGGTTCAATATGTGAGTTAAGGAGAAAGTCTGCTGGACCAGACCAGAGGGGAGGATGCCATAACCACTATAGCTGACTGCTGGGAGACCTCAGGGTTAACCTCTCTAAACCTTATGAGGAGGCCAACCTAGGTTGCCTAAAGTTGTGCTACACTGGGTACTAGGGCATGAAAGTGGTGTGGTGCCTCCACCTGGTGTATCAATATGGGTACCCAGATGCAGATATTCAAGGGTATTACCTCCCAGGAAATAGTACATTGTGTATAACCTGCCCATACAGTTACACCTCAAAGCAAGAATGTGTTTCTTTGAATCTGCTTTGCTGCATATTAAGGTAAGGCTGCCAGTTTGGGGAGGCAAAGGCGTATTTCTTCACAGCTGAAAATAAGGATAATGTTGCATTTTCCTGCAGGTGAGCTGGGCACTAATGAAAGTGAGGATTTCTATTTTTAGTTATTTTATGCATTTGCGTCTGGCTGTTGCTCTATTTGAAATCAACACGAGCCCCTCTGATCATATTATATCTAACTGCTGGGGTTGTTCTGCATAAAAAGTTTGTTTTTATTGCAGCCTATGTTTGTCTGTAGGCAGAGGTGTAGTGAGGATGTATTTATTTCTGGTGAAAGGCGCGAGACTAACAGTAACACCCTATGTTTAGCTACAGGGAAAGAGATGGTGCAGGATGTTACAATGCAGACTTCCCCACAGTGTGATGTATGTATTTCTGGTGAAAGGTGAGGGACTGACAGTAACACCTTATGTTTAGCTACAGGGAGAGAGATGGTGCAGGATGTTATAGTGCAGACTTTCCCATAGTATGATGTATGTAGTGCTGGTGAAAGGTGAGGGACTGACAGTAACACCCTATGTTTAGCTACAGGGAAAGAGATGGTGCAGGATGTTACAGTGCAGACTTCCCCACAGTGTGATGTATATAGTGCTGGTGAAAGGTGAGGGACTGACAGCACTGGAGACTGAAGCTGGATGTTTGTCTGTAAGCAAAGGTGTAGAGAGGACAGGTACAGCGCAGACTTAGAGAAAGGGAAAACTGGTTAACCAGCAAAAGCACACTAAACCTAAGTTGTTTCCTGGTATGACCTGGGAGCACAAAGAAGTTGAGTAACTTGTTTAGGGTCACACAGTATGCAAGTTGGGGCTGTGGATTAACACCGAGGTCTCCAGGTTTGTAGGTCAGTGTCCTTAACCCCTATGCTATACTGACTCCAACATAAGACTTAATCACTCTGACGTTTATATGTTGCCAGTAAAAGGTGGGGGGCTAGCAGCACTGAAGACTGAAGCCCTATATTTATATAGAGAGACAGTTCCATCAAGCACAGGGTAAGCCAAGGCTCCCCCATAGTGTGGCATAGTTAATGCTGGTGAAAGGTGAGGGACTAACCGCTCTGGTGACTGAAGCCCTCTGTTTACCCAGAATGTCAGGCATCATGCATGTCTACACAAATTTGTGATAAACTATTGTTCACTATATGTAGAATATCTTTTATTTACTTGGTATTTTCTCCCGTGTATTGTATTATAAAACTTGCATGTCTCAGTGGGCCTACCTGGTCATCAAAATTTAAATAAAATCTATACATGCATACAGACATATATACATACGAACATATGAAAACGCCAGCAGAAACAGGCATCATGGTCTATCGAGTCTGCTCGATTGTGCAGCTAGCCCTCAACTTGCAGCTGTCCCACCCATCTCCCCCTTACCATCTTTAACTCCCCTCACTCTGTACCACCCCTTTTTAAAACTGTCCAGCATTCTACGGGATACCACTCCTCAAGCAGAGTATTCCATTTCTTTACCATCTGTTCTGTGGAAAAAAATGTCTCCTGATTTCCCTCCTGAACCTTCCCCCCCTCCAGTCTCAGGTGGTACCCCCTCGTATCCCTCCCTCTTCTCATATGGAAAATCCCTTCTGTATTAGTCCTGTTTATCCTCTTTAGGTATTTAAAGGTTTCCTTCACATCCCCCATCCCTTCTCTCCTCCAGGGAGTTACATAAATAACTAAAAGAATAAAGTGTTCCCCCTCTGTAATGTATTTAATGCTTGTGAAAAGTGAGGGACTGGTCACTTACAGCACTGGAGATTGAAGCTCCCTATTTGTTTATAGGGCCATGAACAGGGCAAGTACATTGCTAATTTAATCACTCTTTTGAATTATTTCATTCTGGTGAAAAGAGTGAAACTAACAACACTGGAGACTAAAGCCCTCTGTTTACCCAGCCATACAGCTGCCATGCAGGTGTGTCTACTGTGTAATGCATTTAATGTTGATGAAAGGCAAAGGCCTGACAGCACTTGTTATACTTATGTTAGTACTGGATATTAGATTATGCCACTTACTGACCTGTTAGAATTGATATGGCTTTTACATACTGTCATGGTACTGTTTTAACCATGTTTATTTGTGTACCTTTACTGCCTAATTTTTAACTTTTTACATCCCGTTCCTTCCAAACACACCTGGAAATAAGTTTCAGTTCTGTGTGCCATCCTAATCAAATATTATAACTAAAGATACAAACTACAAGAAATGTTGCAGCGTTTTCTCTGCCGGTGAAGATCTGGCAAAGTCATGAACTTCACCCTTCACAAAGATCTCACAAAGTGACACCACATCACTGAATTTAGGGCATAGTGTATTCTGAAAAACTGCAAAAGGTGCTTTGCTAGCAAAAGCAGCTCTGCCTTATAAGGAGCGAATAGCTAAGCAGGGCCAGTGGTGTATAAAAGTCTGAAAAGAAGTGTTCTGCACTGAAATGTTTGTATTATTATTGCTAATATTGCTATGACTTATATAATTTAAAGCAGCACTGCATCACAGCAGTGAACATTTTGACCTATATGTTCTATGGCTCTGGGTGGAGCCTGCAGTCATTTTGTGATTGCTTTGAAGGACGAGCGATTGTGGCATGCTTCTGTTGGAATATAGGAAGTATTCCTCTGAAACTCCAAAAGAGCTTGAAACAGTCCACCATGCTTGCTCGCTACAGAGCTACAGCCACACTATTTTGGCCGCTACTTCCGCATTCTGGACAAGAACTGTGCCACCATCTTGAGAATTACAGTATGCCATTCAATGTAACTATGCATGTGCAGTTCCGTCACTGTCGCCATCTTGGGGATGGCATTTAGCGGCACTCATACCTCGAAGATTCTTCAAGTTTGCCACAGCCATATTGGCTCTGGCCAGAGTTTGTTGCATTTGGAGAAAGCTTCCCACCACTTAAAGTATATTTGGTTTATAACATGCCCCCACCCTCAAAAACCTGCTAATTTTGCACAAGTTGATGCTATGAAATATGAAATGTCAAATGCAGTTTTGCACAGTGACTGTTACTATCTCATTTTTACTACCTTACTTTCATGTTAAATTATGGCTTAATATGCCTTAAATGAAAAGGAAAACCGAAAATGGGGCAGTATAGCCTACAGGTTAGAGTAACGAGCTGTGAATGAGCTTGGTACATCCAGCAGACGTGGGTTTGAGTCTCATAATCTCCACTTACATTCTGTATGACTCTGAGTAAGTTACTTAACCTCCCCAGTGCTCCCAGGTCATCCCTGAAAACAGGCACTTGTGCCTACTGGGCCTTACCCAGTTACCATAGAATTAAAAAAATGAAATAAAACTACAAATGAACATATTAAAGACTGCAAGCCATGTGTTTTCATTTGCGTTTGTTATTCGACAAATACTGTCATCAACTAATTAGTATTCAATCAAACACTAAAAAGTACCATTCGTCCCATCCCTAGTTCAAACAACTCATTTATTGAAAAGGGGAGGGTACGAAAAGAACAAGGGGACAGTAGGGAAAATGGGAGAAAAGGGTAGCAGTAATATCCTTATTCTCGATTCGATAACAACAATATCCTCACATACAAACAGAGGTGAGAAAGAATAAGTGCCTCAGCTGGAGTTTGAACCCAGGCCACCTGAAATATCATTATGATTGCGCTAATCAGCTGCACCACTGAGACAACTGGAACCTGGGCCATCCCCGAGCACATTACTCTTTGTCAAATGCACAACCCAATGACAACACAAATATTTCCTTCTAACAATCACACAGGAGTGTGGTGTGCATATTTTATGGAACATATACAAACAGAGGTGAGAAGTAATAAGTGCCACAGTTGGGACTTGAACCCAGGCCTCCCAGAATACCATTCCAATGGTGCTAACCAGCTGCGCTACTGAGAGAACTAGAACCTAAGCCGTCCCCGAGCACATTGCTCTTTCTCAAATGTACAACCCAATGGCAACACAAATATTTATGTCTAACTATCACAAAGGAGTGTGGTGTGCATATTTTATGCAAGTTATACAAAAACAAACAAAACACAAAAGCAAACTTTTGCTATCATTTTCTTCCTTATAGTTACTCTGACCAGGTTATAAACCCAGCAACTTATCTTGAATGGATATCATTAACTGCAGGTACTGCGGAACACTTTTCAGAAGGGCAGTTTTACAGGATTTAGGGCACTGTCCTACATGCTGGGCCACTGGAGATCTAAGGGCTCAGCTCTAGGCAGCATGGGCAGAGATTGCACGCCTCAAATTGCATATTAAAGAGGAAATATATTGCAAGAACTGCCCACAATTTCCCCAACATCCAACAGAAGCACCTCGACCTCAGAGGGTAGTTGGTCTGGGAGGTTGGCAGGTGGTTAGGAGGGGCAAATCGGGTGCCCCATCACTCAGTGCTCTCCAACATATTACCTCCATAAAGCATATCAAAACTACAAACAGGTATCTGCCTCTATCTCTGAAATCAAACAAAGGGGCAGAGGACACTGCAGAGCAGGACACTGCAGCACAGGAGCTAGCACAACAAAACTCGCCCAAAACAGGAACCAAAACAAAAAAAGCAAAAAGGAAATCTAAAAAACTTCTGATCATAGGAGACTCCATGATTCGGGGAGATGATACCTATCTCCAGCCAAGGGTAATGGTCAGATGTCTCCCAGGTACATCAGCATGGAGAGACACTGACCACATTGCTAAAATTGTTCAGGAAGCAGGAGAAAAAATTGACATCCTGGTACACATAGGGACTAACGATCTCACCAGCCAGTCAGTTGTGGAGACCAAGGAACACCTGACCAGGCTTGGTGACAAACTATCATCCATTTTGTCCGGCATCTCCTTCTCTGAGATCTTGCCAGTCTGGGAGTGGGGGGAGCAGATGGACGGACGTTCAGAGAAGGGGAGATAGGGGAGTTAAACATGTGGCTCAAGGGCTGGTGCTAGGAAAAAGGACACAAATTTGTAGGGGATTGGCAACAATTATGGGAGCAAAAGTTCTTAAAATTTGATGGACTGCATCTAACTAAGGAGGGAGTCAGTGCATTGGGGCAGAAGTTTGATGTCTTTGCAGAATATTTAAACTAGCAAATGGGGAGAGGGGTGCAGCACCTCATACGTCGAATGGGAAGAACACCCTTCCCCCTCAGATAGTGGTCAAACAGGAGTTCAGCATGTTTGTAGTTCATTTGCATCACCAGGTAATGAAAAAGGTCCAGCTCCCCATACGATGCATAGGGGAAATGCCAGACCTCGCCCAACAACTAACACATCAAAATCTGGCCAATGGAAAATCATGTGCACAAATGCTCTCAGTCTGGGAAACAAAATACCAGACCTGCAGGCAATAATGACAGAGGCTAAACTGGACATAGTAGCAATTCACAAGACGTGGTTTACCAGTAACTACATTTGGGAGACTTCAGTACCTGGCTATGTACTGTTCAGAAGAGACCGAGATGCAAAAAGGGAGGTAGAGTGGCCCTGTATGCCAATGAAAATATCAAAGCTACAGAAATTCAGAATACACATAAGGAGCCAGAAGAATTGTGGGTCACCCTGGAAACAGAAAATGGGACAGCCGTATGAACTGGGGTTGTCTACAGGCCTCCAGATCAGGGGGAGGACATAGACACATTACTGTTAGAAGATATACAAAACATGTCAGATAAAGGGGAGGTTCTGATAATAGGAGACTTCAACATGCCAGATACAGATTGGTCAATACCAGCAGGAACATCCACCAGAACTAGACACATGATAGATTCCCTGCAGGGGGAGGGCCTCAAACAACTGGTACAACAACCCACAAGAGACAGGGCTATCGTAGATCTAGTACTGACTAACAGGGAAAGGATCACAGATCTCCAGGTAGAAGGTCACCTGGAGGACAGTGACATCACATGCTATGGTTCAATTAGGCCACTAGAACTAAATCATCCCAATCCAAAGCAAAAATATGGGACCTCAGAGGAGCTGATTTTGATAAGATGGCCAACAGAATTAAGCTAGCCCTGGCAAAAAGAAATACAGTTGAGGGGATACAGGCAGAGTGGGCAAGCATTAAGCATGCAATACTTGATGCAACATCCCATTGTGTTAGAGAGAAAAGGAAGTGCAAAAGAAGAAGGAAACCACTTTGACTCTCAAAAACAGTAGCAGAAAAGGTCAGAGCTAAAAGGCTGGCCTTCAGGAAATATAAGAGAACACAGCGGAATGAAGATAGGGAGGCATACTAAACTTCCCTAAGGGAAGCAGGGAAGGCAGTAAGGCAGGCAAAGGTCCAAACCAAGGAAACACTAGCACAAACAGTAAAAGAAGGTGGCATGACTTTCTATAGATACATTAATGAAAGGAGAAGGTCCAGAGGGGGTATTGCTAAGATCAAAGGGGATAAGAGGGCATGTGAGGAGGAGGACCATGTAAAAGCATCTATCCTAAATAGATACTTCTGCTCAGTATTTACCAAAGAGAAGGCAGGGCAGGGCCCGCAGCTCAGCACCATGGACATGGGGGGGGGGAGGGAGGTGTGCACTAGTCCCTTCACAAAAGAAAGGTTCTTACAAAAGCTTGATAAGCTCAGGGTGGACAAGGCAGTGGGACCTGATGGCATACATCCCAGGGTACTAAAGGAGCTAAGGGTGGAACTAGCAGAGCCATTATCAGAACTGTTTAGTGAGTCTCTGAGCTCAGGAGAGGTCCCAGAAGACTGGAGAAGCCCTCATGTGATCCTGCTCCACAAGAGTGGTAGCAGGGAGGAGGCAGGGAACTACAGACCAGTCAGTTTTACCTCAGTAGTGGGCAAGATTATGGAGGCAATCCTTAAGGAAAGGATATGGTCAATACCTGGAATCCATAGGAGCACAGGATCCAAGACATCATGGGTTTACAAAAGGAAGGTCCTGTCAAACTAATCTCATAGATTTCTTTGACTGGGTAACCAGAGTGGTGGACCAAGGGGGGGCAGCTGATGTCGCCTACCTTGATTTCAGCAAAGCTTTTGATACTGTTCCACATAAAAGATTGATTAATAAGCTGGGTAGGCTTGGGGTGGGTCAGAAGTTGGTCAACTGGGTGGCAAGCTGGTTGATGGGCAGAAAACAGAGAGTGGTGGTAAATGGTATACAGTCAGAACAGATGCAAGTCACAAGTGGGGTACCTCAGGGATCAGTCCTGTGGTCAGTCCTCTTCAATATCTTCATCAGTGACATTGCAGATGGACTGGAGGGTAAGGTTTGTCTGTTTACAGATGACACCAACATCTGCAACAAAGTAAATGATCCAGATGGGGTGGGCAGAATGAGAAGGGATCTGGATAAACTAGCAAAATGGTCAAAAGAATGGCAACTGGGGACCTTCGGGGCTCAGTGGGCCTACCCGGTCACCAAAATGTAATAAATAAATAAGATCATGCACATAGGGAAGAGAAACCCTGAAGCCACCTATAGGCTGGGAGGGGAATTGCTGGCAGTCACAAGGGAAGAAAGAGACTTGGGCATCATCATCACCGATGACCTGAAATCATCCAAGCAGACCACTAAAGCAGTAGGTAAGGCTAGGGGGATGTTGAGGTGTATTAGCAGGGGTATCACAAGTCGGAAGAGGGAGGTAATAATCCCTCTTTACAAGACGCTGGTTAGGCCCCATCTGGAGTACTGCATGCAGTACTGGAGGCCACACCTTCACAAGGACATTAACTAAATTAAGGCAGTCCAGAGAAGGGCAATCAAAATGGTGCAGGGACTGCATCAGGAAACATATGAGGACAGATTAACGGAGCTCAATATGTATACCCTAGAGCAAAGATGGGAGAGAGGTGATATGATCGAAACATTCAAACACCTTAAGGGCATTAACAAGCTGAAAGAGTCTAACATGTTTCAATATAAGAAAAATTTGCAGGACAAGAGGACACAGCAGAAGATTAGATGGAAGCCGATTAAGGGGTAATGTGAGGAAGTTATTTTTCACAGAAAGGGTGGTGGATGCATGGGACAGCCTACCTCAAGAAGTGATGGATATGAATACAGTGCAGGGCTTCAAACAGGTATGGGATAGGCATAAGGGAGCAATACAGATGAGTATGAATAGATAGATCATTGACAGAGCGAAGACCAATGGCACATTCATAAGGTAGAAAAAGAAATGGGCAAACTGGATGGGCCTTGTGGTCCTTATCTGCCGTCAACTTCAATGTTTCTATATTTCAACACATACAAACAGAGGTGAGAAAGAATAAGCACCTCAGCTGGGACTTGAACCCAGGCCACCCGGAATACCATTCTGATTGCGCTAACCAGCTGCACCACTGAGACAGCTGGAACCTAGCTGTCCCCGAGCACATTACTCTTTCTCAAATGCACAACCCAATGGCAACACAAATATTTACTTCTAACAATCACACAGAACTGTAGTGTGCATATTTTATGGAACACATACAAACAGAGGTGAGAAAGAATAAGTGCCTCAGCTGGGAGCTGGTTAGCACAATCTGAATGGTATTCCGGGCGGCCTGGTTTCAAGTCCCAGCTGAAGCATTTATTCTTCCTCCACTCTGTTTGTATGTGTTCCATGAAATATTCACACCACACTCTTGTGTGATTGTTAGAAGTAAATATTTGTGTTGCCATTGGGTTGTGCATTTGAAAAAGAGTAACGTGCTCAGGGACAGTGCAGGTTCCAGTTGTTTCAGTGGTGCAGCTGGTTAGTGCAATCGGAGTGGTATTCTAGGTGGCCTGGGTTCAAGTCCCAGCTGAGGCACTTATAGAAACATAGAATTTGATGGCAGATAAGGACCGCTTGGCCCATCTAGTCTGCCTATTTCCCTACCTAATGGATAGACTGCAGATCCTAGTTAACCAACAGCCTACTTCCTCCTACTAGAATTGCCTTATGTCTGTCCCATGCATTCTTGAAATTCCCCCACTGTTTTTGACTCCACTACCTCCTCAGGATGCTGTTCCATGTATCCACAACCCTCTCCATGAAAAAATACTTCCCACGTTACCTCTGAGTCATCCCCCCCTCTATCTTCAAATTGTGCCCCCTTGTTCTTGCACATCTCTTTTTCTGAAAGATGCTACCCTCTTGGACTTTGTTGATTCCCTTGATGTACTTGAAAGTTTCTATCATGTCCCCCCTCTCCTCGAATGTGTACATATTAAGCTTCTTTAATCTCTCTTCGTATGTCTTCTGGTGCAGATCTTACACCATTTTAGTTGCCCTCCTCTGGATAGCCTCCATCCTGTCTCTGTTCTTGCAGAGTTGGGGTCTCCAGAATGGGATGCAGTACTCCAGATGGGATCTCACCAACTGGCAGTACAGAGGGACAACAACTTCCTGTTTTCTACTGGTGATACCTCTCCCTATGCATCACAGTATCCCAC
Source organism: Neoceratodus forsteri (assembly GCA_016271365.2). NCBI lineage: Eukaryota > Metazoa > Chordata > Ceratodontiformes > Ceratodontidae > Neoceratodus > Neoceratodus forsteri. The sequence goes on along the minus strand of CM028137.1, from coordinate 419,442,015 downwards.
CAGCCCTCCTTACTGCCTTCTCACATTGCTTTCCCACCTTAAGGTCATCTGATATGACTACCCGCAGGTCCCTTTCCATTTTTGTTATTATCTCACCCCCACCATTGTGTACTCTTCCCATGGGTTTTTGTTTCTCAGCTGCATTACTTTGCACTTCTTTGCATTGAATCTAAGCTTCCATACATTTGACCATTCCTCCAGCCTTGTCAAGTCCCTTTGCATCCTTTCCACTGCACCTTATGTATCAACCCTGTTGCAGATCTTTATGTTGTCTGCAAAGAGACATACTTTTCCTTCCAGTCCCTCTGCAATGCCACTTATAAAGACAATAAAAAGGACTGGTTCCAGTACTGAACCCTGAAATACCCCACTAGTAACCCCCTTTCTTCAGAGTGAACTCTGTTTACTATTACCCTCTGTATCCTGTTGTCCAGCCAATTTGTTACAAAGGCTACCTCTGTGGGACCCACTCCAAGGCTGGCTAACTTGTATATTAATCTTTTGTGTGGGACTGTGTCAAATGTCTTGCTAAAATCTAGGTAGGCCATGTCCACAGCCCCTCCCTGGTCTACTACATTGGTCACCCAGTCAAGGAAATGTATTAGATTAGTCTGACATGACCTTCCTGCTGTGAATCCATGCTGCCTTGGGTCCTGTGCTCCACTGGCCTCTAGGAACTCAACAATTCTTTCCTTTAGAAGTGATTCCATCATTTTCCCTACCACTGAGGTCAAACTAACAGGTCTGTAGTTTCCTGCCTCTGTCTTGCTCCCACTTTTGTGAAGGGGAATCACGTCTGCCTTCCTTCAGTCCTCCGGTACCACACCATCCTCCCATGATTTGTTAAAAAGGGTAGTCAGTGGTGTCACTAGTTCTACCCTTAATTCTTTTAGAATTATGGGGTGAATCCCATCAAGGCCTATTGCCTTGTCCACCTTCAGCTTTAAGAGTTCTTTTAGAACCCTTTCTTCTGTGAATGGACTGGCATCGACCTCCCTATCCAGAGTGCTTCTATTCTTTGATTTAGATACCTCCCCCTCTTCTTTTATGAATAGTGAGCAGAAGTATTCATTCAATATCCCTGCTTTTTCACTGTCATCCCTGCCCACCCTCCCTTCCCTTCATTAAGTCTCACTATCCCTCTCTTCAACTTTCTTCACTTCCTAATGTACCTATAAAAGATTTTATCCCCCTTCTTAACTGAGTTGGCTATCTTTTCCTCAGTTTGGGCTTTTGCTATTCTGACTGCCTTCCCCGCTTCCTTCTGCTTTAACTGGTACTGTTATCTGTCCTGCTCCTTCTGTGTTTCCTTATACTTCCTGAATGCCACCATTTTCTATTGAGAACCATAGTGTTTTTTTCCTTCATTTTGTTTTGTTGATTTGCTTTATACAAAGGCTTGCTGCCTCTGTGATGGCTGTTTTGATTTTTCACCATTGTTCCTCCACCCCTCCTTCTTGCCCGTTTGCTAGTGCTTTTCTGAGGCACTCTCCCATTTTCCCAAAGTCAGCCCTCCTAAAGACCAACACTCTTGCTTTTGTATGGCTGTGTTTATTGTGAACCACACTGTTTGGTGGTCACTTGTACCCAGATGGCTACCCACTTCTTAATCTGAGATCCTTTCTCCATCCCCATTTGACAGTACCGGGTTTAAGATTGCTCCCTCCCTAGTGGGTTCTCTCACTAGCTGTCTGAGGCACACCCCCTGTAGGGCATCGAGAATAACCCTGCTTTTTGATGTGGCTGCAGCCAGGGTGCTCCAGTTAACATCTGGCATATTCAGGTCCCCCATCAACAAAATCTCCTATTTTTCTGCCAGTCTAAGGATGCCTTCTATCATTTCCTTGTCCATTGCCTCCCCATGAGGTGGGAGTCTATATACAACCCCTGTGCAAATTGTAGTGCCATAACCTGTCTCCAGGGTAACCCACAGTGCCTCCTCTAATCCCTGTTTATCCTTTAGTTCCATTGCTTTGATACCTTCCCTTACATAGACAGCTACTTCTCCTCCTCTTTTACCCTTCCTGTCCCTCCTGTAGATTGTGTACCCTGGTATGTCGACATTCTGATCATGGTTCTCAGTGTACCATGCTTCTGTGATTGCCATGATATCCAGATGTCCCTCTTCCATCAAGGTCACTAGTTCAGGGAGTTTGTTACACAAACTACGGGCATTGGTACTCATCACTCACCATTTTTCTCACCTCTTTTTATATGTGTTCAATACAATATGCACACAATAGCCTCACATAATCTGCCCACCCACGGCAGTCCTTCAACCCCCAAGTGGGTGCACCCAATTTACATCCCCCCAAAGGCCAGTGTGAGAGCTCTCTTTTAAGCTGCAGTGGGTACCTCACTAAGAATACAGTTGTTGCTAGTAGGGTAGGAGCTTGGTGGTGCACTTTAGCAGTTGCAGGCTAAACAAACTGTAAAACCCAAACTGCAGCTGAGCAAGTAAACTGTAAACTGTAGAATAGGGGCCCCTATTTGTAATCTACACACAAATGGGTGGCCAGATGGCCTCCACAGGTCTTCTTCCTAGGCCTATCAAAGCGGCTTCTCCCTCAGCCCCTGACACAGTCACAGTTTGCTCAGTTGTGAGGCAAAAAACCTGATGGTTTCTCATGGTTTTGTAGGTTCAGAGATACAGTACCTCTGTTGTCTGCTGATGAACAGGCAAGACAGATAGACATGCACTCAGCTGGAGTGCAGACTTCCCTAGGGTCGTCTAGTGTTCACTCACCAGTCTTGGTTCTCTCATGGTCAGTCTGGTCCTTCAGGTGCATGGGGGTCCAGGGACCCTAAAGGGGGCAATGACCTTCTTGGTTGGTTCATATTCAATTGAGCTCAGCCCCCTCCACCCCCATGAATGGAAAGTCACTGGAGGGACAGAAAACCCCCAGCTCCACTCCTCATCTACAAGCTGTTAGTTTTGATAAAAAACTGTTGTTTTGAACACAAAAGAGTATGTTGCTGGTATCCCAATTTATTTGGCCTGACAGCCTTGCAGTTCCTGGCAAGTAGTGGCTCATGGGCACACAGTTCCATGCTCTCTCTGTCACACTGGCAGAACTGGCCCAGATCTTTGGGAGCAGCACCTTTTATAGGGGATGAAATGTGATGCCTTTTGATTAGTCATATTCAGAAGCAAATTATCTTTGGAACATTATCCTACCCATGCCCCATACAGGGCTTGCATGCAGGCTGCAGAACAATACAGCCTCCTGATTGGCTGAAATTCACAGGCAAATTTTTTTTTTATACTTTATTTTCAAATTTTTACAGGCATACACAACAATCACTATCTTTGGCAGATATGTTAACTTGCAGTTATAGACATATAAACCAACTACCAAAAGAAACATTTGCATACACGCTGACTGTGATGAGTACTTATGGGTCAGATATTTTGTTGTAAGCTTAGTGCCAACAGGCACTTTCCAAGGTTTAATAAATAACACACATTAGTACAGTACCTAACTGACACCTTGTTAACGGATTATATTTTTAACCTCAATGCATGCACACTGATACCATTTGTTATGATCTGTATCTGTGTTCCCCCACCAACACCCCCCCAGCCCGGCATGGATCTATCCCATGAAGACCCCTCATTCCAGGGCTGCCAGGATAGGTTTCCACATTGCCTCGAACCTCTCCACCTCTCCCATTTACCTTCATTTGGTCTTTTTCCAGGTGCATACAATCTAGTCGATCTTATGCTGACCTCTGACCCCGTCTCAGCATCTTAGCAGAAGTCAATGGGGTTGGGGAGATACATGGGTACTGCCATGTATGTTTACATATATTTACAGTCTTTAGCAGCTTGCTGCTGATTCACTTTGTTCCCTTGGATGCTGTCTTTATTTTGCCCTGGCCTCACCACCTGTCCTGGGGTTACCAAGGTGCTTGTTTTCTTGGACACTTAACCCATTTTTATGGTTGCTTGTGCGTGTAGCGCACAAGAAACATACTTAGATAGTAGAGCATTGCAGAGGCATGGCAGTGTTGTGGCCAATGCAGGGGACGCTTTAATGGGCATGTCCCTCAGCCACCAATCAACAGGAAAGCTGCTGATGATGGTAGTTTGAGAGCGATCGCCACACTCAAAAGAAATCTACTGCTGCAGTCAGGGACAGGTTTATCACTGAAGTAGTAGATCTCTCCCCCCCCCCCTTATCAGCAACGATGCACTTTCCAGCCATGCGCATTAGAGTACACGGTAATGCACATGGCTGGAGTTACGAGCAACTCGTTTACTCAGTGTGCCTTTCCTGGTGAAACATATTAATAAACAAATAAATGAGCTGTGCCGCTGCTTTGCATAACTGGCGGCTCCTGCTACTCACCACACACTCCCCACAAAGCTGACATGGGGTGCCCAATCCCTGTGTCAGCATGTATCCCCCTCCTCTCCATTAATGTGGCACACTGGGACCCCACCCCAGTGTGCCAAACTAATTATATTTCCGACACGGACGCCCACTCCCAGTGTCAGATTACCTCCCCAAGCACGGACATATCTTTTTGCCAACAATGGGGTGCCCAATCTCGTGCTGGCATGACCTCTTATCTTTTCCCAACACCGGGATGCCCTCTCTCAGTGTTGGATGCGCTCCCCATGCCCCCTTTTGTTAAGCAGACCTCAGGATGCCCAATCCCCGAGTTAGCATTGATCCCCCCCCCAAGTAGTCTGGAACACTGGGAGCCCACCCCAGTGTGCCAAAATTTATTTTTCATACTATTTCACCTGTAAAAAAGAAAACCATCCCTCAAGGTCTTTTTTTTTTTTGTAAAACCCAAAGAAAAAGAAAATGGTCCCATGTCATTCTTGCTGCCCTCTCCCCATCCTGACCCTCCCACTGCTAACCCCACCACCCCACACTACCCCTCTCACCCTATACTTACCTCCAGAGGTCCAGCACTGAGATCTTCTGTGGATCAGGAACACATCTGCACTCTTTAAAAGAAGAAAATCCCGGTAAGTCCTATAATGGCAATCAATGGGGGATTTAAACTTAGGTTGATATCTCAGCCATTTTTGGGAGCTTTGGTCCCAGATTTTAAACATGGCACTGTCATTTTGTTTCTCGGTCCCAAAACATGATTTCGTGGTCGCTGTGCGGAATCACCTATCGGGACTGATTAAAGAAATGACAGTGCCACTGCTCATAAGGTGGGGTCCCAAAAGCCCATGTTGCAAGTTTGGTGAAAAAAAATCAAAAAAATGACTGCATTACAAGTGTGCATTGTACAGTTTGTATGCACGCTCGTAACTTTGCCAATTTTTTATATTTTCACTCCAAATTTCCAAAATTATCATTTTCTCACACCTCCTTATGAACAGTATAGCTGTCATTGGTTGCATCCTGCCCAAAATATATTTTCATACCTGTGGCGCAGAATGGCACAGTCGCTGTGTGAAATCAACTTTTGGGACAGATTAATGAAATCACAGTGCCACTGTTCATGAGGGGAGGTCCCAAAAAGGCCATGTTGAAAATTTGGTGAAAGAATTCCAAAAAATGACTGCGTTACAAGCGTGCATTACGTAATTTCTACACATGCTCATAACTTCGCCAATTTTTCATATGTTCACTCCAGATTTTCAACATTGCCATTTTTTCACACCTCCTCATGAACAGTAGAGATGTAATTTTTCACATCCTGCCCAAAATATCTTTTTGCACCTGTTGCCCCAAATGGCGCATTCACTGTGCGAAATCACCGTTCGTGATTGAGTAACAAAATAATAGTGCCACTGTTCATGAGTGGGCTCCCAAAAAGCCAACTTGAACATTTGGAGTGAAAATACCAACAAATACCAGGGGCGTTAGGGTTTCCAACTGTAATGCCCCACCCTGTACAGACTGATAGGCCTCGGGGGTGTGGCATGGGGTCGTCGGCCATAATGCTCATGCCATTCCACCCCCACTCCCACCCTGCAGCCACTGACCAGCATTGAGGTGTGCCTTGGGGTATTTGGCCCTAACCAATCAATCAATCAAAATTGTTATTTATCCAGGCCGGCACCATTGAGCAAGGCTCATTTGCAAGGTGGACCTGGTCATGAATACATCAAAGTACAGTACAGAAGCAGGTATACAAAAAGCAATACTATACAAGGAAGAAAAAGTATATACAGTGTATACAGTACAGTACAGTACAAGGTTGAAATAAAAAAAACAGCAATATTTTACAATTGAAGAAATCAGCAGATGTACAATCAACCATAGGCATACAGGGGTTATAAGCAGAGATCTTTTGAGTGAGGCAGCCGGCAACTACACATATAAGGGAAAGAGGCTGTGTATGGGGTGGCAGGTTAGAAAGGTAAAGAAGAGGAGGGATATATTACCGACGAGTGGGGAGAAAAATTGGGCTAAAACCACAGAAAGTGACGATGGCTGTCGTGTACTTGTTTATTATGATAATGACGGAGGAAGGATAGATAATTGGGACACTACTATGGATGGGATGGGACTTTAGCCAGGCTGGAGTGGACAAGGAAGGGTGGGTGCAGCAGGAAGAGTTAATAGGGAAAGAGTGAGAGCCAGGGGTAGAAACATGGCAAGCGTCAGGATGGAAAGGGGAAGTTGCGGAATTAGTGGGCTAGCGGTAAGGAAAACATTTGCAAGGAGCTTTCATGTAGCGATTGTAGAACGCCTTGAAGATATTCAGGCTAACAGGGCAGCTCAGCTTCAAGTTCCTTTGTAAACCGTTCCATAATGTGGGTAAAGAGAAGCTTAGAGTAGCTTTACCGAAACAAGTTTTGACCCTAGGAACTTGGAGGGCAATTAAGGAATAGCTCCTTATAAGCGTGGAATTTCCTAACACCTCCAGGGGAATACAATCTGAGACATATGAGGAGTTTGTTGGTCACCGCTCTGAAGGCCCATGGGCAGTGTTTCTATTCCTTCTATAGTGAAGGGAAGTCCAGCCTAACGATGAGTACAGGGAGCAGTGGTGTGTGGCAAGTGGAAGGCCAGTAATGAACCTGATGGCTCTGTGGTAGAGGGTGTCCAACTTAGCCAGTGCAGTGGCTGTAGAGCAGGTCCATGTAATCTATTAAACATAGAAAGGTAGCTTGAACCAGTTGAATCTTGGCCTCCTTTGTGAGCAGGTGGTTAATTCTGTAGAATAGTCCTAATCTTTGCCTTAGTTTCTTCTGTAGTTCTTAGAGATGGTCAGTGAAGAAAAGTTTATGATCGAGCCAAACTCCTAGATATTTGAATTTAGCTACATACTCTAGTGTTTCTCCAAGAACAATGGTAATTTGTGGGATAGCCCCCCCTCCAAGCAGGAATTGACGCATGCAAGGAGGGGGAGAAGAGTATGGCTTTTGTCTTTTTCGCATTGAGCAAAAGCTTTTTGTTTATGAGCTGGTATTGTAGAAGGTTAAATTCAGCTTGGAGGTCTTCACAGGCTGCTTCCAGTTTGGGGCGACTCAAGTACAGTACAGTGTCATCCGCGAATAAGTGGATGTTAGCCTTTTTGATGGGGTCATTGATGTTGTTAATGTAGACTGCAAAGAGGAGGGGACCAAGAATACAGCCCTGGGGCACGCCCCTCAGCATAGGTTTTAATGGAGAACGATCACCTTCAACTTTAACCTGCTGTTTCCATTTTCCAAGGTAGTCTGCAAACCAGCACATAGATTTATGGTCCAGGCCTAAGGTGCTTAGGAAGGAAAGAAGCAGGCTGTGATCGACTGTGTCGAATGCCTTACTAAGATCCAAGAAAACAGCACAGACATACTTCTTGTTGTCAAGGTCTAGGAGCCAATCATTGGTCACCTTAGCTAGGGCTGTTATGGTGCTGTGCTTTGCCCTGAATCCAGACTGAACCGGGTTTAATAGGCTTCTGGATTCTAAGTATACCCCTAGCTGCCCACACTCTATTTTTTCTAGTAATTTAGACAGGATGGGGAGGCGGGAGACTGGTCTGTAATTATTTAGATTGCAGGGGTCACCTGCTTTTAATAGAGGGATGACATGGGCTGTTTTCCATTGAGGGGGGAGGCTACCCTGGAAGAGTGACATGTTGAATAGGTGGGTGATTGGCACCTCAAGCACATGGTAGGCACATTTCAGACAGTATGGCTCTATGACGTCGGAGCCTGCTCCCTTCCTGGTGTCCAGTTGCAGCAGTAGGTCTTCCACCTCTTTTAGAGAGACAGGCAGGAGGGAGAAGGTCTCCTCGGTAGAGGGGTACTCATGGGTTGGTGGGCCCTGAGCTGTGCGGAGGTCATTGGCAGAAGAAGTATCAAATGCTAGCCCTGCATTGCAAAATGGTTATTGAGGGCTTCCAATATCTCTGATTGGTTAAAGATAAAGCTGCCACCGGACTTAATTTTTGCTGGAATGGAATTACCAGGTGTGTGTCCAGACATGTCTTTTAATGTTTTCCAGAGCTTTGAAGGATTTCTTGAGGCAGAGGCTAGCTCTGAATGATAGCAGGCAGCCTAGGCTGCTCTGACCAACTTGGTGCACTTGTTATGTGCTATCTTAAAAAGATACTAATCTGAGTCGTTCTTGCTTCTTTGGGCTTTTTTCCATAAAGTATCCCTTTCTAACAGGGAAGCTTTGAGCTCAGGTGAGAACCAACGGCAGGTGTTGCTTCTGACCCACACCTTAACCAAGGGTGCATGCTTATTTAAAGCCTCACTTAAAATATCATAAAAAATAGTATATGCCCTGTTAACCGTTTTGGCTAGGAAGAATTCCTGCCATCGCGGTGAATGTTTCAAGTTGTGGACGTAAGCAAACAAATCAAAGTTGCGTTTGCACCTCTTGATAGAGAACTTTGCCACAAACTGTGGGTTGTGCATGGATCTAATGGTGGTGATTATACAATGATCGCTAATGTCTGAGAAAATGTTCCGACATGAGAGAACTGGTGTGGCTTGCTAACCAAAATTACATCTAAGAGGGAGCTGTTGTTAAGGTTTTTTTATTTGGGCGAGTAGGCTAGCCAATGAGTTGCACCAGCCCTAGAGTGTCACAAAAGGATTTCAAGGGAGCTGATGCACTTGATAGCCAATTGCAGTTCAGGTTGCCAAGAATAATGGTTTCCAAGGAAGTAAGCCCCAGTACGGAACTGAGGTGAGACAGGAGAAGAGGCCAGACAGAAGGGGGGCCTGTAGCAGCCTATTACACAGAGTGCACTGGAAGGAGAAAGTTCGATCTTTAGGGTCAAGCACTCAAATTCTTTGGGAGAGGATGATGCTTCTATGTATGTGGCTGAGTATTTGTCCCTTACATAAATTGCCACTCCACCTCCTCTTGATTGCTTATCCGCTCGAAAGAGTAAATAATTTGGGATGTTGATTTCACTGTCTGGGGTGGCTGGCCTAAGCCGGTTTCAGTGATCACTAGGACGTCAGGTAGGGTGTGGCTCACCCAAGCCTGGATAAGGGTGAACTTTTTCAGCAAACTACAGGCATTAATATGCATAAAAGACATTCCTTTGATTCCTGCAAGGCCCTAACATACGCACCATTCTCTTATACTGCACCCATCTCACATTATTTTCTCATGGAATGGGGTGAGCAGAAGGGCCGAAAACCCCAAGACACACCATGACACCTGTTAGTGTCTGCAGGGTGGGGTGGCAAGAGCGTTATAGCTAATGACCCAAAGGCACACCCCCAGTGCCTGTCAGTCTCTGCAGAGTGGGGGTTGGAGTTGGCATTAGTTCAATACTTCACTACCATTCCTATGATGCATCTCTCTAACTCCTACAGTACTAATGCCAATACCAGTTATGAAATGGATAAATAATTTGCAGTCATTTCATTGGCTGCAAGGCATGTGTTAATATTTCTAGCAAACATAAAAAAGTACAAGTTTCTTCATCTGAGTACTGATTCAAGTAATCAGCCCAAATAGAATGCTCAGAAAATAAAATCGGCCATCTTGATTCTCCCGCTAAATAAAAACTTATGAAATGGTCATCAAACTATAAGCGTTGCACTCCCATCCACTGCTTCACCAAACTGTACATGCCTAACTCAAAGCTTACTGGTGCTTCAACTGAGCTTATAAAACTGACCAAATTTAAAAGTCCAGTGCCGTCACGTCAGCTGTATGCCCACTCACTCTCCTTAACGGCCACCTGCCAGCTCCTCAGTACTTCTCTCCCTTACCTCGTTACTTCACATTTTACTTTTAAATGCTTTCCTTCTCATAATATGATGCTGCTCACGTTTTCACTGGGTGCTGCAATCCCTTTCCTCATTTTAATTTGGCAACACTGTTTTCTCCTGCCATTCTTCAACTCAGCCACTGTGTTCTCCTCACTACTGCCTATAGATTTTCAATAAATTAATAAAAGCTGGCTACTGCCCCGTTCTCCCCGCTGCTGCCTATAAATTTTTAATAAATAAATGAACACAAGAAAGACACTAATTTTACAAACCAAAAACAAAGGGGGGAGGGGTTGCCATAGAATCATAGAAACATAGACTTTGATGGCAGATAAGGACCGCTTCGCCCACCTAGTCTGCCCATTTCCTTACCTACCTGATATGCTGCAGATCCTAGTTAACCAACAGCCTATTTCTTCCTACCCCCCAGAAGAATTGCCTTATGTCTGCCCCATGCATTCTTGATTTCTCCCACAGTTTTAGACTCCACAACCTCCTCAGGAACGCTGTTCCATGCGTCCACCACCCTCTCTGTGAAAAAATACTTCCTCACATTGCCCCTGGGCTGTCCCCCCTCTATCTTCAAATTGTGTTCCCTTGTTCTTGCACATCTCTTTTTCTGAAAGATGCTACCCTCTTGAACTTTGTTGAGTCCACTGAGGTACTTAAAAGTTTCTATCATGTCCCCCTCTCCCTCCTTTCCTCAAGGGTATACATATTAAGCTCCTTTAGTCTATCCTCGTATGGCTTCTCTTGCAGACCCTGCACCATTTAGTTGCCCTCCTCTGGACTTCCTCCATCCTGTCTATGTACTTGCGGAGATGGGGTCTCCAGAACTGGATGCAGTACTCCAGATGGGGTCTCACCAACTGTCTGTACAGAAGGATAATAACTTCCTGTTTTTTGCTGGTGATGCCTCTACCTATACATCCCAGTATACCCCCCAGCCCTCCCTACTGCCTTCTCACATTGCTTGCTAACCTTAAGGTCATCTGATATGATTACCCCCAGGTCCCTTTCCATTTTTGTTGTTGTTACTACCCCCCATTGTGTAATCTTCCTCTGGGTTTTTATTTCCCAGGTGCGTTATTTTGCACTTCTTTGCATTGAATCCAAGCTGCCATACTTCTGACCATTCCTCTAATCTTGCCAAGTCCCTTCTCATCCTTTGCACGCCTCCTTGTGTATCAACCCTGTTGCAGATCTTTGTGTCATCTGCAAAAGCATACTTTTCCTTCCAGTCCCTCTGCAATGTCACTTATAAAGACATTAAAAGGAGACGGACCCAGATACTGAACCCTGCAGTACCCACTAGTAACCCCTCTTTCTTCAGAGTGGACTCCATTTACAATTACCTTCTGTGTCCTGTTGTCCAGCCAATGTTTTACCAGGCTACCACCCTGGGACCCACTCCCAGGCTGGTTAATTTGACTATTAATCTTTTGTGTGGGACTGTGTCAAATGCCTTGCTAAAGTCTAGGTAGGCCATGTCCACAGCCCCTCCCTGGTCTACTACTTTGGTCACCCAGTCAAAGAAATCAATTAGATTCATCTGACATGACCTTCCCACTGTGAACCCATGCTGCCTTGGATCCTGTGCCCCACTGGCCTCTAGGTACTCAACAATTCTTTCCTTCAGAAGTGATTCCATCACTTTCCCTACCACAGAGGCCAAACTGACAGGTCTGTAGTTTCCTGCTTCTGTTTTTCTCCCACTTTTGTGAAGGGGAATCACATCCACCTTCCTCCAGTCCTCAGGTACCACAACATCCTTCCATGATTTGATAAAAAGGGTAGTCAGTGGTGTTACTAGTTCTCCCCATAACTCTTTTAGAATTCTGGGGTGAATTCCATCAGGCCCCATTGCATGCACCTATAAAAGGTTTTATCCCCCTTCTTAACCGAGTTGGCTATCTTTTCCTCAGTTTGGGCCTTTGCTATTCTGACTCCCTTCCCTGCTTCCTTCTGCCTTAACTGGTACAGTTCTCTGTCCTGCTCCTTCTGTGTTTCCTTATACTTCCTAAATGCTATCTTTTTCTCCCTAATCTTCCCCGCCACCTTTTTTGAGAACCATATTGGCTTTTTCTTTCATTTTGATTTGTTTATTTGCTTCACACAAAGGCTTGTTGCCTCTGTGTGATGGCAGTTTTGATGTTTCCCCATTGTTGCTCCACCCCTCCTTCTAGCCTGTTTGCTAGTGTTTTTCTAAGGCACTCTCCCATCTTTTCAGTCAGCCCTCCTGAAGTTCAGTACCCTCACTTTTGTATGGCTTGACTCTGTAGCTGAGTTTACCGTAAATCACACTGTTTGGTGGTCACTTGTTCCCAGATGGCTACCCACTTCTGGATCTGAGATCCTCTCACCGTCCCCATTTGAGAGTATGAGGTCTAAGATTCCTCCCTCATGACTGGGTTCCAAAACTTGCTGTCTGAGGCATGCCACCTGTAGGGCATCGAGAATGGCCCTGCTCTTGGATGTGGCTGCAGCAAAGGTGCTTCAGTTAACATCTGGCATATTCAGGTCCCCCATCAACAGTATCTCCACTTTCTCTGCCATCCTAAGGATGCCTTCTATCATATCCTTGTTCATTCCTTCCCCCTGACATAGGGGTCTGTATACAATCCCTGCGCGGATTGTGGTGCCATTTCCAGTTTTTAGGGTGACCCACAGTGCCTCCTCTCCTCCCTGTTTACTCTTTTGTTCCATTGCTTTTATCCCTTCCCTTACATAGTGAACTACTCCTCCCCCTCTTCTCCCCCCTCTGTCTCTCCTGTATGTTGTGTACCCTGGTATGTTAACATCTCAGTCACATAGTTCTCTGTGTACCATGTTTCTGTGACTGCTATGATATCCAGGCATCCCTCTGGGGGCATAGCAACTACATAAAAGAAAAGAAACAGCTAAGAAAGCCTTACTAGGATGAAAAACCTTAAGAAAAAAAAAGCACAGTAAACTGAAGGTGGAGGAACTATTTTATGTATAATAAAGACAAATGTTTATGTTTTTAACTACTTAATATAATTAGTTTTAATTGTCAAAACCATGTACAGTTTTAATGACCATTTCATAAGCGCAATGAGCCACTCCCAGTTGTGTGTTAGACATTTTAACACACAGCTAGGAGGTTGGACACACTCAGCCTGCAGTCTGGTGCCTCACTATGCCTCCTAGCCATGTGTTAAAGTGTCTAAAACACACCCTGTCATGTCTCATTGCTTACCAAGCAAACATTCAACATTGATAAATGCTTGTTACTGTTGGAAGGTTCCAGTGCAGGAGATGGTCTTTCAGCTGCTCTCCAATACTATGTGCATGTGCTCTTGACACAGTTTTATCATGGTGGCTTTCCCTGCCCTGGGGCCAAGAAACACTGTGTCTTTGTGCCCAACTGCACTATTTCCCCTAATGCTTTCAGAACTGCAATGCAACATGAACTGCATTTTACATGCGAATGTAATAAATGAGCTGCATTTTTTAGGAACATTTGAGCACCGTAGTAACTTGCTTATTTTAACCTGTCTTTGGTTATTTTGTTTATGTTCTGAATATTTGCATTTTTATGTGTGTAACTTGAAATCTAAATGTAACATCTGAAAAGGAACACCTTATAAACAGGACATTTAAAGCCCTAGTGGTGTGTCAATTCTAACTACTGTATAAAGTTTTTACTACTATTTATTTTCAGTCCTGACTCCTCAACCTTCTCTAAAGATGGGACCTCTCAGTGGTGGTTGCACAGCCCAGTTTGCTAATTGGAGTTTTGCTCCATTTTATTTATTTATTTATTTTTATTTATTTATTGAGAATATCGGAAAACACACCTTTGAGTCATAGACTCCTTTACAAAGGTTCCACATCAGAAATACAGAAACATAAAATACAGTAATAACAGCTAGAAAAAATACAATTACAATAATGAGCGTATACAGTGAACAATATCACATCAAAAGTTACAGGTACAGGGAATAACATTTGGAGATATTCAAAGCACAGAGAATGCAACATCAGGTACAGTAGTAGTGATAGCAGTTAGCAGACACAGGCGCAGCAGGTTGGTGGTACCTGCCAGGTGTAGGCAGTTACTTTGAGTACATATAGGGATAAGGCCAGACTGGGGGTGTACATTGTCTATATTAGTAAGCAACAGGTGACAGGACCATGGTATAGTCCATTGTTTGGTGCTGCTGCACATGCAGGGCAGTGCTCGTAGTATCTGTCATAGCCGTTTCTGTTCCTTGACTCCTTGCTTTTCCTGGGGCTGAAGAATCACCAATTCACACCTGGTGGCACTTTCAATACTGGATCTCAGCCCCATTGGCAGTCTAGGGCCGATAGCATGCTGTTTGATGGTTCCAGCAGCAGAGATTTCTGAATGGAGCCCTGGTTCTGCTCCAGCTAGGGCTCCAGGACACTACTTTAGTCCTGCCAGTTTCCCCTTTTGGCTGTCCCGGGAGCTGAGGGCAAAAACAGGAGGTTAGGGCTGGAGGAGAGAGAGGAGGCAGTTAAAGGTACACCCCCATAAATGGGAGGGGATTTACACCATGATAAAGCTTAAGACTCCTATGGTGCAAAATAATTTTGAGAGCTCATTTTATAATGTATCTAGGGTACATATCTGCTATTAAATAAAGTTAATCATTGCCATAGTGTATGTTCAATTTTTTCTATTCAGTAGAGTTCAGTGGTGATATTTTGGCACTGTTCAATTGTGTGTGTGTGTGGGGGGGAGGCTTCCTTAGCTACAATTTTGTTATTGCTTTTCTTGCCTCTGTAAGATAGTCACCAGATGACTGTGTAACCCCCCTACAAATGGGGGTTCCCAAAAAGTCTTCCTTGAGCTTGCCTAAATGCTAACTGCCAGGCTGGTGTCCTGCGTTTTAGCAGTTCAAATGTATTGCCAGAGTGTGCCTGTATAGCCTCCGTGTACTGTCTCTCTAAGAGCTGCCTAGATTGCAGTTATAATTAATTGGGGGGGGTCTGAGTGGTTCTATGCTCAAGTCCCACGCGGGCTACCAGATAATCGCTCTACTTCTGCCATCGCTATTAGCGCAGAGAGAGCTTTGTCAGAAGATGTGCTTGTTTGCTGGTTATCTATTAGAATGGTAAAGATATTGTAATTTGTCTAACCTGCTTTCTTTGCAACATGGACAGTTCTGTTTACTTCCACCATCATGGTCATGGACTGCCGCAAAGGGCCAATCAGTATCTTTGGGGACTTTAAAATGGAGCCTGTCCCCAGGGGTCTTGTGGGAGGAAAATTCTGTAGGATTTGCAGTTTGGGGCTTTTGGCACCTAAATGAACCTGGAGGGGAGCTCTTGTTGTGACTGACAGACAGATCAGTCAACCAAACCTTGTGGATCCTGGGTAAAGTCCCAGGCTGCTTGCGGCTAGAGTCAGATCTGAGTTGGGAAGTGAAGTAGTAACAGCTCGAGATATTCGAGCAGCAATCCTGTGTGAGTTCACGCGGGAGAACAGTGAAAGGGCTGAGTTTTGGCCTGTCTGCCTGTCAGATGTCCCGGAGAGGGAAGCTGAAATTTATTTAGACTGAAACCGAATTGTGAGAGCTAGATAAGCCACAGAACTGTGACCAGACTTTAACCTGAAGAAGACCAAAGATTTGCTGAATGCGATCAGCCTGTCAGGATTTCCAGCCACCTTTGAACTCCCGGTTTGTGCAAAGACCCTGTAATTGCGACCGGATAGCAATCTGCCTGGTACAGTAGAATTTCTTACACGTAAATGTGCTGTGCGCTGATAGTGGGTCGTGATTTGGTTCCCCACTGTGTGTTTGAACTGTGCTGTGCTTGCTGGAGGCAGCATTCAGCTCCACAGACTGAATCCATATTCATCTCCATTCGGCCTGGGCCTTGTCACACTGGCCCAGCCAGAATACCCGCTACACAGAGAAAGTCATCGATGAGAGACCTGCCTGGGGATCAGCCCCCTGCTCAATGCCTTGAACAGGAACAATGCCTTGGTGATTTGTGTGTGCCCTGCTTCTCCTGGCACTCCAGCTCATCAACCTGCAGTCTCGATTTCACCCTGCCTGTGTCCTGTATTGGGTATTGTGAATAAACATCAGGGTAGCTCCCTGCAACAACAGCTAAATCTAAAGTGTTGTCATCTGATTGTTTTGTTGCAATTTCTTTCACAAACTGAGCCCTCCGGCTCTGGATTACAAATAGTGTGTGTTGTGCATATTGCTTTCTTCCATCACAGGGCCCCAACCAGCTGCAACGCCAGCCTACCTTGGGCAACTTTCCTGGCAAGCCCACCTTTTTCCTACCTAGATACCCAGAGTGAGTGACTGTGTTGGGACTCTGAAGTGCATGCATAACTCTCTGATTGATTTAGCTTTTAAGCCAATCAACCCGATTACGCCTCTTCTTTGTTCAAGTCCCCTGAATAAATCAGATCTAACTATTTTTTGCATTTAACCTGAATATGGTTACAGTTTGTATTGAAAGTACTGTACTGTTGTTATTTGCTGTGCATAACCTTGTTTTACAGGGGTTCCCCAGGGTCAAGCTAGAGGAACCAGCCCTGGTGGTAAGTGCAAACAGTGTGGGTACTGCATGGTGAATAAGGGGCATTGCAAAAGTAATTACTGTATATTTTTCTGGCCACTAGAAGGGACAGAGGGGTGGCTACAGTGTCCTAGAGGGCTGTGCCCAGGTTAGCTTGACCACTAACAACCCTGACCTCAGGGTGGAGGTACACATTTCAGTACCCAGGCCCCTTAATCGGCAACTAGCCATGCAGGCAGGGGTAGTAGCCCTTGGGATAGCACCACCTAGGGGTTACATCTTGGAGGCACCACTGGGATTAGCACCCTCTAGTGGCCAGAGGTGGGAATTACCCCATTATGCTTAGAACTGGTGACAAACTGGAGGAGCTTGCTACGTCTAAGCTCAAAATTGCCCCCCATAAGCTGTTAGTACACTGAATGATGGAGTGGAGTGAGGCTAAGGGGGTAGAACCTCAACAGGCCCTCCTGTTAATAGATTTCCCATTAGGGACTACTAATGCTGTTATTATAGAAGCTGTGTTTAGGGAAGGTTGAAGTGAAGGGGAGGGATTCAGATCTGTTTGACCAGACCATGGTGGTCCTACTGTCCTGCAGCTCTCCCATATATCCAGAGAAAGTACCCCCTGTTATTCTGTCAGAAGGGGCCCAGAAGGGGTGGAAGGTCATCCATTTGCATAGTGATCCGGCTGCCCCGGGAGGGTCCCCCAGCATAGAAAGGTTCAAGGACAAGCTACTTAAGTAGTTAGCTTCTGAGGGGTGAACCACCCAAGAGTTAGTGAGGGTGCTAGACTTTTCTGAAGAACCCATGTCATTGCAGTCCCCTACAGCATCTCCTGACTCCCCTAGGGTCTTCCCCTTGGTCACCCCCCATAGTAATTCCATCTGTGCACCTGGACTCATACTGTGACTTAGACTTTTTTTGGGCACAGTCCCAGAGCCCCTGGGGGAGGATGACCCGGAAACGTGGATGGACTACGCTACCCCCCTGGTCCAGGAGTGGCAGTGCTCTGAGGGGGAGAAAAGAAAAAGACTGATGGAAAGTTTGAGGGGCCCTGCACTGGAAGCCATTCACTTCCTATGAGTCACTAGCCTGGAGGCTACTGCGGCTGAATACCTCTCTGCATTGGAAGGGGTTTTTGGAAGCACTGAGTCAGGGGATGATTTACTGTGGAAATTCAAATCTGCCAAGCAATGGAAGACTGAGAAGTTGTCTATGTTTGTTACCAGAATTGAGAGGGGCCCTGCAGAGAGCCCACAGAACTGAATTGCTAGTGAACTGAATTGAGTCAGGTTGGACCATACTCTCAAGTCAGCCAGTTACTCTAGTGTGATGATGCTAAAACTTAAGTTGCAAGATAGGAAGGCTAACCCTCCTGAGTACTGCCACCTCATGAAAGAGATTCGTGAAGCAGAGAATGATGAAGAGGGATGTCCTATGCTGGGGTTGCCTGTACCTGCCAGACCCCTGAGAGAAGGATGAGGATGAGGTGCAGCAGATGAGAGAACTAATTAAAGAAGTGATGGAGTTGAGAGTCAGCCAACAAGCAGCTGAGGTGGCCAGAGATACTAACCTCTATCAGGCACCCCCTGAGTCAAAGAGTGCGGCCCTGCCTAGTGGGGTGGGGGTGCATGTCATCTCCTCAGAAACCTGGACTGAGAGTAACCTACTGGAGGAAGTGCAAGAATTGACAGCTCTGGTGGGGGGTCTACTACGAGCCACACTAACCACTAACCTTTGTGGGAGTCCAGAGGACCAAGGATGCAAGTCACAAGTCAAAGAAGGACCCCGAAGTGCCCCTGATATACCCAAGCTGGGAGATGATCTGTTACCACTCAGAGACGCTAGAGAACCCAATTTTTGCTACAAGTGTGGAGAGGATGGGCACACCCGGTTCATTTGTAGCTCAACAGAGAACTTGAGAAAGGTCACTATTGGACTACTAGCCTTGATTCGACGGATCAATAACCATCTGCAATGTGGAGTTGCTCGAAAAAGCTATTCATCAAAGGCCACTGCCAAGTTGACGTCCAAGCCTGCATCATCTGAATGGTCCGAGGTGGTGGGCCCTTCAATGGAAACTACAGTAATGGTGAATGGTGTGTCCTCCCAGGTCGTGCTTGACAGTGGGTCTCAAGTGACCATAGTGTTCCAAGATTGGTATCAAAAGCATCTGCTGGATGTGCCCCTACAACCCTTGGAAGGCTTGCATGAGTGGGGGTTGAGTGAGAAGTCTTATCTGTACTCAGGGTATATTCAGATCTGGCTGTCTTTCCCTATTTCCGTGGCTGGAGTAGATGAACAAGTCGAGACACTGGCCTTAGTCCGTCCCCCCACCGGACTGCATGATGGAGTTCCTCTACTAACGGGAACAAATGCCCATATGTTTGGGAGACTGGCACAACTCTGTCACGAGAAGCAAGGGCGACGGACTGGGAAGGCCCTTAGAATTTCTGGCTCTAATCAAAAGGGCCTATGACTTGCAACAGAAACCCGAGGAGGTAGACCAGGATGAACCTGTGGGAATTGTGTGGAAGAAGGATCCTGACTCTCTGGTACTGGCCCCCAATGCCCAGTGTACCATTCACGGGGAAGTCCACCTCCGGAAAGATGTAAAGAATAAAATATTAATGCTGAATGCACCAGGCAATGGAAGATTGCCAGAAGGACTATTGGTTAAGCCCAGCATCTTGCTAGCCCATGCCCACGCCTATGCATGATGAGTCATGGTCCAATTTTGGAATGTGTCAGATTGGGAGGTATGGGCGAACAGAGGGTGCACTCTAGCTACAGTACACTGCACAGACACTGCAGTATTACCCAGTAACAAGTGCTCTGGTGAGAAGGAGAGAGTGACCCTGGACTTATTTGACTATGGTGATTCCCTGTTGCCAGCTGAATGGAAGGCTAGAATTAGCAAGAAACTCACCCAGAGACACCAAGTGTTTTCGTTGAAAGAATGGGACGTGGGGTGTGTCCAGGGGGCAGAGCATCACATACGCCTTCATGATAACTGGCCATTTTGAGAGAGATCCTGACACCTCACCCTAGCGGAAATAGATGATGTTAGGAGACACCTGCAGGAAATGTTTGCTGCTGGCATGATACAAGAGCCAAGGAGCCCATATGCCTCTCCCATTGTGGCTGTGCATAAGAAGAATGGGTCTGTGAGGATGTATGTTGATTATCGAACCCTGAACCAGTGGACCATCCTAGATCAATACACCATGCCCCGCGTGCAAGATGCTCTGGATTGCTTGAATGGGAGCAAGTGGTTCTCAGTATTGGATCTTCACAGCGGATATTAACAGATTCCGATGGCCCCAGAGGACCATGAAAAAAAAGCCTTCATCTGCCCTTTGGGGTGCTAAGAATTTCTGAGAATGCCACAGGGGGTTCGGGTGCCCTGGACACTTTTCAGCAACTGATGGAGCGTGCAGTGGGAGATATGAACTTGCTGGAATATCTAGTGTACCTATACGATGTCATTGTGTTCAGATGCACATTAGAGGAGCATGAGACCTGACTGTTTAAAGTCCTAGACCAACTGGAAGACTTCAGCCTCAAGTTTTCCATTGACAAATGCCAGTTTTTTCAAACCTCCGTGAAGTATGTGGGGCACATAGTATCTGCAGAAGGGATAGAGACCAATTCCAGTAAGGTTGAGTCACTGACTACTTGGCCCCAGCCCCATAACTTGAAAGAACGACAACATTTTCTGGGGTTCTGTGGCTACTACTGCAGGTTCATAAAAGACTACTCCAAGGTGATTTGCCCGCTCTTGAATCTTACCCAGGGATACCCCCCACCAACCATAAATACAAAAAAGGGGCTGTCAAAGAACCAGAGAAAGTGTACTTCCACACAGGTGAACTTTTGGGGCTCTGCTGGACACCCGAATGTGAAGTAGCTTTCCAAGAAGTCATATACCAGCTCACCCATGCACTCATCCTAGCCTATGCTGACCCCACCAAGCCATATGTGCTGCATATGGATGCTAGTCTGCAGGGTCTAGGAGCTGTGCTGTATCAAGTCCATGAGGATGGTTTGAGACCAGTGGCTTTCACCAGTAGAAGCTTGACCCCGTCAGAGTTAAACTACACTGTGCACAAGCTGGAGTTCCTTGCCCTAAAATGGGCCATTGTTGACCAGTTTCACAAGTACCTCTATGAAGTAAAGATATTGGTGAAGACAGACAATAACCCGTTAACCTATGCGCAGACTTCAGCTAAGTTGGATGCCACTGGGCATCGGTGGCTTTCTACCTTTTCAACCTATGATTATGCTGTCAAATACAGACCGGGACTGAACCATATTAATGCTGACACCTTGTCACGAAGGCCAGCTTCCAAGAGTGATTGGGTCAGGCTGTCTGAACCTGACATCCAAGCATTGTGCCAAAAGTTTGACAGAGATGAACAGATGTCTGTGGACACAGTGGACTGTCTAGTAGATTGTTTGGGCCCTCCTGATACTTGCATATTGGCTACCTATTGCCATTTCTCTGCTCTAGAGATTAGTGTACTACCTCAATTTGACAATGACAGCATTCAGTGGGCTCAATCCCAAGATTCTATGATTCAACCAGCACTTGCGGCCCTGCATGCGGGGAAAGAGGTGTCTAAATTGCATTCCCCTGACTTGCAAACTGATCTATTGTTTAAAGAGGGCCTTAGGTTGAAGTTACACAATCAGTTGTTATACAGAGAGACAGTGGATTATAGTGGTCAAGTAGACAAGCAACAATTGATTCGTCCCATGGCCTTTAAAGATTTGCTGCTGAGGTCCCTCCACAATTACATGGGGCACCTCGGTATTGACAGGACTCTCGACCTAGTACGATCTCGATTCTACTGGCCCAAGATGGGGGCCAACGTTGAGCATCATGTAAAGACCTGCAGTCATTGCCTGCAAAGTAAAGCCCTGCCTCAGAGGGCTGCCCCGTTGTCAATCTTACTACCAGCACCCCCATGGAACTGGTCTGCATAGACTTTTTATGTTTAGAACCTGATCAGTGGAATATTGGCAATGTGTTAGTGGTTACAGATCATTTCACACAGTATGCACAAGCTTTTCCAACCAAAGATCAAAAGGCCTCTACCGTGGCCAAGGTGCTAGTGGAAAATTTCTTCGTCCACTATGGTGCTCCCTAGCGGATCTACTCTGACCAAGGCAGAGACTTTGAGAGTCGGCTAATCAAAGACATGCTGTCTCTATGGGGGGTGCGGAAGTCATGAATCACCCCCTATCACCAACAGGAGGACCATCAATCAGAGCGTTTTAACTGCACCCTTCTAGACATGCTGGGTACCCTCCATCCAAAAGACAAGCATAAGTGGAACCAGCAGATTAGCACCTTGGTACATGTATACAATTGCACAAAAAATTATGCTACTGGGTTCTCCCCCTACTGCTTCATGTAAGTAGTAGTAGTAAATCATTTTATATTCATTCATAAGAATAATGGATAAATTCAATTGAGTAAGCTCATTTCCAATGAAATTGCATATCAAGTACAAAAAAAACAGATTTACCCATTATACAATAAAACAACAATAACATGCATTATACAGACATTATACAACACATTATATATAAGAAGGAATACAAGAACAAAAAGGAAAAAAGCAATCAAGAACAAATAAAAACATTTAAAGTGCTAACAATTATTACAAGTTATATTATTATTTAGTCCTGTTGTGCACCATTTTATTAATTCTGCATTATTAATTTTAGTTCTATGGATTCTCAGTTCTAAAGGGGATTTGTTCCGTAGATTAATTCCCTTAAAAGGGATTGATGTTCTTCCTATATTCAAGTTGCAGCTAGTCATGGCAAATTGGGTTCCAACAGAGGTCCTCAGGCCTTCCTTTACTTTTCTAATTAAAAAAAAATCAATAATATAACCAGGGACCGCACTGTTCCAAACTTTAATCATAAACTGTAGTAAGTGTAAATTTCTTCTTACTGAGGGTTTAAGCCAATTCAATTCCCTAAATAATATACACCTATGGGTTCTATAAGCATCCAGCACAAAACGGGCCATTCTGCAGAAAACCAAATCTACTTTATCAATATGTAATCCAATAGCACTTCCATAAAACAAGTCTCCATAGTCAATTACTGTAAATAAGAGGGAGTTAACCACACTTAGCTGCACCTCTATGGTCATAGATCTCCTATATCTATATAAAGCACCTAGCTTCCTATTCATGCCTCTTACAAGGGAATCTATGTGGGAATCCCAACTCAAACCAGAGTCTAGCCAAACAGCAATATATTTATATGAATCGACTTGCTTAATAGCAATGCCCTCCAAGGTATTAATTTCCAAATGGAAATCCTGTTTTTTTATTGTTTTAATTTTTAAATAGAAGTGACTGTGTTTTATTAGCATTTATAGTAAGATAATGCTTCTTTAAAAAATCCTGTATTTTATCAAAGGCTAATTGCAGCCTTGTATTAATTGAGTCTAGCGTAACCCCTGCTACATACAATATGGTGTCATCTGCATACAGGTGACACCTGGCATCAGTTGATGCAATCTTAAGTTAATTTATATAAATATTAAATAACAGGGGCCCTAGTATGGAACCTTGAGGTACTCCATTTTTCATTTCCAGTATGCCAGACTTATAAGGGCCCACTTCCACACATTGGCTATGACCCATCAGATAAGAGGAAAACTATCTAACCGACTGGGGGGACAAGCTGATCTCACTGAGTCTGGACAGGAGCACCCAAAGGTTAAGGGTATCAAAGGCCTTTGAAAGATCAATAAACAAGGCTCCTAGCATTGACCTCCTGTCCAGACTCAGCTGAAGATCACTTACAACTCTGGTCAGAGCTGTTTGGGTGCTATGTAGCACCCTAAAGCACGATTGAAATGGGGACAATTTGTTATGTTCTTCAAGAAATACTTTCAGTTGGCGAGAAACAATTTTTTCAAATATTTTTGAAATATGAGACAAAACGAGATAGGCTGGTAATTGCCCAGCTCGCTCTCGTTCCCAGACTTAAATATTGTCTCATTTTGGCAACCTTCCATCCATCTGGAAATTCCCCACTATCAATTGACAGATTAAAAATATAAGCCGAAGGGTATGCTATACAATGGGCCGCATATTTCAGCAGTCTAGGTGGAATCTCATCAGATCCTTAGTTTTAAAGATGTTTAACTTCAAAAGTTCTATACATACTTCCTCTGGAGTAATATAATCAAAATCACGCCCCCCCCCCATTTCTCTGACGACAGGGTTGATACACACGGTGGGGTGGAAAGAATGAAAAGGGACTTGGCAAGGTTGGATGAATGGTCAAATGTATGGCAGCTTAGATTCAATGCAAAGATGTGCAAAGTAATGCACCTGGGAAACAAAAACCCAGGGGAAGAGCACACAATGGGGGGTGAGATACTGACAACAACAAAAATGGAAAGGGACCTAGGGGTAGTCATATCAGATGACCTAAAAGTGGGCCAGCAATGTGAGAAGGCGGTAAGGAGGGCTGGGGGGATACTGGGATGTATATGGAGAGGCATCACCAGTAGGAAACAGGAAGTTGTTGGCCCTCTGTACAGACAGTTGGTAAGACCACATCTGGAGTACTGTATACACTTCTGGAGACCCCATCTCCACAAAGACATAGACAGGGTGGAGGCTGTCCAGAGGAGGGCAACCAAAATGATGCAGGGTCTGCATCAGAAGACATATGAAGAAAGACTAGAGGAACTAAAGATGTATAGCCTCGAGGAAAGGAGGGAGAGGGGGGACATGATAGAAACTTTCAAATACCTCAAGGGAATCAACAAAGTCCAAGAGAGTAGCATCTTTCAGAAAAAGAGATGTGCAAAAACAAGGGGGCACAATTTGAAGATAGAGGGGAAACGGTACAGATGTAATGTGAGGAAGTATTTCTTCACAGAGAGGGTGGTGGATACATGGAACAGCCTTCCTGAGGAGGTCGTAGAGTCAAAAACAGTGGGGGAATTCAAGAATGCATGGGACAGACATAAGGCAATTCTACTGGGGGGGTAGGAGGAAGTAGGCTGTTGGTTAACTAGGATCTGCAGCTTATCCGTTAGGTAGGGAAATGGGCAGAATAGGTGGGCCAAGCGGTCCTTATTTGCCGTCATATTCTATGTTTCTATGTAACTGAGCTGGTTTCCATTAAGTTATGCTCTGGGACACTATCAGAATCTAAATAGACCCCATCCACGGAGTCAACCAAGCCCACCTTGGAGAAATAATCATTAAAGGCATTCACCATTCCCTTCCCTAAAGGCATCATAATGCCACCCACTTCTATTTTATTTACATGAATCTGTTTATTTTTTCCCATTAAATCCGAGATGACTCCCCAAAACCTTCTTGGGTTCTTTTTATAGTTAGCATCGAATTTAAATCGAACAAATTGTTGTTTAGCAGCCCTAACCTTGTGAGTATACAAATTTCGAGCCTGTCTATGAGAAGCCCAATCTCGGTCTAACATAGATTTTTTTGCTTTCTTCGATTTTTTATTTCTATCTTTCCTAACTTTGTATAACTCCGGAGAAAACCATACATTACCTTTATTTTTTGATAAGCTTGATTTCAGGGGTGCATGTTTATTACAAATTTGCAAGAACTCACTTAGAAACAATTCCCAGGCAGCTGATGGTGTAGGAATCAAGTCCAGTCTGTCCCAATTAATATTTTTAACATCAACCATAAATTTAGTATAGTCAAACTGTTTAAAACATCTCTAAAAAATTCTTGATTCAGGAACGGACTTTACTATATTATGTCTAACCGAATAAATGACCTGATGTTCTAAGAAGGATTCTGGAAGGACTCCTGCTCGAGACTGGGGGGAATTTGTAAACTTCATATGCAGTATTGTAGATCTCTTAGGGTCTTTATGATTAATTCTAGTTGGTTCCAAAATTAACTGGGTCAAGCCCAGTCGAATCTGGAAATCAATCAGTTCATGATTCATACCAACAGTTAACCAGTCGACATTAAAGTCTCTGGTTACGAACAATTCATGAGAATCTCAAAAGCCAAACACAAATTCCTACAAATCTTGAAAAACCTTTGTATCAACTTTGGGGGGTTTATATAGCCCTGATAATAATATAGGTTTTCGAAAAGGTACTTCTATCTCTAATGTCAGCATTTCTAAGCCACTACTGGGAAAAGAACAAACTACTTCATGGTCTGTTAAATTACAGTTAACATAGACAGCAATTCCCCCATCCTTTTTTGTCCTATCCTTCCTAAACAATTGAACATTTTCCAGATCTGTAGAAGTGTTCTGAACCCTACCATCCAGCCAGGTTTCTGTTAATACCAGAACCCCAGGGTTAACCTCTTTTACCCAATCCCTCACTTCATCAAACTTATTTCTCAAACTTTTTTTTTTTTTTTTAGTTGTTTAACTAGGAGTAGCACACTAAGCTGAAAGTTTTTTTTACAGGAGCAACCTGGGAGCACAAGGAAGTTAAGTGACTTGCTTAGGGTCACACAGTATGCAAGTGGAAGCTGTGGGATTTAAACCCAGGTCTGGTCTGCTGGATGTCACCAGATTTGCAGCTCAGAGCCTTAGACCACTGCGCTATACTGCCTCCTATTCATTCAACTTCTAACATTAAAGTGGGTAATAATCATAGATATCTGTTTCAAGCGTAAATCTTCTACATCATTTAACATATTAAAAGGGCCTGGATTTGGATGCACATCTCCACAGATTAACAAGCAGTACACAAGAAACTTAATAAAAATACCCCTCAAATTCAATTATTTGTGGTCTTTTGTAAATTAAGCTTTTACAAAACCTAATTCTCAATAAAGAAAAAAACTGTGGAACAATTTTGATACAGTACACTTTCAAAAAAGCATTAAAGCATTCTTTAGATAAGATTTTCAGATGAAATATTAATAAACTGGATAGAATCCAGTAATCTCAACTCAGTGGGGGGATGAGGCTGAGGATCAGTTAATGACACTGTAAAACTATGTGCAAACTGAAACATGCTAAAAGTATTAAATACAAACAAAATCATTAAAATATGAACAATTGCCATTTTACAAAGAGCCCCAATTAATTATCTACTACTTAACACTACGAATGGCCAGAGTGTGCAGCATCCGAAGTGCAAGCAGCAGAGCCAAATCAAATGTTAACAGTGAGCATACTTACAAGCCCTTTCAAAACGTTGCAGTACTCGGGTCAAAGTCGTAGGTTAACACCCCCTTCTGAGTGAACTTCTCCCAGGAATAGCACACAAATTCAGGTTTTTATCCCATAAGCAACACAGATAGACCCCCTATCCCTACTTTTTCTCTGCCGAGTGGCCACTCACGCTCGTGCTAACGTGCTCATAGGTGCCATGTGATTTTAAACCTGGCAAGCCCCTCCATTTATGCTGTTGCTGGGATGCTGATTCAGGTTGTCATTACAGCTGATGGCAAAATCAGTGTAGATTCCCCAATTGACTGCACCGCTCCTCTGACTGGCATAGATCACTTTCAGCTCATGCTCATAGGTGCCACGTGGTTTTAAACCTGGCAAGCCCCTCCTTTTGTGCTGACGTTCAGCTGCTGGCCCGCCTCTGAGCCCCCTCACCAGCTGATCAAGCCAGGCACAGAATAGCAATTATAGGGAAGGATAACTTGGTCCAGAGTGCAAATTAAGGCAGTCAATAAATGGGATGCTAATACAGTTCATCATTACAGCCGATGGCAAAAGCGCTGTAGATTCTCCTACTGACTGCACTACTCCTCTTCGATCACTTTCAGCTCGTGCTTGTAGGTACCACATGGTTTTAACCTGCCAAGCCCCTCCATTTGTGCTGACGTTCCACTGCTGGAGGGATGCAAGATGTTCGGAAGGGAGGCCCAACTGACAGTTGATATCTGCTTTGGGGTCTCTCCAGATGGGGTCCGAGCCAAAAACTACCTGCAGTATGTACAGAAACTGAAAACTCAATTGAACCATGCCTATCAACTGGCCCAGACAATGGCCTCCAAGAGAAATCTCACCAACAAAGAGAGGCATAATAAGAAAGTAAAGGCTTAAGAGCTGTGGCCCAGAGACAGTGTGTTGTTACGCAAATTGAGACTGCATGGCAAGCACAAAATTGCTGATAGGTGGCACTATCTTCCCCTTGTAATAGTTGGAAAGTTGGATGATTTACCAGTGTACAAGGTGCGCCCAGAGAATAATTCCAAAGCTGTCAAGACCATGCACCGTAACCACTTGCTACCTATCGGCCAAGTTATAATTGAGGCTAAACCATCATAAATTGATTCCCCTGGGCCGGTGACTCATGGTACTGCAAGGAAGAGACATAGTCCATTTGCTTCAGCTGTTAAAGATTCGGAACCCTCTCCCGGGCAAGCCTCGAATGATAGTGACTGTCAATCCACATCTGATGAAAGTGACTATGGTAATGCCTATTATCCCTCAAATGAAAATGAACTGAGTCAGTTGTTTCGAGGAAATCCTATGCTGAATCATGGGGATGAAGCAGGGCCTTCTGGACTGCCTAACCCCCCAGCTTCGTCCTTGCAGCCAATGCTCCCTGAAAGTGAAGTGCAAAGTATCACATCTGAGGCTGCAGACTCCCTGTGTTTTGTGGAACTGTGTGACTTGACCGAAGGAGGGGTTGATGGTCTGAGTCTTTCTGGTGACACATCAGAACTTGAAGAACAATATGAGAGTGCTGACAGCCCCCCTTCAGTGCCACCAAGCCTACATGTGCCAGAATCTTCTCAAAATGAGCCAGCTGGGCCCTTGTCAGAAGATAACAATGAGCCAAGTTAGTGCTCCCAGTTTGGACATCTTCATCCGTGCAGAGGCACCCCTCACGAATGACGAAAGCTCCAAAGTTAGTGATGAAAGTACAGAAAGACTGGCCAAGCTGTCAAGCTAGTATTGCACTTCAGTTATGATTCTCCCAAGAGGCCAGTGGATTTGCCTCTCAATGTGGTTTACAAAGGTGTTCATATTTCTCAGAGCTCACTACCCAAACTAAGCGTAAGGGCTAATTCCAGGTTGATTGTTCTTCCTTCTCAGTATGGTACCCCTGCCCCCTCCAGCCCTAGGTTAGCTGACAGGGAAGGGCCCCCTCCTACATTATTTACTGTGTAAGAAGCTATAACATGAATCAGTATTGTAATGTTTAAAATATGTTAATCATAGTGGAATCAGTATCACATGTATGAAACATGCATAAGTATTGTCATTATGGCTAAAGTATTGTGACATATAAGGAATATGTACAGTAAAGTGATAAGTTTTAGTTGACTGACGCATCAGATGTTATTTGCATAGCATGTTAGTATTATAGATGTCTTGTTTATATTGCATTTTCAATATTGTGATGGTACAGACTTGACGTGGATGCCAAGTTTTCTCCAGGTAGGGAAGGGTGTAACCCCCCTACAAATGGGGTTTTTTGAAAAGTCTTCCTTGAGCTTGCCTAAATGCTCACTGCCTGGCTGGTGTCCTGCGTTTTAGCAGTTCAAATGTATTGCCAGAGAGTGCCTGTATAGCCTCTGTATACTGTCTCTTTAAGAGCTGCCTAGATTGCAGTTATAATTAATCTGGGAGGGGCTGAGTGCTTCTATGCTCGAGTCCCACGCGGGCTGCCAGATAATCACTCCATTTCTGCCATCGCTATTAGCGCAGATGGAGCTTTGTCAGAAGATGTGCTTGTTTGCTGGTTAGCTATTAGAATGGTAAAGATATTGTAATTTGTCTAACCTGCCTTCTTTGCAGCAAGGACAGTTCTGTTTACTTCCACCATCTTGGTCTTGGACTGCCGAAAAGGGCCAATCAGTACCTTTGGGGACTTTAAAATGGAGCCTGTCCTCAGGGGTCTTGTAGGAGCAAAATTCTGTAGGAACTGTAGTTTGGGGCTTTTGGCGTCTAAATGAACCTGGAGGGGGAGCCCGTGTTGTGACTGACAGACAGATCAACCAACCAAACCTTTTGGATCCTGGGGAAAGTCCCAGGCTGCTTGTAGCTAGAGTCAGATCTGAGTTGGGAAGTGAAATAGTAACAGCTCGAGATATTTGAGCAGTAATCCTGCGTGGGTTCATGCGGGAGAACAGTGAAAGGGCTGAGTTTTGGCCGGCCTGCCTGCCCGCTGTCCTGGAGAGGGAAATTGAAGTTTATTCGGACTGA
Organism: Neoceratodus forsteri; assembly: GCA_016271365.2. NCBI lineage: Eukaryota > Metazoa > Chordata > Ceratodontiformes > Ceratodontidae > Neoceratodus > Neoceratodus forsteri. The sequence goes on along the minus strand of CM028137.1, from coordinate 419,412,167 downwards.
ATCAGAATTGTGAAAGCGAGATAAGCCACAGAACTGTGACCAGTCTTTAACCTGAAGAAGACTGAAGATTTGCTGAATGCGATTGGCGTGTCAGGATTTCCAGCCACCTTTGAACTCCCGGTTTGTGCAGAGACCCTGTAATTGTGACCGGATAGCAATATGCCTGGTACAGTAGAATTTCTTACATGTAAATGTGCTGCGTGCTGATCGTGGGTGGTGATTTGGTTCCCCACTGTGTGTTTGAACTGTGCTGTGCTTGCTGGAGGCTGCATCCAGCTCCATGGACTGAATCTGTATTCATCTCCATTTGGCCTGGGCCTTGCCACACTGGCCCAGCCAGAATACCCACTACACAGAGAAAGTCACAGATGAGAGACCTGCCTGGGGATCAGCCCCCTGCTCAACGCCTTGAACAGGAATGACGCCTTGGTGATTCATGTGTGCCCTGATTCTCCTGGCCCTCCAGCTCGATGACCTACAGTCTTGATTTCATCCTGCCTGTGTCCTGTATTGGGTATTGTGAGTAAACAGGGTAGCTCCCTGCAACAGCAGCTACATCTAAAGTGTAGTCATCTGATTGCTTTGTTGTCCTTTCTTTCACAAACTAAGCACTCCGGCTCCAGATTACAAATAGTGTGTGTTGTGCATGTTGCTTTCTTCCATCACAGGGCCCCAACCAGCTGCAATGACAGCCTACCCCAGGCAACGATCCTGGCTAGCCCACCTTTTTCCTTCCTGGGTACCCAGAGTGTGTGACTGTATAGGGACTCTGAAGTGCATGCATAGCTGTCTGACTGATTCAGCTTTTAAGCCAATCAACCTGATTACGCCCCTTCTTTGTTCAAGTCCCCTGAATAAATCAGATCTAACTCTTTTTGCATTTAACCTAACTGGTTCCAGTTTGTATTGAAAGTACTGTACTGTTGCTATTTGCTGTGCATAACCTTGTTTTACAGGGGGTCCCCAGGGTCGAGTTAGAGGAAACAGCCCTGGTGGTAAGTGCAAACAATGTGGGTACTGCATGGTGAATAAGGGGCATTGCAAAAGTAATTACTGTATATTGTTCCGGCCACTAGAAGGGACAGAGGAGGGTTACAGTGTCCCGGAGGGCTATGCCCAGGTTAGGTTGACCACTATCAGCCCTGACCTCTGGGTGGAGACACCCATTTCAGTACCTAGGCCCCTTAACCTGCAACTAGCCAAATTGGCAGGGGTAGTAGCCCTTAGGATGGCGCCACCTAGGGGTTACACCTATGTGTTTATATATATATATATATATATATATATATATATATATATATATATATCTTACTTCTGGGATGCAAGAGTAAAATACACCATCTTGGAGAGAGCTGTTGATGGATTTAAAATAGCTTCCCATTGCCTGACTGAGCTGTGCCTAATATGAGAAGAGACTCAGGCACCACCAGAAAACATGAACTGAGTGACAGTTGAGACACTGCATTCCCTGTAACAAATGGCATTCAGTGTTTCTTAATATTTGCCTGGATTGCTTATGTACTAATGCATTGATGCGTGACTTTCCAAGTGAATTCCTGCCAGACATGTGAACTTGAGACTTTATGCACTACCAGCTTAATGCATTCCCACTGCTTATCAGTGATTACTATATTTAGTTCCACATTCCATTTTTGGTTAGTGTAGCTCATAGTATTTTGATGTGCTTCAACAAGTGCATGACATAAACAAGATATGAGATAGTGTGGAGTCTGCCATGAATATATTTGTTTGAGGAGTACATAATGAGATGGTAAATCTCCCACATCTTCCAGGAGCAATATTTTCTTTTTTGTTAACTTTATTTCTTGCACTGACTGCTTCAGGGCATCTCTCGGATGTACCTCCCTCAACCTAGGCACCTACTACCCACCTGAAACTCCCCCGACCAGGGAATCAGGGACAGAGACACCTCACCCCCACCCATCAGACCCAACCAGCCTCCCGGACCTAAGCCCCCAGGTGGGACCACCCATACACCTACCTGGGTGACCTTTCCAGAATTTAGACAGCCGGGTCTGGGAGCAGGGCAAGGGCTTGGGACAGCTGGTCAGGGAAAGTTCAATGTTGGGTATGTGGGCTGCGGTCCTCTGAGGTCACCATCACCTCCCCTGAGCACCTGGGATTTTCTTCAGTTCCCCCCCTGCAGCGTGGACGTGCAATGATTTCTGCACATGAAGTGCCGACGTCTGCTGCCACTCTGCTCCTACAGCATCACTCCCTGTAGTGCCCCTACATAGAAACATAGAATTTGATGGCAGATAAGGACTGCTTGGCCTACCTAGTCTGCCCATTTCCCTACCTGATGGATAAGCTGCAGATTCTAGTTAACCAACAGCTTACTTCCTTCTACCCCCAACTAGAATTGCTTTATGTCTGTCCCATGCATTCTTGAATTCTCCCACTGTTCTTCACTCCACAACCTCCTCAGGAAGGCTGTTTCATGCATCCATAACCCTCTCTGTGAAAAAATACTTTCTAACATTACCTCTGAGCCATTCCCCCTCTATCTTCAAATTGTACCCCCTTGTTCTTGCACATCTCTTTTTCTGAAAGATGCTATCCTCTTGGACTTTGTTAATTCCCTTGAGGTACTTGAAAATTTCTATCATGTCCCCCCTCTCCCTCCTTTCCTCGAGGGTATACATATTAAACTGCTTTAATCTCTCTTCATATGTCTTCTGGTGCAGACCCTGCACCATTTTGGTTGCCCTCCTCTGAACAGCCTCCACTCTGTCTATGTCTTTGCGGAGATGGGGTCTCCAGAACTTCATGCAGTACTCAGATGGGGTCTCACTAACTGTCTGTACAGAGGGATTCCTGTTTCCTACTGTTGATGCCTCTCCTATGCTTCCCAGTATCCCCTAGCCCTCCTTACTGCCTTGCTATTGCTTGCCCACCTTAAGGTCATCTGACATAATTACTCCCAGGTCCTTTTGATTTTTGTTGTTGTTAGTATCTCACCCCCATTGTGTACTCTTCCCTGGGTTTTGTCTCCCAGGTGCATTATCTTGCACTTCTTTGCATTGAATCTGAGCTGCCATACATTTGACCATTCCTCCAACCTTGCCAAGTCCCTCTTCATCCTTTCCACCCCACCTTGTGTATCAACCTTGTTGCACATCTTTGTGTCATCTGCAAAGAGGCATACTTTTCCTTCCAGGTGCTCTCCAATGTCACTTATAAAGACATTAAAGAGGACCAGTCCCAGGACTGAACCCTGCAGTACCCCACTAGTTACCCTCCTTTCTTCACTGTGAACTCTGTTTACTATTACCCTTTGCATCCTGTTGTCCAGCCAATTTTTTATCCAGGCTACCACCTCGGGACCCACTCCAAGGCTGGCTAACTTGTATACTAATCTTTTGTGTGGGACTGTGACAAATGCTTTGCTAAACTATAGATAGACCATATCCACAGCCCCTCCCTGGTCTACTACTTTGGTCACCCAGTCAAAGAAATCTATTAGATTCGTCTGACATGACCTTCCCTCTGTGAATCCATGCTGCCTTGGGTCCTGTGCCCCACTGGCCTCTAGGTACTCAACAATTATTTCCTTCAGAAGTGATTCCATCATTTTCCCTACCACTGAGGACAGACTAACCAGTCTGTAGTTTCCTGTCTCTGTCCTGCTCCCACTCTTGTGAAGTGGAGTCACATCCGCCCTCCTCCAGTCCTCAAGTACCACCCCATCCTCCCATGATTTGTTAAAGAGAGTAGTTAGTGGTTTCACTAGTTCTACCCTTAGTTCTTTTAGAATTCTGGGGTGACTCCCATCAGGCCTCATTACTTTGTCCACCCTCAGTTTCAAGAGCTCTTTCAAAACCCTTTCTTCTGTGAATGGACTGGTATCGACACCCCATCCAGAGTGTTTCTATTGTTTGGTTTAGGTATCTTCCCCTCCTCTTCTGTTGTGAATATCAAATCAAATCAAAATTTATTTAAAGTGCTCTTTCCTTAAACCAAAGCTCATACACAACACAATATAAAACTAAGTATGCAGTCTAAAAAAATAAAAGGCAGCAATATAAACTGAATAAAGTCCCCGAAAGCTTGACTGAATAAATAAGTTTTTAATGACGACTTGAAAGACTCAGCGGACAGGCACTCTCTAATCCGACGAGGTACAGATTTCCCCAGGGTCAGGGCTACAAAAGAAAAGGCCCTAGCACCTGATGTTTGAAGACAGACCCTGGGAACCTCTAGCAATCCCTCGTCAGTGGAACAAAGCAGGTGGGAAGGGGAGTAATGCCAAAGGACATCTTGCAAGTAACCCAGTCCCTGTCCATGTAGGGTCTTTTAGGTCAGCAATGCGACCTTGAAAGTGATCCACCATCGCACCGGCAGCCAGTGCAGTTCACGTAGCACAGGAGTGATATGGCTAGTTCTTGATAACCCTGTCAACAATCTGGCTGAAGCGTTCTGCACCAGCTGCAGGCAACAGAGATCTACCCTGGGTAACCCTAGGTATAGAGCATTACAGTAATCAAGGCGAGAGGACACAAAGGCGTGGACCAACACAGGGAGGTCCTCAGGCAGAACAAGGTGCTTTATCTGGGCAATGTTCCTCAGATGATAGAATGAGGACTTGACAACTGCCGACACCTGCGCTTTCAGTGTCAGTTCGTTGTCAAGCACAATGCCCAGATTTCACACACATTCAGAAGGTCTCAACTAGTTGCCCCCAAGCACAAGGCCAGATAGTTGCTCTGGAGTCAACTTCTCTACCCACTGACCTGGGTCCACTACCAACACCTCAGTCTTATCTGGATTTAGTCTCAACCAATTAACACTCATCCAATCCTGAATCTCGGCGAGGCAGTTGTTAAAGACCAAGACTGCACTATTTTGTTCTAGTACAAAGGACATGTAGAGCTATCATCTGCATAGCAATGAAAACTCAGCCCATACCACCTTATAATGTCTCCTAATGGCAGCATATGCACCGTGAACAACATGGGGGACAGCATGGAATCACGCGGCACCCCACAGAGCAGGGCAAAGGGGGCCGAGGAAAAGACCCCCGACACCACCCTCTGAGTCCTGCCTGTAAGGAAAGAATGAAACCATCTGAGGACTGTCCCAGACAGTCCACAGAGCAGCTGCAGGTGTTCCAGCAGCACCCCATGATCCACGGTGTCAAATGCTGCTGAGAGATCAAGGAGAACTGAGATCGAATGACTCCTACGATCTCTCGCTATCAGGAGATCATTAAGTACTCGAACCAATGCTGTCTCTGTACTATGCCTCTTCCTGAAACTGGACTGGAGAGGATCATAGACTTTGTGGGTGGTAAGAAAGTTCTCAAGCTGCAACGAGACTACCGTTTCAATAACCTTGGCCACAAAGGGCAGGTTTGAGACAGGTCTGTAGTTTGCAAGACAGTCTGGGTTACAGGAAGGTTTCTTTAAAAGGGGTGTCACCACGGCCTCCTTCAAAAGGTCCGGAAACACCCCTTCATCCAGTGAACACCAGACTATCTTAACAAGGATCGGTCTGATGACATCCAAACACCCCACAAGGACACGGGCTGGACCAGGATCCAAACTACAGTAAGTCAGTCACAGATCTCGAACAATCTTCATGATGTCCATGACCGTTGGTTGGTTGAAATCTGTCCAGATAGACCGGATGGCTGCATCCTCGCATCGACCACCACCATACTCATTTGAAAAAGTCAGACAGATCTCTGACCTGATGGAGGACACCTTATATGCAAAGAACTGAGCAAAGTCCTCACACTTAGTTTGTGAAAATGCTCTCTGGCCCCAGAGGCAGGCTGGATTGCACAGCCTGTCCATGGTCCAGAAGAGCTGGGCCAGTTGGTTCCTTGCTGCAGCAATCTCCCTGGACAGGAACTCTACCTTCTTATGGGAGATTTCTGATTGACAGTCTGAATAATGGACCATCAACTGAAGTCTGTCCTCCTCCAGGCCAGATTTCTGCCAACAACGTTCCAACCTTCGTCCAATTTTCCTCAACACCATCAAGGTCCCATCAAACCAAGAGGACCGAGGGCGGAAAGGGAGAGGACGAACTCAGACAGGTGCTATGGAATCCAGGTCCCTCAGTACCACACTGTAATAGTGCACTACCAGGTCTCCCGGGTCCAAGCATTCCATTGGCCTACTCGATAGGTCCAGCATCACCATCAGATGCTCAGAGGTAACACCCCTCACAGGGCAGTACCGGACCATCTCCAAAGGGGCGGGTCTCACAGGGGAAGCCACAAAACTGAACCTTATAGAGTGATGGTCTGATCAACCGACTGGTTCCACCACCAAATCAGCAGCCTCCATCCCCAGGAGGAACACCAGGTCCAAGGAGTGACCCTGAATATGGGCTGCAGCAGTAACTACCTGTGTGAAGCCCAACTAATGCATTAGTTGGAGGAAGTTCTGTCCAAAATGCAAGAGTTCATCGTCAACCAAGGTATTGAAATCCCCCAGAACCAACCACCTGAATACTGAGCAGAAATATTCATTCAGTATCCCTGCTTTTTCACTATCACATACTGTCCACATTACCTCCCCTTTATTAAGTCTCCGTATCCCTCCCTTGGTCTTTCTTCGCTCTCTAATTTACTTATAAAAGGTTTCATCCCCCTTCATAAAAGAATTGGCTATCTTTTCCTCGGTTTTGGGCCTTTGCAATTCTGTACCAGATCATAATGTCGTGCGCTTAATAGCGTAAGGAATTATGTCGAATCCCGGACCTATGCGGTCTCCATGTTGGACCCCCTGAGTTAGAACTTAGTGGGGAGGTCCAGGGGCACAGCCCCCATACTGGGGTGTGTGAGGGCTGTGCCCCCACAGAAGAAAAGATAACATTGAATCGTGCAACGCGATTATGTCACAAGATATTCTGCTGTGCGCATTATTGACCCTGTGCTTTGCTATTCTGATTGCCTTCCCTGCCTCCTTCTGCTTTAACTGACAAAGTTCTCTGTCCTGCTCTTTCTGTGTTTCCTTATATATCCTGAATGCTATCCTTTTCTCCTTAACCTTCCCTGCCACCTCTTTTGAGAACCATAGTGTTTTTTTCCTTCATTTTGTTTTATTGATTCACTTCACACAAAGGCTTATTGCCTCTGTGATGGCTGTTTTGATTAATCCCCATTGTTCCTCCACCCCTCCTCCTTGCCCATTTGCTAGTGCTTTTCTGAGGCACTCTCTAATTTTCCCTAAGTCAGCCCTCCTAAATTCCAATACTCTTGCTTTTGTATGGCTTGACTTTATGGTTGTGTTTATTGTGAACCACACTGTTTGGTGGTCACTTGTTCTCAGATGGCTACCCACTTCTAGATCCGAGATCGTTTCTCCATCCCCATTTGAGAGTACCAGGTCTTAGATTGCTCCCTCCCGAGTGGGTTCCAACACTAGCTGTCTGAGGCAAGTCTTGTAGGGCATCAAGAATGATCCTGCTCCTGGATGTGCCTGCAACAAAGGTGCTCCAGTTAACATCTGGCATATTCAGGTCCCCCATTAACAATATATCCCCTTTTTCTGCCATTTTAAGGATGCCTTCTATCATTTCATTGTACACTCCTTCCCTGAGATGGGGGTCTGTACACAACCCCCATGCAGATTCTGGTCCCATTTCCTGTCTCCAGGGTGACCCATAGTGACTCATCCACTTCATGTTTACTCTTTAGTTCTGTTGCTTTAATCCCTCCCTTACATAGAGAGCTACTCCTCCTCCTCCTCTTTTCCCCTCTCTGTCCCTCCTGTAGATTGTGTATCCTGGTATGTTGACATCCCAGTCATGGTTCTCTGTATACCATGTTTCAGTGACTGCCACAATATCCAGGCATCCCTCTTCCATCAAGGCCACTAGTTCAGGGATCTTGTTACACAGACTATGGGCATTGGTACTCATCACCCTCCATTTTTTGATGGCCGTACCCCTTTTAGCCCCATCCCTGTCCTTATGGCCTTTGCCTTTTTTTGCATTTACCCCATCTTACTCCCGACTGACTTCTCTACCTTGGTGTTTACCTTGCTAATTACTGTGTTTTGTGGGGGGAGGCTGAGATTTCCCTGCTCCTTTTCAGTGCTTCCCCCCATGGCTAGTTTAAATGCTTGCCAATGAAGCATTTAAACCTATCACCTAGGATCCTGGTTCACCCCTGGACAAATGCAGACCATCACACTAGTATAGGCCTGCATCCCTCCAGGTGGCTCCCCAATCCCCAATGAAGCCAAAACCCTGAGCTCCACATAGTTTTTCAACCATTCATTGAATCCCATGGCGCAGAGAAGGTTACTGTACATGCTACTTGTTTAAGGCCCCTCCCCAACTCTACAAACTCCTCTTGCACTGCTCTGATCTCATTCCTAGCCAGGTCATTTGTCCCTAGGTGGACAATGACATCCAGCTCCCTCCCTTGTGCAGCTGCTCCCACGATTTTGAGGATTCGTTTTCCTGTTCCTCCGAGCCGTGGCACCAGGCAGGCATCTTACCTCCCTCTCCCTCACTTCTACCCCTCTAATGATTGAGTCCCCCACCAGGAGTTGTTTCCTTCCCCTGTGGGGTCTCATGCCACCCTCCTGGGGGTCTCTTTTGTGGAGGTTCCCAGCATCCTCCTTGGTCTCCACTGCAGGTGCCTCCATAGAAGAACCACTCTTCGCCAGAACAGCATATGAATTGTGGAGAGGTACAGCTGGAGGGATGCACCTCTGTTCCACCACCCTCTCCCTCCCTGAGCCCACCTTGGTCCAACTGCTCCTCTTTCTTGGCAGCCTCTGAGGTAGTGGTGATGGCCCTGGTGGTCCCTGGGTGGGGGAAGAGGTTTCATGAATCCTAGCCAGGTCAGCCTGGAGAAGGGCAACCTCTTCTCTCAGACCAGAGAGGTGCCTGCAAATAGGGCAGCATCGCAGCCTCCAGAATGTCTCCCAGAACACTGCTGCCCCACAGCCATTGCACTGCACCACTCCCATCATGACTTATTTTGTATCCCCTCTCCTGTTGCTTTTTATGCTTACTCTCACCTCCCTCTATGTATTTTTCCACCTACTTTCCTACTGCCTATGTACCCTTACAACTGTTGCCCTTCCTGTTCTGGGACAGGAACTTCCTGTAGTCTTCAGTAGTCTCCTTCCTCCTTGCTTGGACTCAGATATTAGGGGCCACTATGGAGCGATACAAGGCCCACAGCCCACCTCAGTAGAGGAAAGGAGAGCAGTCCTCTGGCTGCTCAATCCTCTCCCTCCCCTGCCAACCCCCAATGGCCTGAGTCCATTCCCGAACCTGGGTCACTGGCATGGTGAGAGGTGTGGTGTCCAGTACCTCAAGCTTCAGCGCACCACACCAGCTCTCCAGAAGCAATTTGCATGTTTGTTAATGTAAGTTTGGACCTGCAAGTGCCTGTACAAATCCTGCCACTGCAGACCAAATTCATGCTGGACTTGAGTAAATGATCAGACTCCATTATCCTGAACAAACTAGAAAATATTATAAGCCTATTCTATACCAGCTAAGAAATTTTGTATTAAGATAAGTTGTTAAAAATCGAGTATCACAGAAGATAGCCTGGAATAAAGGAGAATGGTTCAAGGAAAACCTTTTTTAGTGAGAATCTTCTGTCAGACTTGTGGTGCTGCTTGAGTAAATGGATTAACAGTGAGACAATTTACTTTAAGGGATGGTTTGGCAATAAAGGATTTAGACATGATGGGTTCCAATTTCTTTTGTATTTCTTTGATATACCTCCAGGCACCCTGAAAAGACTCATCAAGCCAAAAGAGAATTCGTGAAGCAAAAAAAAATTTCTGTGAAAGAGGCAGTGCTAGCCCCATTGAATCTTTTTTAGTTGCAACTGTTTGTACAGAATCCATTTTTTCCCCATGCCAAAAAAAAATAACTTACCAGTTTATCCCAATCAGTAAACAACATCTCTGGAGGGTGAAGTAGGAGGGACTGAAAGAAATATAATAAGAAAGGGATACTGTGCTGTTTATCTAGACTGCTGCTATACACTGGGAACAAAGTGAGAGGCATTATTGTCCGTTGTTGCAAATCTTGAGTAATAATTTTGGTAATAGGAGTATAACTGACAATTGTCTATTTAAATGATGAAGTGAAATTAGTCCCCCCCCCCCTTCCTATACTGTATATCTATTCTATTATGTCTTGTTTTCTTGTTAACTTTCATTCTTTAGTTTCAGGATATTGGTTATAGACCACTTGCTGGTCATGTGTGCTACTTACTGAGTGGAGGTTTGTAAGTTATTCTGTGGCTGTTACCTTTTAAACCTGCATTTGATTGTTCTAATTGTTATTCTTGAAAATCAATAAAAATCTTTATGGCAAAATAAAACTAACAATTTTATTCTTAGATATTTTCAAATAGTCATTCAACATTTGAGCTAATAATTTGGAGACTGGCTGGAGGGATATAACTACACTTATGGACATGGGTATTAACCCTGTATCCTTCCAGATTGCAAAATCCCATCAATGTGTTCCACAATACTGGAAGGGTGTGGACAGATTCTGACATAAATTAATAAATCATCAGTATAGAAGGTGAGTTTCTATGTGCATCTGCCTGGTGCTATTCCTCTGATGTTGCAATTCTGTCTTATTGTCTGAGCCATTGGCTCTACATAAAGAGTGAATAGGAAGGTGGACAGCAGACACTCCATCAGATCCCCCCAAAATGATTCAAAAGGTCTGGAGAATATACCATTTGCAAGAACATAGACTATCTGAGGTATGTCTAGAACACTTTAAGTGATGAAATGAAGTTGGAGTGGTGTCAAAATGCTTGTAATGTATGAACTAGAAAGTGTCATGAAACCCTATCAAGTGGCTTCTCAGCATATAAGCTAAGAAGAAGGAAAGGATATTTAGCCTGTGTGACACATGCTGCAGGATGCTTTTTTTTCACAATGTCCTCTGTCCATCTAGTACAAACAACTCTACTTTGGTCATTATTAACTAAAATGGGGAGTAGACAGTTGACTTGTTTGGCTAGGATGGTAGTAGGAAACCTATGATCATTATTTAAAAATGATTTTGGCTTATAGGATTCATAATAAAAGGGTCCTTCCCAGTTTAAGAATAATAGAAATCATGGCATACAGTATGCTTAAGTATCAGGGGGAGCTCTCCTGCAAAGCAGAACTCTACACTCTCAGTAGTGGCAGAATTAAATAACCTTGAATGTGTGTGTGTGCGTGTGTGTGTGTGTGTCTGTAAAATTCAGTGTTATAGCCTTCTGGTCCAAGATATTTATTTATTTAAAGAAGAACTGCATGTAACCTGTAAGCCTGCTTATTCTGTAGAAGCTGATTTTCAAATATGAATTTACATACTGTTATTTTTACATCTTTACTGGCCTTGTAAGAAGTACAGTGGGGGTTTCTGATTTATTCTCTGCTGGTAAAATGCCATCTTAGAACTGATGTAGTTTATGCTCTTGCTCAGTTCTTTCACTGTTGGTACACTGCCTCTACTTTCTTCCCTAGAACACTATGGCAGAAAGGGATATAAACTACACTGCTGAGTTCTAAAATGGTATTGTCACTAGTGTGTTACTCAGACTCACCTACAGAGTTATTAAAAGGCCAGTTAAGATAGAACAATTACAGAATGGAACCCAGTACTAGAAGAGCCCTACATGAAAAAATGACATACAGGTTCCATGCAGTTCTCCCTTAAAGGGTTGCAAGCACTGCTCTTATTTCTTTCGAGTCCATTGGTCTAATTAACAACTTGTTTTGTTCAGCCATAGCTGTTGGGAGGTTTAATTCTGAAGAGAAAATATTGTACTACAAGTGTAAAATGATTGCCTCTGTTACATATACTGTAGGATCATGAAAGCTTCCAAATGCAGCAAGACATCTTTCATTTGTGACTGAGGAAGTTCAGTAACTGGGTTCCTTATCTCTGATACTTTACCAGTCCTCTGTGCTGTCACAGTCTGTAGGTAAGCAACCTAGCAGCTTAAGCACACCTTTCATAACATTTATGTCAGAGGTACGATAATGCTATGTCAGTCTGGTGATTTCTAAGATCTTGCATTTCTTACTGGACTTTTTTGAGTTCTGACAGAACAGGAGCATCCCCTTCTTTATGTGATATTTGCAAATCCTCCTTATAGAGCAAGCGAGTGAAGTGCAGCATACAGGAGCATTGCTATAGCGCTGACAGGCTGCTCTAAATATACCATTTTCACTGTGTGCTTATTAAAACCTCAGTTTTATTCATTACTTTGTTTTGGAGCCCTGTTACAGTGTGTATACAGGAGGAGGAGTGGTAGTTCACTGTAACTAAACTCAGAACTACCAACTCAGTTGCTGCTAATTAAATATTTGGCTACACTTTCTGACCTGTAGGTATACCTGCAGTAGTCAGAGTGCTTTTATTTCATTTATTTGTTTTAAATTCTTCACTGTTGCCAGCAAATACTCTCCGTTACTACGGTAACCACTTCCGGTTTTTGGGACATTTACCTCACCCTTTGGCGAGCAATTTTCCATTATAGAGCAAGCGAGTGAAGTGCAGCATACAGGAGTGTTGCTATAGCGCTGACAGGCTGCTCTAAATATACCATTTTCACTGTGTGCATATTAAAACCTCAGTTTTATTCATTACTTTGTTTTGGAGCCCTGTTACAGTGTGTATACAGGAGGAGGAGTGGTAGTTCACTGTAACTAAACTCAGAACTACCTACTCAGTTGCTGCTGATTAAATATTTGGCTACACTTTCTGACCTGTAGGTATACCTGCAGTAGTCAGAGCACTTTTATTTAATTTATTTGTTTTAAATTCTTCACTGTTGCCAGCAAATACTCTCTGTTATTCCGGTAACCACTTCCGGTTTTTGGGACATTTAACTCGCCCGTCCGAGAGCAGGCGAGCCGAGCAGGGCAAGCGCGGTTGCGCGTAAAGATGCATGCAAAGACACATGCGTCTAGCGTGTGTTTAGTGTGTTCAGCAGATTCAGTGGCTTCAGGCACCTTCAGTGGTAAAATTGTATTTTAGATTGAGTTATTCAATTCAAATAACGTGTTAGTAATCAGGGACTTATGAAATCACTACTGGGCAGTAAATATATAGTGTAAGCACAAATTTAAATATCCACATATCAATATGGAACTTAAGAAACTTATAAATCCCACTATTATGACAATTGAGGGGGAAATTGGTTTAAAATGTCAAATATGTCATATGTATAAACTAGTAGATTCTGTACCAACCATGGAAAACAACTTTGAATGTGAAAAATGCTTAGTAAACAAAGCTATGAAAGAAGAACTAGACACATTTGGAGAAAGACTAATTATATTAGAAAACAGTCAGGCAGACATGTTAAGATGTCATATTGAAAGAAACGAAATTTCACAAGTAACGACAATAAATAATGACACATTAAGTACCGTTAACCAAGAACTAAATTTATTACAAAAACCATTGGTGCCTGAAATTATCACAACAATAAATAAAAAACAAGATATAATTAGAAAAAGGGTTAGAGAGGAGGATACAGAGGAACAAGATTGGGCAACAGTAACATTAGGTAGATCAATTAAAAAAGGACGTAAAGCAAACAAGTTTGAAATTCCAATTAAAAACTGCTTTCAGATACTATCTAATGATAAAAATAACAGCATTTTACCATCATTATCATCTTCAGATGTATCTTATTTGGAGACTGGGAGAACTGTAAATTATCAAAACATTCATGAACCACTAAGAAATCTTGATAGCTCCTTGACTCTAGCTTCTAAATTAAAGCAAAAAAATGACAATCAATCAATAAATCAGGGAACTGATAATTTAATGGATACAAATTATACAATTTCACATAATGTTCCATCAAGACAAATTTTTGTACTAGGTGATTCAATAATCAAGCACAAAGATAGGGCAATCTGCAATCCTGATAAAGTTAACAGAACTTGTTCAAGTTACAGAGGGCTAAAATAGCGGATATTACTGATTTGTTAAATCCTATATTAGCCCAATCAGGACATAACCCGTTAGTAATAATTCATGCAGAGGTAAATGATGTTTGTCAATCAGATAGTAATATACCAGAGGAAAGCTATGTGGCACTAAATAATCTCTTAGTGGAAAAAGGATGTACAGTCTGCTTTTCAGAGATATTACCAGTACCTAGGGCCACTCATGCCATTACAAATAAAATTAAAAAAATAAACAACTGGTTAAAACTGTGGTGTTTAAAGCAGGGGATAAAATGTATTCAGCATTGGGAAGATTTCTGTGGAAGTGACTCACTTTTTTGTTGGGATGGACTCCACCTGAGTAGAAGGGGTAGTACTATACTCAGGAGAAAAATTTCAGCAGAAATAAATAATTTATACTAGATTATGAGGGGGAGAATTGGAAAGAGCCAATTTCTCTAAATAGCACAAAGATCAATGTTAAACAACCAACAACTAAATATTGTAAAGTTCTGAGCTTTAATGCTAGATCTTTGAATAATCTAAGTATGGCGGAATTAGAATGTAAATTATTGGATATTGGCATTATTGCTGTAACTGAAACCTGGTGGGATTCTGCATCGAAATGGGTAAAGGAGATTCCTGGTTATAAGTTATATCATAAGGACAGAGTGAATAAAATTGGAGGTGGTGTTTGTATATTTGTACAAAATGATATAATATCATCGGAAATGATAAATAATTCTAATATGGAAACATTGTGGGTACAAATACAATTTAAAGGACAACCAAAATTAGTTATAGGAGTCTGTTATAGACCTCCCTCATCTGACCTTGAATATACAAATGAGTTAATAAACCAAATAACTGACATTACAGAAAAAAATAATGTGATAATTATGGGTGATTTTAATATGCCAGGAATAAATTGGGAAATAGTCACTGGAGTAACCTCACAGAAAAAACTACTAACAAACTTATGTATTGATCAAGGCTTAGAGCAATTAGTAAAACTCCCTACTAGGGGTAATAGTATATTGGATCTTATTATTACCAATTCAGGAAGTTTAGTGTCAGATATAGATATTTCTGCTCCCAATGGAAATAGTGGCCATAATGCAGAAGTATTAAATGTAGGTATCACTAAAAGTAAAACAACTTCAGGAACATTACAAAAAAACTACAACAGAGCTAACTTTAAACAAATAAATCTTTCTTTAAATCAAATTGATTGGATAAATAAGTTTCAAAATAAAACTACAACTCAAGCATGGGACATATTTAAGCAAACTATAAACAAATTAGAACAGATCTATGTTCCCCTTAAACTCAAATACAACAAAAAAGGCAAAACACCTATTTGGTGTAATAAAGATATTCATAGACAAATAAAATTGAAAGAATGTCTCTTTAAGAAATTAAAAATAAATGGTACCCCGGGTACTAGATTTAGATATAAAAATTCAGTAACTCATTTTAAAAAAACTAATTAAACAAGCAAAAACCAAATTAAAATTTACCTTGGCACATACAAAGTCAAACAAAAAAATCACTTCCTTCTTATATAAATAGTAAAAAAGGAGACTCTAGAAAAATTGGACCAACAATACTTGATGGGAAATCTGTTAAAGTTGATCAAAAAATTGCTAACATATTTAATGAATATTTTCCTCAGTCTTTTATAATAAAGATAATTATTATCCAAAGTGTAAATTAACTTCAACATATCCAACAATTAATGAGCAGGAAGTAAGAAATGTAATTTCATTACTAAAAAAATATACTAGCTCGGGACCTGATAACATCAATACAAGGTTTTTGAAAGAAACTATTGATTCAGTTATTATTGCATTAACTTTAATATTTAATAAATCATTGATAGAAGGCTGTATACCATATGACTGGCATACTGCAATTGTGGTCCCAGTCTTAAAAAAGGGAATAAAACAATGGTTCAGAACTACAGACCAATTAGTCTTACATCTCTAATTGGCAAGGCCATGGAAAGAATAGTTAAATCACATATTGATTCAGAAATACATTTACTTGGGATACAGGACCTTACACAGCATGGTTTTAAAACAGGATCATCCTGTACAACTAACCTGATTTCCTTTTATAATAACATTAGTAGGTACTTGGATAACCATATTCCATCAGATGTTATACTTTTGGACTGCAGTAAAGCCTTTGATAAAGTGCCCCATTCATTGCTCATTGAAAAAATGTGTAAGTTTGGTTTTTCAGGATACATATTAAATTGGGTATCTCAGTGGTTATATGGTAGAACACAGGTAGTCAGGGTAAACAATTTTATGTCAGAACCTCGCAAGGTGTCGAGCGGTATTCCTCAGGGCTCTGTCTTGGGACCAGCATTGTTTCATTTATTTATCAGTGATTTAAATATAACTTCCAGTAATTGTATTTCTAAGTTTGCAGATGACACCAAACTGGGAGGAAGAGTGGATATAACTTCAAATCCGAACATTCTTCAGAATGATCTTCAAACTATAGAACTGTGGGCAAAAAGAAATTTCATGGACTTCAACACGGATAAGTGTGTGATTCTGCATTTTGGAAATAATAATCCTAAAAATACTTATTGGTTAAATAACAAACAAATTAAATTCTCTGAATGGGAAAGAGATTTGGGAATTCTGATAAATACTAAATTATCTGCTGACTCACATTGTAATAGAATGGCTAATACTGCTAACATTATGTTGAAGTAGATAAATAAAACTTTTGTAAACAAATCTGAACAATGTTTGGTCACCTTGTATAGATCATATGTCAGACCCTGTCTGGATTATGGTTCTCCATACTGGAATCCATATCTCAAGAGAGATATCTATAGAGTGGAACAGGTACAGAGAAGATTGACTAGGATGATACCTAGACTAAAAAAAGACTCTTATAATATACGATTGCCTAAAACAGGACTATACTCGCTCGAACAAAGAAGATTAAGAGGGGATTTATTATTTTTATTCAATATTCTAAAATGTTTGATACAGATGAAACAATGTGTATTGTCATATGCCAAAAAACGCATAGTTGGTAGATTACATAACAAACAACTAAGTGTTGAACGGGTAAATACAAATAAAAGAGACAACTTTTTCAGTGTCAGGGCACCACAGAAATGGAATTCACTTCCTGAATATATAGTTAACTCAAAAACTACTGAATCCTTTAAAAACAAATTAGATATCTGGTTAACAAATAAATGAAGGAAATTGACCCACTATTGTAGGGGACAATCTCGATGGGCCGTGATGGCCTTCTTTTGTCCAGTATATCCAGTATATCCAACTTAATTGGCAGGTCTTTGATTTTTTTTTGTTCTCTTTCGTCCCCTCTGAGTACTGCCTCAGCTGTATCCCCCAAGAAACAGTGGATCCCCTAACTTCTCCCATGTCATTATGCTGAAGTATATCTGTGATTTTCTTCCTGTACAAATTCTAAGAATTCCAGAGTATTCAAGATGCAGGAGTTAAATCTCCAGTGACAATGTTGAAATTAGTTGTGCACATTCAATGTGAATACCACTGGAGCACAATCTATGAGGGTTATAAGTGAGATTTCACAATTATGCAGTAATGCCAGATTATCTTCAGTAATAGTCCTAGGTTATCTGCCATGTGGATTTGAATAACGTGTAGTATGTGGCACCAAGATTAATGTGTCTCCAGGTGTCTATCCAAATTATTCCCATAGTTTCTTACATACTTTTTGGGTGCAGTCTGCTTGGGGGGTGGGGAGCATTATTGAAGGGGTCCAGATATTGATGGTGTCAGGTTGAGATCTCCTTCCAGTATTAACATACCTTTTCACATTAGAGAGTATAGTCCCTAATACTCTGTGCATATCTATGATGCTTACAACACCTTGTAGTCCCCAGTGCTCCTCTTCTCTCTCCCCCAGACTTTGCCCCTTGAATCATCTACATGAACATTGCCATTGTCAAGGTCCTCTCTTCAGCAACAGTGCAGACATCAGTGCTCTAATAACCCTCTTTTTCACTACCTTTAACCTTCAGACTCCCTGTAATGAGGGTCTCTATGCTGGGTAAACACACTTTCTTCTCTCAGAGATGTTTTACTCAGCACAACTGATCCAGATACAGGAGACAAGCAACTTGTTGCTCAGTGTGCCTTCCTGGTGAAACATTTCAATAAATAGAAAACTTTTCCATCTGGTATGTAGTGACACACAAACCTGTTACTCTAGTCTTTATAAAACATATCTAAGTTATTACTAAATACTGGGTAACTGGATATAACAGTAGAAAACAGGTATTATACTGGTATGGTAGCACCACTATATATAGTTAAGGTTGAGCAGGGCTTTCTATGTTAAACCTCAAACTTTGCACTTTAATATCTTCACAATCATGCAACAGATTTGCACATAATTTTGCATGTGCTGTTTCAGAGTGTAGATCTTTTGACATGCCAAGTTTTGTTTTGGTCTGGTGTGCTGATTTGGAGATACAGATAGTGACATAAGTTTAACAAGTATTTGTCAATGCCGAATGTTTGCTTGCTGGAATTGGCAGTGTAGGAGTTACAGAGCTGCATAATAGGAATGGCAGTGAAGTACTGAACTGAAGCCAACCCCACCACCACCCTGCAGATACTGACAGGCATTGGGGTGTGCATTTGGGTCATCAGGCATAACGACCACACCATTTCACCACATCCTACCCTGCAGACACTGACAAGTGTCACAGTGTGCCTTGGGGTCTTTGGCCCTTATATTCAACCCATTCCATCAGAAAGTACAGTGAGATGGGTGCTGTATAGGAGAATGGGGTGAACTTTGGGGCCGAAGAGTCCAAGGCACACCTCAATGCCTCACACTGGCTGCAGGGTGTGGGTGGAGGTGGAATGGTGTGAGCATTACAGGTGACAATCCCAATTCACGCCCCTGATGCCTGTCATTCTCTACAGGGTGGGGCATTATGTCAGAAACCCTAACACCTCAGGCGTTCATTGATATTTTCACTCCAAATTTTCAACATTTTTTTTTGTGACCCCCACCTCATGAACAGTGGCAATATCAGTTTGTTAGCCGAAAGCTGCTTTTGCACAGTGACTATGCCATTTGGCACCACATGTGCGAAAACACATTTTGAACAGGATGTGAAAAATGACAGCTGTACTGTTCATGGGGAGGTGTTAAAAATGGCAATGTTGAAAATCTGCAGTGAAAATATTAAAAAAACTGGGGAAGTCACGAGCGTGTGTAGAAACTGTGCAATGCACACCTGTAATGTAATTAGTTTGGGAATTTTTTTACAGCAGATTGTCAACACAGGCATTTTGGAACCTCCACTCATGAACAATGTCACTGTGATTTTCTTAATTTGTCCCGAACAGTGATTTCCCACAGCGACCACGCATTTCTGTGCTGGAAGTGTGAAAACACATTTTGGCCATGGTGTGAAAAATGACAGCTGTACTCTTCGAAAGGAAGTGTGAAAAAATGGCAATGTTGAAAATCTGGAGTGGAAATATTAAAAATTCAAACTCATTTAACGCATGTGAGAACCGCAATGCACGCTAGAATCAGTCATTTTTGGGAATTCCACCAAATTTTCAACATAGGGTTTTTGGGGGCCTACCTCATGAACTGTGACACTGTCATTTTGTAAGTCAGTCCTGAAAGGTGGTTCCATGCAGGGACTGCGAAATCATCTTTCGGGGCCGATTAATGCCATGACAGTGCCAGAATTCATGAGGAGGGGTCCCAAAAACCCCATGTTGAAATTTTGGTGCCAAAATTCCAAAAAGAGCCTGAAAGTTGAAAAAACCCTATTTATTCCATTATACAGCTTACCGGCATTTCTTCAGTTCGCGGTCAGCTTTGAAGAGTGCAGACGTGTTCCCGGTCCACCGAAGATCATCTTGCCAGCCTCCAGAGGTAAGTATGGGGTGAGGTGGGGGTGTGGGGAGGTGGATGCGCAGAGGGTGGGTGCGGGTTGGGGGCAAGACAACGAGGGACCTTTTTTTCTTTTCAGGTGTTTCTTTTCTTTTTAGGAGGACAACGGGGGACTTGTGCCATGCTGTGGTGGGCTCCCAGTGTGGCAGCTAGATTTTGGGGAGGGGGCAGTGGAGCCGAGGACAACAACGCAGGACTTGTGCCATGCTGGGGTGGGCTCCCAGTGTGGCAGCTGGAAGTTTTTTTTTGAGGGGGGCCATGAAGCCGACAGGAGATTGGGCACCGTCGGCCATACAGACGTGTGTCACACTGGGGTGGGCTCCCAGCATGGCAACTGGAAGTCTGTTTCTTTTGGGAGCCAACAGGGGTTTGGCACCAATGAAGGAAAAGAAAGGAAGAGAAAGCAAAGACATATACAAGCAGGATTGCCGGCAATATGCTAATCAACACTATCTTATCACTGCTCACTGAAGCGGAGCTCTCCCTTTCAGCTGTACGGCACTGCATTTTTAACTGCAGTCATAGACAGCTGCAGCATTCATTGGTGAACTGTGGCCGTGCCTGCAAACACACTGACTGAATTGGAAGACAGGGTGCCACACCTACAAAAACTTGGATGATGGTACTGTGTTTCTTGCACATGCGTGCAAGCAAACATAAAAATTGCAGATTTTTACTGGGTTTTTTTGTCATCATCTAGCACCCAGCCACTTTGGAATTTTGGTCTTAAAGTTTCAGGGTGGAAATAGCTTGGTCTGCAGATGTGCCTTTCACTGGTTTGGTGAAAAAAAATTAATCCATTCCCAAGTTATAAGGATTTGAAATTTTGGTTCTGAGTATGCTCAGTAGGGTCTTCTGGATAGATGTTTGGTACCCTACTGAACATGCGCAGAACCAAAATTTCAAATGATTATAACTTGGGAATGGATTCATATTTTTTCACAACACCAATGAAAGGCACCATTCTCGGGCATACCCATTCTACCCTGAAAATGTCAGACCAAAATTCCAAACCATCTGCGCTGTAGGTGACAAAAAAAAAACAGCAAAAAAACCCAATTTGTCCTAAAAATACACTATCTACATCTTGGAATCTACACATCCGACTGGAATCAAAACTTGGCAGATCAAGACACCTTGCTCCTCAGACTGTGCATGCAAAATTTAGTGCAATTCTGTTGAATGGGGGAGAAGCTATTAATATATTTATATACAGCGTATATCTATATTCCCACCCTAACAGGTCCCACCAACCAGGCAGCACGGCAGGTGTGGAGTGTGCTTTGGGGTTCTCAAGACTAACACTCACCCCATTCCATCTATAAATAATGTCAGATGTGTTGACTTTATGAGAATGGGGTGAGCATTAGGCTTGAGAACCCCAAGGCACACCCCACACCTGTTATGCTGCCTGGTATGGGGCTGTTAGGGTTGGAAACTCTAATGCCATATTTCCCAGCTTTTGTCGCTTTGATCCTAACTAGTGCATTAATGAAGTTTTTTGCAATTTATCTCCTTAGTTTTTGAGATAGTATAATGGTATACTTAGGTTGTTGTGCATACATCATTTTTCAGAATCCATTTTGCTAAGATTCTAAATTAAAAATAACATTGTGCAAGTAAACACAGTGGTTTACATGGTGTTCTGAACTTGTATATCTATGTTTGGGGATATGTCCCTCATTATGAGGGTTAATGTCCCTCATTTTGAGTTTTTCTGTCCCTCATTTCAGTGACAAATGGTCGAGAGGTATTGCCCCCACCACCAACCTCCACTGTCATATATATAGTATATTTTTTTATCTTCATTTTCCATGGTGTCCAGTGGTACCCCAACCCTCCAATCATGGCCCCATACTACTGCAGCCCCTAGCCGCTTGGACCTAATGAATCAGATTTTTTTATATAGCTATCTGGATGACCATTATTTAATTTGCTGGAAATTCTATATGTTGAATAAGATTTATGGCTCTGTGATTCGGTGGATTCATTAGCACAAAGCACACTCAACACTAACGAACTATAAAGATAAAGTACTTTGTGCTGATGAATCCACCTGAATCACAAAGCCATAAATCTTATCCAACATAAATTGTTGTCTTTTAGAATTTCCAGCAAATCAAATAGTGATCATCCAGGTAGCTGTATAAAAAGTCTCATTCATCTAGCCCAAGTGGATGCGGTGGGTTGGGGGTGGAAGTAGTAAATATCTGAAACACAGTTCTGCAAGTATACAGAATTCCTCAAAAGGACAAGTCTTAATCAGTTGTAAGCCACACTTGGGCGAAAGTGTGTGTGGGGGGAGGAAGAAAAAATGCAGGAAGCTTTAAGTACACTCTGAAGACTGAAGGGCTTTTTAATATGACCAACCATCGATTTACATTGGTGGCCAGTGGTACCCCCACCCTTCTATGTCACTGTCAACCTTGAAATAGGAGAACAGTCCCTTGGTTACATTTTTTTTCTAACCTATAAAAACAAAACTGTCTACCACTGATCTGACCCACATCCCCACGCAACCTCTCACTGTGCATCCACCTTCCTGCACGCCCCCTTGACCCCCCCACATACCCTCACTCAGCTGAACTGGCTCCACAGTGAAGATCTATGCTCTGATCAAAGACACATCTTGCTGCTGGAACCAGTGACTGCTGTCTGACAAGTAAGGTAAGTGTGGTTAGAAAATACATTGAACCGCAGTTACCTTGTTTGTCATGCAGTAGTCGCTGGTTCCAGCTAATGGGGCTATAAATAGAAGTAATATGGAGATCAGAGGGTGGGGGTCACACTAGACACCAGGGATATACATTTTGGAGTTAGAGTGATTGGGCTAAAATTGGAGGGTGGGGGTACCACTGGAAACAAATGAAAATGACACATCTGGCAACGGAAAGGGTGTAGAAATCCTTTTGCATGCCAGTAAATCCTTATTTGCCATCTTTTTTCTTTCACCCAAAAAAGGATCTATTGTCACACAAAAGGATTTTGGACTTTGTTGTCTTTTTTTATCCTTTTTTTGCGAGTTATGATCCTTCATCATGAATCCTTTCTCATTCTTGTGAAAAAGGATCCCATCTCACAAAAAAGGATGTTGGACTTAGTTTTGTTTTTAATCCTCTTTCGCGAGTTAGGATCCTTTTCACAAATCCTTTTCTGTATTCATTATAAAGGATCGTATCTCGCAAAAAAGGATTTTGGACTTTTTTTTTAATCCTCCTTCATGAGATAGGATCCTTTTTCATGCATCCTTCTTCGTTCTCATGAAAAAGGATCTCTCTTGGGGAAAAAGGATTTCAGACTTTTTTTTTAATCCTTTTTCACAAGATGCAATCCTTCTTCATGAGAACGACAATGGATTCACGGCAAAGGATCTTAGCAAGTCATGAAAAAGGATTTTAAGAAACATTAAAAAGTTCCAAAGCCACATTGGGAGGAAAAAAGTAAAGAATCCAATAAATAAAGTCCCAGTGAGCAAGATACATGATTTGGTGCCTCTGCTAGACATCATTTTGGAGAGCTTTATAATGTTTAAGTTTGAAAAAAACTGAAAACAAGAAAAAGGAATTTTTTCTTGCAAAAAAGGATTGGCCCTTCAAATTCTTTTTTGTGAGACCAAATTCCCTTTTCATTCCAGGAAGCTATCCAAAAGACTGTACTGAGCAAGCTCAGAACCTGAAATTTTAAAATTAAATAACTTTGGAATGGATTAATATGTTTTCACCAAACTAGCAAAAGGCACTTCTGAGGGGCAAGCCTTTTGTGCCCTGAACATTTCAAACCAAAATTCAAAAATGTCTGGGTGCAGGGTGCTGACAAGAAAAGCACAAAAAGGTGAATTTTAACATTTTAGCACTATGCACAACTTAAGATCCACCAATCCGACCAAAATGAAACTTGGCACCTCAAGAGACCAGCCATACAACACTGTGCATGCAAAATATTGTGCAAATCCATTGAGTGGTTGCTAAGTTATTAAAGTGCAAAATTTGAGGTTTAACATCAATGTGCCTACTCAACCCTAACTACAGGGGTACTACCACGCCTCTATAATATAGTATTATAGTGACACGGTAGTGCCACTATAGTTAGGATTGAGAGAGGGTTCACAAGCCCACTCCGGTGGGGTAGGATGGGCTACAGTAAATCACCTTGTCATCTGGATCAGGAATACTCCCCTTCCTTTCCTTTTAGAATGCTTGCTGTTTCACAATTGAACATCCACCAAGAAGGTCCTTGGGCTTCCTCTCTAAGAGTGAGGGGTGCAAATACAGTCTCAAGTCTGTGTTCATGGGAGAGAACCCTCTTGGCCACTGCACAGAGAACCAGAAACGCCACAGCTGTGTATAGGCCTTTGGGGATGCCCTATACACCCTATATGTGTCTTTTCCCAGAAAAAATGCAGAGACCGGTTCAACCCCACAGACTGCTTTTGAGAGACCTTATGTATTCCCCCCTCCTTTCCTTCACAGAGTCCCTTCTTGGATTATATTTTGGTAGCGTCTGGCCTTTAAGCATCAGACAGGCCTAGATTAGTTTGAACAAAACCTGCCCAAAACCAACACACACAACAGGCACTGGCAGAATTAGTTTAAAGTAAGCCAAAAGTTTTACTAATTTGTACATAAGTAGTGTAAATAACATACAAAAAAATTATATATGTTTCTTAATATTGGTTACAGGATATGAAAAAAAGGTGGAAATATACAAAAAAAGATATACTGTTCAAACTCTAGCAAATATAGTTCTACCTTGAAAAAGTCCTTAGTGCTAGAAATGAAAAGTGTTCTTAGCAGGTGGCTGCTAATTTTCCTATCTGTTTGGTGGAAATACAGACAAGGGTCCAAAGTCTTTTTCTGTTCCTTCCAGGACAGTCTTTGAATGAGAGATTATGAAATGGGTAGAAAGAATGCTGAATTATGACTGGCAGTGAGCTGCTTTCAGCTGAGCTGTTATCCCAGCACAATGGCCCAGCTGAAAGTATTATGTTTAAAAATGCATAAAATTTACTATAAATGACTTATTTCATAATCGCAATAAGGCACTCCAGCGGGTGTGTTATGGTGGGCTAACAGCCCTTCTCGGGTGGTGGAAGCCCTCAGCTATGCCTCATGCTTCAACCCACCTGAGGCAGGATGTTATCCACCATAACACACCCCTGTCATGCCTTATTGCTTAATTATGTTTGTCTCTTTGGCAAGTTCTATAGGCTGTATTAAGAAAGTTCAAAAGTCCTGCTTCTGGTGTTCCTCGCTGGGATTGGCTGGCCTCATCACATGCTGAGAAATGATCAACCAGCACCCATGTTCAAGTTTTAAAATTCTAACTGAATGTTTTCTAGCTGGAGGGGCTTCTTCCTTGTGGCCCCCTCCCAGGTTGGGAAAAAATACACACATGCACTCAGGGCTGTGACTGGAGCCAGCATGTCTCCCCCTGCTGGTTTTTCTAGTCCAAGCTCTTTTGTTCCCAATAAGCCACTTAGCCCTTAAGTGGATTCACTTAAGTTGTAATTACTCAAGTCCAGATGCCAAAGTCCTAAAACAATAGAACCCCAGACTCCACAGCACCTTCATACTGATTTTTAAGCCAGGGCCCTTTGGCTAAGGTGAAATAGTTCCAGTAACCCATGCCTGCTCAATGGCTCTGCTATTTGCCTTAATGACCTTCCCATTTAACACAGGAGGCATAGGTTTAAATTATTTTTACAATTTAAAGCAATATTGTTTGAATGGAAATGACAAGCCACCTAGTGGGCTACAGGGCTGTCTACCCAAAACACAGGCTTGTACTACTCCAGTAAACCATATTTGAAATGAGGCTTATGCAAGGGAGCCTTTTTATGAATTACATAAATAACTAATATACATGGGAACACAGCAATGGGACATGGCATGATCTCACCACACACCTCCCTCCTTAACAGAACCTGTGGAAACATGCCTCTTTTTAAGGCAGTGTTTTCATCAGCTCTGTCACATAAACTGACTGGCAGGATAAGCCATCTGCATTGGCATTTGCAGACCCTGACCTATGTTACTTGTCCCAAATAGGATACCTCTGCCACAGCCATCTGGCACTTTCCGGCTTTTACAGTCAGCCCTGCTGCCTGGATCCTGCCCAGTACTTCCCTCAGATGGGTCAGGTGCTCTTCCCAGTTATGACTAAAAATGACAATGCTATAGGTAAGTCACTGCATATTCCTCTGTACCTTGTAGCACCTGATTTACCAACCATTGGAAGGTGGTAGGGACATTCTTTATCCCAAAGGGCATCATCTTAAATTCAAAAAGGCTTATTGGGATGATGAAGGCTGACCATTCCCTAACCCTGGCAGTCAACTCCTCCTGCCAATACCCCTTGGTCAGGTCTATGGTCATTAGGTAAGTCACCCCCCCCAACTTGAACAGCATCTCATCTGTGCGGAACATCGGGTGGGCATCTGACTTCATGACAGCATTTATTCCTTGATAGTCTATGCAAAAGCGGGTAGACCCATCTGGCTTGGGGACAAGCACTGCAGGTGAGGCCCAGGGACTATGGGATTTCTGGATCACCCCCATATCCAGCATTTCTTCCAGTTCCCTTCCACTGTCTTTTAGGACTGCCTCAGACACCCGGTAGGCTGTCTTTTGTATGGGTGCTTGTGTCCACATCATGAGCTGCTAAGGGGATCCATCCTGGCTGAGAAGTAAACAAGGGAGCAAAGTCCACTAACACTTCTATTACTTCCTGGGACTATTCATGTGTTAATTCATGTGACAGCTTGATTGCCTCCAAAGATGACTCTCACTTACTTTTTGCAAGCAAATCAAGACGAGGGTCCTCCTCATCTGTCCCTTCCCCATGACTGCAAGTTGCAAATACCATGTCAGTCATATTGAAATAGGGCTTTGTCATGTTTACATGGTACATCCTGTGGGTGTGTCTCCAGTCAGGCTACTCTGCAATGAAATTTACATTATATACCTGCCGGACTACCTTGTATGGTCCTGCCCACTCCTCCTGCAGCTTGTCCTTCCAAACTTGGATCAGATTCATTACTTCTTGTCCTACTCCATATGAATGAGCTCTGGTTCTGTGATTATATCAGGTCTTTTGCCTTTGTTGGGCAGCTGACAGGTTGCTCTGGGTCACTCCCATAAGCTCCTTCAGCTTCTCCCTAAATTTCAGGACATAATCCACTATGGGAGTATCCTGGGTGGCATGCTTGCCTTCCCAGTCTTCCTGTATCAAATCTAGGGGCCCTCGTACCCTACGTCTATATAAGAGCTTGCAGGGGAAAATCCAGTTGACTCTTGGGGCACCTCCCTATAAGCAAATAAAAGGTGGGGAATGTACCTCTTCCAGTCCCGCCTATGCTGTTTTGCAAATGCTTTTAGCATAGCCTTTAAGGTACCATTAAATCTTTCCATGAGCCCATTGGCTTCTGGGTTTATTTATTTATTTCTTTAGTTACCGGGTAAGTGCACTGATCCAAGGGACTGTTTTCAGGCATGGCTCAAGCCAACAAAGTAGCCCAACAAAACTTACATACAGGTGCAATCAATGTAAAGGCAGAAATTAAATAATCAATCAATCATTCTTTATTTATATAGCACCTTTCAATATCAAGGTGCTGCACAAATTTTAACAACATATTTAAAACAGAGCAATATACATATTAAAAATCATTCAGTCTGGGAAGGCCTGTGCAAATAAATACGTTTTTAACAAAGATTTAAAACTAGTGATACATAGATACATAGACAGTGTCGGCAGATAAGGGCCTATGGCCCACCTAGTCTGCCCATTTGAGCTTGTAAGTTCAGTTTGTTTTCCTAGAAGTCTGTTTCCCCTTACCCTTGATGGTCAGGCCTTCTCTTAACCGACGAGATAGAGAATGCCACAGGGTTGATGCTGCAAATGAAAATGCACAAGCTTCAGCTGTTTTAAGATGAACCCTGGGAATCTCTAGCAATCCCTCATCGGTGGATCAGAGAAGGCGATTTGGGGTGTAGGGAGTCAGATCTTTCAGGTAGTCGGGTCCCTGTTTGTGTAGGGCTTTAAAGGTACAGTTCAATATGTGAAGGAAAAGCAGAACAGTACAATTTCAACAGTGTTAGGAACAACAAGGAATACATTACAATCTAAACTGGGTAAAAAAGGGTGGGGAGAAAGTAAGACACGTTGGGGGGGGACAGTGCAAAATAGCAAAATACAAATATACATCTTATATTGATTACCTAACAACAAGAAAACTGAAATGATTTAGAGAGCAGGAAAGAGGACTATCATGGAAGAGCTGTAGAGGAGCAGAGAATGAAAGAGGGGTGGGGTAGGGGGGAGAAGGAAGAGCAGGTTGATATAGATTACCCTGGTTGGCACAGGCATTTGTTGTCTTTTAGTAACCAGTCTTTGAGTCAGAGGTTGAAAGTACAGTGAGTGTCAGCAGATCGCAGTGAAGCAGGGAGGCTGTTTCATATGGAGGGAGCAGTAACTGACAGGGCTTTGCCACCCACAGCAGTGGAAATTTTAGGTATTTCTGTGGGGGTACCAAGGATACACATAGGCATCTGGGGATGATAGGGTGTTGTATGCCTCTGCACCTCCCCACACTTCTCCCACAAATATTTAATTAGGTCCACCATGAAGGTACCCCCCCCCCCCAATCAGAGATAACCTCCTGGGAAACTCTACATGGGAGAAAATTCCTAGTGATGTGTCTGCCACTTTGTCTGCCTTAATGGAGGAGAGGGTGGCTGCTTCTAGGTAGTGGGTGGCAACTTTGCCGTTCACACCTTTTGGAATGGCTCCTCTACAGTTGGTAAGGGAATTAAAGCAGGAGCTCTGTAGGTTTAAATCCTTTTTACAATTTAAAGCAATATTGTTTGAATGGAAATGACAGGCCACCTAGTGAGCTACAGGGCTGTCTACCCAAAACACAGAGCCTTGTACCACTCCAGTAAACCATATTTGAAATCAAGCTTATGCAGGTGGGCCGTTTTATGAAGTACATAAATAACTAATATACATGGGAACACAGCAATGGGACATGGCATGATCCCACCACAAGGGGTTTCTATGTTAAACCTCAACCTTTGCACTTTAATATCTTCACAACTGTTCAATAGATTTGCACAGAATTTTGCATGTGCATTCTCGGGGGGGGGTGCATCTCTTCACATCCCAAGGTTCTTTCCAATTGGATGTGCAGATTCCAAGATTCAGATAGTGAAAAACCTTTTTGAAAATGACTGGGGTTTTTTTTGCTGCTTTTTTGTCATTGTCTAGCACCCAGATGATTTGGAATTTTGGTCTGAAAGTTTCAGGGCAGAAAGGACTTGGCCCACAGATGTACCTTTCACTGGTTTAGTTGAAAAAACATTAATCCATTCCCAAGTTATTAGCATTTGAAATTTCGGTTCTGAGTATGCTCAGTAGGGTCTTTTGGATAGACGTTTGATTCCCTACTGAGCGTACTCAGAACCAAAATTTCAAATGCTTATAACTTGGGAATGGATTAATATTTTTTCACCAAACCAATGAAAAGCATGATTCTTGGGCATACTGTTTCCACCCTAAAAACCTCAGACCAAAATTCCAAACTGTCTGAGCTGTAGGTGATGACAAAAGAACAGCAGAAAACTCCAATTTTTCCTAAACATTTACTTTCCAGATCTTGGAATCTGCACATTCAACTGGAACAAAACTTGGAAAATCAGGACATCTTGCTCCCCAGACTGTGCATGCAAAATTTAGTGCAATTCCATTGAACGGGAGTGAAGCTATTAATATATTTATATACAGTGTGTATCTATATAAATTGCAAAAACCTACATTTATGCAGACATTAGGGTTAAAGAACGTAAAGCGCACAAAGTAGGGAAATGAACAAACCATTAGGGTTTTGGGTCTCTGGAATATTGGTGAATCAGTGTGGTAGGGTCTTCCTTGGGGTTGTCAACCCTAATACCCCCAGACTCTAGCCTCCTGTCCTAAGCACAAGATATAGCTCCATGCTAGTGCTTCATAGTGCTACAAAATGGCCACATAATCTGTCATAGCTTTCTTCCAATAGGGCCCTGCATGAAGACATCACATCTGAGTTTGTTTGCTCAGGGGAGGCAGTGTGTATTAGGGTTGACAACCCTAAGGAAGACCCCAGCACACTGATTCGCCAATATTCCAGAGACCCAAAATCCTAATGGTTTATTCATTTCTCTACTTTGTACACTTTACGTTCTTTGACCCTAATGTCTGCATTAACATAAGTTTTTGCAATTTATTATCTTTCTTTTTCTGATAGTGGAATTGTATCCTCATTTGTGCCGGTCCCTTCAGGACCTGTGTAAAATGACATAAACAGAGTATTGGAGACAGTTCTGACTCAGTTCATGGGTCAAGTACGCCTCAGCACACATTTCAATACTTACATAAGAACATAAGAAAAGCATCAGCAGATGGGGACCGTGTGATCCATCTAGTCTGCCCTATAAACTACCACCCTCCCTATGAAGCCTTCATTCTAACTTGTCCTTTATGTCTGTCCCATGCGAGTTTGAACTCCCTGATTGCCTTTGAAGCTACCACTTCCTGGGGCATGCTATTTCATGCGTCTATTACTCTCTCGGGGAAGAAGTACTTCCTGAGGTGGCTTTTGAACCTTCCTCCTACCAGTCTCATATCATGCTCTCTCATGCATGCTGCCATGTTCTATTGAAATAGAGTGCCTGTCTGAGCTGCGTTAAATCCCCTCACATACTTAAATGTTTCAATCATGTCCCCTCTGTTTCTTCTCTACTCAAGGGAGTATAGGTTCAGTTCCCTGAGTCTTGCTTCATATGACCTGTGATACAGTCCATGCACCATATTAGTAGCCCTTCTCTGCACCATTTTCAAATGGCCAATGTCCTTCTTGAGGTGAGGTCTCCAGAACATGAACACTGGTGGTGAAATTGCATTAATCAGTCCCGGAAGGTGATTTTGTGGTCACCACTTTGTGGAGAAGGCCCCCTGATCCACCACAGGGTGTAGCGTCTGCGCCAAAACACTGCTCCATCCCTGCCCAGGCTGGGGCTGATACTGCATACTGCAGCACCTTCCCCATCAGCTATGTCCCATTAAACCGGTTCACTGAGTTCACATCTGAACTTAGGTCACTGATACTGTAAGGCAACATGGTCCCCAGTGAGGCAATGGACATACCTGAAAACAAGGTTACTTCATAAATGCTTTGTTTTTTTAATATTTTGACCCCAAATTTTCAACATAGTCTTCTTATGACCCCCCCAATGAACCTGGTTGGTGAACATTTTCAAATCCCCACCAGAAATGCCACTCAGTGCCACAGGTGCAAAAACACATTTCAGAGATGATGTGAAAAAATGACAGCTGTAATATTCATGAGGTGGTGTGAAAAAATGGCTATGTTGAAAATCTGGGGTCAAAATATTGAAAAATTACCAGTTATGTGCGTGTGTAGAAACATTTCAACATACGCACAAAACTTGGCCATTTTTAGGAATTATTTCACCAAATTTTCAACATGGCCATTTTGGGATCCCATCTCATGCACACTGGCAGTGAAATTACATTAATCAGGCCCAAACGGTGATTTTGTGCAGTGATCACAAAATCACCTTCCAGGCCTGATTAACAAAATTTCACCACCAGTGTTCATGAAGTGGAGTCCCAAAAAGGCCATGTTGAAATTTTGGTGAATAAAAAACCTTAAAATACCCCAAGTTATGAAGAAAAGCTTAAAATCCCATTGAAATACATTATACTGCACTTACCTGTATTCCTCAGTTCATGATTCGTCATTGAAGAGTGAAGACATGTCTCTGGTCCAGATAGGATTATGGTGTCTGACCTCGGCTGACATGTATAGGGTAAGGCAGGTGTGTGGGGTAGTGGATGCTCAGTGGGAATGTTGGAATGGGGAGGTGAGGGGGATGGCGGCAATGACAAGGGAACTCTTTCTTTCTTTCAGGTTACAAAAAGAAAGACATTGCGGGACAGTTTTCTTTTTTGAAGGAACATTTATTATACTAAATCTACTTCAGGACACCAGAGTGGGCTCCCCAGTGTCCCACATTGGGGGGGGGGGGTGTGCTTGCACCCACTGACACAGGGGATTGGCCACCCCTGATGTTGGTAACTATACAGAACAATGGGCTTGTGGGGCATACTGATGACAGGAGGAAGGACTAACCAACACCGGGGGTGGGCATCCTGGTGTCGTATTAAAAAAAAAACATAAGGGTGTGGCTAAGTGCCTAACTAAGATAGACGGATAGTGTGTGAGCTCCACTACCCTTCTCAACAAAATCCAGATAGAATCCTGCATCGGTGGGCTTTCCAAACCTAATTACTATCAGAACTGCCTTATTGATCGGTGCACCATCTGGATATTAACTTTTAATTGCTACAGCATTTGGGATTACCTTGTAGCATTTCTCCTTGGGGCTGATGGACTGCACTTCACATCTGCCAGAATGACATCAGGAGACAGTGTTACTTTGGACCTGGTGGCTATTTCTGTGATGTTTGCTCAGCTGGTCATTAAAATGGACATGGTCACTGCTGCAGCCAACAAAACCATGGAGGTGATCCAGCACATGGAGAACTGTGTTTTCCAGATGGAGCAGACAGTTCAGGCCCATGACATGGCTATACGGAAGCTCCACGAGGGTGGGCGAGAACATCATTGAGTCATACAACTTCTCATTAATAAAGTGGATGACCTAGAGAATCGGAGCAGGTGTAATAACCTCCGGTTCCTAGGTCTTCAGGAATGAGCCAAGAAATTTGATGCTATGGGCTTTTTGCAAAATGTTCTCCCTGAGATCCTTCAGTGACAAGGATGGCCCCCGCTCCAAATCAAGAGGGCCCACCGCACATCAGCGCCATGACCCAAACTGAGGGACAAGCCTCGTCTTCTTCTCGTCAGATTTCTTGATTACCGTCAGTAGGACTCCTTGCTTGCAGTTGCCCTGTCAGCCCATCCCCCCTACTGGCAGAACCATAGGATATCCATATATCAGGACTACTCAAAAAACCTGGCTGATCAGAGGAAGGCCTATACAGAGGGCCACAAGCACCTTCAAAGACTTGGCCTGAACCTGTCACTCAGATACCCGGCGACAATGCAGGTTATCAATAATGGGGTGCCATTGGACTTCGAGTCACCGGAGCATCTTATGGACTACTTGAAAAGAACTTGGCACAGGGAGATGCGATGC
The DNA here is from genome assembly GCA_016271365.2 of Neoceratodus forsteri. Taxonomy (NCBI): domain Eukaryota; kingdom Metazoa; phylum Chordata; order Ceratodontiformes; family Ceratodontidae; genus Neoceratodus; species Neoceratodus forsteri. The sequence continues at coordinate 419,379,070 of CM028137.1, read as the reverse complement.
TCCAGCTCTCCTGCATAAGATCAATCCAGCCACTTGAGCCCTCCTCAGCTGTCCTCTCAACACTTAGATCAGTTCCCTGAAATGACCTATATTGAGGGGGAATGATCCCTGCCCCTCAGGAACAGAAAAAGGCAAGCCACCAAACAGCTACAGGGACATCTCAGTGGCCGCTACAAGTCAGAGCAGCCCCAAGAAAGGTGACCTACGCAGAAGGATCGATGATAGGAACCGCTGTTAAGAGGCAATCATTATGCAGTCCTGCAGTCTCCCTCTCCAAAACCTGCCGACATGGAGATTCCAGAACCAGATGCCATGGAAGGCCCTCAGGACCACAGTGATTGCCTGCAGTTACACCAGAGCAAAAGACCACAACCCCAGGAGCAGGGAGTAGAACAGGACCAGGAGGTGGACTGTGCATGAGCCAGGCCACTGGAGCAGGACATTCACGAACCCGCCAAGAAGGCTTTCCTGACACCCCCTCTCCCTCTGGAGGTACCTCAGGAACCAAGGATTGAGATGCCGAAGACCTGAGGGAAACCCTCTCAATGAAGATTTGTTCAGATAAGTACCAAGGTCTAATGGGGTAGAATGGCAGGGAGGAAGGGGGAGAGAGAGAAGCTTGCATTTACATGCAGGGTGTGAGGAATAGATGCACGGAAGGACATAGGTCCCCACTGCGACTATTTGGTTTGGGGCAGTGATAGACCCTGTCTCCCCACTCTTTTTTAGGATCTCTCCCTCCACCCTCCTCCCCAGGTTATCCTTTGTTACCCTGATCCTGAATAGTGACCCCGGTTGGCATTACAGAGTAAATGGAAGGATGCTGATTACTATGGAAATAATGACTGAACTGTTCTGAAAGCTTAGAGGATGTGTTAATAATGCTGTTCTTGTTGTACTTTTCTTACTGTGCACCCCTGACTCCTTTAGGGTACAAGAGGCTCTGCACAGGCCTTGACAAAGCTCCATGTAACCCACCCCAATGGCCCCCCTTGTCTAACTAGCAGGGCTGCTCCTCTCACCACCTGGTGCCATAGAGAGGGATGGGGGTTGTCACTACAGTTCAGTTTACTAGTACTGGGTCCCTGGGAGAAATCGTTTGCTCACAGTTATGCTGGTTTTGTACTTCTGGTCAGAGGCTCCCAAGTAAATCCAGACACAGTGGAAGCAATAACAGTACTGTCCAAACCAGGTTGGGATTCTAGAGTGTCACTTTTATTCACATACACAGAATAATCACAAAGCGAAGACGGACCCCCACAGGGCTACTCCTACTGGTAATGCAGATTACTGAGGTACAGAGAACACACACAGCGAACCCTCAGGTTCTGAGTTGAACAGCGAACACTCTGGTTCTGAATTACACTTCCTCTTGACTAGGCACACACTGCCAGTACTAGGAGACTTTCCCATATTTCATGAGGAATTACTGGTGGCACCCTTGACCACCAAAGAGCACATACAGGCTTACAGAGGATCCAACCCATCCCCTCAACCTCATCCCCAAGGAGGGTCATTAGTGGGGTCCCACAGGGATCAGTCCTTGGGCCCCTTCTGTTCAATGCCTACCTATCTGACATAAGGACAGGAATCAGGAGTGAGATGAGTCGCTTTGCAGATGACTCGAAACTGGGGCGGTGGTGGATGGGGAGGAGGGGAGGGTGGCCCTGCAGGGGGACCTGGAGGCTCTGGAAAGATGGTCTAGAAAGTGGAAGCTGAGGTTCAATGCAGGGAAATGCAAGGTACTCCACCTGGTGGCCAGAAACCCAGGCCAAGTGTACACCCTGGGGAGGGGAAATACTACAAGTCTCAATGGCTGAGAGGGACCTGGGGGTGGTGGTGGATGTCAAGATGAACAACTCTGAGACTTGTAGGAGGGCAGCAGCCAAGGCCAACAGGATGCTGGGATGCATCGCTAGGGGGATCACCTCCAGAAGGAGGGAAGTGATACTCCCTCTGTATAACTGCTTGGTGAGGCCGCACCTGGAGTACTGCGTGCAGTTTTGGAGGCCACACTTAAAGAGGGACATTAACCTCCTGGAGAGGATCCAGAGGAGGACAACCAAAATGATTTGGGGCTTGGGGGACATGACCTATGAGGAGAGGCTCGAAGAGCTAAATATGTACACACTGGAAGAGAGAAGGGACCGGGGGGACATGATAGAGGCCTTCAGGTACATGAAGAGGGTAAATGGGGAGGAACAGTCAGGGTGCTTCAAAGGAAGGAGGAAGGGGCCACTAGAGGGCATGGGTGGAAGCTGGAGGGGGGAAGATTCAGGGGAGAAAGGAGGAGGTGCTACTTCACTGAGAGGGTGGTGGAGCCATGGAATGCACTACCTAGGGGCTGGTGGAGGCAGAGACAGTGGAGGGGTCAAGAGGGGTGGGACAGGTACAGGGAAGGGTTCTGGAAGCAAAATCAATGCAGCAAGAATATCCGGAACTGGGAAGGGAGAAGCCAGAGAAGGTGAGGGGGACAGCAAGGTCAGCACCCAGGGTGGGGGCTGACCAAATAAGCAGACACGAAAGACCATTAGGCCTATTCTACTGGCATTTTAGTATGTTAGTATGACTGGGTAAACTATTTTCTTCAGGCACTGGCCAAATGGATTAAGAGAAAACACAGGCGCCCAAACTGAACCCGGAGAGGTAAACATGGTTACTTCAGATGGGGGGTCTCCCACCTTTTGCTTCCAAATTTATACTTGGCCATTCATCTGGTTAATAACACCCTCACAGAAAACTTGTAGATGCTATCTTGAAATGCCTTTCACATTTAACATACTACATTACACACTTCTGAGGTGTCATAAAGTTAAAAGTTCTGTAATTGGCAATGTCTCTTCACTAGACCCCGACTTTAGCAGACACTTTTAAACAGAAAACAGTACAGGTGACAGGATCCCTTTGTCAGAGAAAATGCACCATGAGGAATGCAGGTGCCCCAGGGCTTTTCCAAACAAAAGTCACAGATACTCAGAGAGCAGTTGAATCTCAGGCAGCTTCAACATAGTTCAGACTAGACCAGGGGATAGCCCCTGAATCATGGAATCCACCCATCCCTCCTAGGATGGGACACTGTGAAAACCACTTGTCTTGGTTTCCACCACTTCACCACTAGGCTGTACTGGCTCACAATAGGGTGAGAAACAAACAAAAACACTACTGGTAGCTCTCTGACAGAGCAAAAGAGAGAGTCTGCACTATCTGCAACCTCCTCCACTGACTCCAACTGCAGACTCACTCACTCTAACCGAACATTCTACAGCTAACTTCCTGCAGCTAGCTTCCAGTGTGGCTTATGCTGCTGTGACAGTTCTAAAGTGACATCATCTCTCCAGCTCAGTTGAGACTGAAAAACAGAGTGCGACACTGTGAAATCCATTTAACTGGCATTTCACTAGCTGCCTGTCCCTGCCTGCCACTGATTCTAATGGGATTCTAGTAACCCCTGGGAACAAGGGGGTTACATATAGGCTGTGGGACAATGGGGAAGTTAGCCCACGGCCTCCCACTAGGAGTTCACTGGGCACATGGCAGTACAGGGACAAACCTCCCCCCCTTCATTACCTCTTCCTTTTGCACTTTCTGACCCCTCCTTTCTGCCATTCAATCTGTTCCCCCTCCCCAGGTTGTGTGAGTTTTGGAGCACTCACTTTATGACATGAACCCCCTGCCTAGAACCCGGAATGTGTCCCCATAATGCAGTAGTCAGAAAACAGACCTTAGGCAGATTCAACCATGTGGTAGCTGCCATTTAGAGGGGTAGAGCCACTCCTCGACTGACACCTCCCCACGCACCCTCTTTTCTCTCTCTCTCTCTGTTGGTAATTAGAGTTAAAGGCTACACGGAACCCTGTGGACAGCAGGAGGAACTCCAGGGACAGTGCAGGGGTACCCACCCCCACAAGGACAGAGATGATGGGCCTTGGGAGGCTGCTGCCACCTGGCCAGAACTCTCTCTTTCCCCTGAAATGGACAGCTTGGCTCAATGTACAGTATATAGTTTAAGCTGGCTAGCAGCACTAGGTAGTGGTAGTAGTGTGTTGATGTTTTGTTTACTAAATCAATGTAGATGGTACCAGTGTCATTGTCTGTAATGTGTATGTGTCTTTATATTTATGAGATGCTATTTGGCCTGGGAATGTCACGGAAGGGGGAGGGGGTGCTACATCTGTCTTCACACCTTAGTTCTTTTGTGCTTGCATACTCTGTCCATTATTCTCCATACCGTTCATAATGGGTAACCTCTCCCTGACCACGTGGAATGTGAGGGGGCTCAGTACTCCTATTAAATGCAAGCAAGTGCTCTCTCATTTAAAGAGGCTGAAGGCAGATCTAGCCTTCTTAGAGGAGACCAAGCAAACCCCTGAGGACCACACTAGGCTTAAAAAGGAATGGATGGGGCAAATGTTTTATTCTTCGGCCCCTACATGTAAAAGGGGAGGTGGCCATTTTGGTCAGCAAAAACTTGAAGTTGTCCCCACAGCAAATTCAAGCGGATGCAATGGGCTGTTGGGTATTAGTGCTTATAGAGACCCTGCAGGGGTCCATTCTACTGGGCAATGTATATGGTCCTAATGTGGATGACCCTGGGATCTTTCATTCATTGGTGCAGAAAATTAGCAATCTCACTCCTGCCCCCATCCCTGTCCTGCTAGGTGGAGATTTTAACTTAGTACTGGAGCCCACCCTGGGCAGGAGTAGGTGTAGTAGTGGACCACACCATAGAGGGGCAGCTGCCCTGAAGCAGCACATGGCTGACATGGGGTTGGCTGACATCTGGAGAACACTTCATTCCAGAGTATAGGATTATTTCTACTATTTCCCGGTACATGGCTCCACAGCCAACTGGATTTCTGGCTGATATCTGTGCCACTTACTCAGGCCACTGTGGGTGCTGAAATAGCCCCCATACTGATCTATGACCATGCCCCGGTGCAGATAAACTTATTGTGTGCCCCCCCACAAATGTCCCCTACATAGAGGGTGGATCCTTTACTGCTAAGGCCCCTGAGTTCATTGTTTGGGCACATAAAACAACTATGCTCTTCTTTCAGGAGAACCCTATGGAGGACATGGCCCCTGAGAACATCTTTGAGGCTTTTAAAGCCACCCTCTGATGGGGTATTATGGGATATGCTGCGGCCAATAGGCAAAATAGGGAGAAGTTAAAGGACCTGGAGACACAGCTGAAGGTTGCTGAGCTGGCCTTCAAGACCACACCCCAAGCGATGGCCAACTCAAAAGTGGGGAAAGAAATTGTTCCGATATGAATGGAAATGAATTATATCCTTACACGCAAGGCAGAAACTGCGATAATGAGACATAAACATAAGTACTGGGAAGGGAGAGAAAAGGGAGGGAAGGTCCTTGCTTACTGACTTATGAAGCAACAGGCTGAAAGATATATAGCAGGTTTCTAGGACTCCGCAGGGCAGATCCGGACCAAACCTCAGGACATTAATAATATAATGCAAAAATGTTATGGTGCCCTGTACTCCCCTTCATGCCTCCACACCCAACAGGGGTCAAGTCCTTTTTGACCTCCCTGAATTTGAGTAAGTTAACCCCAGACCAGGCTGACCTGTTGGATGCCCCTACAGAGGAACAAGAGTTAACTGCAGCAATTAAGACCTTGCAGGCAGGGAGGTCCTCAGGGGAGAGATGGATTCACCATAGACCTGTGGAAGCAGCTAACACAGGAAATAGCATCCCCACTTGGTAAGGTATATAAAGAGGCTTTGGAGAAAGGAGCTTTTCCTCCCATGTTGAATGAAGCAGTGATAACAATTCTTCCCAAGAAGGGTAAGCCCCCAGCAAACCCGTCCAGCTACAGGCTAGTTTCATTAATTAACGTGGATAGCAAAATATTTGATAAGATCCTTGCCCACCAACTTAGCCCCTTTCTGTCCCTATCAATTCACCTTTCCCAGGTTGGCTTTGTTCCAGGCAGATACAGTGCAGAGCACATTCATTCACTGATTAATCTAACCTCAGTAGTGAGAGACCTTCCGGCCCCTGCTGCAGCACTGGCTGTAGATTTCGAGAAGGCCCTTGATTCCTTAGAATGGGACTATTTACAGTCAGTGCTGCAATATCTGGGATTTGGGGAGGGCTTTCTGGGGTGGATCCGCACGTTGTATGCTGCCCCAATGGCCTGAATCCTTACAAACTCTATTATCCCTTCCCTTCCTGCTTGGCAGAGGTACCAGACGGGGTTGCCCGCTGTCCCCTCTGTTATTCGTGATTGTTGTGGAGCCATTGGCTGTTGCAATTAGATAAAACCCAGGAATCCAGAGGATCACAATAGGAACAGAGAGCTACTCTACCATGATGTATGCCAATGACCTGTTGGCCCCCCTAGCAGATACAGAACATTCCCTGGGTCCCCTGGTATGGCACTAAGCTAAGTCTGCCACATTATCCAGTCTTAAGGTGAACCACAGCAAGACTGTGGTGCTCCCATTAAATTCCCTTTGCCTGGAAACAATTATTACTCCTTTTAATCTGAGATGAGCCCCTCTGGGCATCACATATCTAGGTATTAGATTTGCTAACAATATCCCTCGGCTCTGGGACCTCGACCTTGTGCCCCTCCTATCCCAAATCCATGTTGAGCTGGAGAGGTGGAAGCTGCTCCATTTGACACTGGCAGGGAAAATATCTGCCATTAAGATGGTGACCTCCCCCAAGATTCTGTACCTCATCTCACATCTGCCAATACACCTTCCCCACCAAATGGTATGACCAGATTGATAAATTAATAGGGAACTTCCTTTGGGACAGAAACCCCTCTAGATATAGCCATCAGAAGTTGAGGTAACACTGGAGATGGGGAGAATGGAACTTGCCCTGGTTCGAAGGACACACACTGGCATATCGTGCTGCCTAGACACTTCAATGGTTTGCGCCCATACTTCCTCCTCTCCACAGTGGCTACAGATGGAGGAGGGACAGGCCAGAACTCTGGTTATGTCATACCAGCTATATGGTCTTCAGGCAAAACTGCTGTCACCCCATCCCACTATTGGCCCAACTTAAAGTACTGGAAACCTACCCATGCACGGATGAGCACCAACCCTACCCCACCCATGCACTCCCTTGTGGGGTACACAGTTACTTCAAGTGGGTAGAGAGTCATTAATATGACCACACTGGATACAGGGTGGATTATCCAGAATACACCAACTTCTGGAGCCCAGAACCCAGCAAGTGGCCCAATTCCAGGACCTCCAGATTATACCATATCCCCAGTCAGACCTCTGGCGATACCTGCAAATTAGAAGCGCAGTCCAACATCACCTATACCGTGGGCTGACTTCTAACAAACCCACTAATCTGCAGGGCTGACTTAGGCTGAGGAAAGGGGTAGCTAGCAAGATTTATTCAGCCATTAGACAAAATATCCCTGACCAGACACACAAGTCCAAATTAAAGTGGGAACAGGTACTGGGGAGAGATATCGCTGAGCAGCAATGGAGTGCCTGCTGGAAGCTATCACATAAAATATACCCAGACCCCAGGAGTCATATGATACAGAACAAGCTCTTATATTTTTGATATAGAACTCCCAGAGCATCATTCATTACGAACATACAAAAACACCAGCAGAAGCAGGCCTTACGGTCTAGTGAGTCTGCTCAATTGTGCAGCTAGCCCCTCAACTTGCAGCTGCCTCACCCCTCTTCATCATAACCACCCCACCCCGTCCTAACTCCTCTTAAAGCCACCCACTGTTCTACAGGACACCACCCCCTTGGGCAGAGCATTCCACCTGTCCATCACCCTTTCCGTGAAAAAATGCCTCCCGATTGCCCTCCTGAATCTTTCCCCTCCAACCTCAGCTGATGCCTTCTCGTATCCCTCCCTCTTGTCAGCTGGAAAATCCCTTCCATATTAACCTTATTTATCCCATTGAGGTATTTAAATGTTTTGATCATATCCCCCCCCCCATCCCTCCTCTCCTCCAGGGAGTACATGTTCATCTCTGCTAATCTCTCCTCATAGAACTTCCCCTCAAATCCCTGGATTATCTTTGTCACCCTATGCTGCACCCCCTCTAACAACTTGATGTCCTTCCTCAGGAACAGGGACCAGTACTGTATGCAGTGCTCCAGGTGAGACCTGACCAGAGACCTGTACTGGGGAATGATCACCTCCCTATTCCTGGAGGAGATTCCCCTTGCTATACACCCTAGCATTCTATTGGCTTTTGCTGCCACTTTCCTGCACTGAGCTGAGTTGTTCATGCTGCCTGTTATAATCACCCCAGATCCTTTTCTTCCTCGTTACTTTCCAGCTGTATCCCTCCCAGCTGATAGCTCCTCCCCTGGTTTCTAGCTTCAAAGTGCAGTACCCTGCACTTCTTGGCATTGAACCACTCTGCACCTCTCTCGGTGCCAAGAAGCCTGCTGCCACCACCAACCTCCTGGACACAAGCATCAAGCATCCTTGTAGCCCACTGGGCTGCCTACCACCATCTGCGGTTCACCTCCTGCATGCTTGGACACCATTCTGCATCTCTCTCAGTGCTAAGAAACCTGCTGGCACTGGCCTCCTGGACACAAGCATCAGGCATCCTTGTAGCCCACTGGGCTACCTTCCACCATCTGTAGTTTGCCTCCTGCATGCCTGGACACCACTCTGCACCACTCTCGGTGCCAAGAAGCCAGCTGTCACCAGACTCTTGTACACAAGCATCAGGAGCACTTGTAGCCCACCGGGCTACATACCGCCATCTGCGGTTTGCCCCTTGCACACCTGGACAAAACTCTGCACATCTCTCGATGCCAAGAAGCCTGCTGCCACCGGCCTCCTGGACACAAGCATCAGGCATCCTTGTAGCCCACCAGGCTACCTAGAAGAGAAGAAGAATCAGCATTTATATAGCGCTTTTCATACACAGTATCTCAAAGCACTTTACAAGCAATGCTAGACTGGTAGTGAAGTGACTAAATGTGTGGTGGCAGCCATATCGCACATCATCACCCACACACAGCCTGTATAATTGCATGAATCGGTTTATGGGAAGGGGAATGTTGGCCAGGACACCGGGAATGCTCCCTGCTCTTTGCGAAGAGTGCCCTGGGGTCTTTTACTTCCACCTGGACACCCACCAGGACAACACCAGGATGGGAAGAAGGGACCTCGGTTTGACGTCTCATCTGAAGGACGGCACACCCCAGCAGTACAGCACCCCCCAATACTGCATTCAGATGCCAGCGATTTTTAGGTGCAAGTCCAATCCCGGTGTGGAACGATAACCCACGGCCTTCTGGTCCAGAGGCAGATGTGCTACCAACTGAGCCACGCTGACACCTACTGCAATCTGCGGTTCGTCTCCTGCATGCCTGGACACCACTCTGTACCTCTTTCTGTGCCAAGAAGCCTGCTGCCACTGGTCTCCTGGACACAAGCATCAGGCATCCTTGTAACCCTCTGGGTTACCTACTTCCATCTGCGGTTCACCTCCTGCATGCCTGGAGACCACTTTGCACCTCTCTAGGTGCCAAAAAGCCTGCTGCCACTGCCCTCCTGGACACAAGCATCAGATGCGGCCTTTACACAGCCCTGGCCTGCACTGTTGCAGAATGTTTCGCCCACCCCCCACTCAGGCTACCTTTAAATATACTTAAGCTCCTCCCTCCCCTACCCTGTCCTGCCCCCACTGGCTTCCAGTAGTAGAATTCAGGAGCTTAAAGCTATCTAAACACAGAACTCTCAGAAATCTGTCACTCACCGCTGCTAGCTCTCTCTAAGCACAGAACTCTCATCTGCTTATGGACTCTCGTATGGTGCTTATCCACTCTGAATTGTTGTATGGGTGGGACTCCTGGGTGGTCAGTCGTGTGCCTAATTAACCTGCCAGATATGTATAGCTAGGAGTCACACCTCTGCCCCAGTAAATATACTTCTGCTTTTTGACCGTATTCACAGTCTGATAGATGTTTACTGCAGCTAATATTCTTGTTGGTGTATTCAGTACTGTGTAATCTTGATCCTGAGTTGGTTACAGGCTTGAGCCTAGCTTATTCTACCCTTGAGTGGGCCTGGCTGAGTATAGTTTTTACAACCACTGTTGACTAGTTGACTGCAATTAATTGTGGTGGGAATCAACTGCAACCTACTGAATAATTTCTGCCTGTCTATCTATCATGTCTCATCAACTTTAGTCAGGAAATGTCTCTATTAGCTTTCAATGTATTGAGCTCACTAACTATCTCTATTAGCCTCGCCTCCAGCGAGGCTTACTACCACAGAAGTTGATAATCCTTCCAGTAGCTGGTGGTGTGTTCCTACATAAGGGGGGATTGTCTACTGATCCTTGTTGTGGGGGTGTCTGTAGAATAGACCTCCACAAATTGGGTGCTCCTCTGGGGCCCACTTGGACAGCTTGGGGGGGGGTTTGTGGGCAAGCACTGCTTGGTTCTCTCCTCAGGGCCTTCCTAGTGTTTGACGAAATAGCCCCTCTGGCTTCTGGTAGCCTTGACCTGTCTACCTGAACTGTCCACAATATCTTCTCCCTTCAGTGCCCTGGTTAGTCCCAGGGACAGGTCCTTTTTGACATGGGGGTTCCTAAGCTCATCAGGGAGGGTGCTAAGCCTTCCCCATTTATCAGTGCCCTCATCATTGGCTTTCTCACTGCCTTATACCTCCCTCTACTTATTGCTTATTGCTCCCCTCCCTTGGGAGGCCCCTGGGTTACACTTGAACAGTATGAGGAGCATGACTTCACCTTCTCCAACCTAACAGCCTGTGGTCTATCTGCTGTCTTGACCTCAGGTGCTTTCTGTATCCTGCCATAGTGGTCAGGCATCCTGCTCGCAAGCCTTCAGCCGGTGGTGGTTCTCCCCCTATAAGGCAACTCCTCTGGCTCCCCCTAGTGACACTAGCCATGGCTGGGGACATTGAGCTTAACCCTGGTCCTACTTATCAAGCCTCCTCATTTACTGTGGGCTGGCTGTCAGGTAAGGGGATGAAAATAGCTCACCTCAACATCCGCAGCCTCCTGCCCAATCTGGCTGAACTCTGTCTGGGTTCACTCACTACAAGCCTGACATCTTTGGTACTGTATTACCGAGACTTGGCTGAAACCTTCCACCCCTGACTCGGCCTGTGTGCTTCCTGGCTTTGATCTCATTAGGCAAGATTGGCCTGGGAAAAAGTGTGGGGGGGTATCTTGGTCTACTAAAAGAGTCACCTAAACCTGTCTGTTGTATCCCACCAACAGACCTTACTGTCTTCTTGTGATCTGCTTCACACAGTCCAGTTACTCGGGAACACTAAGAAGCTGCACATCATCTGTGCATACAATCCTCCCCCAAGGGTAGTCTGTCGGGGTTATCCTACCTCCTTGATACTGTTGGTGTTAAGACTGGGGATAATGAGCTAATGATCTTGGGAAATCATAATTTGAACTGGCTTGGAGAAAACACCAAGCTGTATGAACCTCTGCATGCTGGCCTTTCCTTGTCTCAACTTATTCAGGAGCCCACTAGGTGGTCTACCACTGGTGGTACTAGCTCCCTCCTGGACTGGGTCTTGTCCAATAGACTCAAGCGGTTCAGCTCCTCTGGTACCCTTCCTGACTCTATCTCTGACCACATCCCTGTGTACCAGGTATGGAAGATCTCATCCCAGAAAATTCCTCACAAAATCATCCAAGTAAGGGATTTCTCCAGGTTTGACCTGGGGTCCTTCCATGAGGATCTGAGGCTTACAGACTGGTCTGCGTTGCTAAATGCTCAGGACTCTTCCACTGCTGTTAGTCATCTTCTCAGCACCTTCGGGGCACTGCAAGACAAGCATGCCCCTCTTACCAGGTGGAGCGTAAGGGGGTCTGCTACTAAGTGGCTGCATGGGAGCCTCCTAGCCCTCATAAGGCTAGAGACAAGTGTTGGCCAACTTCAAGGTCACGATGGACCAGGCCATATTTCAGTAATATAGGAGGCTCAGGAATGAATGCAAAAAAGCAATCAGGGCTGCCAAAAGTGAATACTGCAAAACTGCCTTACTAAACTCAGCTAAGGCCCTTAGGAATTTCTGGAGGAACATTAAAAATATAGTAAGTGGTCCCTCCAACTGTGGGGTCTCTGACATGCTCATAGATGGATCTAATTGTAACAATCCACTAACCATTGCCAATGCATTCAACTCCCACTTCTCGGATCTGTCTGCCTTCACCTCCCTATTCTCCACTGGTGGGAGTGATAGTCATGTCCCGGCATCTGCCCCACTGTTGGCCCCTATCTCCCATCCGTTGGTCTACTTCAGGGCTGTGATGGCACAGGAGACACAGAGACTTCTCGCTGGTCTCTCCCCTCACTCTAGTGCTGGCCACAATAGCATAGATACATAGACAGTGTCGGCAGATAAGGGCCTATGGCCCACCCAGTCTGCCCATTTGAGCTTGTAAGTTCAGTTTGTTTTCCTAGAAGTCTCTTTCCCCTTACCCCTGACCTCTAGAATTCCTTTATGTCTATCCCATGCATTCTTAAATCCCGTGATTGTTTCATCCCCCACCACTTCCTCTGGCAGGGTGTTCCACTTGTCCACCACCCGTTCTGTGAAGAAATTCTTTCTCATGTTTCCTCTGAATCGTCCTCCTCCAACTTCATCCCATGCCTCTAGTCCTGGAACATCTTTTCGCTTAAAATAGTGTTTTCCTGCACTCTGTTTCTCCCTGTAAGATACTTGTATGTCTCTATCATATCCCTCTCTCCTCCTCTCCTCCAGGGAGTACATGTTCAGTTCCTTCAACCTGTCTTCATAGGACTTGTGATGCAATCCATGCACCATCTTTGTTGCCCTCTCTGAACCTTTCTCTACCCTGTCTATGTCCTACGTAGGTATGGTCTCCAGAACTGTACACTGTACTCCAGGTGGGGCCTCACTAGTGTCTTGTATAGCGGAATTATGACCTCCTTTCCTGCTGGTGATGCCCTGCCTATACATCCCAGCATCCTATTTGCTTTACCTGATGCCTTGTCACACTGTTTCTCTACCTTGAGGTCATCAGAGATGACAACCCCAAGATCCCTTTCCTGCTTGGTGCATGCTATATCCTCACCCCCAACTGATATATTGTGCCAGGGTTTTTGTGCCCCATGTGCATTATCATGCACTTTGCATTGAATTTCAACTGCCAAACCCTTGACCATTCTTCAAGTTTCTGCAGGTCTCCTTCTCATTCTGTCTACACCCTCTGGTGTGTCTACTCTGTTACAGAGCTTTGTGTCATCAGCAACAGTGAAATTCTGCCTTCTAGATCCTGCAATGTCACTGATGAAGATGTTGAATAGGACCGTCCCAGCACTGATCCCTGTGGTACCCCACTGGTCACTCTTCCCTCTGTGGAGTGACAGCCATTTACCACCACCCTCTGTGTCCTGCCACCCAGCCAGTTACCTACCCACCACACTACTGTCCTGCCCACACCCATATTCCCCAGTTTGTGTAATAGTCTTCTATGTGGCACAGTGTCAAAGGCCTTGCTGAAGTCCAGATAGGCCATGTCCACTGCCCCTCCCTGATCCACCTCCCTAGTCACCCAGTCAAAAATTCAATGAGATTGGTCTGACATGACCTCCCCTGGTGAAACCATGCTGCCTTGGGTCCTGTAGTCCATTGACAACCAGATGTTCCACCAATCTCTCCTTCAGAAGTGCTTCCATGATCTTTCCCACTACCGAGGTGAGGCTGACTGGTCTGTAGTTCCCTGCTTCCTCTTTGTTCCCGCTTTGTATAAGGGGACTACATCTGCTGTCCTCCAGTCTTTGGGTACCTCCCTGTTTCCAGTGATTGGCTAAACAGGATAGCCAGAGGTTCAGCCACCACCTCTCTTAGTTCTTTAAGGACCCTGGGTGCACCCCATCTGGCCCCATTGCTTTTGTCCACTCTTATTACTTCCAGTTCCTAAGGACCCTTTTCGTGTAAAGGGACTTGTGTCCATTTCTGCACCATTCTCACCCTTGTACTCCCTTCAGACCCATTACCCCCTCTTCCTCAGTAAAGACTGAGCAGAAATACCTGTTCAATATGTCAGCTATACTGTTGTCATCCTCCACGCGACTCCCATCTTCCCCCTTCAGTCTCACTATCCCTCCCTTTGTCTTTCTTTTTTCACTTATGTACCTGTAAAAGGTTTTGTCCCCTTTAACCACTGATTTTGCAATGTGTTCTTCTGTCTGAGCTTTGGCTTCCCTTACTGACTTCCCTGCCTCCTTTTGTTTCTCCTGGTACTTCTCCCTATCCCCTTCTGCCTGTGTCTTTTTGTATTGCCTGAATGCTGTCTTTTTGGCTTTCACTTTCTTTGCTACCTCTTTGGAAAACCATAATGGTCTCCTCTTCCTTTTCCTTTTGCTAACCTGCTTAATGCATAATTCTGTTGTTCTTATAATCCCCATTTTAAATACTGCCCACTGTTCCTCAACCCCTGATTCCTGTCCCATTCCCCTTAATGCCTCTTTCAAGTATTTCCCCATTTTCCCAAAGTCTGCCCCCCTAAAATCCAGGATACGTGGAACCTAAGCTCCTCCATCTTGGTGCCTCTTATATTGCCTCCCCAGTGGCCCATATCTCCAACATGTCCCTAGCCTCTGGCATTATCCCCGACCTCTGGAAGGTGGTGAGGACTGTCTCTGCTCTCAAATAGGGCAACCCAAAGATCCTTGACAACTACCGACCGATAGCCATCTTGTCGGCTATCAGTAAACTTCTGGAGAAAGTTGTGGCTGAGCAACTCATGGAGTATATTCAGGCCCATGAGTTACCGTCTCCTGTGCAGCATGGCTTTCACAAAGGGCACAGTACGTCCTCTGCCCTTGTCACTGTCTCCTCTGGGATCAGGGCAGCTATTGACCAGAGTAAGCTCTCAGGTGCCATATTCATTGACCTAGCTAAGGCCTTCAACCTAGTTGACCATGTCTTACTTTGCTCTCAACTTCGGTCCCTTGTTCTGTCCCCACCTGTCCTGAGATGGTTCACTAATTACCTCCAAGGCAGACAGCAACTTACTAAATTCAGTAAGATCCTCTCGGACACCACTCCTGTGACCTCTGGTGTCCCCCAGGGTTCAGTCCTAGGGCCCCTTCTCTTCTCTATCTTTGTCAATAATCTCCCCTCTACTTCTTCCAGCTGTAGCTCTATCCTATATGTGGATGACCTGGTTATCCTCACTCATTCCCGTGACATTGGGGTCATCAACCACCAACTGGGTGAGGATTTCAGGAATATCCAGTCCTGGATAATGACCCACAAGCTGGTTCTCGACCTTAAAAAACTCAGGCCATGCTTTTTGGGTCCCTGGTCAAGATAAAGGCCTCCCCTGCCCCACTGAGTATTACTGGTATTGATGGTACTCCTGTCCTAATCACTGACACCATCAAATACCTTGGGGTGACACTTGACCCCCAGCTTGACCTTGGGCATCATATCCAAAATGTATACAGAACTGTCAACTGCAAACTGGGTCTGGTCTACAGAGAGAAGAACAATCTTACTTCTGCTGCTCACCTTGCATTTGCCAGAGGTGTGTTTCTGCCTTCTCTCTGCTATGGACTCATCCTGTTTGCACACACCTTCAAAGTTCACCTCTCTAGGTCGAATATAACCTATAATAACATTTGTCACGTTGCACTTGCTGCCCCTTGCCTCACCCACCACTGCGACCTGTATAACAAACTTGACTGGCTTTCCCCACCCAACTACATGAATGTTGTCTTGGGCAGCTTCATGGGCAAGGTTCTCAGAACTGGCACCCCCCAGGACTGGCTGAGTTCCTCAAACCGGCTGCCTCTACTTCTTACTCCCTTAGGTCATTGGGCCCTGCTGTTCTCAAAATTCCTGCCACTTGAACGCAAATGGGGGACAGGGATTTTTCTTCATGTGCCCCCAGAGTATGGAACTCCTTTCCTGCCCCGGTCTGCTCCTCCCCCTCCCACTCATGCTTTTGGAGCTCCCTGTGGAATTACTTAAAGCTCTCCTCTGTGTGTGGTTGTCCTAAACCACCATAACTAACCTTGGTCCCCTGCACTGGACTTACATGTCCTTTTTTTGGTACCCTTGTGCAGGTCCTGCTGATGCATCCTGTCTGCTTGGGTTCTGCTCTGTATATAATGTATTTACTCTCTGTTTCAGGTGATGCTTTGACTGTGGTTCTGCTTTTGGGGCTCTAAGCTGTATAGAATTGTATAATGCACTGTTCATAGCCTTGGTGACTCTATGTATATATTTTGTTCCTATTCTAACTGTGTTTACTGACTGCGTGTGTTATGTTATGTTCATTTGGTTCTACCTGATTCTGTGTAATGCCTAACTTGTATCACGTTGTCCTCTGTATGAACTTGAATTTCATTGTACTCTCCCGGGTCATACCTGAAAAAGGCAAATGTCTTGTCTAGTGTACTTACCTGGTCAACAAAAGCTAAATATATAAATAAATAAAACTACTTATGTTTGGGACATAAAAACCTCAAAAACACGTACCTTGGGCCAAACTCTATCAAACTCGAAAGTTTCAGGTTACAAATCCACATACTTTTTTAGTTATTGGGGAGCAAAAACAAAATCTTAAAACCAATGTACATGAAATTTTCAGGATCAAGAGATCCTGGCACAAACGCTAGCTGTGCTTTCCAAATTTCATGTAAATCGGTTGAATGGGAGAAAAGTTATTAAGGTGCAAAAAATGACCAAATTATATGAACTCAATTACAAAGTACTCTTGGCACAAATACAGAAAAACATCGAGAGATGGGAGATGATTCCTATTCCTCTCATACAAAGAATAGAAGCAGTCCGAATGGTCATACTCCCCAATTTTTTGTACTTGCCACAAACCATCCCTATCACAGTACCAGCAATATTCTATAAAGAACTAAACAGAAAGATTACACAATATATCTGGGGAAAGCAAAGACTGAGAATTAGGCAATCCATACTGCAGCTTCCAAAAAATGAAGGGGAACTTTCCTTACCAAACTTTAAATATTACCATGTGGGGCTCAGATTCGAACAGTAATATATTGGTTGCTTCCTCTCTATACAGCTAAATGGAAGGACATAGAAATAGCTGAAGAGGACCTGAAGAAACCACAGAAGGTTCTCCTTTCAGACAGAGGGGGCAAGGACCCAGGGGATATTGACAATCCCTACACCCTTTCCACCCTGCATAGTTGGCATCAGATGTTGACTTCTAAAAAAAGTCTGACTGGAGACCCCTGTTCTACTCCGTCCTATACACAAAGAATTTTCTATCGGCCAAAATGGACATGGGCTATCAAGGGTGGGAAAGAAGGGGATTACATATAGTTTATCAGTTCATGGAGCAGGGTACTCCCATCACCTTCATGGAGTTAGAGGCTTGATTTGTAATCACACACAGAGATAGGTTCCACTTTTTTCAAGTTAGGAATTATATTAAGATTTTAGAAAAAGAAAGCTGGACCTCATCTCCCACTCCCAAGTTGGCAGATATTCTACAGAAAGGCCTAGAGGGTAGGGCCAGATTAGAACACATAATCTCCTACCTCATCATAGCAATTAGAGAAACCGAAGGGGATACAGTAAATTCCATTAAAAAAGCTTGGGAAAAAGACATGAACTCTGAAATTCCAGAGGAAAGATGGCAGGCTTATCTGACTAGTATGCATAGAGGTACGGCCTCCTCATGCTGGAGAGAATTCACTTGGAAAAATGCTGTCAGGTTTTTCAGAGTACCAGCAAGTCAAGCACACTTCTTGGGGAAGGGGAGTTGGAGGAGATGTGGAGAGACCCAGGCCATGCACTTGCATATATTTTGGGAGTATCCGGCCCTACAGCCCTTCTTTGCATTGGTTCAGGAAGCCTTC
This sequence comes from Neoceratodus forsteri, assembly GCA_016271365.2. Classification (NCBI taxonomy): domain Eukaryota; kingdom Metazoa; phylum Chordata; order Ceratodontiformes; family Ceratodontidae; genus Neoceratodus; species Neoceratodus forsteri. The sequence goes on along the minus strand of CM028137.1, from coordinate 419,361,221 downwards.
AAAAGTATAATATCATCAACCATAAAGCTTGACCAGTCCCTCTATCTCTTCCTGGACTTGCTGAAGGGGTATAGGGATCCTGGAATGAGGAAACTTTTACTGATTATGATCTTAGCGATTAAAAAAGCCATTACAAAAAATTGGATGACCATAGGACCACCTCAAATAACCTAGTGGTAAAATATAATAGTTAATTTACATCAAATGAAAAGGCTGACAGCATTGGTAAATAAAATATATGATCAATTTGAAATCATGTGGAGAAGATGGACATTATATATTACCCCATTGAGACAACACTTTGTACCCTAATGAGATATACTCTGTGGATCGTTTATTCTAAGGTGCAGGATTAAACACTATTGATATCACCACATATAAATCAGAAACAAGTATATAAGAATTATTCGGTTTTCTCAAAGATTTGATGATCTGATATGTACAAGAAGAATCAATTCCTATGCAAGTAAATAGTTATGTCAGTATGTTAATGTAAAAATCTTTGAAATAAAGAAAGTTCTAAAAAAAAAGGTGCAAAAATTGGGGTTTAACATTAAAGTGCTTACTAAACCTTAATATACAGGTTTGACCACGCCTGTATAATACAGTATTATAGTGGCACAGTAGCGACGCTATAGTTAGGGTTGAACAGAGGTTGTTTTTTTTATCTTAGAATCATTTTCATTGATATTCATTTTTTCCTTTATGAACCATACAGCAGCTCATAGTTATATAACAAACGTATAACAAGCAGCTCCAGCATAGTCATGCCCATACAGTTAGGTATTCAAGGCATAGTTTCAGCAATAACAAGACTCAACAGGCAAAAAAAGCAGTGTTTCAGTATTTTACAGTCAAGCACCAGTGGGAATATCATTCATATAGAAAAGAGATGGCAACATCAAAGAAAGATAGGTTTCACAGGTAGTTTAAGTTGGGGGGTTGGCATGAGGAATGGGTACCTTGCAGAGAGGAGAATGCAGATAAGCTTCCCATTTAGCGAGGTATTGGTCTAGTCGTCCCTGGTGTGTATAGGAGAGGCGCTCTAGAAGGGACAGACGGGCTACAGCAGCATACCATGCTGCTTGAGAAGGTAAGGTTGTTTGGCACCAGTGCATTAATAAAAGTCTTTTGGCCTCTATGAGAACTGATGTCACCCAGAGGCGATGTGGTCTACTGAGGGCAGTTAAAGAAGAGGTGTCTCCCAGGAGAAGTCTGGCATCTGCCAGCAGGACCTGTGAGCCAAGCACTTGAGTGCATTGTCGGGCTACAAATGACCAGAAGGGTGCAGTCTGAGGACATGTCCAAAGGACATGTAGCAAATTTGCTTCAGGTTGGTGGCATTGCCAACAGTTGGAATGTCCTAGTAAACCACAGGCATGCAGGGCAGTTGGTGTACAGTGCCAGAAAAGCAACATTTTTAACTGTAAAAAGTGGGTCTTAATGTCCCTATGGGCAATGTGTGCCTCCCTAATACACCGAGCCCAGGAGCCCTCAGAGAGTGTAGTGGTAAGGTCAGCCACCCACTTCAATCTGCTGGAGGATGAAGGATCCGGTTGAGCATCACACCAGGTCCGGTAGAAGCATCCCACAATTCCATTGGAGCAAGGGGAGTTATGAAGGTGGGCCAGCCAAGGCCACTTGCTATCTATACAGTCCTGGGGTATCATGGCCTGCAAAGCACTGCGGATTTGGAGATACCTCCAGAAGTCTGTGTTGGGGACCCTCTTGCATAATTGCTCAAAGGATAGTAGCAGCTGAGAGCCCAGCGTGCAGAGGTCCTGGGCATAGCGAATACCCCGTGCCTCCCAGGTGGGCCAGTGGATGGGGCTTCCTCCCATTGTAAGTAATTTATTGTGCCATAGAGGTGTGTAATGCCAAGGGGGGGGTCCTAGCAGAATGGAGTGTGAAAGGCAAGGCCATGAGAGAGCAACATGCTCTCCTAGTTTCTGTCATTATGGGGGATAGGTCACATAAGCTCTTGATTCCCGGGACCAGGAGTGAGTGTAGAGTATGACCCTTTGCTAGGCTAGTTTCAAGGTTGACCCAAGATACCTAGGCTGGGGGGGAGGGAACAAACCACCTAGTGGCAGTGGCTGCTGTGCAGGCTATATGATAACCCTGAAACCAAGGGGATCCCAGTCTGCCCTTTGACAAGTGCACTCTCAGTTTGTGTTTGCTCCACCTGGGGGGCTTCACCTCCCATTGGAAGTGGGACACCAGAGTTTCCAAGGAGGTGAACAATTTAGGAGAGAGGCAAAGTGGCAAATTTTTAAAGAGGTACATGGCCCTTGGAAGTAAAAGCATGCATACTGCCACCACCTTTCCAGGTAGGGATAGGTGGAGTTTCCGCCAGTGCTCTATTTCAGATGATAGCTGTATCTGGAGAGGAGAGAAGTTTGTCACTTTTAGTTCTGACCACTTTGTGGGAATATATATGCCAAGATAGGAAGGTCCCTGGCTTGCCCATTTTAGCTCTGTCCCATCCAAGCCGCTTCTAGCACATGCTGCATTGAAAGGGGCAAGTATAGTTTCCTTTTGGGTGGCCTGTAGTCCTGAAAGAGTCACAAAGGACTGTAGGAGGGATAACACTGCTGGCAAAGCCTGTTGCGGGTTGGACAAAGTTAGCAGTAGATCATCCGTGTAGGCAGCAACTAGGTAAGATGTGCCAGCTACATCGATGCCAGTAACCTCCTCCGAGGCGATAAATGCTCAGATAAGGGGTTCCTAGGGCCACTAGAAAAAGGAGGGGAGATAAAGGGTGGCCCTGCTGGGTTCTTCTATGCAAGGGGAAGGGTGCTGAGATAGTGGTATTTGTTAGGATTCTGGCCATTGGAGAGCAGTTGAGCATAGACACCCACTGACAAAAAGTGGGGCCAAACCCATAGATTTGGAAGACCCTATGTAAGTAATCCCACTCGATGGAGTCAAAGGCTTTGCTCAAATCTATGGCTAGGGTGGCCATGGGAAGGGTGGAGCAAGAAGCAAGCCACTTAAGACTGAGCAACAGTCTGGTATTGTCCAGCCTCGCTTTGCCTCTCATAAAGCCAGCTTGGGCTGGATGGATTATATAGGGTAGTATCTCCAGCATCCTAGAGACCAAAATTTTAGCTAGGATCTTGGTGTCAATGGAGAGTAGAGAGATGGGGCGGAAGTTGGCACAATTCAGCGGGTCGTTGGATTTCTTCGGTAGGAGAGTTATCAGGGCTTCCCTCACAGTTGCGGGAAAAGAACCCACTGCATGAGCCTCTTGGAGAGCCTGGAGCAGTGGCTGAGTTATATCATTGCCGAGCGCTTGGTATAGTTCGACAGACAGACCATCAGGGCCGGGGCCTTTGCCTTTTGCCATGTGAGACAGTGTATGTGTGATCTCCTCCACTGTAATCGGAGAGTCCAGCTGGTTCACTTGGTCAGGGGTAAGGCCAGGTTTCTCGAAGCGTTTGGTGAAATTGTCCAACTCTTCCCCCAGCTGGAGTGTGGAGAGTGAAGAATGTGATTGGTAGAGAGTCTGATAAAAGGCCTTCATGGTATCATTGACTTGTTGGGGTCATGGATATCTTGCCCGCTCTATCCCTAAGGGCATGAATTCTGGAGGCAGCTTGCTGTTTCCACAGCCTATAGGTCAGAAAGCGGCCACTCCTCCCCCCATCCCAATAAGCATGTTTGGCATGTAGGAGCAGCAATTCAGACTTCTGGTGGAGAATTGTGTTAATCTGATATTTCAGGCCCACTATCCGCTGTTGCAGGGAACTATCCCGGCTGGAGAAATTGTGGGATTTGAAACGCTTCTCCAACTCCGTTAGTTTGGCTTACAATTTAGCAAGTGAGGCATGCCTAGATTTGTTTTTGGAGAAGGCGAAGACAATAATGTGGCCTCTAAGCACTGCCTTGAAGTCTTCCCAGACCATCCCTGGGGAGAATCCACAGTGTGTATTGACAGAGAAGTATTCTCTCGTGGCTTGGGAGATGGTCTGACAAAAGTCTGGATCTTTAAGGAGCAGTGGATTGCATCTCCAACGAGTGCCAGATGGGAGTTGTCCTGCAGGGGAGTACTTAGCTAGGATGGGGGTGTGATCAGAAATCAGATGTTGCCAATTTTAGTGTGGGAGAGACTCTGGGCAGCTTCTGTGTTAGCCAGCCAAAAATCTATTCAGCTGTGTGTGAGGTGCACAGGAGAGTAGTAAGTGTAGTCGCGCCCAGTGGAGTTGTCCCTACGCCAGATATCTGCTAGTCCTCACTCTGCCTGCAAGTTGTGGAGTGCCAGTACAGCTTTAGATCTGGCCTGGGGGGTTGGCTTAGATTTATCCAAGAAGATGTCTGGGACCAGATTAAAGTCCCCTTCTATTACAGTGGGAATAGAGGATCCCATGGGGGATAAGGAGGAGAGGGCCTGGCTAATCGTGGGGAAAAACTAAGTATGATCAGCATTAGGGGTATATACATTAGAAATGAGTAATTTTCCTCCTGGGGAGGTTAATCTCGCAGCTACCCATCTGCCTTGTGAGTCATGACGTGAGTCCTCTATGCACCAAAGGGAGAAGCGACGGATCAGTATGGTTATCCCTTTGGTTTTAGTGGAGGCCGAACTAGCACAGACAGTGCCCATGCAGGACTTCTTCATCCACAACATTTATCTGCTCAGCAGATGAGTCTCCTGAATCAGGGCTATATCTGCATGGAGAGATCGGAGGTGTTGTAGCACATTGGTGCACTTTATAGGATGATTGAGCCCTTTTACATTCCAGGACACTAGCACGGACTCCGAGGTGTGGGAACTTGACATTTTTACACAATATGAGGGAAAAGTAAAGAGAGTGGTACTTACTTGGGCCCAAGCGAGGGAGGGAAGCAATTAGGGAATACGTGATCATATAGGACTTGCCAGACCCCAACTAGATACCAGCCTGTGGTGCTCAGGTAGGACTGAGTGGCTCAGAAGAGAGGAGGTAGGTACACCCACCATTCAGACAAGCTGCAAGGAAATAAACAACATGAGACTATGAGAGATGCAAAGTCATATACTAAGAAATAAAGTTGAAATCACAATAATGTTATAATAACCAAAGGGCAAGAAAACGATTACCCTTAACAGTAAGAGAGTTAACACTGCACAAATCACTTGATATTGTAAAGACTGAAAGCGCAACCACACTATAGGCTTAGAGCATGGGCAAAAGAAGGTAGCTATATAGAACTATCCTCAGCTTCGCAGGTTCACGAACCAGGTATCGAGGAGGTAACTACAGCCAACCAAGTATGAGTCTTCCCAACTGGGAACCGAACACAAGGTCGGGCACCATGACCTCGGAGGGGGAGAAAGAGGATTAGGTTACAGGAAGTGGGGAGGAGGAGGTGGGTGGGTGAGGGGGGTAATCCCTTATATCAGTAATTTTATAAGCTCCTTTATTGTGGGGCAAACTAGATGGGAGGTGCTAGCTGCAGAGGCACCCGTTATATGCCCATGCTGTATGTATATATATATATATATATATATATATATAATACGTACTGGTTCTACAACAGCAGGCACAGAGCCCTAATGGAGGGAACTAGGGCAACATGGGAGGTTATCCCTCACAAGCTTGCTAAGAACAGCCCTACTGTTGAGCTGCCAAGTGGGTTAAGGATGGTACGGCCAGAAGCATAAGCACCATGTGGTGCTGTGCAGCAGCCTGGCAAGAGTCGAGCAGGGGGAGGGCACACAATGGACTGATATGACACCTCTGAATCAAAAACTAAACAATCAACTGCAAGTAACGGTAGCTTAGGGTGTCCAAAGTTAGCTGGATGGTCCTTCGGCCCGCCCAATGTGTCCTGGGGAGAATACTGCAGGCTGGGGAGTTTCAGTGGCCACTGTGGCAGCATAGGAGATGAGACCTGGTCTCATGGGGGTCAAAGCATCCACCACTTCTACTAACGAGTCATCATGAAGATCTGCCCACTTGGGCGCTGCAGCAGTGTCCATATCCAGAGGTTCAGGCGAGGCAGGTTGGTCGCATGAAGGAAAAAGACTTCTGTCCTCCCTAGAGACTTTTGCAGGGGGAGCAGACATCCATGGATCTTGTGTAGGTTGGGTGCTGCTCCTGGTCCTTTGTCGCTGGCGGTGAGATGGCCCTGAGGAACGTGGGGCAGTGAAGGGGTAGCTACTTCTTGAGAGGCAGAGGCATTATTAATGTTACTGTGAACCAGAGGGCCAGGGAAGTCAGGGGGACTGCATACCAGTGTCGCACTTCCAGCTGCAATGGTGTCCTCTGGAACACTGCTGCCAGCATTTTGGTTCCGCTTAGAGACAGAGTCCTGGTTAGGATCCCAGAGCCTTCTGGGATTTGTAGTCGAGATAGGGAGATCAGGCCAAAACTCTGCAAGCCACCTTTCAATATAGGCTGGATGATCTGCCAGTTGGTCCCTAGGAGACTGGTAAGCCCCTTAAATTTGAACTGGAAATTGTGTTGATAGAGGAATTTTTTCATGGGGCCAAAAGATCTGTCTAGAAGCAGTCTCTTGAGCAAAGTCTCTGTAGAAAGACACTGTAGCCCCTTGCCATTTAACTTCCCCCAGGTCACAAGCTGCTCTTAAAATTCTTTCTTTAGTTGTGTATCATAGAAAGTAGGCTATAATGGGTCTAGGTGAGGACATTTGCCTGTCCTTGCGCCCTGCCACCCTGTGGGCTCTTTCCACATCCATGGCACCTCTCCAGCGGTCCCCCAACATTATGGGGAGATTGTCGTTCAGAAACTGCTTCATGGATTGTCCCTCAGCTCCTTCAGGAATCCCTATTATCCGTAGGTTATTCCATCTAGCACGATTTTCCTGATCCTCAATTCAGTCCCAGAGGGTGGCTAGTCGGTCCTCATGTAGTTGTAGGTGCTGATACAATTTGAGATGCTGTTGCCCACAGACTTCCACCTGCTGTTCAGCCACATTCATACGGTCTTGCAATTGTCTCAAATCTGCTGCAGTCCCCGACAGAGTGGTATTGATGTCTTCTACTCTGGTGAGGACTGCTTCCAGCATCCTCGTTACGTACTGGAGCGAGTCGCCCACTGAGGTGGGTTGAACAGGTGGCTGCACACATTGAATTGATGAGTTGGTAGGACCTTGGGCTGACATGCTGGCACAGGAGCTAGATGAGGGATGGGAAGCCAGAGAAGACAGGGCAGGTTAAGGTGCGTCTTTCCCCACAAGGTATGTAGAAATACTTGCTGTACCCAGAGTTGAGTGCAGATAGAGGGCCACAGCTGAGAGAGGACCCATGCAGCCTAGAATGCAGGATTCCTCACGGATACTGATGTTACTAGTCACAGCAAATGATGGCGGAATCTGCTAAAATGAGCATTGGCTGGTAGAGGGCACATTACCCTACATTTGTATGCATCGGGGGAGGTCTGGGTGTCCCGGGATTGTGGCGCCAAAGCCCGGATACTGCCTGAGTGGGAGACAGCTCTGAAATTAGGCAGCCATCACGCTGGTGGCCAGACCACACCTCCGAATAGAGGTTTTTATGTTAAACCTCAAACTTTGCACTTTAATATCTTCACAATCATTCAATGGATTTGCACAAATTTTTGCGTGCGCAGTTTCAGGTGGTAGGTATCTTGACATGCTGAGTTTCACTCTGGTCAAATGTGCAGATTCCAAGATCTGGATAGTGGCAAAATTGAAAAAATCACATTTTCGCTGGGTTTTTGGGGGTTGCCATTGTCTAGTGCCCATACAGTTTGGAATCTTGGTCTGAAATGTTTAGGGTAGAAAGGGCTTGGCCCACAGATGTGCCTTTTACTGCTTTGGTGAAAAAATATGAATCCGTTCCAACATTATTACATTTTAAAATTTCAGTTCTGAGCATGATCAGTACAGTTGTTTTGATAGCTGATTGGAATAAAAAAAGAATTTGGTCACTACAAAAAAAGGATCCTTTTCTGTATGGGGGTAATCCTTTTTTATAAGGAAAAATCCTTTTCTGTATGGCCATCAAGTTTCCATTTTTTTTATTCAAGCCCTACAAAAATGACATCCTGCACACACCAACACATGTATCTTGCTAATCAGGACTGAATTAGGTGTATTCTGCACTTAGCTATCCCTTCAGGTACTGTATTATAGGTTTCCTTGGTGTCTAGTAGCACCCCCCCTCCAATCACCATCCCTGCATGTACTGTACATTTCCCTGGTGTCTAGTAGCACCCTACCCTCTGATCACCATCCCCTCATGTATTTTACATTTCCCTGGTGTCTACTGGCACCCCTCACCCTCCGACTGCCATCTACTCATGTACTGTAGTTTTCCCTGGTGTCTAGTGGCATCCCCACCCTCCTATCATTAGTGGTACCCTGCACTCTCTGATCACTGTCCTCTCATGTATTTTAGATTTCCCTGGTGTCTAGTGGCAACCTCAACCCTCCAATCAGTGTCCTCTCATGTACTGTAGTTTTCCATGGTGTCTAGTGGCACCCCCACCCTCAGATGATTAGTGGCACCCCGCACCCTCTGATCACTGTCCTCTCATGTATTGTAGATTTCTCTGGTGTCTAGTGGCAACCCCCACCCTCCAATCAATGTCCTCTTATGTACTGTAGGTTTCCCTGGTGTCTAGTAGCACTATCCACCCTCAGATTGCTGTCCTCTCATGTATTGTAGGTTTCCTTGGTGTCTAGTGGCAACCCCCACCCTCCAATCAATGTCCTCTCATGTATTATAGGTTTCCCTGTTGTCTAGAAGCAGCCTCCATCCTCCGATCACCATTCTCTCATGTACTGTAGGTTTCCCTGGTGCCTAGCCATGCACCCCCCCACCCACCAATCAGCGTCTCCACATGGTTAGCTGTAATCTTATGACAGGGATAGATTGCTGCCACTGAGGAAGACCGAGAGGTTGAAGCGTAGATGTATCTGTTTACTGGAGTTTCGGTCTGACCTTATCATTTGGAATAAATCCATTTTATTTGCAACATTGCCTCAGTGTTCCTGTTCTGGAGTGCAGCATTCTGTGTCTATCATAGATTGGGGACAGGAAGGGAGGGGTTGAGAGAGAGAGAGATTAGGTGCTTACCTGGTGCCATGGTTCAGAAGGATGTAAAGAGGATCCTGAGGATCGCTAGGGCAGCAGGTTGGGAAGGAGAGCTGGATGTCATTGTCCATCTGGGGACAAATTACCTGGCTAGGGATGGGGAGGGGATAGCACAGTACAGTACAGTACAAGTTCAGGGAGTGGGGGAGGAGTCCTAGGCAGGTAGCAAACTCAGTAACCTTTTTTGAGGTGCTGTCTGTCTACAACAGTGGGAAGAATAGGGTACTCATTACCAGGGGCTTCAATCTAGTGGTTAAGGGAATGGTACAAGGAGGAGGGTTTTGGCTACTTTGAAGACTGGGGTCACACCTGAGGGATAAAGGTCTGTACAGGGGAGATGACCTGCATCGAAGCAGAAGGGGAGGCTGTAGTCCTCAGTGAATGGTTTAAATGTTACAGTGGCAAGCATTTAAACTAGTTGAGTGGGGTGTCGGAAGGAAGCATGAAGACATAAACTGCCCCCCCACACACACACACACACAAACTGGAGTAATCAGCAGGGAGAACTTTAAGGGAGACAAATCCCCAAGGGTACCTAACGGAAAGAAAAACAAATTAGTAGTAATAAAGAGCGATGGCAATATGAACAGAGGTGGTAAGGAGAAAAGGGAAAATGGGAAGCTGGTGAGATGGAAGGCCATGTATGCCAACACTCAAAGTCTGGAAATAAAATTCTGGACTTAGAGGCCATTATGGCAGAGGCTGTCCTGGACAGTGTCAACATTACAGAGTTAAGGTGCACTGAGAACCATGACTAGGATATAGGCATATCAGGCTATACTCTGTTCAGGAAGGACAGAGTGGGGAAAAAATAGGGAGGAGTTGCTCTTTATATGAGAGATAGCATAAAAGCGACAGAGGTACAGGGAATACAGGGAGGGGCAGAGGTACTGTGGGTCACCCTAGAGAAGGGGAATGGAGCCACTGTACACACTGGTATGATCTACTGACCTCTAGCATGGGGGAGGGGAGGATGGATAAGATTCTGGGGAAGCCATCCAAAAGATGGTAAATAAGGGGGAGGTGCTGCTAGTGGGGGACTTCAATCTTCAGGATATAGATTGGAGTATCCCAGCTGCAGCATCAGCTAGGAGCAGGGACATCCTGGACTCCCTGCAGAAGATGTTCCTCAGGCAACTAATTAAAGAGCCCACTCATGGGGGGCAGTACTGGACCTTGTACTAACAGGGACAGTGTTACAGATGTCACAGTGGGTGGCCATCTGGGGACCAGTGATCACTGTAATATGTGGTTCAATATAAGTACTAGGGTAGAATCAAACCACACAAGGACAGGGGTCCTGGACTTCAGGAGGGCTGATTTTAAAACATGCGGGAATGCCTCAGGGATGCCCTGATGGGGGGGGGGCTTGGTTGGAGTGGAGGAACTTTGGAAAAAACTAAAAGAGGGTATAGAAAAGGCAAGAAACATCGGAATCAGGCTAGTAAGCAAAGGCAAGAGGAAAGAAAGATCGCTATGGTTCTCAAAGGAGGTGGCTGGGAAGGTAAGGGCAAAAAAATTATCATTCAGGAGATATATGAAAACACAGAAAGAGGGTTACTGGGTGATAATAGCACTGTAAGAACAGAGTTAAGTGAAACAGCATGGAGAAAACAAGTACCATCTCAGCAATGGTACTGAACAACCTAGGTGGCAGGTGTAACGTGGGGGCCTTCACCCCACACACCCCCTTACTGAACTATAATCATACTCCAAATCATACTTAGAATGGGGACAGCAGCTAAAGTCAGATATGGCACCATTTCTGACCCACGCTGTCCTGTGAATTCCACTATTTTTCTCCATGCTATTATGCCCACAGCGCTATCCTTTACAGCGCTATTTTCACCGGACACTGAAAGTGGAGGATAGGGAGATGTATCTGGAGAAACAGAGGGAGGTAGGGAAATCAGTTAGGAGTGCAACTGCGCAAACAGAGGAGAAAATAGCCCAGGAAGTTAGGAAAGGAGACAGGACTAATTTTAGGTATATAAGTGAAAAGAGAAAGACAAGAGAAGGGATTTTAAGACTAAGAAGGGAAGAGGGGATTGTGTGGAGGGGGACCAAGCAAAAGCAGACATCTTAAACAAATACTTTTGTTCAGTGTTCACAGAAGATAAGGAAGGTGAGGGGCCACAGAAAAGGGACAGGAGCATCAAAAGAAGGGAAGTGGACACTAGTCCATTTTCAGAGGAAAGAGCCCTGAAGGAACTCACAAATCTGAAAGTGGATAAAGCAATGGGACCAGACAGAGTCCATCCAAGGATTCTGAGGGAACACATGGATGTGCTGGCTGCACCTCTGACAGTCCTATTCAACCTCTCACTGGAGACAGGAGTGGCTCCAGGGGACTAGAGGACTGCAGACATAGCCCCACTTCACAAAACTGGTAGAAGGGAGGAGGCTGGCAACTACAGACCAGTCAGCTTGACTTTGGTGGTGGGGAAGCTATTGGAATCACTACTGAAGGACAGGATAGTATAATACCTTGAATCCATTGGCTTACAGGACCTGAAACAGCACAGATTCACAAAGGGGAGGTCTTGTCAAATGAGTCTAAAACAATTCTTTGACTGGGTATCAAGGGAATTGGATCAAGGAGGAGCAGTGGATGTGGCCTACCTGGATTTCAGCAAGGCCTTTGACACTGATCCACATAGGAGATTAGCAAGCAAGCTCAGTAGCCTAGGAGTGGGATCAAAGGTGGTAAACTGGGTAAGAAATTGGCTAAGGGATAGTAAACAGGTGGTAGTGATAAACAGAGTTCACTCCGAGGAAGGGAAGGTAACCAGTGGAGTACCACAGGGATCTGCACTGGGACAGGTCCTCTTTAATATCTTTGTTAACAGCAATGCAGAGGGGCTGGATGGGAAGGTCTGCCTGTTTGCCGATGACACTAAAATCTTCAACTGGGTAGATACTCCAGGGGGGCTGGAAAAAATTGAGAGGGGATCTGAAAAAATTAGAGGAGTGGCAAGGGTATGGCACCTGGGCTTCAATGCAGAAAAGTGCAAAATCATGCACTTGGGGCACAGAAACCCAGGGTGGAGTACAAATTGGGAGGAGAGGTATTGTCAACCACAAAACAGGAAACAGACCTTGGGGTTATCATATCTGATGACCAAAAGACGGCTAGACAGTGAAACAAGGCAGTCAGAAGAGCTAGTGGGATGCAGGGGTGCATAGGGAGGAGTATCACCAACAGAAAGAGAGAGGTGGTGTTACCCCTGTATAGATCACTGGTGAGTTCTCACCATGAGTATTGTGTCCAGTTCTAGAGACCTCATCTCTGGAAGGACATAGAAAGAGTGGAGTCGGTTCACAGGATGGCAACCAAAATGGTCCAAGGTCTGCATCAAAAGCCCTATGAGGAAAGACTGAAGGACCTCAATATGTACACTCTGAAGGAAAGGAGGGAAAGGGGGGATATGATAGAAACTTTCAAATACCTCACAGGTATGGAATTCAAGTGAGAAGCATTTTCCTGAAAAAAGATGCTAAAGAACAAGAGGTCATGCTATGAAGCTGGAGGGGAGTAGGCTTGGAGGAGATGTGAGGAAGTACGTCTTCATGGAGAGGGTGCTGGATGCCTAGAACAGCTTCCCAGCAGAAGTGTTGGGGCCAAAAACTGTGACTGTGTTCAAAAAAGCATGGGATAGGCATAAAGAAACCTTAGAGATGAGAAAAAGGGGGATAAACCAGAGATCAGGTAGGGTCTGCGGTGATACAGTAGGTAGGGAAAAATGGGCAGACTATGTGGGCCAGGTGGTCCGTATCTGACATCAAATTTTGTGTTTCTTTGTTTCTATAAAGAAAAACATCCCTCAATTTTTTTTAACCTGTAAAAAAGAAAATGGTCCTGCACCAATCTGACCCCACCACCCCGACCTCTTAATCAGCACTCACCACCCAAAACCCCCACACACATCCTCACCCACCTGAACAAGTCCCAGGGCGAAGAACCACTCTCCAGTTGAAGACATGTCTTGCTGCTGGAACTGACTGCAATGTCAGAAACTAAGGTAAGTGCAGTTCAATGTATTTCAATGGGGTTTCAACTTTGATGCATAACTTTGTCAGTTTTGTATATTCTGATCCCAAATTTTCAACATGGCCTTTTTGGGACCCTACCTCATGACCAATAGCAGTGGAATTATGCAAATCAGGCCCAAAAGGTGATTTCATGGTCATTTGGAGAAATCACTTTTCACATAGGATTTAAAGATTTTCACTGCATTTGTTCATGAGGTGGGAACATAAGAAGGTTGTGTTGAACATTTGGGTCAAAATATTTAAAAATGGCAAAGTTATGAGCATATGATACAATTTTGCAATGTACACTCATAACTTTGGTAATTTTACATATTTTGACCCCAACATTTTCAATATAGTCTTATTTTCACATCACCTCATGTACGTAACAATTATTATTTTTCAAAACCTGGCCAAAATGTGTTTTCATTCCTGTGGCGTAGAATGACGTTGTCACTCTGTTTCTCTGTTTGGGGAAGGGGGCTGTATCAACTTAATTTGCTAAATCAGGATTAGAGGAGAGGAGTTAATTGGGGGTGTGAACTGAGCAGTAGAAAAGCAGCTGTCTCCAATTACAGCTTCCTGCTGCTAGTTTCTGGCAGAAGGAATCTTGCTTTCAGAGCAAATAGCAGCTGACTAAAAAAGCTACAGCGTTTCTTACTGATAAATCACTTCTATCTCAGCAGGAGTCAGTGCCTGTTGGGATTAAGCAAACATACTTTATTAGAAGCAGGGGGTCTCATTCAGTCACTGTGCGTTTCTCTGTTTGGAGAAGGGGACTGTATCAATTTAGTTTGCTAAATCAGGATTAGAGGAGAGGAGATAATTGGGGGTGTGGCTTGAGCAGTAGAAAAGAAGCTGTCTCCAATTACAGCTTCCTGCTGCTAGTTTCTGGTAGAAGGAATTTTGCTTTCAGAGCAAATAGCAGCTGACTAAAAAAGCTACAGGCTTTCTTACTAATTGCCCTCCTTCCCACCCTAAGTCAGTTCTACTTTTATAGCCACTGGATTTGACTGACAACAGGAACTTCCTGTTTGGCAGTAGGAAGGGAAGGATCACTTCGACACATTAGTTTCATCAACCTTGAAGAAAAAAAAATAGTTTTTTCTCCACCCTTAGCTGCTGGAGGTCTGAGTACAAGCAAGGAAGGAGGCTACTGAAGACTACAGGAAGTTCCTGTCCCGGAACAGAAAGGGTGAGAGTTCTAAGGGCACACAGGTGGTAGGAAAGTAGGTGGAAAAATATGTAGAAGGAGGCGAGAGTAAGCATGCAAAGCAGCAGGAGAGGGGACACAAAAAAGTCATGATGGGAGTGGTGCAGTGCAATGGCTGTGGGGCGGCAGTGTTCCGGGAGACATTCTGGAGGCTGCGATGCTGCCCTATTTGCAGGCACCTCTCTGGTCTGAGGGAGGAGGTTAGCCATCTCCAGGCTGACCTGGCTAGGATTTGTGAAACCTCTTCCCCCACCCAGGGACCAGCAGGGCCATCGCCGCTTCCTCAAAAGTTGCCAAGAAAGAGGAGCAGTTGGACCAAGGTGGGCTCAGGGAGGTAGAGGGTGGTGGAACAGAGGTGCATCCCTCCAGCTATACCTCTCCACAGTTCATATGCTGTTCTTGCAAAGAGTGGTTTCTCTATGGAAGCACCTACAGTGGAGACCAAGGAGGATGCTGGGAACCTCCACAAAGGAGACCCAGAGGAGGGTGGCAAGAGACCCCACAGGGGAAGGAAACAACTCCTGGTGGGGGACTCAATCATTAGGGGGGTAGAAGTGGGGGAGGAAGGGGAGAGGGAGGTAAGGTGCTTGCCTGGTGCCACGGCTCAGAGGGACAGGAAGCAAATCCTCAGGATTGCGGGAGCAGCTGCATGAGGGAGGGAGCTGGATCTCATTGTCCACCTGAGAACAAATGACTGGCTGGGAATGGGATCAGAGCAGTGCAAGAGGAGTTTGTAGAGTTGGGGAGGGGCCTTAGACAAGTAGCACGTATGGTAACCTTCTCAGAGGTGCTGCCTGTCTATGGCAAGGATGATGGTAGGGTACTTCACACCATGGGATTCAATGAATGGTTGAGAAACTGGTGTGGGGCTCAGGGTTTTGACTTCATTGGGGAATGGGGAACTACCTGGAGGGATGCAGGCCTATACTGGTGTGATGGTCTGCATCTGTCCGGGGGGACCAGGATTCTAGGTGATAGGTTTAAATGCTTCATTGACAAGCATTCAAACTAGCCAATGGGGGAGGCACTGAAAAGGAGCCAAGAAATCCCAGCCTCCCCCTCACAAAACACAGTAATAAGTGAGGTAAACACCATGGTAGAGAAGTCATTTGGGGTAAATGCAAAAAAAAGGCAAAGGCAGTAAGAACAGGGATGGGGCTAAAAGGGGTAAGGCCATCAAAAAATGGAGGGTGATGAGTACTAATGGCTGTAGTCTGTGTAACAAGCTTCCTGAACTAGTGGCCTTGATGGAAGAGGGATGCCTGGATATTGCGGCAGTCACTGAAACATGGTATACAGAGAACCATGACTGGGATGTCAACATACCAGGATACATAATCTACAGGAAGGACAGGGAGGATAAAAGAAGAGGAGTAGTAGCTCTCTATGTAAGGGAAGGGATTAAAACAACAGAACTGAAGAGTAAACATGAAGTAGATGAGTCACTATGGGTCACCCTGGAGACAGAAATTGGCATCACAATCCGCATGGGAGTTGTGTACAGATCCCCATCTCAGGGGGAGGGAATGGACAAGAAAATGATAGAAGGAATCCTTAAAATGGCAGAAAAAGGGGAGATATTGTTGATGGGGGATCTGAATATGCCAGATGTTAACTGGAGCACCTTTGCTGCAGGCACATCCAGGAGCAGGGTTATTTTTGATGCCCTACAAAGGGCATGCCTCAGACAGTTAGTATTGGAACCCACTCGGGAGGGAGCAATACTAGACCTGGTACTCTCAAATGGGGACGGAGAAAGGATCTTGGATTTATTTATTTATTTATTGAAATGTTTCACCAGGAGGGCACACTGAACAACAAGTTGCTCATCTCATGGTGTGACCTGGGGGGAGGGGGTTACAGAGGTTTGTGAAGGATGATCAGTTACAATAGTATGTGGGTAGTGCAAACAATACAACATTTTAAGATTATGCAACAGTTGGAACACAAAGTATTGTCCAATAAACAGTAGTGGAACATTGGGTAAATTACAATACATGTCCAAAATCATACAAAAGAACATATAAACGTACAAAACAGCCATAATGCAACAGAACCATTATAGTGCATGAGTGTACCAGGAGCAGGCTTGAGGTAGTACACAAGAGCTGTTGGAGTAAAAAGGATGGGGTAGGTTGTGCACACAGGTCACCCAGAAGGGCAGGTGGAGAAGAAAGCAGGAGAGGAGTAGGGTAGTTATTTCCTGATTCCCCCTTCAGGATGTTGAGAACCCTGCCGGGGGCGTCAGGGTAGGAAGGCAGAAACTGGGGATATGTATTAAAGAGAGTTAAAGCTGAGGGAGAGATAATTGCGTAGGGCAGAGGTAAGGGAGTAGTTGGAGGAGGAGTGTCGTATTTCGGGGGGCGGAATTCCAGAATTTAGGGAAGCGATAAGTGAAACCAGTCTGACCGATGAGGGTGGAACGCCAAGGAATCGTCAAGGTGCGGGTGTCATTAGATCTGAAAGAGTGGGTGGGGAAGGTGGAGTGGAGAGAAAGAGGATGAGAGATAGGAGGGTAGCACTCTTAACCAGAATTTGGAGGTTAGTTTGGCACAGTGTGAGATGCGTCTGTGAGATAGTGGAAGGAAGGTTAGAGAGCAATAGAGTTCACAGTGGTGGGAGCAGGGAGGGGAGTTGAGAGCAAAGCAGCAGAAGGAGCTAAAGAGAGTGTCCAACTTGGTCAGGGAAGATTTGGGAGCAGCACCATAGACTATGTCACAGTAGTCAAAGATGGGAAGTATCATCTTCTGGACAATTTCACGCCTTGCAGTCAGTGGGATGCAACTATGATTACTGTATAAAGCACCAAGCTTGGGGTGCAATTTCTTCATGATAGCAATGATTTGCACAGAGAAGTTGAGGTGCTGGTCCAGCCAAACCCCCAGATATCTAAATGAGGAGGTGTCCTCCAGGATGGTCCCGTCAAGGGTGTGGAATGGTGGGTAGGGCCAGGAGCCTAGAGCATCTCTGCCTGGTGCCAAAGGTCACTGAGACTGTCTTCTTGGCATTTAGAAAAAGCTGGTGAGAAGCAAACCAGAGCTGAACTATGTTGAAGCCTTGCTGTAAACTGGTTTCCACAGCAGCAGAGTTTTCTGGAACTGTATCGTCAGCATACATGTGGATAGACGAGGATGAGCAGGCTGTGAGAAGATCATTAAGGAAAATGGAGAAGAATAGGAGACCAAGCACTGAGCCCTGAGGGACACCAGTGTTGATGGGGAGTGGTGGGGAGATGGAATCAAGAATTCTGTCTGGTTGGGTCTTGCCAGTGAGGTAGGATTGAAACCAGTTGGTGGCTGACGGAGCAAGGCCAGCAGAGGAGAGGGAATTAAGAAGCAGCGGATGGGAAACAGTGTTGAAGGCTTTGGCTGAGTTGACAAAGATGGCCGAGGTGATCAGGCCATCGTCCATCCCTGAAAGGATGGAGTCAGTAAGCCTGAGGAGGGAGGGAGGAGGAGGGAGGTGGTTGCTGAGTGGTTCTTCTGAAAACCAGATTGGAAGGAGGAATTTGAGAGGAAGGGTGATAGTTGAGAGAGAACTAAATGTTCTTGAAGTTTGGCAAGGGTAGGAAGGAGGGAAATGGGGCGATAGTTGTCAGGAGTGGATGTATCACCATCCTTGGGGAGAGGAAGGACTACAGTGTGTTTCCCGGATGAGGGTACTTGGGCAGAAATAAAGGAGAGGTTAAGGATTAGATAGATAGGATAAGCAATTGCAGGAGCATAAAGGTAGAGAAGTTTAGGATCAAGCTCATCTGGTGAGGAGCTTTTAGAGGGGTTGAGGGATAGGAGGGCACTAAGAGCTTCATCAGAGGAGATAGTAGAAAAGGAAAAAGGGGGAGGGGTAGGCACTGGCTGAGGTGAAGGGCTGAAGTTAGTAGATGACAAGGGGGAGAGGGAATTTAGAAGAGACATGGTGCACAAGGTGTAGTAGGCAATAAATTCTGGGATTAGGGCATGTGGGCTCAAGTATAAATTTGGTGAGGTTTCGAGCACTGACGTCATTGCATAGCTTCTTTAACTTGGGAGACAACCCATTTAGATTCACGTCACCCATGCACAGTTCACCAGATTGCGAGAGGGAGGTGATGTTGGTTAAGAGTTCAGTCTTGACCAAGGGTTGAATGTTTCGGCGGCAATAGATGCCAGTCACAAAGATTGGGATTGAGAAAGGAAGGGTAATGCGGGTGACAAGGGCTTCATTGGTAGCTGAGATGGAGGTAGACAGGGTTGTAGTAAACTGCAGTGAGGACAGGATACACATCTTGGCCACTCCCCATCCATGGCCTGATCGATCTTGTCTGGAGAGGGAATACCCAGGGATAGTAATGGCATTGTCAGGGATGCTTTTTTTGAGCCATGTCTCAGTAATAATTAGGATGTCAGGTGTGTGTGAAATCATAAGAGTTTGTAGGAGGTCGATTTTAGATAGCAGGCTGCAGATGTTCAGGTGGAGGAGCTTCAACCCGTTAGGAAGGGTTGTAGTGGAAGTGGGGTTTGGAGACACGTTGTTAGGGTAAGGAGCAAGGGTAGGAGAAGAAACAGGGCCAGGGCTGGGGTGGATATTCCCTGATGAAAGAAGGAGGAGGGTTAGGATGAAATAGTGAAGTTTAGGACTTTTGTAATTAGAGTAGGAAATACATGAGGGAGGGGAAGGAAGGAGGGGTGGGGAGAAGGAGATAATAAAATGAAGAAAGGCAAAGTGACTAGGAAGGGAAAACAGAGAGGTTGGGGTAGTAGGGAAAGTGGGGTCTATTTACAAGAGGAGCTGTGGGGGTGATTGACAGGATGAAGGAGGTATCTGGAAGGGAAGCAGAGAGAGAAGTGGCAATGGGTGTAGAGGGGGAGACTGGGATAAGGGTAAGAACCAAGAAGGGTGTGAGTAGGAGGGAGATGGAAACCATTCTGGGTAGGGTAGTAGAGGCTTTATACAGACTTACAGATTTAGATCACACCACAGAATGTTAGGACGTAGATAATTTAGTTAGGTATGAATGACCCAGGACTAGAAGTGCTATGGGAGAGCAGTGGGAATGAGGATTGCAACATACACGTCTTGTTGCCCTCTAGTGGCTTTACAAAATAATCTGCAAATGAAAAAGTAGACACAAAGGGGAGAAACAAAAGATGCTGAAATCGGGGGGTGGACAGGAGAAATGAACTGAAAGTGACTTTTCACAGAAATACCCAGTGTGGTAGCAGAGGCTCAGAACTGTTCAAGTTCTATCACAGAATTAGTAATGCAGTCTAGCCCTCTAAAATTCCAAGTTCAAACACATATAGGTACAGGTAAAATTACACTTTAAACTGAAGAAATTCAGCACTGAGTATTAAAACGGTCCAGATATCAGAAGCAATACTGGATTAAGGGGAAAAAAGGTTAACTGGCCGATGGTAGTGCCATAGTCCAGTCAGAAGGAATCTGAAAATGCCTGGCAGGATGAGGAACCTAACAAGGAGCACGTGGTCCACAGGTGACCAATAAGAGCTGTCTCAAGAGAAAGGCAATTGTCCTCAGAAAATTTACAGAGACAGCCACGCAGCCTTGAATTCCAGGAACATTGTCCAGGCCATACCTGCAAGCAAAGGGAGTGTGGCAGCAGGCTCTTCTCACCGTGGAGGTGTGCAGACCCCCATTGGAGGTGCTGTTAGCCCAAAGGGCTATGCGAGGATGCCTGCAAGCAAGGGCTCGGGGAGTGTGGCAGCAGGCTCTTCTCACCATGGAGGTGTGCAGACCCCCATTGGAGGTGCTGTTAGCCCAAAGGACTATAAGAGGATGCCTGCAAGCAAGGGCTCGGGGAGTGTGGCAGCAGGCTCTTCTCACCGTGGAGGTGTGTAGACCCCCGTCGGAGGTGCTGTTAGCCCAAAGGACTATGACAGTACACCTGCAAGCAAGGGCTCGGGGAGTGTGGCAGCAGGTTCTTCTCACTGTGGAGGCGTGTAGACTCCCGTTGGAAACGCTGTTAGCCCAAGGATTTAGAAGTGGGTAGCCATCTGGGAACAAGTGACCACCAAACAGTGTGGTTCACAATAAACACAGTCATAGAGTCAAGCCATACAACAGCAAGAGTATTGGACTTTAGGAGGGCTGACTTTGGGAAAATGAGAGAGTGCCTCAGAAAAGCACTAACAAACGGGCAAAAAGGAAAGGTGGAGGAACAATGGGGAATAATCAAAACAGCCATCACAGAGGCAACAAGCCTTTATGTGAAGCGAATCAATAAAACAAAATGAAGGAAAAAAACACTACAGTTCTCAAAAGAGGTGGCATGGAAGGTTAAGGAGAAAAGGATAGCATTCAGGAAATGTAAGGAAACACAGAAGGAGCAGGACAAAGAACTGTACCAGTTAAAGCAGAATGAGGCAGGGAAGGCAGTCAGAATAGCAAAGGCCCAAACTGAGGAAAAGATAGCCAATTCTGTTATGAAGGGGGATAAAACATTTTATAATTACATTAGGGAGCGAAGAAAGACCAAAGGAGGGATACAGAGACTTAATAAAGGGGAGGGAATGTGGGCAGAGGGTGATAGTAAAAAAGCAGGGCTACTGAACGAATATTTCTGCTCACTATTCACAATGGAAAAGGAGGAGGAGGTACCTAAAACAAACAAAATAAACACTCTGGATAGGAGGGTTGATACCAGTCCATTCACAGAAGAAAGGGTTTTGTAAGAATTCTTGAAACTGAGAGTGAACAAAGCAATGGGGCCAGATGGGATTCACCCCAGAATTCCAAAAGAACTAAGGGTAGAACTAGTGACACCACTGACTACTCTTTTTAACAAATCATGGGAGGATGGGGTGGTACCTGAGGACTGGAGGAGGGCAGATGTGATTCCACTTCACAAAAGTGGAAGCAGGGCAGAAGCAGGAAACTGCAGACCAGTTAGTTTGATGTCAGTGGTAGGAAAAATGATGGCATCACTTCTGAAGCAAAGAACTGTTGAGTACCTAGAGGTCAGTGGGGCACATGACCCAAGGCAGCATGGATTCACAGCAGGAAGGTTGTGTCAAGTGACTCTAATAGATTTCTTTGACTGGGTGACCAAAGTAGTAGACCAGAGGGGCTGTGGATATGGCCTACCTAGATTTTAGCAAGGCATTTGACACAGTCCCACACAAAAGATTAATATACAAGTTAGATAGCTTTGAAGTGGGTCCCAGAGTGGTAGGCTGGATAAAAAGCTGGCTAGACAACAGGATGCAGAGGGTAATAGTAAACGGAGTCCACAGTGAAGAAAGGAGGGTAACTAGTGGGGTACCGCAGGGTTCAGTACTGGGACCAATCCTCTTTAATGTCTTTATAAGTGACATTGGAGAGCACCTGGAAGGAAAAATATGTCTCTTTGCAGATGACACAAAGATCTGCAACAGGGTTGATACATGAGGTGGGGTGGAAAGGATGAACAGGGACTTGACAAGGTTGGAGAAATGGTCAAATGTATGGCAGCTCAGATTCAATGCAAAAAGTGCAAGGTAATGCACCTGGGAAAAAAGGGAAGAGTATACAGTGGGGGGGTTAGATACTAACAACAACAAAAATTGAAAGGGACCTAGGAGTAATTATATCAGATGACCTAAAGGTGGGCAAGTAATGTGAGAAGGCAATAAGTAGGGCTGGGGGGATACTGGGATGCATAGCGAGAGGCATCAACAGTAGAAAACAGGAAGCTGTTATCTCTCTGTACAGGCAGTTGGTGAGACCCCATCTGGAGTACTCTGTGCATTTCTGGAGACCCCATCACCGAAAAGACATAGACAGAGCGGAGGCTGTTCAGAGGAGGGCAACCAAAATGGTGCAGGGTCTGCACCAGAAGACATATGAAGAGAGACTAAAGCAGCTTAATATGTATACCCTCGAGGAAAGGAGTGAGAGGGGGACCTGACAGAAACTTTCAAGTACTTCAAGGGAATTAACAAAGTTCAAGAGGGTAGCATTTTTCAGAAAAAGAGATGTGCAAGAACAAGATGTGCAAGAAGCAGCTTATCCAGTAGGTAGGGAAATGGGCAGACTGGGTGAGCCAAGCGGTCCTTATCTGCCATCAAATTCTATGTTTCTATGTTTCTAGATGGAACAGGGAGGGGCTGTTATGAAACCCCTGTGGTAAGCAAGTCCACGTGTACTGCCTGCCCTCAAAGGTGAATGCAAACTTATATTGACTTTTGGGGGCCAATGGCAATGACCAAAAACCATTGGAGATGTCCAGGGTACTAAACCACTGCTGGTCAGGGGTCAGTAGTCGTAGCACGTCTGGTGCTGATGCAACAGTTGGGGCACAACTGGGGGTGACCTGATTTAGTCTCCTGTAGTCAATAGTAAGTCTCCAGGCACCTGTGGGTTTTTTTCACAGGCCACACTGGAGAGTTGCAGTGAAAACACATGTCCTGATTACAACTTGCTTGAGGAGTGATTTAACTGTTTCCCTAAGAGAAGGCAAGGCCTCAGGTAGGAAGGGGTATTGCTGTTGCCTCTCGTGTGCTGGGCCTGTCACTTCAATGACAGTGTGCATCCTGCTCACAATCATGCTTGTTGGTGGCAAATGCCTCCAGATGCCTTTGTAGGATGGGGAGGAGCTTTGGGAAAAGCTCATGGCTCTTAAACAAATCTATGACATCATACTCTTTGTTGTTCACAGATATTTTTGCAACCACACGTGAGTCAGAGATCATGATGGTGTGATATTATCCCTTAATTTGTATCAGTAACATGTTGGCTAAGTCCACCACACAGTCATGTGGTGCCAAAAAGTCAATTCCGATTATACTAGGGTGATCATGCAATACCATCAGCAGAAAGGTGTGATATGCCTTCAAGTGTCCCAGTGTTACAGGTAGTGGCAGGGAGTGGTATGCAGGTAACCTACTTCCGTCTACCCCAGACATATTGGTCCTCCATCTGGTAGACCAAGGTGATGTGTCTGGGCTGTCATCCTGTAATACAGACACAACTGCGCCTGCATCTAGTAGTACTGTCAGTAGGCAGCCCCCGACCTTGGCCTCAGTGCAGGGCCTTCCATTTGTATCCAAGACCAGCTTGTTTACAATATGGACTGGGGCCTGTAATTGCCAATCTGTACTAGTGGAAGCATGGGGGAGCTCTTGAAAGAGAGTCTGGGCCTGGTTCCTGTGAACCATCTCGCCATGCTGTACTGATGCTATAGGGAGCCGCTTCCAGGTTCAGGCCTATAGGGGCCCGAGAGCCTGGACTTCCTGTATCCCCGCGGCCTGTGGAGGCCTGCTCTCCTGGTTGTATTGCAGCAAGGGCCCATACTGGAACAGCATCTGCTATGGAGCGCACTTTCCCAAGGAGATCTCGTAGACTCTGATTCTCATCAGCTATTTCCCTATATGAAGGGCCTGGTCTTTGTTGTTTACCCTTATTATTCTTATGGTGTTATTTTTGTGGTAGTTCCAGTTCCCACCCCAGGACTGTTCTTGCTGCGGTTGTTTGGCCTGCTGGGGGTGTTGGTTATCTGTGGGGAGGGGCTGTTTCTCTTGGGCCTGCCCTGCCACCATGTAGTGCGTCGTGGCCTCTGGGATGGCTTCCACGGCAGCTAATTTCTTGGAACTGGAGCCTGAATCATGGATGTAGAGTTAATAAACTCTCTCTGTTTTCTGAAGAATATCGGCAAACCTCTCCGTGTTGGGATAGGTGGTTGACTCTACCTTCTCTCTTACTGCAGGGATCATGTTCCTAAGGAACAGGGTCTTGTATTCAATTAGGTCCACGTCTGCAGCTTCTCCTGCAAGGTGCTTCCCTGCTCGGTAGGCCATCCGGAGCCTCTGGTGGAAAGTCACTGGACTTTCCTTCGCATTCTGTTTGACAGGGTATGCGAGCATCACTCCTATGACACCTGGGTTGTGTGCAGTGATGAGTTCAGATGCTACTTCGTCAAAGGTGGCGTGGCCGTTTGGCGGACAACATTGGGGAGTTTCACTCACAGGGCCGTATCGATGGTCTGGCGTAGGATCTGGACCTGGTAGTCTGCAGCGAGACTAAGCATTTCACATTTAGCATGCACCTTTTCCAAGTGGAAACAGGTTGTCGGATGGGCTCATCCGACCAATACTGTCAGCTATTTGCTGAACAGAGTGGGCCATTTGTAGAGGATTATTGGGATGATCAGGTGGAAGTAGATTACCTTGGGCACCCTGCAGGGCTGCCTGAGCTGCGGCTTCAGCCACAGTATGGACCATTCCCTCCTTTGTACCAGCCTCTTTCAGAAGCTGCTTAATCTGGGTCTTGAGGACCTGTTTGTTTTTCTCGGGGATGGACATGCTGCCTAAGGCATTCTCAATCATTTTCTCTATCTCCTGCCTGTCTTCCACATTAATAATGGCTATTGGTGGTGCCGTTGGGACTAGGCCTGGGTCTGCTCCCCCTATCATGGGGGTCGCCATGTTGGCGTCACCCATGATGAGTGTCATGTCATCGATGACATAGAGATGTTGTGTCATGTGACAGGGGTCCGCCATATTGTGGATGGTGGGGAGGGGTGTCTGGGCCATAGTAGGTGTATGACTGGCATTGTACTGGGAGATGTCATCATCTGACTCCTCCTAAGATGACATTGACAAGGCAGGGGCTACATCTCCCATTGCCTTGATGTGAACAGCCAGCACCTCTCGCTGATGGCGCAGTTTCGCCATTTTATATTCACAGTCCTCATGACTCACTTTTGCAACATTCCAATCCACATCATCCTGCATCTGCTTCTGTAACACTCTACACACGGTGCTCAATTCGCGATTGTCCCTAGTAGCTACTCCTAAATCATTACGTACATGGTTTATCTCATCCTGTAACTCTCCCAACTCCTCACGCATCTGATCATTTGTTCTACTTAACAAGTCATTCATTTACAAAGCCTGTCCCTTATAATGTCTCAAACTTTCACACTCCTGCTTCAACACACAAAGTTCCTGCTCACTTGACTGAGCAGAATGATGCAAAAGGGAATCCTTTTCATTCTGCAGAGTTTGGAGCTCAGACTCCAAATCCTGCTCATGTCTTACACATTCAGTTGCCTGCAATCTCATCTTCTGCTTAAGAGATGAGATTTGCAGTTCAAGAGTTCGAAACCTTGCTTCGGAGGCTTCCAAAGTAGCATAGAGAGCTGTGACCAACAGCCTTTTAGCTTCTTGCTTTCTGGTTGTTTGACTTGTTTCTGTGTACTGGGTTGAAATCCCCAGCACGGGGTTTTCAGATTGACTGGCGTCCTGCTCGGTCAGCCCAACCTCCATGGGAGGCAAGGAGGTTCGAGACATCGAGTCTCAATTCTGCACAGATATTTGATACGGTGGCCATTTGTGTGGGAGGGAATGAAAAATCAAACTGTGAAAAGGTGCCTTGCTGTGTATTGATCCACAACAGGTGCACTAGTTCACAGTCAGGCTACAGTGCACTTCTAAGCTTGCAATTCAAAACTGCTGTGGGGTGGTCGAGTCAGCATCAACCACACCCAGACCTTGCAAGTGATTAGAAAGTGGGTGAAAAATGGGAGAGGTAGTGTGGGAATGCACACCTACTGTCCTTGTTGGAAAGGGAACATTGCAGCAACAAGTGAAACTGCAAACTCCAAATATTGCCTGCTTGTGGTTGTCAGGAGGTCTAAACCTCACTCTCAGGTTCTTGGCGATAATGTGCATGCAAGGAATCACAGACACACTGCATAAGCGTAATAAAGCTTGTTTATTATTACCAAAAGGAAAATCACAGTTGCCCTAAGCAGTTCTTACCATTAGGAACTGGGAGCCAATGCTAAGCATTCCCTATACCTCGAGGAATCTTCGTGTCTCCTGGGGTCTCCGAGGTAGAAGACGTAATGTCTTACATTATATACCTAAGAGAATTACTATGGTTACTGTAAGATAGAAACATTTCTAGTTACAGAGATGAGCCCTATTGGCTAAATTAGAGGTGGCTCCTCAGTCCAAGATAACATTATACAATTTTGTTATAGTCATCACTTTGTAGAAACAAAGAGGTACAGTTTGTACATAGCCATGTAGTAATACAAATCATCAGAAGATGGCAATGCCAACTCATGTATTATAATCATTACAAGGACACCGGTGTCCTAACATCTCATAAGCAAGAAATACAAGTGTATGTTGGAAAGTAAAGTGTATAACAATAATATGCATACATATCCTGACATCTACTCTTATACGGTAGATGCCCTTAGCCCTATATGTTAGTATAACATATACCTAAATGCTAGCTGTCTGTGGTGTACCTCTGGGGGTACCAATCAGGGTGCAGGGACCTTGTGTAACAGACCCATATTCAGAGCTTGCCAGATGTGAGCGCATAACAGTGCGATGCGCAAATAAGTTGCACCGGCTCTGTTGCAATATTCAAACAGAAAGCATGATGGGAATAGATCATGCATCCTGTTTGAATATCAGACCTTGGATACGCCACACACAGCAAATGGCCGCTGGGCATGCAGAGCGCAAAGGTGCCATCTGCATGCCCAATATGGGCTCATTTGCATAGTTGCACCTGGAGGACTGCTCAGAGCCAGCCCCGATCTGCAAATAAAACAAATGACTCCCCTTTCCCTGGTAGTCTAGTGGTTCCCCCCTCCCCAACCCTGATCACACATACAGTAAAATAATATACCATCCCTGAACCAATCCCTGGTAGTCTAGTGGTCCCCCCTCCCCAGCCCCAATCGCACATACAATAAGGTAATATGCCATTCAGATTCCATCTGTTTTACTTGGTATACCTCCAAGTCTTCCTCCCTCCACATTCCCCTATACTCCTGACTACCACACTTTTCCCCCTCACTACCTACCCCCCCCCCGAGTACCATAATGGTCTCTTTTTTCTTCTACTTTTACTTCACTTCACACAGAGGTTGGTTTGCCTTTATTATGCCCTCACCTATTTTTCCTCACTGTGACTCTACCCCTTCCTGGCAATCTGCCCCTTTAAGGCAGTTTCTGAGGCAGTCTCCATTTCTTTAAAATCCCTTCCTCCTAGAGTCCAGGACCCTCACCCTTGTGTGGTTTGCCTCTGTTCCTGTCTTTATGTTAAACCACACTATACAGTGAACATTGGTACCTACGGGACTGCCCACTGTGATATCTGAAATGCCATCCAAGTTTTAAGCACCAAGTTCAGTACTGCCTCATCCCTAGTGGGTTCCTCGATTACCTGTCTGAGCAAAGTCCATTGTAGAGAGTCAAAAATAGCCCTGCTCCTTGCTGAAGCTGCAGTTGGAAGGCTCTAATCCACATCTGGCAGACTGAAGTCCCATACCAGCAGCATCACCCTTTTACTTGCCATTCTAATGATGGCCTCCCCAAGTGGTATATCCAACTCCTCTCCCTGTGCTGGAGGTCTGTATACCACCCCATATGGATACTGGCCACAGTACGTATCTTCAGGATGACCCACAACACCTCCATCCTTTCTTTTTCCTTGAGGTGCCACTGTACTTCCTTGGCCTTGAGTCCCTCTACATATAGTACAGCCACATCTCTCCTCCTCCATTTCCTGTCTCTCTATAACAGAGATTAGCTCGGTATGGTCATGTTCCAGCCATTATGGCCACCATATCCCAGCTAGTCTCCAACATGATAGCATCCAAGTCTGGAGTTCTAATTCCCTCTTCTTGCATTGGCGCACATGGTTCTACTGCATACCTTACTCCCGCCCTGCCTGATTCCCATCAGTCTCCTTTCCCAGTCCAGACTGCAGTTTGACTCCTCTCCCCATCTAGCCCCAGCAGTCTCCTCAAATAATTGTACAAAAGAAATACAGCTTCACTGCTCTAAGATTATGGGGCAGGCAGCAGCAAGAAGAAAAAAGACAAACATGCAACAGAACTATATATAAATTGTGCTTCCACGGGAGGGACAGGTACAAAACACCACCCTGCACAGCAGAGAGGTAAAGGTTAGTGGAATTAAGATGCTCTCACCTTGGAGTGAAACCACTGTACCGTAGTGCAGTGGGCCTCCGCCCACTGTATACTTTTACAGCTTATACAGCAGACAGTCTCCATATGTAGCATTAAAACTGTTACCCAATACACATAATACATTTTCTTTAATTTTATTTATTGAGATCTTGGATTAACACTTTAAGAAACATAGCAACTGTCAGCAGATAAGGACCGCTAAGCCCATCGAGTCTGCCCATAGGTCCTATACATTGTAATATGGCCACTGACCATATGTGATCAATGGCTTTTCATCACTCCTTCCCCTCTCAGGCTTCCCTTGTGCATGTCCCAGGCATGCTTAAACCCCTCCACTGTGCTTGCCTCACTACCTCCTGTGGCAGACTATACCAAGCGTCGACTACCCTTTCTGTGTGGAAAAACCTCCTCACATTACCTCTTAATCTACCCCCTTCCAATTTCATATTATGCCCCCTTGTTCTAGTACTTTTTCTACATTGGAAAAGGTCCCCCACCTACACCTTGCTTATGCCCTTGAGGTACTTGAAAGTTTCAATTATGCCTCCCCCGCTGTCTCCTTTCCTCTAGTGAATACATATTGAGGACCCTTAGTCTCGCCCCATATGTTTTGTGGTGCAAGCCCTGCACCATCTTTGTTGCCCTTCTCTGGATAGTCTCCACCTTATCAAGGTCCTGGTGCAGGTGTGGCCTCCAGAACTGCATGCAGTACTCCAAGTGAGGCCTTACCAATGCTTTATACAATGGCATCGCCACTTCCTGCCTCCTGCTAGTTATACCCTTGCCTATGCACCCCAGCATGCCACTGGCCCTCCCTGCCGCCTTTGTACACTGCTTTGATACATACCCTCAGGTCATCAGAGATGATAACTTCTAGGTCCCTTTCCTCTTTGGTGACAGTCAGCTCCTCACCTCCAACCTGTAGCTCTTCCCAGGGTTTCCTCTACCCAGGTGCATTATTTTGCACTTCTTTGCACCGAACCTCAGTTGCCACATCTCTGATCATCTTTCAAGCTTCTACAGGTCCCTCTTCATTTTCTGCACCCTATCTGGAGTATCCACCCTGTTGCAGATCTTGGTGTCATCTGTAAACAGGCAGAACTTTCCTTCCAGCCCCTCTGCAATGTCACTGATGAAGACATTGAACAGGACTGGTCTCAGTACTGATCCCTGTGGTACCCAATGGTCACCCCTCTCCCCAGATTGTACCCCATTTACCACCACCCTCTGTCACCTGTCTGTTAACCAGTTCCTAACCCAGTTCACCACCTTGTCTCCCATACCCAGACTATGCATCCTGTTAATCAGCCTTCTATGTGGGATGGTGTCAAAGGCTTTGCTGAAATCTAGGTAGGCGACGTCTACTGCCCCTCCCTGATTTAGTTCCCTAGTCACCCAATCAAAAAAATCTATTAGATTCATTTGACATGACCTTCCTGCTGTGAATCCGTGTTGCCCCGGATCCTGAGCACCACTAGATTCCTTATGTGCCACTATCCTTTCTCTCAGCAGTGTCTCCATGATCGTTCCCACCACTGGGGTGAGGCTGACTGGCCTGTAGTTCCCTGCCTCATCCCTACTGCCACATTTGTGCAGTGGGACTACATGTGCCTTCCTCCAGTCCTCTGGAACAACACCTGTGTTGAGTGACTCTGTGAACAGGGCTGCCAGAGGTGCTGCTAGTTCCCTTTGCAGCTCCTTTAATATCCTTGGGTGGATGCCATCTTGCCCCATAGCCTTATCCATCTTAAGCTTTGTGAGTTCCTCCAGAACTCTCTCCACTGTGAATGGAATGGTGTCCTCCCCCCATTGCCTCTGCAACCCAACTGTGGTCCTTGACCCTCCCCCATCCTTAGTGAATACTGAGCAGAAGTATTTGTTTATTATTTCTTCCTTGTCCAGATTCCCCTCCTTACACTCTTCCTTCACCCCTTTGAGCCTCACAATCCCCCTCTCAGGTTTTTCTTCTTTCACTGATGTACCTATAAAAGGCCTTATCCTCTTTGTTTACAGATTGCTTAGCCCTCTTCTGTAAGTCCTCTGAGCTGGAAGCTCATTTACAAAGGTTCCATGTCATGGAATATACAAGAGAAACATTGCAGTATATAATGACAGTAATACATAAAGTACAGAATTACGACAGTTGTTTACAGGTTAGTCGCTCAGAACATCATTTGAGCCGAAGAAACATAACATTGCAGATACTTAAAAATAAACTTAATTAGATTGTTCTATGCCTAAGAAGGAGACAGAGTCATGAAGAAGATGTAGAGGGGGTAGGAAGCAGTGGGGGTGGCTAGGGGGTAGAAGGTGTGGCAGGGGAGGGTAGTAGGAGTAAGTATTTTAGAAGAAAGTGCAGTGAAAAGGAGAGTGAACAAGAATGGTAGAGTGGGGGGATAGTGGTTAAAAGAGAAAAGTACCCAAAGCTAGGGACTTTCAGTAGCAAGTTGGTGGGGAGGAGGGGGGGGAGGACACCGTAGAGGCTACCAGGACTTGGTAGGACCAGGGACCTGGGTTGATAAACTGAGGATTGTTAGTGAATTTGGAGTATGAAGGAAAGGGAAATAATGGGAAGGAAGGAAGGGACTGGTAAGATGGGAGTTGGTTGGCAAGTGCAGTTTTGTAGTGCTAGGGATCATTAGAAGTTGCAGTCACAAATGCTGGCACAAGCAAGATAAGAGCATAGTTTAGATTTGAAGGGCCCAGCTTTGGGCTCTGTCTGCAAGTCACTCAGGAGTGAGTTAAATCAGCTGGGTGCATAGTATTCAAAAGAGCATTGGTAGTGAGATGTAGGGTGAAAGGAGACATTGAGCGGCTGATTGTTGTTTTCTCTTGTTTGTCTGAGATGTGCAGATGGAAGTAGGAGGCTCTGTACTCTGGAGGAAGTTGGCCAAGGATTACCTTTTTTGTAAGGAGGCAGAGCTGGTATTGTCCTCCCATCCCTCCTTACCACTTGGCATTTACTTCCCCTCCTTGCCTCTCCTCACCTCTCTCTAAATGACCCTCCCCTTATACGTTCTCTATCACTTATCTCCTCTTTCTCCTCTGCTTCTACCACTCCTCCTCCCCTTCGTCTCTGTCTCTACTCTCTCAAAGCTTAATTACCTCTAAAAGCACTTATTGTATGCTATATATAACACGTCCATTTACCCATTTTTTGTACTTTGTATTCACTTGTTTTACACATGTCTATACTTTGACCTTGTCTAATACGGACTTTGTTCTAAACTGTATTTCTCCCAACCCCTAAGTTGATTGTATTTGACCCCTTCCCACTGTGTTATCTCTTTCATGTGTTGCGTCACATGGTGTGCTTATGTATTTCAACTTCTATTCTCCTGTGTCATGCCTGAAAATAGGCATTTCTATGCCTAGTGCACCCACCAAAAGCAAATAAATAACTAAATTGTATCCTGCACTGAAGGTTTAGTCAGCTTGTGTAGGAGTATAGATCACAGGTGTGAGTCAATCAATGAGCACCTAAGATAAGTTGGCAGGCTTTATTTAGAATTAGTTTGATTCTTTTGAGGGCGATGTCAGTCGCTGCCCCGTAAACTACTAGTCCGTAGTTGATCACTGACAGAATGGAGCTGAAAACAGCGAGTTTCTGGGCTTCTTCAGTAAGGCCGTGTTTATGCCTATAGAGTTGAATGATTTTGCAGTTTGCAGACTTGGCTACATGGTCTATGCGCTGGGAGTAACTAAGTGAAGTATCGAGGGTGACACCCAGGTATTTGAAACTTTGGACCATGCCAATGACCATTTCTTGGTTGTTGTGTATTTTTAACTTGTAGGTTTGGTATTTGTTATGAGGGGAGTCAAAAAGTATTGTTTTAGTTTTCTTATAGTTCAGCAAAAGTTTGGAATTTATGAACCAGGCCTCCACCTGAAAGAAGCTGGCCTGCAACTGTTTTTCAAGGGAGGAGGGGTCCCTGTGGCAGGAGTGTAGCACCACGTCATCAGCATATAATAGTGCTCTATCATTACATGCATTGGAAGGCTGTTTATAAATAGACTAAATAGTAGTGGACCCAGGATTGTTCTGCTATACGAGAGGACATCAAGGATTTTTACTTGTTGAACTCTCCCTGTAAGGTAGCTTTGGAACCACTTAACTGACTCCTGGGATAGCCCACTGGCTGCCAGCTGGTGTAGCAGCAGCTCGTGGTTGACCACCTTAGTGAGGTCTATGAAGGTAGCCCCCAATAAGAGCCCTCAGTCAAGAACATCATGTATGAAGCCAATGAATTCAACCAGAGCAGTAGTCGTACTATGTTGTTTTCTAAACCATGCTGCTGCGGACTTTATAGATTGTATTTACCAAGGTAGTCAATAAGCTGCTCTTAAACAATATGTTCCAGAGCTCTCGATAGTAGGAGGAGTACTGAGATGGATTGATAGTTGGAATGGCAACTCCTGTCCCCACTCTTGAAGACCAGAGTGACTCTTGTGGCTTTCCATTGTTGAGGGAATTCTGCAGTTCTGAGGGAGAGATTTAGAATCTTGGTTAGGGGAAGGAGCACTTCATCAAGGGTGAGTGCGAGTAATTTCAGGACAGGTGTGTCTCTACTGTACCTTGTTTTACCTAGTATGCACCAGAGGTATTTTTTGGCTTTGGTTTTAGTAATTATTCTGAGACAAAAGGGGGGGTCATGTTTCCTTGGGGGCCTTTTGACTCAACTTGGACAGCTATACCTTGGGGCCTAAGTAAATCAGGAGGGAGGACCTCACTGAGGTCAGTGAAGCCTTTTTTGAGGGTATTAGCAATCATCTTCGAGATCTTGGGTTATTGTTCCTGCCACCTTTAGCACTGACTGTGGAGTTTTGTCTGTCTTCCCAGTGAGAGTCTTTAGGTTATCCCCAAAACAGCAACTATCACCCCAGGAGTTTGCTAGCTCATTTTTGAAGTGCTGGTTTTTAGCTACTCAAATTGTCCATGTACACTTGTTATGGGCTACATTACAGTTCTAAATATCCTACAGGTTGCCTGTGTTTTTTGCTTTGTTCCAGAGGTTGTCACGCACATTCATTTGTTCTAAGAGAGATGGGGTTATCCAGGACTTGTGTGAACCCTGCACTTTACACTTGGAGTAAGGGGCATAGATGTAGGCGATATTAAAGGTTTCAATGAAATGTTCTAGTACCATTTCTACATCTTCAGTGGTATTGAGAACTGACCAATCCTGTTTCATAGCCAAATTTTCAGGGGTAGTAGATGCTCTTTTTTGAGGTTTCTGGATGTGATCCCCATTGCTGGTGTTTTAGGGGATTTATTAGACCATGTGCAGAGAACTGGGGAGTGATCGCTCATGGAGTCAGGGAGGATGGTTGTTTGGACTATTCACTCGAGGCAGTTGGTAATTAGCCAGTCTAGCATAGCAGGGTGCTTGTTCTTGTATGATAGTCTACCTGGGTGGATAATTCTTACTACAAAATAGCAGCATTAGGGATATGCCTCACTGAATAAGAACTGGAGCAAAGAATAAAGTAACTCCCCCCAACTACAGAAAAGCCCTCACCCCAACACAAAGTAACATTCCTTATCCTCTGAGGGGTACTTCTCAGACTAGGAGCATGGGTGATGGGTTGGGAGTTCTCCAAGGAAAAAACATTAAATACATTTATAAAGACCCCAGAATAGGAGGTTTATCAATAAACAGCAAAGCTACCCCAACACCTCATTACTCATCCTTTAGCAGGGCTGCATGAGTAACACAATATATGAAGATTCTTCTGCAAAAAAAAGGAAAAAAGAAAAAAAGATAAATCCCACATCTACTCCAAGATCCATCACTATAACTCAGGTAACCAATGTGAGGACTAGCAAATATCAGGAGGGCAATGATGAGCTCCACAATACAAACAGAGATAGTTTATAATTAAACAAAATGAATGTTCACCCCCCAGTACATGTGGCCAGTAGGCATAAAAAGTCCCACAAACAGTATATACACCTCTACAAAGGTGAACTCAAATACAGTTGCTGTTGTCAACTTTATAAGATAAAGTATTGTCATGCAGCAACCACAGTTCAAGCTGCACCATCTTCATGCCCCTCATCCTACACACTACAAGTCTTGTCCAGCAGAGACCTCACAGCCTCAGAGTCAGTAAAAACAAAAGGTTTTCCCTTGTAAATGAGCCAAAGCCAAGCTGGGTAAAAGAGATGGGCCAGCACCCCAACTACAGGAATGAAGCTTTACTCACCAACAGCTCCTTACAACAAAGTCTAGTGCGAGAAGAGATGTCCAGAAAAAACATCAGCTTGCTGTCTCGTAAAGCTACATCTCTGTGGCCACGAGCAGCCGGTAACAAAACTAGCTACTCATCTGAGTTTCTTAAATGTGCCACAACTGTAGGAACTGATCCCCCTCCATTTTGCCTCTTCTTGGCTGGGAGTCGCAATGTATGCAAGACAAATACAGAGTCCTTATGGAATGCTAATCCTTGCACAGGGAAATCATTTAATACAGTCACCAGCTTGCTTTGAGGTACAGCTACAGGGAGTCCTAAAACACACACATTCGAAGACTGCAGCTGATTCTCCATCATCTTCAGCTGATTTATGGTCACTTTAGTTTCTCACGCCATCAAAAACTCCACTGTGGTCAAGCGCTCTGATAAACACTAAATATCTTTGGCATTTTCCTCAGTTTTACTTTCTGCTGTGGCTACATTCCGATCCAAGGCAGTAAGTTCAGCACTGAGACCATCCAACTTTTTCTCCATGCTCTGAACATTAGTGAAGATTTTTTGAATGGTGGGGTTGGTTCCTACTTAAAAGCCTGCTGACAGACCCGCTGCCACTCCAGGCAGGCGCTATAGAAACTCATCCAGTGATTGTTGTTGAGGCATAGATCAGGAAGCATAGCAAAACCAGAAGTAATTATAAAATTTGCAAGTAGTGTTTTATTATTATCAGTAACAATAGAATAAAAATACAAAAAAATATTCAGGATAGCAAAATACAAAGACAGTATAAACAGAGAAAACAAAAGTTTTTCATCTGAGTGTTTCTTTCCAATTTTCAAGAAGTCTATCTTGCAAAAATATTTCTGCTCTTTTTATAACAAGTCTTTGCCTAACAATTAACTTTATCTTGTGCTCATTAAGGAGACGTCCTCTTTCTCACAAAATGCACCAGAGTTCCTGTCAGTTTCCCTGCAGAGCAAGCCTGTAAACAGAACAGTGTCCCAAGCTGACCTTCCACTGACAGCTACAGTAGCAGCACCGAATTAGTCACAGGATTTTTAAGGATTTTTAAAATTCCCTCTTGAGAATTGTGAAACCTTTAGTTAGGGATTTTGTTTTGTTTGTTAGTGTGTCCACTGCTATGCAGAGAGGGTTGTCTCATCTGATAGTGTAGTTGAAAATCTACCAGATGGCACTTAAGTACTGTAATAGAAACTGACCTATTTCTGTAAATATAACAAAAATAATGTTACAGGATTTTTTCCCTAAATTTTATGAAGGATAAATAGGGAATCTTCGGTGCTACTACTGTATGCGAAAGAGCCCAAAAACAAGCCCAAAAGCAGCTCAAGCTGCATCCCAGATTAGCCCCCTAAATTCCAAATAGCTTTTTGCAATCATTTCAACAATATAACTATATACATTTCAAACCAAGGGATCCCAGTTTCACATAAAGATTCACATACAGTATACTTTATAACTGCAGTTATGCAAGAGGGAATAAAAGTCAGAAACAGTAAGTGAAGGCAGAGAGATAGTGAGAGGCAGAGAATCGCAAGACAGTGAGCATGATCAGCTCCTAAGTCTCACGAGAACATTTGGTTGCACAACCAGACAGACAAGAGACAGAAAAGGAGGTGACAGAACAGATCCTTGCATTTAACTCTTTCTGCATAACAAATGGGACAGGGTCTTATTCAACCCTGTCACATGCCCCCTCTTTAAGAAGGAACCTGTTTAAAAAAATAGGTTTTCAAAACTTTCTATTAATTCTCTTATAACATTAGCTTATAAACTTTACAGTTCAGTGCATATGCAGTACAGCAAGCAGAGAAGTTTAAACTCAGACTTTTTTGTTTTCTCATTCATCAGAATTATCAATTCCTGATCCATATTTTTAAAGAAAATCAGCATTGCTATTCTCTTTCACAGATTTGCTCATCACTTTAAATTTAAATGGCTGTAGTGACAGGTACCACTGTGTGATTCTGGAATTTTTATCCTTCATTTGATTAAGCCAGCAGAGAGGATTGTGATCTGTTATTGAGTACAAAGTCAGCCCCTAGCAAATAGAACTTAAAGGACTACATGACCCACTTTGCTGCAAGGCATTCCTTTTCAATGGTGGGATATCTCTTCTCCCTGTAATGAAACTTCCTACTGATATATAAAATGGGATGTTCCTTCCCATCTATATGCTGACTCAAGACTGCACCTAGGCCTACCTCTGATGCATGTGTAACAAAAATTGTGTCTCAAAGACTGGGCTTCTTAAAACAGGGGCTGAACATAATGCAGCCTTGATGGCACAGAAAGCTTCACCACACTCTGTGGACCATTTCACATAATTCGGGAACTGATTCTTCATGAGTTCAGTGAGGGCAGTAGCTAGCTGGGCAAAGTTGGGAACAAATCTCCAATAATAACCAGCCATCCCTAAAAGTGACCTGACATGTTTCTTTGTTTTAGGGATAGAACTGTTAGCTACAGCTTCTGTCTTAGAAATCTCTGGCTTTACATCTCCATTTCCCAAAACATAGCCCAAATATCTGGTTTCCTGCATGCCCAATGCACATTTGGTAGGATTGTCAGACCTGCCTTTTTCATAGATTGGATAACTGCTCATCGGTGTTCCAGGTGGCTTTTCCAGTCTAGACAGTACATCACAACAGTATCCAGGTAAGCAACACAATAAACAGTGTGAGTAGCTAAAATTATTCTACCATTGGAATGTAGCCAGTTTTCCATGTAAACCAAATGGCATGGTGATGAACTGATTGAATCCAATAGGAGTGGCAAATTAAGTTTTGTCTCTGGATTCTTTGGCTAGAGGAATTTGCCAGTAACCCTTGGTGAGATCGAGGGTACTGATATACTTGGCACATCCCAATCTGTCCACCAAATCATCTAGCTTGGGCATAGGATAGTTGTCAAATTCAGACACTTGATTAAGTTTCCTAAAATCAAGGCAGATTCTTACACCCCCTTCTTTTTTATTTACAGTTACCATTGGTGATTACCAAGCACTTTTTGACTCTTCTACGATACCCAGTTCTTTCATGTTTTGTATTTCCTTAACTACGTTTGCTCTTAACCGCTCTGGTAATCTGTATGTCTTTTGTCTGATACAGAGAGCACTCCCTGTCACTATTACATGCTCGATCCCTTTTGCTTGGCCTGGCACTGTGGTAAAAGTACTGTTAAATGTTTTTACCAAGCTCTGAATTTTTGTTGTTTGTTCAGAAGTTAAGGAAACATTCACCTTTAGCATCAGCAGTTACAGTTTGTTTCAGTCTGTCATGAGCTGTATCGATATATTCTGTGGATGTTTCTAATAAAACTAACAAACCAGCAATGGAGAGATAGGACCAAAACCAGGGTGCACAGTGCCAGGTCATAATAAATGTTGCAAGAGCAGTTAGGGGGGACCAGCACCTGCTAAAGGTCAGAGTACAGCTTACTCAGTTCCATTCAACCACGGACTTTTTTGTGGATAAATATTCAATTCTTTATTGATAGAAAAAACAGTTTTTTGACTCAAACATACAAAACAGTTAAGACAGATGAAAAACACACAGGTTCAAGTCCCAGTTCATCCAAGTAGGCAACCCAATCCCAAGATCAGAGAATACTTTATCCCTTGTCACCTGATAAATTTCCAATCATTTCAACAGTATAACTATACATTTCAAACCAAGGGATCCCAATTTCAAATAAAGATTCACATATACTTTATAACCACAGATATGAGGTACCATGTGATAAGAGCGAAGATTTAATTGTGACTCGCAAAAGAGCAAGTACAAATCACCAAATACAAACTCAGCAATCAGCACCATAGCAACCGGACAAAAAAAAACAATGGCACAAAACAAAACTTATGGTGGAGGGATCCAAAGACACTATTTATGTGGGGTGTAGCCCCCCGCACCCCGATCACTAAATAACTAACTCTGGGGGGGTGGACACTGGGGGAAAGAGGCAAACACAGGAGGGGACTACTCAGTGGAGTAGCAGTGTGCAGGGGGAGAATGTTGGGGAAGAGCAACCTGCAGATGGGGTGTAAACAAAGTCAGGGATAAATAAAACCCCCAAAATAAGAAATCTCAACAATGCAACAATGATCAACATAAAAATAAACTCCACACCAGTTCCAAACCCTGGAACACCACCATTATAGACTGTAGCCTTAACCAACACACAAGATGGCCAGCTCAGATTAGCCCTCCCAAACTAGCCCCCATATATTTCTCTCGCTAGCTCTCCATCACCGTACAGTACCTCACCATGTTTTCCAGTCACACTCATTCCTCCAAGCTATTCTCTGACAGTTGCTCTTAACCCAGGTGTTCAAACTGAGTCGATCAATTTAAGTCACCCATATCATGGGCTACCCAGATATGAAAGGGGGAGGAAAAGACAGAAACAGTAAGTGAAGGCAGAGAGATAGTGAGAGATGGAGAATCATGAGACTGTAAGATAGATCAGTTCCTAGGTCTCATGAGAACATTTGGTTGCACAACCAGACAGACAAGAGACAAAAAAGGAGAGGACAGAACAGATCCTTGCGTTTAACCCTTTCTGCATAACAAATGGGACAGGGTCTTATTCAACCCTATCACAGTGATTTTGGAGGATTATTTTTGGGTCCCATGCTTCCTCTCACTAAGCTTAAAGTTGTGGCAGAAATTAGAGGCAAAATAATTAATAGAAATAAAACAAAGTAAGCCAAACATCCTAGAACTACAGAGCTGCAAGAAAACATATATGATCAGCTCACCTACTGCCCCTCCCATAATAGTAGGTTTTAAAAAAAAAGTTTCATTGTGCTTAGAGTGCTTTTTCTTCATTTGCTCTTTCTAGGTACATATGTACTTTGGCTACCTTCGACTTGCATCACTACTTAGACTGGTGGATTGGTGGAGCACTGAAGGAGGCTTCAGGAGGACATAAAATTGACAAGAGAAGACAAGAGAGTGATAAACCTGGGAGATCCAATCCTTGAGATGGAGACCAGTCTGTGGTGTGGAGACTGGAGAGGGGAATCCTGAGAGGGATGTATAGATTCCCCTCTTGGATATAATTTTAGGAGGTTAATGGCAATAGGGGGACCTGGGAGAATGAAGAGACTCTGAGTTTGACAGTGGAGCTGTAAAGGAGGATCAGTGCCCAACAGTCATCCTAGAACAGTGAAACATAATTTGTGTTTTAATAACTGAATGATAACATTTAGTCACTAATAAGATTACGCGCTTCCTTTTCTGGTCTTGTGATACAGCAGCAATAGAAATATAGACATTAGATATTTTTCCCTCTTAGTTGCAAAACTATAAAATGACATCTTAAACTGAGATTAGTAAACACAATTTTATTTTATTACCTTTTTTTTGGTAGTAAAGGCTTTTCTTTTGAAACTGTCAATCAGAGAACAGAAAGGCCCAGTGATATAGGGACATACTGTAGACTATGTAGTGAACATGTTTTTGTGTGGTGCACTGCTGTACACTTAAACTGTTGGAGTTTGTGCTGGTAGCATTCCTTCTAGGTGCCAAGCCAAGGCAGAGGGAGTGGGAAAAGTCATTTGGAAGCAGTATTGCCACATGATCTTCTCTGCATGAATTAAAAGTTAACTATTCTAATTAAACATCAGCACGAGGAGTGGAAGGTGGCTAAGATGTCTCTCTTTAAAATGAGCAAACACATGTTAAAGTTATTACTTGTGTGTTGCAAGACTGCATTCTTGGACTTTGAAGGGAGTTTTTTTATGGAGTGTGAATTTTTGATAAGGAAGTGATTCTGTTTTGATACTTAGATAATTTGGTTTATCCTTTACTATCAAATATCTTTTGTCTCCCTTTTTAACATTATGAGACATATAAACATGGACCTAAAACCTGCCCAAACAGCATTTAAAGGGGAAATCTGTGTATCTGATTCCCTTAAATAAATAAAACTTTTAATTGACATCATGAATACGGAAAGTAGATGCACCAAAAAAAAAAACTAAAGGAAGATGGTAAAGTTTGATGTGACTATAGTTAGTACCACAAAAATAAGAAAATAATACCTGCACAAGCTTTGAGGGAAATTCCACCAACACTTCTACCCAATTAATGTTAAAAGAATGGGAAATTATGTAAATGATTTGCCACTTGTGCATGCTAATATTTAATGACGGTGAAACCTATTTACTGGATTGCATAACAATTTAGATAAAGGAAAAAACGGTACAGATTATTTGAAAGCCATATAGTCAGAGAATCAAATAGAATCAGAAGAAATTAATTGAAGTGATCCATAGTACATAAAGTTACCAGAGGAAAAAAATGGCAAAAAGGGAAAGAAAAAGTACTCATGAAAACAAATCAACAGGAAAAAAGGAATAGGAAAGATAAAAGAAGAAAGCAACAGAAAGGCAACATGTAATGGATATGTTTTGTCAGAACAAGGGAGAGAAATCAAGGAAGGTAATGAGTGTATTGCAGATTTTTCCCCAGGAACTGTGGACCATCAGTGACTCACCAATAGTTTTAGATCACTGCTCTGTACAGCAGGACTTAAAACACTTGAATGCTGATGTATCTCAAAAAGATGGCACTAGAGCTAGAATCGTTTAGACCCCTTTCACTGAAAGATGTCAGCATATCCCCGAAGAGAGTAAATAATAATGACTTGGCATCTACAAAAGTCTTATGAAATAAGATTATTAAAAATGGACTACGTACCACTATAGACACCTCTATGTACTGTATACTAGGTATCTCACTGTGCTTTT
Organism: Neoceratodus forsteri; assembly: GCA_016271365.2. Taxonomy (NCBI): domain Eukaryota; kingdom Metazoa; phylum Chordata; order Ceratodontiformes; family Ceratodontidae; genus Neoceratodus; species Neoceratodus forsteri. The sequence goes on along the minus strand of CM028137.1, from coordinate 419,320,006 downwards.
AAAAGAAATTGCAGATGTTCTGGGCCACCCTCATATGGGTAGCATTTTAATTATGGAGTAACTTGAGGTTTTCAAAATTGAACTTGAGGGACTTAAAGAGGTTAGTTTGAATAGGGAACTTCTGAAACAGATTTTGCTAAATACAAGTAAATTAGACACACTTGGGGATCGTAAGGAGCACTGCCTTTGTAATTATCAGAAGGAAAAAATCAGTAAACATAAAAAGGAGGTGAAACTATTAAGTCTAAAAAAAAACCATCTAAACAACTAATAAAAAAAGGAATAGATTAGCAATGGTAAAACCCAGCCCTGCAGTAGAAAAGGAGGTTAAAGGAGAAACATTAGTGTCTGATCAAGTGTTTTTGGAGACCTTGGATCCAAAAGTGGATGAGGTGACTGAGACCATCCCAGCTGAAGTCAGAATATCAGTCAGCTTGATGAAGGAAATTTGTGAGATACTCAGTTGTTAGCCTCTGGTTGTAATAAAACATATAGTTATTCCAAAGGTCCCTGGAAAGAAAACAGCAGTTCTGGGAAATGAATGGTGTGTTGAGATGGGAGGAGTATATGTAAAGGGATATGAAACACAGAAGACATTATCAGAACTTATGGTATATCTGCTACAAGCAGAACAGGAAATTGTTCTTCGCCCATGTATTTTCCTGGAGGCCTTTAGAATTAACAGAACTGAGACTACTAGGAATGTATTAATTGTTTTTAATATATGGATCTTCAAGTTAATATGTCTGTAAAGCATACCAAAAAATTTGGTAATACCCTCCATAGTTCGCTGATAAAATTACAGTCAATCATGTTTAATAGGATAGTTTCAGTGTGATAATACTATTGTTGCACTCCTCAACTATAGTATTATCACAATCTCCAAACAGCACAAGTGCCCACAAAGATGCCTTCTGCCATCCATGTCGTCCTAAGAGTGCCTCCTGATTGGCCTCGTTTCATGTGTGGGCGAGCACAACATTTTAAAAAACATGGTGGCTTGCTTTCTCACTTAGCGAGACTGCACTGCCTCTGAACACTGCATTTCTTTTTCCCTCACAGAAAAACAAAAAACAGAGCGCAGCTGAAACAAGGAAAAAGGTAGGACTACCTACCAATTCTTTTCATACAGCGAGTAGAGGTGGGTGAGGTGTAGTGCAGCGAGGCTGGAATGAGAGCAGCAACAAGAGAACGTGGCAGTTGGTTAGGATACACCATCTGTCACTGAACTGCCAACTGCCAGCCACAAAATAAGAAAACAAAATCTTATCCATATATTTAAAAAAAAAATGAATAGGTGATGGTGCATTACCAGCAAGTGCTGCCATCTTGAGGTTCTGGACACGGGAACCTCTCGAGCTTCACTCTCGAGGTTCCTACATGCCCAGAACCTTTCGATGGTATTGCTCGCCGGTAATGCACCAGCACCTATTCATTATTCTATTTGTAATAGAGAAGATATACTCTGTATAATTTATGGGCCAGTCAAAATTAAACTTCATAAACTAGGCCTTGAACTAAGTACTCCAAAGTCAATCTCTGAGGTGACGGGGTGAAAACAGTAGTGGGGTTCAAGAATGCAAAGGATTAGGCATAAGGGAATCTTAGGGAATGGGATTGGGGTGAGAGAATGGGCTGGAGATCAAGTAGGATCTGTGGTGATACTGTGGCTGGGAAAATGAGCGGACTCAGTGGGTCAAGTTGCCGTTATCAACTGGCAAATTATATATTTCTATGTTTCTATGAGGGGGTAATTCTGGCAGGTACAGTGGGTTGAGGGGGTTATTTGGGCAGGACCATGGATTAAAGAGGTCATTCTGGCAGAAGCAATGGGTTGAGGGTAGAGATGTCACAATATGATGAAATATCATGAAAATGACCTCTGCCAATAATCTTTTGTTGCTAAAAAAACAACAATACTGTAATTATCATGCAGCATGATATACCACAATATTCTGTGATAAACTGTCTTAACTTGCTTCTTCGATAGCATGTCCCTCTCCAGGTGCAACCATGATTCCCGATTCCCACCTTTCTCCAATCAGATTTGTTTTATTTTTCCTGAACTCTGAAATGCTACAGATTATCATATTAATCCATATAGTGTGATTTTCTTAACACAAATACAGTATCACGTTACTAAAAATTTGATTTTGTGACATCCCCAGTTAAGAAGGTAATTCTGACAGGGGAAGCTGGTTGAGGGTACTATTCTGGTAGAGGCAGTGGGTCGGGAGTATCTCCTGTCAGGGCAGTGGGCTGGTGGGTTATTCCTGAAGGGGCAGTACACTGGGGGCATTCTTGCAGCAGCAGTAGTAAGATGGGGTAATTCTGGTATCTCGTGATAATAGCGCAGGCAAAATAGTAAGTCCAAAATAGTGATTCAATAATCGCTACTTATTAAATAGTGAGCATTAGTAAACAGTGCATTACTTAAATGGTGAATTTCAGCAGTGTCAAAATAGTGAAGCCGTGATTATCTTCTATGTGACCTCCCTCAGACTCAACTGTGAGGGCAGTTTGCTGGAAACACTCACTTTAGACCAAAAGAAACGGAGATGCAAAACGGATCTGTGATGCTGGTAAAAACTTTGTTTCCTTCCCTCAGACTACCGATCGCTGCTACTTCCAGTTCTCATTGTGCCTAGCAACCAAAATGGAACTCTCTAGAAATCATGCCTAGCAACCATGCTGTGTTGCAATATGCGTCAAAATAGCGACTACAGGCTATAAAAAAAACTAGCTAAGCCAGGAATTTTGGCAATACTTTATTTATTTCATGTCTTCATTCACTCAAGCTTCTTACTTCTTCATTCTTCATGCTTTATTCAATCACTTTTAAACTTGAAACTGGAAATTATATGCCAGACCTCTGAGATGCTCATAATGACTCATACGCAGTCACAATTGATGCCACACGTTCATTTAGGTTTTTGTATTTTCTTTTAGTTCCTGCAGTCCCTGCCCCAGATAGTAGCTGCTCCAACTTAAGCTCTGTCAGTTGCTGTTCATTCTGTAAATGATATATCAATTTCCAAATGCTAGGATGGCATGCTCCAAGGCAGGAGTTAAACCCCCTGTGCCATCCCTCAACTTCATTATTAGTGCAAGCCAATCCCACACTTGTGGCAACATGACAATTCCACTGTTCCACAGGATAAGTAGCACGACTCCATCCAGACTGACCTTTTGGCCTCCCTAGCCAATTGTTTTTGAAGTAATCTAGAACTGGTTGTAACAGCTCTTCATTGGTCACAAAAAACTCAAACTCTTTTCGTTCCTCAACTTTGCTGACCACATCACTTGGTGGTATGAATGCCGACAACAATAACATCCTCAGATGCAATGCAAATTTTGGGTCATTGTAGTAGTGCTTTTCAACATCTGGGCACTTTTGAATTTTGTGCTATGCTGCCTACACGAAATGAAAAAAACAACCCCTCAGCTGTGTATTTGTGAAAACTGTCAGAAATGCCTTCCATGATGCTTTTTCAAAATCCATAACGGCATTGCAGGGCTCATAACTGCACCTAGTGATCGAAGCTCAGAAAAGACACATGTGTAAGAGGAGGCTTTGCATGAGGATGTAAGAATGTACACTGCTATCACAGTGGCTGACCTCAGACCATGGACAGTGTATAACTAGTTGAAAAGTGTTGGACGCAACTTAAATGTTCTGTCCAGCATCCGGTCCTCACAGTCCCTCAAAAAATGCATATTCCCTCCTGTGGCAAACATCAGTATCCGATCTTGTTCACTGCCGCTATCAAAATTAAGAACGCACTCACCAGAACTCAGCACAGTGAATTCAGGGAGGATAACTAGGTCCTGTGCTATAGATGGAGTGGCTGGACACCCCCTCCCTTGCTGGCATATACGCTGCACTGTTCATTTTATCAGTGCGTATGCCTATCAGCCTATCATTGACATCTTCCGAGGCAGAGGTAGTGCACTCGACGACTTAAGATGTTGTCTCAACAGTAGTGCACCCACGATCACGAATGTCAGTCATAACCCTCCTAGCACCAACATCCCCAGCATCAGGGACACGATTGTGCTGTTTGGTTTCTGCAGCAACACGGTCTGCAAAAGTATGTAGTCTTACTAGGCACTTAAATTTGTGTGCATCTGCACACTTCCAGTAAATTTTCTAAGCTGCTTCTTTATCCTTTTGGTAAAGGAAGCCAGCATATAACACTAGTGGCTTACCTTTTTGACTAGTTATGAACTCTAGGGCTAGTTTGCAAATACCGTGCTGTTCCTCGGTTCCTCAGTGACTCCTCAGCAAAGCATAAGAACCACTGATGCACTGAGCCATTGCTTATATTGATTTTACTATGGGCACGTGGGTTGTGCTGGTTTGTGCTATCTCTCAAGTGCCTTTATTCCATGCAGTTTTAAATATTTTTAATTACCTTTAACACTGAAGTATTATGTTTCTTTTTGGATAAACAAATTATGGTGACATGCTCATAAACTAATTACAGCTTGCGTTGCACTGTGCCGTTTGATATTACTTGTACAGTGTTGTATTTGTTGCTAATGGCTACAATTAGGTTGCTAGGGAAAGGCGAGGTGGAAATAATAGGTCAGAGTTGTGTCATCGCTGCTTGGGGAGCTGTAAGGGAACAAAGTCCAGTGAGACACCAGAAAAAACAAAGTAAGTAAGTAAGAATTAGTACAATAATAAAGGAATAACAAGGAAGACAAAGTAAGAAATTGTTGCCATGCTAGCTTGCGCAATGTTTTTTGGACTCCCCCAACTGCTCCTTGTGCAAACATGCTGACATACAATCAGGTGTACCCTAAATCTTTGTGAGGGTCTAAAATGAGTGTTTCACTGATACTACTGTCACGGCGCAGCCTGTCTTTTGGTGTTTTGTTCATAAACTGTTAAGCGCCGTTAAAGTGCTTGCGCTATTCTTTGATTCGCCATGATATGACGTCGATCAAAGTGCAATCGTCATTATGTATGTACCATTATGGAAACTGCAATTTGCTTTTTTGTGATGATTACAAGGAATCATCATTTTAGCAGTGGCATTCGGTTGGAGGTGTAATTCTGACAGTGGTATTGGGTTGAGTGGTCATTCTGGCAGCAGCAGTGCATCGAGTGATCATTGTAGCAGGGGTAGTGGATTTTTCTTGCAGTGGGATGGGGTCATTCTAGCAGGGGAAGTGGAATGGGATGGATGTTGTTTTGGCAGCAGCAGAGGGTGGTGGGAGAGTCATTTCAGCAGATGTTCTGACTTAAAGGAAACCGGAATGGATCTGTTCTCTTTCTCATTCTAGGTAGATTTCCATTTTTACACATGTAACCCTCCTACAAATTGAGGTTTAATAAAATGTCTTCCTGGGCTGCCTAATGCCCACTGTCAGGATGGTGGCCTGTGACTGCAGTAACTGTATGTGTCTGCATGAGAGTGCTATAGAAAGCCTCTGTGCCTGTTTCTTTAAGAGAGTCATTATGCTATGTTAGAAATTAGTCTGGGCTGGGTCTGAGTAGTTTAGGGTTCATGACCAGCCAGGCGAGTGGTATTTCTGCTCCATTCTGCAGTCGCTATATGCGCAGAGGGAGCTCTATTAGGAACTGTGTTCATTTACTGTTTATCTGCCTTATTAATAATAGTATAGAAGTTTGTCTAACCTGCCCCCTCTTGTAACTCAGACTTTTTGCATAAGAGCCACCATTTTGGTTCTGAACTGCCAGAGTTGGATGAATCAAACCTCAGGGGACCTAAAATGAAGACTGTCCTCCAGAGGTCTTGTGGGATTGAAATCTATAGGAATTGTAGTTTTTAAGGTTGTTGCCTAAATGGACCTGGAGGGGGAGCCCTTGCTGTGACAGACAGTTCCCTCAGCCAACCGAACCTTTTGGATCTCAAAGGAAATCCCCAGAACTGCCTGCAGCAGAGTGAGTTGTCAGTTGGAGTTCGGAGAGCGAACAGCTCAAGCCATTCGAGCAGCTGCTCCTGTATAGTAGCGCAGGACTCGTCAGGAAGGCTGTATTTGGCCTGCCTGCAATCATCTTCCAGTGTGAAGAAGTCTGAAAGAGAAAAATCGGACCTAGATCTGATAGTTTGATTGAGACCTGAAATCTGAAGAGAAAGCGAGTGATTGTTGCCTGAATTTGGACAGAAGACTTGCCCCAGAAGCGATCGGCCTTCCAGGTACTGAAGTGAGTCACGGATTGAGAGGTTTGTGCAGAACTCCTGCTAAACTGTAACTGGACTTTATCTGAACTGTGTTGTTTATAAGTGTGCTGAATGCGCTGTGTGAGTCATTCTTTGCTTCCCCAACTTCAAGTGTGTTAAGCTAGCTGGAAGCTGCTCCAGCACTCGTACAGATTAAATCCAAACTGCCTGCTCTGGTCTGGGCCCTACCATCTTGGCCTAGACTGCCGCTCCCATCGCAGAGACATTTTCAATGAAAGATCTACTCGGGGATTCGGCTCCCTGCTCAACACCATCGAACAGGTAATGACTACCACAGTGAGTCATGTGGGCCTTGAGGGGTACACAATATACAGGTCTGATAGGGTCAAAGGGAGAGGGGTGGTGTCCTGATTTATATCAAAGATACATTTGCTTCTGAGTTAGTTACAGTGGGTCACTACAATTTCTCTGATTATTTAACCATTAAATGGATTATGGGAGGTGAACACAGTCCACATTTTTTTACATGTGCCTATTTACCACCTAAAGCTACTAGAACAGATATTGAACTACTACAAGAAGTATTAACACTTAACAACAAATATCATATTGTGGTGGGAGATGTTAATTTAGATTGGTCAAATCTGGAACAAACTGACAGTATAAGAAATTGTTTAGCATCTGAAGGGTACACTCAAATAATAAATTCATTAACTAGGTGTAATCAGAAGAAAGCAGGTGGGGGCTCTATAATTGACTGGATTTTGCTAAACAGACCAGATTATGTAAAAGCCTCAGGTATGTTTGATTAGAAAAAAAATAAACATGCACTTAGAGAAGTTTACATCAGGGAAATCCAGTCTTTGAAAAACTTAACAGAAAATGTAATCTTAAGGGAGGTTGGTAAGATTAATTGGTCTCCATTATATAACCTTAAGCACATGAATGAAGCTACAAGCTACGTTACCATGCAATTGTTAAACATTGTTAATATATCTGCACCCAGGAAAAAGCATAGAGTAAAAACTAAGCATACCCCATGGCTGACACAAAAACTGCTGGATTTGTTCAAGACCAGACAATTATTATGGAAACAATATAAAAAATGGGGTCCCAAGTTGACAAACTCATAGTGGAACACTAGAAATATATGTAAACTAGAGATCAAAATCGCTAAACACAATTTTTACAAAGAACAACAGCTTGAACATTTGTTAAACCCTAAAAAAAATTGAATTCCTTTAAAGATCTGTATACACCTAAAAATACAGGTAAGATTGATAAAGTCATTTTTGGTGAAATAGTAATGGACACTGATCAAAAGGTGGCAAATGCATTTAATGAATTTTTCACGGACATGAGCCCATATAAGAATCAAATAAGCTTAAATTCCCAGAACTTAGGTACAAAAGACAGTAATTGTTATATAAGTTCATCACCATTGGAAAATGTTGGAAACCAGCAAACTTTTTCATTCATGAAAGTACAAGAAGTACATGATCAGTTGGTTTCATTAAATGAGAATAAGGGTTCATGGGCTGGTGAGTTGCCGCTGAAAGTTTTAAAGACTGCTGCTGGGCTTCTGACTGAACCAGTGACCTATTTGTTTAATTTATTGTAATAAACCCATCAAATTCCAGACATCTGGAAGACCGCTATAATTTGTCCTATCTTTAAGTCTGATGACAAGTACCAGATTACCAGTTATAGACCAATATCTGTTCTACCAGCCTTAGCTAAATTGTTGGAAAAAGTTGTTATAAAACAACTAACCGATTATTTAGAAAAAAACTGTCTGTTGAGTGAAAACCAGTATGGGTTTAGAAGGGGGTACAGCACATCGACGGCCTTTGTCAGGTTAACTAGTGGCATCTATAATAATATGGATAAGGGTTTGTTATCTGGTGGGATTTTTATTGACCTGACCAAGGCCTTTGATCTGGTGGACCACCCTATTCTGATATCCAAACTGAAGCATTTGGGGATAGGGGATTATGCAATCCCTTGGTTTGAGCAGTATCTATGTGGAAGAAGGCAGCAGGTGAAGGTTGGTTCCATATTATCTTCTCTGAGAAGTGTTCAAACAGGTGTTCCCCAAGGCTCAGTTCTGGGTCCACTACTGTTTTTTGTCTTTATAAATGATTTACCAATTATTCTTAATAAGGCATTGGTTATTATGTATACCGACAATACAGTAATCTATTGTGAAGGCAGATCAGGAGTGGACCTAGAAGAAAAACTGCAACCTATTTACTGGAATCTTCAAAGGTGGTTTGCCGATAAAATCTTACTTAATGAAAAAAAAAAACAGTCACAATGATTTTTGAGGGTTGAGCGTAGACTCGAGGGTAATACCCTGAATATTGTGGGAAGGCATGGTGTTATGTTGGAGCGGGTTAGGACATTTAATTATTTAGGAGTAATGTTAGATAGTAGCCTAACTCTAAAAGAGCATGTATCTAAGATAACACAAAAAGTTAACAAAAATTGGGGGTTCTTCATAGAAATAAAAATTGTCTAACCGCACATGTAAAAAATAATAACTAATCAAGATCTGCTGTCAGTTTTAGAATACAACAGTATTCTTTTAATTAATGCTCCCGAGACTTTAACTCATAAATACACAGTAACATTCAATAACATTATGAGGTTCACTACAGGATGTCTAAATAAAAGAGAGTATCACTGCAATTTGTACTATTCTTTTGGGACCTTATCGCCAAAGCAGAGAATTATTAAAACCGTATATATGCTGCTTCATAATCTATGCCATACTCAGATTCCTTTAGTGTTAGCTAATCAATTTCGGTGTACAAATTCTACTCGAGTACTGAGGGCTTCACAGGTAAAATTATATTTTGAAAATAAAATTAATACAAAAATTACAGAGAGTTCTTTACTAAAGTACAGTACAGACCTAAAATGATAAATGATCTAATACATATGAACTTGGACATTGATAGTAGTAGACCTGCATTTAGGAAGACTGAGGGCCAGATATTCAAAACTTTGCACCAGGCAAAAACCATTTGTGCAGGTTTAGGATGGGATTAGCACGGGTTTGCTATATTCAAAAGGCCAAATAGTGTGTGCAAACTGCATTAGTGCTGGGCAAAATCATAATGTATGCAAGGGGCAAACTGAGGGTGTGTGTACATGAATACAGGCGCAATGCTATATTCAGCGACTAGCGCTGTGCAAAGTGGTTTTGCACGACTTAGCGTGACACTTAGTGCGGTGCACATGACCGCCCAGGAAAAGGTAGTCTTAACCCTGGGCAATCATCTTTGTGTGACGTATTGGCTTTGTGCGGTGTTTGCGCAGCATTTGCATGGCTTTGCATGACCCTAACAAACAAATATGACACATAGACAAAGACAGACATAAAGGAAACATGCTGCTTACTGATGGCATTACAATGATGCCATCATCTGCCACCAGTCCCAGGCAGTAAGTGGTGACCCTGCCACCAGAGGACAGCATGGCAGTGTGGCCATACAGCACACACCTGTAGACCACTCTTCTGTGGACACCAACAGATGCCAGCACACACATGCAGCACTGTAGGCATGTGGGATGTTGAGGGGAGAGGGTACGGGTGGTCAGGCTGTGCCACAGACCAGGTGTGGCCACAAGGCTGGGACACATCACACAGTGCACATGGGCCAGTATTGGGAATACCCCAACACCAGTTTACTTTTCTGATAATATATGCCCCCCCTGGCCACATACCACACAGCTGTACAACTGCCATAGCACACAAAGCCGGACATGTATATGTCACTATGAGCATCCCATGCCAGAGGTGCAGCATCTGTGGGTCACATAACAGTATAACAGTAATATCCACTGTCAGTAAACACCTGCATGTTGGGCCTGCCACTATGTATAGTGCAATCATCAGCACTGCCCTACACACCATAGGCAGTGCTGTGTCCACACACTACTGGCACCCTTGCTACTGTAGTGTCTGCTGTGTACTGTAGCATGACCTACAGTGTGACAGTTGCATGCAGCACCACCACCATCTGTGCCTATGCTGTGTTGTCCCTTGGGGTACAATATTCTATGCTATACTGTACTGTTTACATGTAGCCTACAGCTATCATCATGCACTGCCAGACTGACCTACAGGTGGAGCTGCGGTTGGACCTGGCCAACCCTTGTACTTCCAGACTGACCTACAGATGGAGCTGTGGGACCCTGCAGTAATGCTGGGCAAACTGCATGCAAATCAGGGCATAACAAGATGCTAATCTGGATGTTTGCCCAGAGACTACCTAAGTAGGCTCATTTGCATGTCACTTTTGAATATGGCAAAGTTTAGCACCGGGCAAACATGTTTGCACCGGGCTAACAGTTTAGCCCTGCACTAAGCCCGCGCAAACGTGTTAGCACTGCGCAAACAGTTCAGGGAATATTATACAGTTTTGAACACTGTACTTTCACATGCACTGCTGCTTGCAGCTGTACTGGGTCCACACATTTGCTGGCACACACATTGGCCACATAGTTCACCCTACCTACCTTCATGTCACTGTGCACTGTGTTGCTGTTGTGGTTTGCACTTCCTGGTTGCTATATTCAGAGCTGTCTTATTCCAGGGATAAGTTTGCCCTGCACTCCCAGCCCAGTTTGCCCGGCCTCATTCCCATGCTATATTCAGAAGCTGTTTGCCTCGGGCTATTCCTGTTGAATATAGCTTGCTTTGTGCTCCGGACTAAGTTTGCCCACCAAGCAGTGTTAATTTAGCCCCGGGGCAAAGTTTTGAATATCTGACCCTGAGAGAGCTATCTGGTTGGAATATCCAGATATAAGTGTGTAGGGGTGACATGACGAAATTTGAACAATGAATTAATATTATTTATAAGAGTTGTGTGTAATATGTGATTTGTATAGTGTGTGGTACATAAGATTGTGCTATTGTAAATATTTTTAGTGATTTTATGTTAATTGTTGTTTTGTTATTATGTTTGTATTTTTGTTACCCCTTCCCCCTGGTCGTGGTTGAAAAAGGGTCCCTGGATCCAATCCACTCTCCTGGTGAAACAAATAAAAAAAAAAAACATGATTGCACATTTAAATATTTAAATTCTTATATTCACATGTCAGCTCATTCACTTCAGCTATTGTTTAAGTTTCTTTTATAGGATTCCTCTTATTGCTACACTGATGCTGCACAGGTTTGAATCCCCATACTTACTGACATCAGAAACTTGTTACTTCTGCTATGGAGTTACAACGTTGTCATTCAAGAGTAATGTACATGCCATTTTAAATATAATTTTGTTGAGTACAAGTGTTTTCAACTAGGAAAACAACTCCTTTTGAAGTATCTAGGAAGCATTACTAAAGGTTGAGATGTGTATTGGTTCTCATCAAAACATTTCTTAAGAAATATTGCTTAAAAACTGGTGAGTAAAATAGGCCCGTACTCATCTTATGTGGAGCACAGGGTAACAGGTCAAACCTATCATTCATACCTTTATCCTTATTGCCCACAACTTGTGGATCCAAAGGGACTGATGCTGCAGTACTTTTCTGTCTTCGCCCTCAGTCCCACGAAACCTGCTCTATTCCCATACATTTGAAACAATGATCCTCTCCATTTCTTAGAACATGAGCAGCTAATGCATTTTCTTGGTTGGCTTTTTGAATGGCTGGCATCTGGTTACCTTCAGTATCCCAGTTTTAATTTTCAAGTTATTTTTTCCATATAAAAACATTTGCATTAATATATTGCTATGTACTCTACATTCTCTGACTTACAATTTATAAACTCCCTTACAGCATAATTCTTTCCTGAAATTGCCAAAATTATTTGATTTACACACTATACTGCAAAATTTACAGTGCCCATATTGAACATTTCCTACAGAGGGCCTTGGAATCCAACTGGGCTTTATTTCTGGTTGTCTTGGTTTCTGAAAACTATGAACAATACGATTAATTTAAAGCAGCAGTATTTGTTAGTTGGCAAAGAAATTCATAATGTAATTTTTTTAGCATAAATATATTTCTGACATAATTAGATTCATCAACAGTATCAATGTTGCACCAAGGTGCAGGTCTCCACTGGAGAATCACAGGCACACACGCTCTTAATGCTGACAAGTATGGCAAGTGTTCATTCACATGGTCCATAGCCACTACTAACAAACAGTCCAAGCAGGAGTGAAACTGGCCTGAACTACCATCTGGCACAGACAAATGGTTCAGGTAGATTTTGTCGTTTGGGTAATGGTGCTCTCAGGAAAATGCTGGTGGAGATGCTCTGATGAAGGTGGAGTAAGCCACCGAAATGTAAGGATGTACATATGTCACAGATGCTGAGAGGTAACAGCCACAAGGGTCCTGCATAGCTGAGAATGCAGAGAAGAGAAATGGTTCTATAGGAGCAGTTCTTTCTGCCAGCATTTTCCTGAGATCAACTTTACCCAAACAGCGAACTCTAACTGAACCATCCATCTGTGCCTGAAGGCAATTCAGGCCAGTTTTACTTTACTCATGCTTGAACTTTTTTTAAGTAGTGGCTATGGCCGCACGTAAATTAACTTTCTATGGGGTCAGGAGGCTACCAAAAAGAAAAATTTACAATGTACAGCACCTCCAATGAAGCTTTTTTTAAGTAGCATTTTTTTTTTGCACATTTACACAACCTGTTGATACACTGTAAAGCATTACACACTTACAAACACTGGCCAGCATTGTATGTGTGTAACTATGATTCTCAAGTGGACATCTGCACCTTGCTGCAACACTGTTGCATTATAAGCCATGGACAGAGCACTTAGCTGTTCTGAAGCAACACGTGAACTAGTTGTTCTAATACTGAATCATCATCAGTATATTTGTATTTCTGTCAGATGTTTTTAAAACATATTTCCTTACTAATTTCACAATTAATGACTCATGTCATTAAAAATGGCCACCATTAGCAAGTTTTAAATATTCCATTCCTTGAGGTGACTTTTTGACTTAACATAATGGATCCATACTGTGGATGTATTAGGAAGGTGCCTGCATGCATTTCTGATGACAAATAGCAAAGCACCACACCAAAATGTTTAATTTATTCATCATAGGCGTGGCCAGAGACCAGGGACTTCTGAAAACTTCATAACCCCATATCTCAGTTAAGCAGGAAAATACAATGAAACAAAAAATGGATATATTGATGCTTTTGCCAGAAATACATAATTATTAAAAAAATATCATGACTATTTTTTCCTCATTGACAATTACTGTTACTGTAAGAATATATATATATATATATATACGTGCAATTACGTTGCCTAGAAGTTTTTGTAACAGTGTAATAAATGTTATTTATGTTGTGCTTGTTTCATCTTTGAACTGTTAATGATCATTACTGTATTTTGTAACTGATAATTATGAAATATTCACATGTGTAGAGAAAAGTCTTGAGGAACACTGTGTAGCTACACTTGAAAAACCACCCCGTTAAGGCGCAAACTGCCAAAGGTCTTTGTACTTCAAGCCACTGTCAGTCTTTTAACCTATCTGCAATTTTGCACTGAATAAATACGTAATGAATGTACTCCAGTGAGTAGTAACTTTTTGAAGTGGATATTGGGTGCTAGGTTTCCTGTAGCTGAGATGTCTGCCTTACCCAACAGCACCAACAGTCTCCCTGAGTGGTTTTTTTTTGCTTATTTTTTAGTAAAAATATATTTCTGTCAGAAAAGTAAATATATTAATCTTTCTTTTTATTGTATATTACTCCAAAACTGAGATATTGGGTTTTAGTTTGTTTTTTAAAGTCCCTGTTCTCTAGCTATGCACACTATGAATAAATTAAAAATGCTGGTAAGGTGTTGTACTGTTTTCCATCAGAAATGTGTGCTAACACCCTCCTAATGTAGCCACAGTATGAATCTAGTTAAAAAGTAACCTCAAGGAAAGGAATTTTTTTAAATTGCTAGTGGAGGACATCTCAAATGAGTACTACAGTCGGAATCTGCAAAAACATATGATGTGCAGAGTGCTTTGAATTGTGTGTGTAGTCCTAGTGTGTCCTTCCCTTTGTCTGCTATTAGTAGTTTCATTTTCTAAATTAGACTGCTAGCTTTATGTCCCCTGGGAATTGCCATCGTAGCATGGTTTATTGCTCTTCTTGTTTCTACAATGCCTCCTGTCCCATGTGACATTGATATACCCAGGACCATGGATTCAGCAAGTACTGGTTTAGAGTCAGTTTTACAACAGCAGAGCTGTGATATTAAGTTTTGTTCTTTATCCAATGAGCACTACTGGGTCCATTTACAGTTTAACAACTGCTTGAGGGCTAATCGAGTGGGTTATTCTCTAAGAAAACAGCTAGAGTTTTATCTAATTATAGCATTGATAATCTGGGCTGATTTGTGTTTTTTTTCTGGCTGTGTATAAATTGATGAAATTAAAAGTTTTTAAAGCAAAACATTTACTCTTGCTGGCTAGACCTGACACACACATAGAAAACAAAAATCCTTAATTGGAGCTATGTAGTGGAGGCCAGAACATCAAGGCCCAATATTCAGAAAACGGAAAAGTGGAGTGCAAAGGTTTGCGCTGTGCCTTGCAATTGCCCAGGGGTCTGATGATGCTGTGTTTAGTCAGACAGTGTACTGGTGCTATTTGACTGAATACAGGGTCATGCCATTGCAGCACTAAGTCAAGTAGTGCTGCCCGGACATGGATACAGAAGTACGCCTCAAGAGTGAATTAGCACCAGAGCACTATCGGCAATTTTCAAAGAGACCCTTGCAAATGAGCCTATTCAGCATGCAAGGCACAAAGGGGCCATTTGCATTCCCATTATAGGCAGTATCCAGTGATAACAGCGACTGAAATGAGCTACTAAAAAAAATAGTGACTCATTTTTGGTGCTATTATTCTAGGCTATCCTGCAGAATACTGACTGTATGGGATAGCAACCGTGGAGAAGGGGGAATGGAAGGGGGGAATAGAGAGTGGAAGGGGAGAGACAGGTAAGGAATTTTAGGGGACTGGTGTACCTGTTGCTGCTGAGCTAGCCATGTGGCATGGTGCTGTGGGTGGCTAGCTTTGGCACAGCAGGTACTGGGTTTGGGGCCAGCAGCGAGTACATTTTGCTGCTGCCTGTGGCTGTGGGACTTAATTTTTGCTGAAATCCAGATTTTCCCCCTCCCCAACTTGCACCCCCCTGGAGTTGAGAATCTTAATTCGGGGGGAGTGTGTGGGGGCACAGCCCTCCTCCAAAAACTCTTTTAAAAAATCTGGATGTCGGGTCACCTTCAAGTGTATATCACTGAGAAATGGAACCATTATGGGCTCATTTGCTTGGGTAGCAGAGGCAGGTTAGTGTGGCGCCACCCCCCCCCTTTGCCTGGTCCCATAGTTGTGTGGACATCCCTAGTACCTAGTGGTTTACCCTTCCTCTGATCACTGTCCCTGTGCCCACAGAAGTAATTCCTGGTGTCTATTGGTCCCTTCCCACCCGATTGACATTCCTGTGCCCACAGCAGTACTGATCTCTGGTGCCTAGTGGTCCCCCCTCACTGATTGCCTGTCACCAACACATACAGATCCCCCAGGTGGCCATTGTCTCAACTCCTCCTTCAGGACCATTCAGGGTAATACCTGTCCCTGGCATCCAGTAGTTCCCCCTCCCCGTCACTGCTCCCTGGCCCCATAACAGACACACCATCCATCCCTGTGGTGCTGGCGTACGTAAATGGTAAGGTGCAGGGAAATAAAAAAAAACAATCCTTGGTATGTCCAGGTAACCTCTCCCCCATCGTTGGTACCATCCCTGTCCAGGCAGTACTCTCTGGCATCTAGTAGCTCTCATGGCACTGAACACCCACCCAATCCCCCCTTCCTTTTACCAGACTCTTACATGCTGCAAGAGTGCATATGGTGACTGGTGCAGCCCTTTACACACCTCCTCAGCTGGCAATAATACATCCAGGCAGGGAGCATGCATCTTATTTATAGAACAGGATGACATGCCCTGTCCTATAAAGACATATGCTCCGTACCTGGGCGTATGGCAGCCGGACGAGAAGGTGTGCGGAGGGCTGTGCTAGTTGCCGTGTGCACTCCCGCAGCACTGAAGAGTCTGGTTAGGGGACGAAGGGGTTGGGTAGGTGTTAGGTGCTGCAGGGGCACTAGATGCCAGAGATTACTGCCTGGACAGGGGTGGTACCAGCGATGGGGTTACCTGGACACACCAGGGACTAGTTTGTGTTATTTTCCTGCATCTTACATTTTAAGTACACCAGCAGAGAGAGATGGATGGTGTATCTGTCATGGGGTTAAAAAGTGGTGACTAAGGTGAACCACAGGATGCCAGGAACATGTATTACCCTGAATAGGTCGGGACTGGATGAGGGGTAGATACTGGGCACCTGGGAGCTCTTTATGTGTGGGTGACTATCGATCAACTTGGAGGGGCCACTAGGCACCAGGGATTAGTACTGTCATGGGCATGGGGATGGTGATTGGCAAGGGGGAGGTATGACTAGACATCAGGGATTAGTATTATTGTGGTCAGGGGGACGGTGGTCGACAGGAATTACTAGACACCAGGGATTACATCTGTGGGCACAGGGATAGTGATCGAAAGGAAGGAGGGACTGCTAGGACCAGGCATCTTTATTTTTATGTTACAGGCTGGCAGACAGGAAGGAGGGGGGAACACAAGGCACCCGGAGGGGTTGTATTATTGTACAGGCCAGCAGTTGGAGGGCTGGGGGTCCATCAGGCATACCAAGGAGGTTTTGGGGTCATACACAGACTGTTGGTTGGTGGGGGGCACTAGGCACCAGGGTTGACTGCCTTGTGCATGGGAATGGTGTTTGGGGAGTACCACGGACCACAAGTGGGGTGGGTATGCTCCCCCACCAGCAACTGGGTACTTTGCCACAGTATCTCTGGTGACTGCTAGAGCTGCCCAGAGTAAGTCAGGGTTTTGTCTGGTGGTATTTTTGCTGTGCAAATGGACTGCGCTAAGCCCTTTTGTGGAGCGCAAGTGCGCTGAGTATGGGGTTCTGCAGATACTCCTGGATCTGCCCCTCCCTTGGCTCACATGCATACATTATGTTTTGCACAGGTGCTCACCCTGTTTACCCACACAAGCATCTCTTTTGAATATTGTGCTCTGGCGCAAACCCCAAGTTGCACGGGCAGACATCTGCTAGTGCTTGCTCAAAATTTTGAATATTGGGCCCCAGGCTTCTGAAGCTAATACTTGCTTAATCAGTGGTCCCAGACACATCACTGTCACATGGGATACAAGGCATTGTAGGAAAAGAAAAGTATTAAACCATGCTAAGATGGAAATCCTCAGGGGCCATGAACACTACCATATAACTAGCAAGCTGATTTAGAAAAAACTTTTAATAGTAAACAAAGAGAGAGACACAACAGAACTACACACAATTTAAAATGCTCTGCACAACATGGACTAGATATTGATAAATGGACAAAGCGAAGTGCAAAGGTTTGCACTGCACTTTCCCATCACCCACAACCCTGAGGATGCTATCTTCTGTTGGACAGCACATTGGCTCTATCCAACTGAATACAGAAGCATGTCTGTGCTTTGCTAAGTTGAATAGTGCTACCCTGACATGGATCTTGGAAGTGCAGGGAACTGTACACCCAGATCCTATAGAACTGATAGGTTCTGCTGCAATATTCAGGCAGCACCATGCAAATGAGCCCATTGGGCATGCAAGGTGCTACAGGGCCATTTGCATGCCCATTAGAAGCACATTTGCATGGGATGCAGTGGCATGTTTGTGCCCCTGTAACCAGCCCTGCTCCCACCCCGACTGCCCAGTCCTGTAAAAGTGGACACATTCCCTGGTGTCTAATGGCAGTAGGACAAGAGGTCATGAGATGAAATTGAGGGGAGAAAGATTCAGGGGCAACATGTGAAGGTTTTTCTTCACAGAGAGGGTAGTTGACCCATGGAATGGTCTACTGGCTGGAGTCATTGACTCCAAAACAGATGGGGAATTCAAAGAAGCTTGGGAGAGACACAAGGGGATTGTCTCACAGAAATCCTAAAAAGGGGGTAGGGCTCAGGGCAGATTAGATGGATCCTTGGTCCCCATCTGCCATCAATTTCTATGTTTCTACATTTCTAATGGTACCCCTACCCACTTATCCCCATCCCAGTAAAATTCAAGTATTCTCTGGTTTCCAGTGCCCCCCTACCCTCTAATTGCCTATCCCTGTTGAAATAAAATGTTCCCCTGTGTCCAGTGGACCCCCCATCCTCCGACTGCCAACCCCGTATTAGCAAAGGTAGTGCCTGGTGTCCAGTGGTCCTCCCCATCCTCCACTCACTGGCCCCATAGTAAAAAAAGTAGCAATTGGTGTCTAGTGGTCCCCTGGCCCTCCAATCACAGGCCCCGTTAAAATAAGTCCCTGGTGCCTACTGGTCCCCCGCAGCCTCCAGTTTCTGGCCCCATAGAACAGAATAAGTCCCTGGTGCCTAGTGGTCCCCCCTGCCCTCTGATCTCTGGCCCTGGTAGAATAAAATAAGTCCCTGGTGTTCAGTGGTCCCCCACCCTATGATTGCCGGCCCCGTATTATATCACATATTCCCTGGCATCTAGTGCCACCCCCCCACCCACTGATCCCCATCCCTATACTAGTGTAAGCATTGTTTGGTGCCTAGCAGCCCCCCCATGCACCATGGGCATTGGCTAACCCATCCCGCCACTCCCCTTACCAGTTTTGCCAACACCACAAGAGCACATATGGTGACTGGCACAGCCCTCCTCTTACCACATCGGCCGGCCAACATATGCATTGACAGGGAGTGCACATCCCCTGTACTGTAAAGGAAGTGTGTATACTGTCAGTTGTGGACAGTGGACACACTCCCTTTACAGTAGAGGGGACATGCACTCCCTGTCATCGCATACTGTGACTGGCCGATGTGCTGAGAGGAGGGATGTGCCAGTCACTGTCTGGGCTCCCATGGCACTGACAAAACCAGTAAGGGGAGTGGCAGGGTAGGTTGGCCAGTGCCATGGTGCAGGGGGCCACTAGATGCAAGGGAATGTTTACTCTAGTACAGGGATGGGGATCGTTGGGTGGGGGGATGCCACTAGACATCAGGGAATATGTAATATATTATGGGGCTGTGATCGGAAGGAGGAGGGACCACCGGACACCAGGGACTTATTTTATTCTACCAGGACAAGTGATCGGAGAGTGGCTGGACCACTAGACACCAGGTAAATTATTGCTTTTTCTGGGATGGGGACGGGGGGAACCACTAGGCACTAGGAAATGAATGCTTTCACCAGGAATGGGGATTGGGAGACAGGTGTGACCACTAGGCAAAAGGAAATTAATGCTTTCATCAGGAACGGGGACTGGGGGATGGGCATAACCACTAGATGCTAGAACAGACTGTGATTCTGATATGGGGCAGGGTTTGGAGAGTGGGAGGGGTGCCACTAGTCCTAACCACCAATGTGGTTGTTGGCTGAAGTGGCTCTGTCAGCCGCTGGAGTTGCCTGGAGTAAGTCAGGATTCTTTTCTGCAGTAATTGTGCAGTGCACAGTGGCCTGCACTATTCTGTTTGCGCAGTGCTACCATGCCAAATGTTGCACAATGCCACGATTCATGTCCTGGTCCCTCTCTTTGTCCGTCACATACATTTGTAACCACCCAGTCCCCTGGGGTTACTAGAATCCTATCAATATTAATGTTATGAGGGTAAAACAGGCAGCTGGTAGGGAGCTCATTAGGGGATTCTTACAATATGACATAAATGGTTACTCAGCTAGCCTAAGAGAACAATGATTATGTCATTTGGAACTCTCCCTGCAGCATAACCCTTTTCTATGTACAGCTGCTCTGGGGATGTCTTAGAATGTTGAGGGAGTTTTAGTGTGGAAGTGACAGTGGCAGGATCTCTGCCAGTGGGCTCTGTGTCTGAGGGCCCAGGATTTCTAACCCTAGTTTGGATTACAATCACCATCTCCCAGTGAAGTGGTGGAGACCTTTCTTCATCTGAGTTCCCGATATTCACTCCAGGAGAAGTGGAAGGGACTGCTAGTTCAGTGGATCCAAGGAGCAATCCCCTAAATGTCCTTGTGTGTTTGTAGCTGCCTTTGAGGAGTATTTTGTGAGAGACTGTTTTGACAAGCTACCAAGGGAAAAGGTGCTTTCTAGTTGTTTCCATGTGTAGAGGAAGGAGCAATTGTTCTGTGAGTACTATTTTGGGAGACATGTTCTCCATTTAGGAGTTTGTTCTAGGGTGTGTATGTCCATAGAGAAGGCTAGATCACACCCATGAGTGCCCGTTGTTCACTCAAGTGAGCGAAATAAAGTGTTCACCCAAGTGAGCGAAGTAAAGTACAGTGTTCACCCAAGTGAGCGAAGTAAAGTACAGTGTTCACCCAAGTGAGTGAAGTAAAGTAGAGTTGGAGTCTTTAGCATTTCAGTGGGGAATGGAGGCTTCTGTGATGCAACCCTGAGGGAATGGCAGAGACTGTCAGTTAGGGCAGAGGGTGGAAGGAACGCGATCTGGAATCTTACAAGGCAGGGCTAACTGATTCATGGAAGGGCACCAGTTTTACCTGAGCAAAGGTCATTGCTACAGGTTTAGGTGAGTGGCATAGTTCCACAAGCATTGCACCTATTTGGGAAAGAAGATGTTTGGGTATGTGGCATAGTTCCACAAGCATACACCACTGGGAAGAGAAAGAAATTCTTTCTATGGAGAACTGTGCTGCCTAGCAAGAAGAGTTTTGGAAAATGTACCTTTGTGCCATGACCAACCCTTGGGTGTCCACTGATGCTTTGGAAATATCTGTTGAATAAAGCCATACTGCAAAATCCCAGCTGCTGTTTTGGACATTTCGATCCTTGTTTCTGGTGTGGCATTACTTGGGCCCCCTTAGCAGTTAGGTCTAGCATACTCCAAGCATCCTCTCCCCTGGACCTGGTTGTAGTTACAAAGGTTAATTTTAGTTCTTGTACCCCCACACCCCTTCCTCTAGATAATGAGCCTGGTATACATCTTGAAATTTCTGTTGAAAGTAAATGGTATGACATATGTGGGTACTAGTCCTGTTTTATGGGTGGGGTCCAACTTACCAAAAGTGGCAAGGGGGTTACAAAAGATGGGGGCTCGTTCAAAGGGATATGTTTTGGGTGAGAGGTAAATGTTGAGGGTATGTCTAGGATCTTCCTGTCTGGTAGCAGTGCACCCAAACAGGAGATCGTTGCCAGAAAAGCAAAGTCTGTGCCAAGGAAAATGCCACTTGAGGATATTTTGCTGCCCAAGGTTCTGTGAAAGGAAGTGGAAAAAATGTGCTGCTTGTGTGTTTAAAATGGAAAAATGGACTGTTAAAGCTGAGCAATGATTGCCCTTGCCTTACCATTGAAAGTGCTTGAAAAACTGTTAAAAGTTGCACATTTCTAAAGAAAAGTATTTGTGGACTTTAATGACAGACTTTTTCTAAGTGCCCAGAAAGTTTCATGTCTGTACTGTAAAAGTTGGGGGAGTCGCTAAGGAAAATGCACCAAGAATTGTGTGAAAATGCCTTAAAAATGCTTGCCCCACTGAAAATGCCAGCCAAGAAAAAAGGTGACAATTTGCATTTTAAATTTGCCTTGTCAACGATTGCCGTGCAGGAGTGCAGCTGAGAAAGAGAGAGCTCATTTGCATGGTGTTGTGTGATTGGTCCAGTGAACCTAAGCCCTGCCCTTTGTCTGAGTCTCAGAGTTGTGAAGCATTCAAGGAGGAGCAGCCGGCAGTGTGCGAGCAGCGTGCTAGTGTGTGCAGCAACTGGAGGAGTCGCCGAGAGAGAAAGCATTCCTTAACCAGCATTTTTTTAACTTTTCACAGTAAAAAGGGGTTCATCCCATTTTCCAACCAACAGTAGCAGCAATCACAGTGTTTCTGCGACCGGTCCGTGAGTCTGGCAGCCTGATCATCAGTAAGGCATACATAACCGGCAGCAGGACGTTCTACATCAGCGGAGGGAACCAGCTACTGCATTGTAAGTACCAAGTGCAAAAGTAAATGGACTGTGGTGCTGAAAGCTGGAAAACTGTGAGAACCGTAAAAGCAATGCAGAAAAATCACTCTGAGAGAGAGAGCTTTGTAAATTTTTAAATACAGATTGTGTGTGAAAGAACTATTTCAAAGAGAGAGAGCTCTAAGGCAGAAACAATCCACTAGGTCCAAACGAAATATAGCAACAGTATAAATGTGCTGGATAGTGCTAAGAGTAAAAGTGAAGTTATGCTTTTCAGTAAATTGCAAAGATATAACAAGATTTCTAGCAATTTTTTAACTGTGTGTGCAATGGGAAAAAAAGCTGTTGCCACCATTTTGGGGTGTAGTCAGCTAATGTAAACAACGCAGCACCATTTTCTTCAGCGTTTCAAATGCAGAAAAAGTTTCAAATGGATGGGCTAAATGTTATGGAACAAAATGCAAAAGCCAGGCAGCCTGTTAGTGAAGTGTTGCAAGTATATTTAAAGCCAAATCTCAGTGTGATTGCAAAAGCAGTTACTTATGTGTTAATTTACAGAAAATGGCGCATCAGCATCCCCATTACCCACTCCACGCCAGGGCATGGGTTGCCCAGCAAGAAAAGGAATTAGCTCATTTTGAACATCTGTATAATTATGAGTCAGCACCATCTGATGTGGCTTTACCGAACTTTCCAGTTAATGTCTGCATTGTGTGTATGAAGCCAGGGAGGGATGCTCTGCCAATCCCCCATTGCACAGACTGTCGGAAACAATCCAAAATGAGTGAGACGGGTGACACAATGGTAACTGAAGTACAACACATCCATTTAGCCCCAACTTGGACAATGGCAGGGGACCCTGTCAGATCAGAGCAATAACAGGCTAGATGCAGTCAGACAGACCCCACTGAGTTTGTCAAGGAGTTTTTGGAAAATGTCTGTGAAGATTCTTTGCAAGGCCAGGAAGAAATGGAATTTTCCATGATGCAGAGGGTGGATTTGGACACTACAGATGCAGGTTCTGTACATCCTTGGATGGAAGACCTGAGCCCAAGCCTTGTGGGAGAGTCAGAGATAGAAGAAGCTTTGAGCTGGGAAGCCAATGCCTCTGAGTGCAGTTAAGAATGGACAATTTCAGGAGCTGGTACAACTGTCTACTCCTGGGCAGAAATTGTGGAAGAAGAAGCTGCAATAGCTATGGTGGGACCCAGAGAGTTGCCATTAGCATTGGCTTCGGTGGAGCCTTCTGAGACCGAAATGGAGGAGGGTTCTAGAAATGTGCCATTAAATGCAGAGGTGGACTGCTTTTACTCAGCATTATGTGTTCGAAGCTGGCTCAACCAGGAATGGCCACCCCCAAGCTGTGTCACTGGTTTGGAGTTAGTCAAATGCAGCAAGGAAGAATTAAACATTCGAAGACGTGCTGTAGCTGAGTATAGACCTACCCTTTCTTCCTTCGAAGAATTTGGGAAGAAATTGAGGAAAACAGGTATACCTGGCTGTGGGAGGAAGCTTATGCCAACCTGCATCCAAAAGTGAAAAATCTGTCAGAGTAAAAGTCTGTAATGAGAGACTTCAGTTCTGCAAGCATGGCAGGACTTTGCTAATTGATTCAGTGAGAGTAGCGGACAAAGCTGGCCAAGAGACATTTTACAATGTTCCTGTTGTCCATCCCAATGGAGAAAAAGTCTATGCCCCACACCCCGAGTGGTACTACACATAATGGTGCCACTCAGCAGAAAAAGTGCCCACTTGCCAAGTGAATGCAGCAATGCCAGCCACCAAAGAGGCAGCAACCGGGGAAAAGGTGCCTTTCTTCTGGTGTTCCAGGTTCGTCTGCAGCAGCATGCAAGTTCAGCTCCAGCAGCATCCAGGTTCATCTGCAACAGCATCCCAGGTTCATCAGCCCAGCAGTAGGAGAAGATTTCCCGTCCAGGTACAGTAGGAGGTCATGGAAGCATCTGATCCAAAGATTTCATCTGTCCAGCAGCCAAAGATCATCAGGCCACAGGTCCAGAGAGGGGATGCTGACATTCATTTGTCACCTAGAAACTGGTAAGGTACATTTTAATTTGACTTTTTACCTACAATTGAGGATGCCCCTGGAACTTTATTCACCTATAGACAATTCTGTACTGGACTGCAGTGCTAGCAGGCCTTTTGTCTGTCCAAGAACTGTGCTTCAGCAGGCTGAGGCCTAGGAGAGACTCTATGTGTCGTGCCTTGGCACTCAGGACTCCTCCCTAGAATATCGGACTTGTAGGGTTACCCTTCCCCAAAAAATGTTTTTGCAAATGCTTTTATGTTTTCTATTTTTGTACTTTTATAGAAAAATACTTTTAAAATGCTTTTTGGGATTGTGCGGTATCCACAGTGGGAGGGTTTTGGTCACTGTTTAGGTTTTACATATTGTGTTTGGCTGCATAATGTGTTTTGCAATGTTTTCTTTTGCAGGTGTTCCTGAAAGAAGACAAGAAGACCAGAAGAGGATTTTTGGGACTCATCGGAGTCCTCTTCTGTAGGGTTGCTAGGCTTTGTGTAACTGTGTAGTACAATGTCTAATAATTTTTCTGCTTTGCAGGTGTAGAGTGTTTCTGTAGTTGTTAGATTTAGGAAATGTACTGGTAATACATGTTTCTAAAGTGGGTTACAGTTTTTGGTGTAAAATGTTTTTTTGGGTTTGGGCACCTGGTAGGTAACTTAATAAGTAGTAGTAAGTAAGTAAAAAGTTTTATGCTGACATCAGAAACAGAATAAACCAGTTTAGCCATAGCTAATTTACAATGGGGTCCTAAGTTCACTATAAATACCACCAACAGCTTAATCTGGTTCAAAGTCAGTTGGCATTCATCTGTATCCCCTTCCCCCGGGTCGTGCCTGAAAATAGGCAGGATTTGTCTAGTGCACTTACCCGGTCAACAAAAACTAAATAAATAAAATAAATAAATAAACAAACAAACAAATAAATAAATAAATAAAGTTACAAGCAATATCACTTACATATAAAAAATACAATAACATACATACAAATAGAATCATACAGAACAGGTAGCATAGAGCTTAGGTCAGATAGATCTTCCCTAGAGGGCTGGGGGGGAGACAGGTTGGTGGTCCTGAGTCCAGATAGGGGTCACCAATGTTGTCTGTTAGGACATGCTTCAGGCAGTTTCTTGGAGCCACTGAGAACCCATAGATAGTACAGTAATAGGATAGGAGCTGAAGTTTCTTCAGCGAGCCTCTATCCTTTAGAGTTACCTGTCTGAGCCTGGCACATGGTAGGGGAGGACCTGATCAACCCTCCCCGTAGGGAGCGTGGAGGTAGGATGGCCTGGTACTAGGCCATAATCTGGCTGCGGACAGCCAGTGGTCTGTCTGCAGTGAGTGTAACCAACTAGTCCCCTGGGGTTACTAGAATCCTATCAGTATTAGTGTTAGGCAGGTAAAACAGGCAGCTGGTAGGGAGCTCATTAGGGGCTTCTTACAATATGACATCATTGGTTACTCAGCTAGCCTGAGAGAAGAAGGATTATGTCATTTGAAACTCTTGCAGCAGTATAACCCTTTTCTGTGTACTGCTGCTCTGGGGAAGTTTTAGAATGTTGAGGGGTCTTAGTGTGGAAGTGAGAATGGCAGGATATCTGCCAGTGGGCTCTGTGTCGGAGGGCCCAGAATTTCTTACCCTAGTTTGGATTACAATCACCCGCTCCCAGTGAAGTGGTGGAGACCCTTCTGCAGTAGGATTCCTGATTTTCACTCCAGGAGAAGTGGAAGGGACTGCCAGTTCAGTGGCTCCAAGAGGCAATATAGAAACATAGAAGTTGATGGCAGATAAGGACCACAAAGCCCATCCAGTCTGCCCATTTCTTTTTCTACCTTATGAATATGCCATCGGCCTTTACTCTGTCAACGGCCTATCTATTCATACTCATCTGTATTGCTCCCTTATGTCTATCTCATGTCTGTTTGAAGCCATGTACTGTATTCATATCCACCACTTCCTGAGGTAGGCCGTTCCATGCATCTACCACCCTTTCTGTGAAAAAGAACTTCCTTACATTACCCCTTAATCAGCCTTCCTCTAATCATATGATGTGTCCTCTTGTCCTGCTATTTTTCTTATATTGAAACGTGTTAGACTTTTTCAATGTGTTAATGCCCTTAAGGTGTTTGAATGTTTCAATCATATCTCCTCTCTCCCTCCCTCCTTTGCTCTAGTGTATACATATTGAGCTCTGCTAATCTGTCCTCATGTTTTCTGATGCAGTCCCTGCACCATTTTGGTTGTCCTTCTCTGGACTGCCTCAGTTTGGTTAATGTCCTTGTGAAGGTGTGGCCTCCAGTACTGCACGCAGTACTCCAGGTGGGGCCTAACCAGTGTCTTGTAAAGAGGGATTATTACCTCCCTCTTACGACCTGTGATAACCCTACTATTACACCCCAACATCCCCCTAGCCTTACCTACTGCTTTAGTGGTCTGCTTGAATGATTTCAGGTCATCTGTGATGATGATGCCCAAGTATCTTTCTTCCCTTGTGACTGACAGCAACTCCCCTCCCAACCTATAGGTGGCTTCAGGGTTTCTCTTCCCTGTGTGCATGATCTTGCACTTCTTTGCATTAAACCCCAGTTGCCACTCTTTCGACCATTTTGCCAGTTTAACAAGATCTCTTTTCATTCTGCCCACCCCATCTGGATCATCTATTCTGTTGCAGATCTTGGTGTCATCTGCAAACAGACAAACCTTACCCTCCAGTCCATCTGCAATGTCACTGATTAAGATATTGAAGAGGACTGGCCCCAGGACTGATCCCTGAGGTACCCCACTTGTGACTTGCATCTCTTCTGACTGAATACCGTTTACCACCACTCTCTGTTTTCTGCCTGTCAACCAGTTTGCCACCCAGTTGACCAACTTCTGACCCACCCCGAGCCTACCCAGCTTATTAATCAATCTTCTGTGTGGAACAGTATCAAAAGCTTTGCTGAAGTCAAGGTAGGTGAAATCTAATGCTCCCCCTTGGTCCACCACTTTGGTTACCCAGTCAAAGAAATCTATGAGATTAGTTTGACAGGACCTTCCTATTGTAAACCCATGCTGTCTTGGATCCTGTGCTCCTATGGATTCCAGGTGTTGCACTCTTTTCCTTAAGGAGTGCCTCCATAATCTTGCCCACTACTGAGGTAAGACTGACTGGTCTGTCGTTCTCTGCCTCCTCCCTGCTACCATTCCGGTGGAGCGGGATCACATGAGCCCTTCTCCAGTCTTCTGGGACCTCTCCTGTGCTCAGAGACTCACTAAACAGTTCTGATAATGGCTCTGCTAGTTCCACCCTTAGCTCCTTTAGTACCCTGGAATGTATGCCATCAGGTCCCATTGCCTTGTCCACCCTGAGCTTATTGAGCTCTTGTAGGACCCTTTCTTTTGTGAAGGGACTAGTGCACACCTCCCTCCCCCCTGTGTCCATGGTGCTGAGCTATGGGCCCTGCCCTATCCCCTGAAGGTCCTTGTGTGTTTACAGCTGTCTTTGAGAAGGATTTTGTGAGAAACTGTTCTGACAAGCTACCAAAGGAAAAGGTGCTTTCTAGTTGTTTCCATGCATAGAGGAAAAAGCAACTGTTCTGTGAGTACTATTTTGGGACACAAGTTATTGATTTAGGGGTTTGTTCTGGGTTGTGTGTGTGTCCATAGAGAAGGCTAGATCACACCCGTCAGTGCCCCTTGTTCACCCAAATGAGTGAAGCAAAGTAGAGTTGGAGTCTTCGGCATTTCATTGGAGAATGGAAGCTTATGTGGTGTAACCCTGAAGAATGGCAAAGACTGTCGATTAGGGCAAAGGGTGGAAAGAACGCCATCTGGAAGCTTACAAGGCAAAGCTAACTGATTCATGGAAGGGCACCAGTTTTACCTGAGCAAAGGCCATTGCTGCAGGTTTAGGTGAGCAGCATAGTTCCACAAGCATTGCACCTATTTTGGAAAGATGTTCGGGTGTGTGGCATAGTTCCACAAGCATACAACATGGGGAAGAGAAATAAATTGTTGTTTCTGTGGAGAACTGTGCTGCCTAGCAAGAAGAGTTTTGGAAAATGTACCTGTGTGCCATGACCGACCCTTGGGTGTCCACTGATGCTTTGGAAACATCTGTTGAATAAAGCCATACTGCAAAATCCCAGCTGCGTTTTGGACATTCTGATCCTTGTTTCTGGTGTGGAATTACTGGGCCCCCCTCAGCAGTTAGATCTAGCATACACCTAGCATCCTCTCCCCTGGACCTGGTTGTAGTTACAAAGGTTCATTTTAGTTCTTGTACCCCAACCCCCTTCCTCTAGATATGGAGCCTGGTATACATCCTAATGCCAAGGGTGGTACCAAGCTTGACATTTCAGCTGAAAGTAAATGGTATGCCATATGTGGGTACTAGTCCTGTTTTATGGGGGGTGTTCGACTTACCAAAAGTGACATGGGGGGACTTCTGGTGACGTCACCAACCAGGATGCAAGGGTAAATCCTAGCCCCTCTGATCCTGGGCTAAACGCAGACTCTCCCACAACCAAAACGCTAAAATAACTAAAACAAGAATATCAGAGAGAGCCACAGCACTGAATGTGAGGCAAAAAAACAGACTGCATGTACCCCAGAACTAAGGATTCAGCAGGATTCTCTCACACTACATCAAGCCCTGCAGCGACTCTACTAGACATGGTGGCTTCAAACGGGGCCTCATCTCAGCAACCCAGCAATGCTACTATACTAACAGAGTTGCAGGAGTTCAGAACAGAGGTGCGTACTTTCCGAATGGAATTAACCACAGAAATCAGTAAACTTTCAGCCCGAGTTACAGAAGTTGAAGCGCAGCAGACTGAATTAGACGATCGGACTGATAGGCTTGAATGCATGGTTGTGCATCTGCTGGACGAACAACATACCTTAAAGGAGAAACGTGAAGATCTGGAAAACAGATCATGCTGGAATAATCTGAGGATACATGGGGTACCTGAGGATGAAGAGGGGAGAGATATTCTAAAATTTGTAGGGGAGCTCCTTTGTGACTCCCTCCAGTTAGATGCAGCTTTTAAATTTGAAATAGAGCGAGTACATCGGACCCTTTCACCAAAACCAGCCCAGACAGACAGACGGCCCCGCTCCATGATAATGAAGTTTTTAAACTATGCCACAAAACAAACTATTCTCACCAGAGGCTGCAGAATGCGGGATACCAAGTATAAAGAGAATCACATTTATTTTGATAATGATTATTCCCCATCTGTCTCAACAAAATGCAGGACCTATGCCCCAATACTTTGTCTCTTAAAGCAACAGCAACTCAAATTTACTACCCCATATCCTGCTCGATTAATTATCATATTTCCAGATGACCCCCAATCCTTTGAGTCACCAGAAAAAAGCTACGAAAACACTCCAACTCAAGGGACTTGCTCAATCTGTTCAGGAAGATTCCTCAAACAGGAAAACCCAGCAGGGCCTTCACTATGCTGTTTGGGACATTGCATGAGACTCTAATTCCAGAAAGAGACAGAGCCAAGTAACTTTAGAGGATGTGAAAAAGCTACTACAAAGATTCCAACAACCTGCACTGGAATGATTGATGAGAGGGACACTGCAGAGACTTTTAAAAATGGTATTTGGATGCGGAGGTGACGCTGCACAATGGGAGTATGCAATGTTATTCAGGGAAGCCTGTGCAGGGTGGGGATACTGGGAAATAAAGATCCCTTTAATATTCCCAGGTCTTTAGATGGGAAGAAGGTTTGAAACCTGGAGAGATATTCCTAAAATTTCCCTTATATTATCTCCCCACCCCCCCGAAACTTGCCAAAAGTCCTCCCATAGTTACTGTTTAAACAAATTATAGCCCAGGAAAGGAGGTATGAATTAATGCATTTTATAAAACGATGCAAGCCCACCTGACCGTCACTGGGTCAGAACTACATCCCTTACGGTTGACATATTCATAAGGCCTTACTGGAGATAAGGTATCTGGGGACCATTTTCCTGGGGGTTCCTGCTCCTCATTTTTATTTCCAGTATGGCCTACTGTGCCACTAGGCTAAAGGGAAACAGTGGTTCTGGGGGCCCTTGGCGTTGCCTTGACACTCCCCCGCAAGGCGAATACATCTGCCCCTTCAAAAGAGAGGTATACTTCCTTTCCCTACCTTGGGAACTGCTCAAATTCCTGGTCAGGTTTAGAGACCTGATGACCAGGTACATTTAGCTGGTATAAAAAAATTGATGCTCTGTTGGCAGTTGGTTATTTTAGCAGGTCTAGAAGTACTAGGAGTCATGATTAGTGCCAATTCGAATAAGACATGCACATGGTTGCATATTTTTGGCATAGTGCCAAGTATATTAGAGCCTTGTGTAGTTGCAGACACTTGGACAGGTTTATGTTATTTAAATAGCATAACAGGCAGCTATTATAACTTGTTTAAGCTAGAGAATGTAAACAAGGCAGGTAGTAATATAATAATGTTGAACATAGGGGTGAGATGGCATGAGCATGGTTGGAAGGGGGTGAGTTACACTATTTACAAGCAGGGAATTTTCATACAAGGACTGATCAGTAACAAACATGGCTAGGTCATCTTTGATTTTATCTTTAAATGTAAATGGGATTGGCAACCTGAAAAAGCGCTCTCGTCTATTTCAACTTTTCAGAAAAGAGAGACCGGGGATTATTTTATTACAGGAAACTCACATGTCTTCAGACAAACATTAAAAATTTCAATGGTGTAGGTACTCCATAATAGCTGAGTCAGCCTATAGGGGTGGGAAAAGGAGAGGGGTGATGCTATTGCTCTCCCAGGAAGTGCCTTTTGAAAACCAAAATGAGATCTGTGACCCAGAGGGGCGCTATGCCATAGCGACGGGCATGCTGCACTCAAGACCCGTTATCCTGGCATCAGTTTATTTCCCACCTGGGTCAAGGAAGTCTCTAGCAGTAAAATTCTTTGCAGATTTATTGTCCCTAATGGAGGGACAACTGTTGCTGGGGGGAGACCTGAATATTACCTTAAATCCCTCTTTGGATGCTGCTACTCCTCTGGCCCATAGAACAAATGCTCTCCAAAAATGTACAAAACAAACTATCACTTCTCTGGTGCTACTTGATACCTGGAGACACTCCTTTCCTAAAGCAAGGGAGTACACCCAGTGGGCCCCACACGCAGGGAATGGGGCTCGACTGGACTACTTTATTACTACAGTAGAACATTTAGACTCCATCTGTGATGTGTGGCATGGGGCCACCTTCCTATTGGATCATGTCCCCCTAGATCTCAAGGTGGACTTGGGGGCACAATATAAGCAGACCAATTGATGCCTGAACCTTGCCCACCTTAGGGGCCCAGAGTTCCTAATACTGGTCTAGGAGGTTGTACCCAGAATTAAACAAGATAATACACAGCATGAAGTGGCCCCCACAATCCTGTGGGATACTTTAAAAGTGGTATTAAGGGGGGAGATTATACGATTCTCCACAAAAAAAAAAATGACAGAGGAAAAAAACATACAAAGCCCTGTAGGAGGAACTAATACATTTGCAGCATTGGCCAGTTCAGAATGACCCCACAATACGGCAATGTTTAAGAATTGTAAAACAAAAGCTACAAAAAATAGTAGACTAGTCCATAGAACAAAAATTGTTTTATTTAAAATTAAGACATCATGAAAGAGGGCTTAAGGCTTCAAGAAATTTAGCAGGAAAATTGAGAGAACAGAGATCCAGAGTGAACATACCCAGTATGATAGACCCTAAAACAGAGAGATTAGCAAAGAGACCCCAGGAAATTAGACTTATTGTATAGGAGTTTTATCATGAACTGTACACCAAAGAAAAGGAAATTCCCCCGGACACCATCAAAACTTATTTACAGAGTCTACCAATTCCACATATCAGCACACAACAGGCTGAGGCCTTGATGGCACCAATTAAAGAGGGAGAATTACGCCAAATAATTAAAAAAGCCCAGACCGTAAAGGCATCAGGCCTGGACAGATATCCCTCTGAATTTTAAAACAAATTTAAAAAGCTGCTGCTACCCATACTACTTCCGGCCTTACATGCTGTCCAGGAGGGAGAACGCCCACCTCCCACATGGCAATATGCCACCATATTGGCCATCCCTAAACCCCATAAAGATATTAAACACTCCTCCTCCTCATACCACCCTATTTCAATGCTAAACTATGATTACAAAATGTTTATGTCAGCTATGGCCTCTAGAATAGACCATTTACTCCCAGCTGTTATTGATCCAGATCAAGTGGCTTCATTAAGGGCAGACAGGCCCATGATGCCATAAGACATACACACTTCCTAGTAGATTATGCCATAGAAAGAAACATCCCCTTAGTGCTACTGGGATTAGACACTGAAAAGGCATTCGACCAGGTGAGTTGGTCTTTTTTATGGCAGATCCTGGGACATTTCGGATTCCCAGAACAATTCATAAAACAATTACAAAATATCTATGCCACCCCTAAAGCAAATGTTAAGCTGGATAGGGCCCTTTCAGATGTATTCCAACTCTTTATGGGCACCCATCGAATGCCCTATGTCTAATGTTGTTGCTTTATACCTTGAACCTCTGGCCATAGCCATTATATCCTCACAGGAATAGAGTGCCTCTCTGGGGGCTGCAAAGATCTCACTTTTGCAGACGACATCCTAGTAGCACTTACGGAACCTGAACAATCCATTCCAGAGGTTTGGAAACAGCTACAACAATTCGGTAAACTAGCAGGGTATAAAATTAATAAAACAAAAACCGAGGTATTAACGTACAATTACTCCCCTCCCTCCTACTTCAAAAAATACTTTCCCTTTAAGTGGCACAGACATGAGATGAGATACCTGGGAATAAAGCTCACAAGAAACCCCATTCACGCAGAACTCTTAAATCTGGAACCCCAACCCTAAAATTAATGGAAGACTTGTCCTGCTAGTCACATCTCCCCTTAAGTTTTTTAAGTAAGATAGATATAAACAAGCAGAATGTGTTCCTTCGCATATTATTTTTTCATCAAACACTACCTTTCACTCTGACTAAAACATATTTCCATGCATGGGACAGAATGATATCTCACTTTATTTGGAGTGGAAAGCCCCCCAAAATTAGATATTCTGTTTTGCAACTGGCTAGAGAGAGCGGTGGGCTCAGCCTCCCTGACCTCAGAAAATATGCGATGGTGAGACAGTTAAAGGTGGTTTTAAACTGGATAAACAAACAATACGATGCCCACTGGAAACAATTAGAATTAACATGGGGAGATCTAAGTAACACTCAGGAGCTCCTCTTTGGGACTCCCCCCAAGTGTCAAAGATTAATAAATTATCCGAAATTCACCGGAGAACCCTTAAAGGCATGGCTTAAGGTCAGTAATGAACATTTAACATTTCCAGAAAAAAATGCTCCTGAGAACATTGAAGTATAATGCAAACCTTACAGCAGGTCGCTCAGGCCCTTATATAGCTCAATGGCAGAGATATGGCATTTCCTTCATTTTTCAGCTAGTCGTTAGGACAGGACTTCTTCCCTTTGTTTCCTTTCAGAAGGAATACCATCTACCTCATAAATACTTTATTTCTTAGTTACATCTTCAATCACATCTTCAGCCTTATGAACGGTCACTTGTGGCACTAATTGAGAATCTCCCAAATAATACAGCTCCTGCAAGCATAAATCAGAGGAACCACCTCAGATCACCTAATCAGTAAAATATATAAGGCCATAAATGAGAGGCGGAGAGACTCGAGTAACTCAATCAGGCTTAGATGGGAACAGGAATTGCATGTATTATTAGCAGAGCAGGCCTGGAATGAATCTGCGCTACCAGTCTTCAAAACTTTTTCCTCACCATACTGGCGGGAATACACGTGGAAACTTAGGTCTAGTTTTTTCCTTACCTCAGCCCTTTGGCTAGTATGGGAGAATTGGGGCCGGGAAAGTGCTGGAGGGATTGTGGGGAAGACAGAGCAAATCAGACCCATGTCCTTTGGTCATATCCAAAGATATCCAAGTTTTGGACGGAGATCCTCGAGGAGCTGAGAGCAATTTATGATACCCCTGATTTATTCACCCCCACTTTTGTACTGACTTTTATTAAACCAAACGGTCTGCGAATTGACAAAAACTTACTAAAACAAATCTCAAAATTTATAATAGCAGCCCATAAAATTATCACCAGATTGTGTTTACGAATAAATTACCCACTAAAGAAGCCTGTCTCCTAGCCAGGGAAATATATGCCCTTGAGTGGCTCTCTGCCAAGATGATGGATAAGGTCCAGAAATTTGATTTACAATGGCAAAAATGGATTTCCTACCAACTAGACCATTATGATGGTTTTGTTCCTTAAGTTATTTACTGATCATGTAATTTTGTCTTCTCTTGTAAAGAAATGTCACTAGGGCTTCGACCAGAGGTGTTCTTAGAATTTTAAGATGATTAAAACCTGGGGGAGTGGGGGGGGGACCCACTATGCCATGCCAGATCTGGTTTGATTAGATTAGAGACTGAGTTTTAAAATGCATAATAATGATTCTCTGAAAATTGATGTAATAAGTTGTTAATTTATTTTTCCCCTATCTTAACTGCTAAAGTATATATGTAATACAGTGTGACACAATCAACTGGTACTATTTTGTCATGTAATGCTGCCTGTAGAGTTGTTGAACTCATAAAATAAAATAAAAAGATTAAATAAAAAAAAAGTGGCATGGGGGTTACACATTACTTTTTTGCATGTGTGCTAACCCTTTTAGTGTGTGCCACAGCCTCCTCTGAATATTGCACCCACGCGCAACCCTCAGGCAAACATGGCACAATCATTTTGTCCATCGGGCAGTTTTGATTAGAAAATGGGGAACAAAATCCTTGCATTTTGATTGGCTAGGACTCTAACCTTACCAGCCAGGTATTTTTCAATAGAGCCCGCAGAAAAACAAGTTCAAATTTGGGATGCCCCGTTACTTAGGATATCATTGGGCTCCCCGATTCTCAATCTGACCAGCCGCCATTTTTCTCTCTCACTCAGCGGCCAAGTTGGCGGCTGGCTAGACCCCGCTACTCAGTGTCTCTCTTATTTTCATTTAGATAAATAAAAAAAGAAGGAATGAAGCAAAGGAAAAGGAAGCCGTTGGCTTCACGTAACTGAAGTTGGGCAGTGACGGTGTGCCTAATGAGCGAACGACTCTAATCCAGCGAGTCAGCCCCCCTAGCAACACAAGTCACCTGCCCTACACTGCCTAGAAGAAAAACATCAGCCTTCATGAAAAACACTGTGCTATAGCAAACTAAAAGCATCTTACACATTATTTTAAAAGAAATGGCAAAGACATAAGCAGCGCTTTCTCACAGCGCTAGTGTAGTGCCCACGGCTTGCGCTGCTCCCCATTCAGACACATTGTTTTCTCCAGCAATTTAAAACAAACTGCAAGCACAACACATATCTTTTATTTTAAACCATGACAGTTTCCTGATCATGGTCACTCCGCTTGCACCTTTGAATGTAACAGACATTGCGGGACAATTCAAAGCGCAATCATTAATAAACAGTCACCTCACTTCACTCGCACTCATAGAACCGCATTCATCAGTCCTGATTTGGTGGTGATAAAAAACAAACTAAATCCACAGTTCAGTGTGCATGTGGTGGTGGTGATGGGCGGGGTACATTAAAGCAGCAAG
Organism: Neoceratodus forsteri; assembly: GCA_016271365.2. Classification (NCBI taxonomy): domain Eukaryota; kingdom Metazoa; phylum Chordata; order Ceratodontiformes; family Ceratodontidae; genus Neoceratodus; species Neoceratodus forsteri. The sequence continues at coordinate 419,284,146 of CM028137.1, read as the reverse complement.
CAAAAACATACAGCAGATCCACATAGCAGGAAACTATTAACAAAACAACAACAAAAAAAACCAACAACGCCCTCCACTGATGATTCTAACACTGCAGTGACTACTTTATCTGAAAGTTTAATTTGATTTTTTCCCATATTTTTCCATCTATATATTGATATTTTTTAAGTATTTTTTTTTTTTAATGTCACCTATGGGCCATTTTCTAAGTACAATAATACACTCCAGGGTGGCAGTATTGGGAAATACCAGATCTTCCAGGGGATATAAAGGCCTTCTGCCTGCGGAGACAGGCCTCATTACTCCCCTGGGTGGTCTGGTATTTCCTAATACTGCCCACCTTCAGGTATTATGGCTTACACACATACTGCCGCTTTAAAATCTGTTAAACATATGCAAATTATGTTTGCCTACCGACACTGGTGCGCTTGGGATCAGCCTTTTAAAATAAAAAAAAATTGTTAGGACTATGCCTTTTATTGACCAAACTACAGGAATGGTTGGAGACATGGCAGTTGGGGTTCAGTGCTAAGATGTACAAGGTACTGCACTTTGGAGCAAGGAACCAGGAAGGAAATATTAGTTGGGAGGGGTACAGTTGGTAAGCACAGTGAAGGAAAAGGATCTAGGGGTACTAATAATGGGGAGTATGAACCACTAAGCTCAGTGCAGGAAGGCAGCTGCAGAGGCAAACAAGATGCTGGGATGCATAGTGAGGGGAATCTCCTCCAGGCACAGAAAAGTGATCCTACCCCTGTACAGGTCGCAGGTCAGGCCACACCTGGAATACTGTGTGTAGTACTGGCATCCATTCCTGAAGTGGGGCTTCAGATTGCTGGAGAGGGTGCAGTGTAGGGCAATGAAGACGATACAGGGACTTGAGGGGAAATCCTACAAGGAGAGGCAGGGAGAGCTGCAAATGTATTCCCTGGGAGAGAGAATGGATAGGGGGATATGATCAAAATCTTTAAGTACCTAAAGGGTATTAACAGGATTAATACAGAAAGGATTCTTCAGATCAGAAAGGGGAGGGACACGAGAGGGCATCAACTGAGATTGGAGGGGGGATTCAGGAAGGAAGTTGGGAGACACTTTTTCACAGAAAGGGTGGTAGATAAGTGGAACACTCTGCCCGAGGAGGTAGTATTGTGCAGAATGGTTGTTAGGATTTAAGAGAGGGTGAAACAGCGTGAGGGGGGCGGTTATGAGGAGGGGAGAGTGGGGCAGCTGCAAGTTGAGGGGCTAGCTGCACAATGGGGCAGACTCGATAGACCATGAGACCTGTTTCTGCTGGCATTTCGTATGTTTGTATTGGTACCTAGACCCTTTGAAACAGTCTTCAGTTCACACAATATACGGGTCTCAACCTCACACCCCTCAACATTAAAATTCATAGCATCAACTTTATTTTAAAGAACTAAGGAATGTTGCTATCAAGTTAGTTCAAATTTTAAATAATTTGTCCATAAATAGCTTATAATGAACACCAATAAACCTTCATAGAGCAAGGGTAAACTGAGTTTAGAAATCATAGCGTTATGCGAAATTCACAGCAGTTGAGAGAGGTATGATCTCAACATGACAGATGAGCTATGAACTATTTCTGTATTAGAAAAAGGAAACGTAGCTCCTTATTCGGGGTATCAAGCAAAACGAAAGAAACCGTTCCTTTAGAATCAAATGTGGGTCAACATTAAACTAGCGCCTCTTAAAAGATGACAGGTTCATGTACCCTGCATGGTTTCTAGCTGCGCCTGAGGCTCATCTGCTCTTGAGGTCTGACTTGTGGGCTAAATGTACAGTGCATGGAGCGGTTCACTCACAGGACTTGAAAGTCTGTGAAGTTTTGCGGGGTGCAACCCTCGAGGCTCACGTCATAGGCTTGGGGCATTGAGCAAGTGAAGGACTGACGCTTATCGCGAAGGCCCGAGTCACGTTCATCTTGTTGCTAGGATACCTGACACTAGTTCGAAGTTCCGGAAGTAGAATTTGAAGCTATGGCGTCTTTCCAACCCCGGAACCACTGTTCCAATTAAAGTTCCCAATGGAAAGGTGTGGGGAAGAATTTTCGGATGCGTTTCTTAACTCATTAAAGTGAGAGTCCCGATGATTACACCAGGACATGTCTGAAAGGTAGGCGCACTAACCAAAGCCGAAACATCTAATGCGCTAGTCAAGCTGCCCTATGCTATTGCAGTTACAGCTTGCTGAGAGCTAAATGTGAGATCATGATAGGGTTACAAGAATTCAAGTATGAAATAATCAAGCGCGTGCGTGACATGCATAGGCGACAACTCGTTATTAAGGATTAACTAATGAAAGTTTTAGTTTTAAATGGTGGAACTGGCATTATATAGAAATATTAGAGGCTTAAATCCCTTGTTACGATTCAGGTGACTTAATTACTGCATTTCATATATCCTGTTGCGGATGTTGCTAAACAACATATTCGACTTGACACAGTGTTCTTCCGAAAAACAGACCAGTGCACTGCCAGTATATAAAATACAACACATTCCATTACTTCTCATTTTTAGCACACATTTGCCTTATTTGCTAGCAGTCTGCCCACTCTTTGTTTGAAACATGGTGTCACCACTTCAAGTCTGCACTTGAACTGAATGTCATGGTAGTTTGCAGGAAAGTGCAAAGCAGAAATGCTATACTGTAACTGTGCAATAAATAGCTTAACTACAAAACAGTATTGATAGGGCACTAGCTTTTTGGTTCATATTTAAGCAATAAGGCACGACAGGGTGTGGGATATCGTCATGCCTCGGGTGGTTGGGCACGAGGCCGCAGGCCGAGTGCGTCCAACTGTCCGAGAAGTGACGATATCCCATGATATACCACACCCTGGAGTGCCTTATTGCTATTATGAACTGGCTTAAGTTTTAGTTCATTTATTTTTGTTTTAATTGTTTTAAATACTTTTTAATTATATTTGTGTTGTGGAAGTATATCTTCCAATTAAAAGTCCAGTTTCTGCTTTCACCAGAAGGTGGCGCTGCTGCTACTACTTGCTGACTGATCTCTGTCAGTCTCCAAAGTTGTTACTCTGCCACAGTATCTGCTCTCTCTTTGTCTCGTGTAGTGTCCCCGAGTATATGATGTGGTTATTAAAACAGAAGAAAAATTAAGCGATGATGGGCAGAGGATTTAAAATAGTAGGACTGAAGAGCGGAGGAGAGGATGAGTTCAATATAAGTACATTGTGCGCTGCCGTTTTGAAATGTGCACGCATTTTAGCCTGTGAGAAACAAAATGTGGCACAGTAAAAGACTGGCAGGATACTGTGAGAAGCAACTGTGCTGTTAATTAAATACGTTAAAATGAACATTTGTCAGGTTTGGGCAGTGATTCAAGTGCTAGTATGAAATCGCAGTTAGCTGCTGCTGCGTGGTGTGACAAATCTTCAGAAGGGCAGCAATTTCGTTGAGTGTCTTGGCGTGTGTTGGAGTTGTAACTGTTTTACTCCTGTTTATTTAAATTTAATGTTCTTTAATTTTTAACAGGGGTTTCAGTTGTGGTTTAATCTGCTCCACGGTGTGCCTTCTGCTGGTTTGTTTGAGGAACAGTGAGCGATGCAGAGAATGTTGCGGTCGTAAGGTTATTTTCCAGAGTGAGGAGGCTGGTGGCTGGAGGTTTTCTGAAGCCGTGATGATGTAGCCCGATATCATCACGGCCTCGAAACCCTCTCGGCCAATCAGCTTGCTCCATTTACGATCGCCGGTTCATAATTTACAGTATATACTTATGTTGATGTCTGCCATGCAGTATTGTCTTATTACAAACATACAAAATTGCCATGAGAAAAAGGACCCTCATTCTGTTGCGTCTGCTCGAAGAGGAGCGCCTGCATCTTATGTTACATAACAGTTCACCCTTCTCCCGTGGCACCCTTAACCTACCCGTGACCTTATCCCATCCCTCTAAAAAAAAAGAAAAAAAAAATTGTTTTCTGGTTTACCACCTCCTCCTGTAGTCAATTCCACTTTGCTACCAATCTCTCTGAAAAAGTGCTTCAATTCATGGCCTCCATCCTGATCCTACCCTCTGCTAGTTTGCAAGTTTGCCTGTTGTGTTCTTATTCTGATTGAATCTAAAAAGATCTCCAAGGTCAATCTTGTTTATACTATAAAGGTATTTGAAGGTCTTTGTTGTGTCCCCTCTTTCCATTCTCTTGAGTGAGTACTTATTAAGGTTCTCAAGTCTGTGCCCATACAACATAGATACATAGATACATACATAGACAGTGTCGGCAGATGAGGGCCTATGGCCCACCCAGTCTGCCCATTTGAGCTTGTAAGTTCAGTTTATGTTTTCCTAGAAGTCTGTTGCCCCTTACCCCTGACCTCCAGAATTCCTTTATGTCTATCCCATGCATTCTTAAATCCCGTGATTGTTTCAGCCTCCACCACTTCCTTTGGCAGGGTGTTCCACTTGTCCACCACCCGTTCTGTGAAGAAATTCTTCCTCACGTTTCCTCTGAATCATCCTCCCTCCAACTTCATCCCATGCCCTCTAGTCCTAGAACATCTTTTTCACTTAAAAATAGTGTATTCCTGCACCCTGTTCTTCCCTGTAAGATACTTGTATGTCTCTATCATATCCCCTTTCTCCCTTCTCTCCTCCAGGGAGTACATGTTCAGTTCCTTCAACCTGTCTTCATAGGACTGGTGATGCAATCCATGCACCATCTTTGTTGCCCTCCTCTGAACCTTCTCTACCCTGTCTATGTCCTTACATAGGTATGGTCTCCAGAACTGTACACTGTACTTCAGGTGGGGCCTCACAGGTGTCTTGTGTAGTGGAATTATAAACTCCCTTTTCCTGCTGGTGCTGCCCCTGCCTATGCGTCCCAGCATCCTATTTGCTTTACCTACTGCCTTGTCACACTGTTTCCCCTACCTTGAGGTCATCAGAGATGATAACCCCAAGATCCCTTTCCTGCTTGGTGCATGCTATATCCTCACCCCCCCCAACTGATATATTGTGCCATGGTTTTGTGCCCCATATGCATTATCTTGCACTTCTTTGCATTGAATTTCAACTGCCAAACCTAACCATTCTTCAAGTTTCTGCAGGTCCTTCTCATTCTGTCTACACCCTCTGGTGTGTCTACTCTGTTACAGAGCTTTGTGTCATCAGCGAACAGTGAAATTCTGCCTTCTAGGTCCTGCCAATGTCACTGATGAAGATGTTGAATAGGACGGTCCCAGCACTGATCCCTGTGGTACCCACTGGTCACTCTTTCCTCTGTGGAGTGACAGCCATTTACCACCACCCTCTGTGTCCTGCCACCCAGCCAGTTACCTACCCACCACACTACTGTCCTGCCCACCCATATTCCCCAGTTTGTGTAATAGTCTTCTATGTGGCACAGTGTCAAAGGCCTTGCTAGAGTCCAGATAGGCCATGTCCACTGCCCTCCCTATCCACCTCCCTAGTCACCCAGTCAAAAAATTCAACGAGGTTGGTCTGACATGACCTCCCCCTGGTGAAACCATGCTGCCTTGGATCCTGTAGTCCATTGACAACCAGATGTTCCACCAATCTCTCCTTCAGTAGTGCTTCCATGATCTTCCCCACTACCGAGGTATGGCTGACTGGTCTGTAGTTCCCTGCTTCCTCTTTGTTCCCACTTTTGTATAAGGGGACTACATCTGCTGTCCTCCAGTCTTTGGGTACATCCCCTGTTTCCAGTGATTGGCTAAACAGGATAGCCAGGTTCAGCCACCACCTCTCTTAGTTCTTTAAGGACCCTAGGGTGCACCCCATCTGGCCCATTCTTTATCAACTCTTATTACTCCAGTTCCTTCAGGACCCTTTCTTGTGTAAAGGGACTTGTGTCCATTTCTGCACCATTCCCACCCTTGTACTCCCTTCAGACCCATTACCCTCCTCTTCCTCAGTAAAGACTGAGCAGAAATACCTGTTCAATATGTCAGCTTTACTGTTGTCATCCTCCAGTGGCCCCCATCCTCCCCCTTCAGTCTCACCTCCTCCCTTTTGCTTTCTTTTTTCACTTATGTACCTGTAAAAGGTTTTGTCCCCTCTACCCACTGATTTTGCAATGTGTTCTTTTGTCTGAGCTTTGGCTTCCCTTACTGACCTCCTTCCTCCCTTTGCTTCTCCTGGTACTTCTCCCTATCCCCTTCTGCCTGTGTCTTTTTGTATTGCCTGAATGCAATCTTTTTGGCATTCACTTTCTTTGCTACCTCTTTGGAAAACCATAATGGTCTCCTCTTCCTTTTCCTCTTGCTAACCTGCTTAACACATAATTCTGTTGTTCTTGTAATCCCCATTTTAAATACTGCCCACTGATCCTCAACCCCTGATTCCTGTCCCATTCCCCTTAATGCCTCTTTCAAATATCTCCCCATTTTCCCAAAGTCTGCCCCCCTAAAATCCAGGATATGTGTTTTTGTGTGGTTTGGTTCTGCTGTTTTTGTGATTTCAAACCACAATGACTGGTGGTCACTGTTCCCCAGGTGCTCCTCCACTGTTACCCCCATCACACTGTCCCTGTTTGTGAGCACAAGGTCCAGTATTGCCTTCTGCCGAGTTGGTTCCATGACCAGTTGCTTGAGGAAGGCACCCTGAAGGGAGTTCAGGATAAATCTGCTCCTAGTTGATGCTGCTGCTGGGATGCTCCAGTCCACGTCTGGAATATTGAAGTCTCCAACCAGTACTGCCTCACCCTTGTCTGCCATCCTTTGGATGGCTAGCATCAGCTCCCTATCTGTTTCTTCCTCCTGGGCTGGTGGTCTATAGACCACACCTGTGCGGATCGCTGTCCCCATTTTCCTTTCCAGCCCTTGCTTGCCCTGAATCATTTTCGTAGGCCTTCTCTGTACCACCTGCAACAGATCGATATCCTTTTTGTGATAGGGCATCACTACTGCAGACAGTAATCCAGGTGTTGGTCATACTATGGACCTGTACAGTGGTAGTTTGACTCTTTCCTCCTACTAGTGAACCTCCTACTTTGCAACTTAGCATCCTGTTTGCTGCTGCTGCCTTGCTGAATTGCACAGAAGGTTTCAGAGTGCTCATGATTGTAATCCTCAGGTACTTGTTTTTCTCAGACACTGTGGCAGTCACACCTACAAGTCTGTACTCTGCCCTGGTGTTCTTGCCCCCTAGGTGCATGATCTTGCACTTTTTTGCATTGAACCCCATTTGCCAGATCCCAGACCAGGGTTTAAAATAATTGATTAGCAGTTTTTTTTCTTGGGACAATGCTAACTGTACAGAAAGTATTCATATAGGTTTTCTAGAAGTGTTATGTTTGTTAAACACAATGAGGCAAGTGCTTTGCAGTTTCACAGTGTTTTAGCACTTTTATGAGCAAAAAGCTAATCAAATTCTGGAGTTAAATAAAACTGTGCCAGGTCATCTCTTTCACCTGGTAAGATCCTTGCCTCCGTCCTCTATGTCCTCCCTCCCGCAGAGCTTGATGTTGTCCACCATTTATTAAGCATTATAAAATGAGTATTTTCTATATATGGCATGACAGGGCATTGATCATTAAGGGATTTACACACACCTCATAAATGCACTGTCCATATTGTTCCTTCAAAAATGTTTTCATTCTGTTAAAACATTTTAAAAGAACAGTGCCCATCCTTTTTGCATTATATTGTTTCCAGTGGCAACCACCTTTTATGATTGCTTGCCTTCTCTAAAATTGATTGATTTTGCTGGTTGTTATGTCTGCTTCCTTCCTAAGTAGAACTGAAATGCATGTAATGATGTCGTTATACCCAGCTTTACTTTGTTTCAAATCTTTTATCTACTGTTATTGCTTACTTCAGGAATGCCAGGAACAACCCCAAATAGTGCAGCCACTCTTGATGCAATAATCTACTCTCTTCCCACTGCATAATGAGTGGCTAAACTGTGTTGGGGTGTTCCCAAGTCCAGGAAAGATGATGTGGGCATTAAGCAAGGATTCCAAACAAACGTGTTTTTGTTTGGTAACACCAGTATGGTGGCCAGCCTGTTTTTCATTTGTAAAAGAAAAAAGGAATCAAAATCAAACTACCAACTACATCAGTGATCTCCACAGAATATGATCAGTCCTAACAAGTGGGGCAGGATTCACAAAAGGGATGCGCACAGTGCATCTCTGACTTGCACACTAGCACAGTTCTGGAAGGGTACCGATGTGCTTCACACCATCCATAATGTTATGCAGCGCATCAGGAGGGGTTGTGCAGGGGGCGTGCCCATGCATATGGGGCGCAGCCCTATTCACAACCCATATTGGAGGCGCATCTCTGGAGAAAGTCCGAGGATGTGCCTCCAAAAGATAAGTCTACAACAAGTAGACATAAGTGGATGTCTATTGCAGACAGCAGCATGGCAGCCTGCCTGCCCTGGCAGTCAGAGAGCCCCCCCACCCATCCCGTGGCCCCGTAAGGCACAAATCCGTCTACAATCCCTCGTAGTCTAGTAGAACCCCCACCCATCCCCAGCCCAATTGTGTACCGAGTTTCAAACCACAAAGTATCACTGGTGGTCCAGCGGTCCACCTGCCCGAATCCACAAAGTAACAGAACTCGGTAACATCTGTGGTAGTCCAGTGGCACCCCCTCGCTGCCCGCATCCCTGGTAATATGAAATTAAATAAGGCATAATCCCAGGTAGTCTAGTAGAACCCCACCCCGCCTGCCCTGACCACAACACCGAAGGAAGTCCCGAAGTCACTGTGGTGGTCCAGTGGATGCACCCCCACTCAGGCATCCCCACCCCAGCTCGTTACCCTCGTCCCAGCATGTTCCTAACATCAGGGGGCAGCTCAACCCACCAGCATGGCTGCCCGTTGACAGACCTGTCGTGAATGACAGAGTACAGTACACACTGCAAGCCCATTGTTCGACAGGGTCCACCAGTGGGCTTCCAGGAGTACAGTAGCTGTCATTCACAGACAGCTCTGTTGATGCCATTGAGCCGGTTGGGCCCACCCATCTTTTTAAAATCTGCCATCCTGAAGTCCAGGACCCTCACCTTGTGTGGTTCAATTCCACAGCTATCCTTATATTGAACCACCTTTAAGGTTATCGCTGTTCCCCAGGTGGTCTCCTACCTTGATGTCTGCAACAGTGTCCCTTTTAGTACCAGGTCCAGTATTGGCTGGTCACGAGTGGATTCACTGACTAGTTGCCTGAGGATACATGGCTACCATGCGGTTGTAGCAGTAGCTCTTTGGAAAGCCTGGGATGCATCATGGTCCATTCATAGGGCTTCATGTTCCCCTATTGACCTTTTTAGCTATAGACAACTTCACAATGCATACCTTAAATATTTGTGGGCAGCAAAAGCTAACTACTTGAAAACTGCTTTCTAATTGCACTTAAATGACCCATTCAGTTTCTAGAAGGTGATCCACAAGCTTTTTGACCCCTGACCACCTCCCATATATTGCAGAGTGTCAATATTCTGCCCTGTCCCCTCATAAGTTGCAGCTGTTTTTAATAACTACTTTGATAACTGTGCCAAATCCGTCCTTATTGGCCTCTTATCCTTGCAGCACTCTGCCCTCCTCTTCACCTCCCCATCCCTTCCTCGTCCTGACTCCCTCTTGCCTTCTCACAGTCTCTCCTGCTGACTCCCTCAAGGCTCTTTGTGCCCTTGACTCTTCTAAAAGAGCTGTCCCAATGAATTGAACCTGACTCTTCCTAATTTTATATTTTTAATGCTCCTGTTTCTGCCCTATTAAACTGCAGCTTCCTCTCCTTCTAAAGTGCTCCAGGTATGGAAGGTGGCCAACATCATCCCTCTTCGTAAGGGTGGATACATTTCATCCCTTAACAACTAGTGGCCTATTCCCCTTTTTCCTGCACTTTCAAAGATATAAGGACATTTTGTCCATTCTTCATGCTTTGCATTCCTATCTGACTCTTTTTTTTTTTTTCTTTAGCCTCTTCCAGTCTGGCTTCCTGACTAATCCACTCCCTGCTAAGGCTCACAGACTCCATCCTTACTGGTATTGATCAGGGCCTCTTCACATTAGCTGTTTTACCAATCTTTCCAACGTTTTTGACACTTTCATCCCTCCTGCTTAAAACTATGACACAAAAAAACAGCTGCACCTGGAATAGATTTACATTTAAGGTCCCCCGTTTAGGAAAGTAATTGGTCAGAGATCACTGCTTTATTAAGCTCTTTTTTTTTTAATTTTGTATCGGTTGAATTGGTTAACTTTAGAACAGTTTTTAACTTTTAAAAGAAAACTTATTCCTCTCTTTAAAGACATATAGGAATGCACATGTAACAAGTAGTTTCAGCAGTGTTATTGTAACACTATGGTCGTATGTTTTGTGTATCTGTACTTGTATTATATGTCAGATTTGATGTTTTTTAGGTGGGTTTTTTTTGTAATCACTTGTCGCGTATGAAAATGGGCATTTTGCTCATCAGGCTTACAAGAATGAAAAAATGAATTGAAAGTCATTGGTGCTACTGTCGTGATGAACCAGGTTTGCTCAAAAAAATGAACACTTACCAGCAAGTAGTCAAAGAACTTGCCTTTCAATAAAGTGCAAAATCCCATTGCCATAAGACACGTGACACAAGTTTACCATGATTTTCGTGGTGGCGGTGTTACATTTTGCATGTTCTACTGCTGTGCTTCTTCAGAGATAAGGCACTGGAGGAGGAATTAAGAACTTTAAGGTAATGAAAATGATATAACAATATTGTGCAACTTGAGGCCTACATGGAAACATGATTCAGACTATAGCTGAAAGAAGTAACTGTATGGAGAGCGGGGGGAGAATAACAAGGTGAACTGAAACCAAAGTAAATATGGGAGAAAAAAGGAAATGGAATGAAACAGTGGAAGGAAGTGATGTAGAGGATAATGAAATTCACCATGGACATTGGTGGGAGATGGAGGGGGGAGAGGGAGAAAAGCAGATGGTCATAATTTACCAACTGAAAACAGCGACTGGAAGAATTAATTTCATTTATTAATTTAAAAATTGGTAACCAGGAAAGGCACAATGAGCCGAGGCTAGCTTCTAGGTGCCACCCGTGGAAAAGGGGAAACATAGACATAGAATTTGCCATCAGATAAGGACCACTTGGCCCACCAAGTCTGCCCATTTTTCCTTGCCTGTAGTATCACCGCTGATCAACATGATCCCTTTCCCATTCACCCCCTTTTCCCTAAGATTCAATTATGCCCATCCTATGCATTCTTGAACCCCTTCACTGTTCTAGGCCCACATTTTCTACTGGAAGAATGTTCCAGGAGTCCACCACTCTTACTGTGAAGAACTGTTTTCTCGCATCTCTCTCGACTCTGTTCCCCTAGCTTCTTATCATGCCCCCTTGTCTTTGAGCACTTTTTTTTCTGAAAAGTGCTTCTTCCTGTACATTATTTATCACCATGAGATATGTAAAGGTCTCTATCATATCCCCCCATTCCTCTCTTCCAAGTTGTACATATTTAGGTCAAGTCTCTCCTCATAGGGTTTCTGATGCAGACCTTGCACTATTTTAGTGGCCCTCCTCTGGACCACCTCCACTCACCTGTGTCCTTCCAGAGATGTGGTTTCCAGAACTGGACACAGTGCTCTAGGTGGGTTCTTACTAGTGATCTATACAGAGGCACTACCACCTCCCCTTTTCTGCTGGTGATACCCCTCCCTATGCATCCCAGTATCGTACTAGCCCTCCCAGCTGCCTTGTTGCACTGCCTGGCGACATTTAGGTCATCTGCTGTAATCACCTCCAGGTCTGTTTCCTGCTTGGTGGATGTCAGTACAGCTTCTCCCATTTTTTATTCTGTCTTTGGGTTTCTGTGCCCCAAGTGCATTACTTTGCACTTTTTCACATTAAAACCCAGCTGCCATACCCTTGACAATTCCTCAAGTTTTCTCAGATCTTTGCTCATTCTTTCCGCACACACCCTCTGGATTGTCCACCTTATTTGCTGACTTTGGTGTCACCCATAAAGAGGCAGATCTTTCTTTCCGACTCCTCTGCAATGTCACTTTTAAAGACATTAAAGAGAACCGATCCTAGCAATGAACACTGAACAAAAGTGTTTGTTCTGGAAGTCTGTCTTTTCCTGGCCTTCCTCTGTGCAGTCCTCCTCTTCCCTTTTTAATCTTATTATCCCACCCCCGGACTTCCTCCTTATACTTATGTAACCCCCCCCTCCCAAGTCAGGAGCTTACAGCTCCGGCCTCCCGATGCTCCTGCTGCAGCGCTCACTGTGTTGCTTCCCCGGCTCACTCCTGGACTTCCAGTAGGGCTGGGGAGAAGAATAACTTTGTTGCGGCACCTCCATGTGCCTCTCCAGTGTGGTGAGTGAGCTGCTTGCCTCCTCATTCCCCCATCCCGATCCTGGACTGCTGCCAGGGCTGGAGAGCACAACAGACTGCTCCGGCACCTTATGCACCCATAAGGGAAATAGCCAGTGAGCCGTACATTTGTATCACTTCCCTGCCCCTGAACTGCTGCACAGCTGGGTGCAGAGCCAGTACAAGACCACAAAAGTGCTTCTGGTGCCTCAGGCACCCACCGGGAGCCGCAGCAGAAGTGCCGCTCTACCGATCCTCTCTCCAGCCCCACTGGACAGCAAAGTGGGCTGGAGGAAACAACATAATCAAAGATAATAACTTTTAGAGAAGCTCCCGACCTGATCCAAGCCTGCAGTGGGTCAGGAGCCAGGGGACAACATGGCGCCTGTTTGGGACTACAAGTACCACCATGCCTAGTGTCAGAACTGCTGTTTTGCCACACAGCTCCTCAGGGAGAGCCTCACAAAAGGAGAAAGCAACTCAGCTCCTGTCCCCCCAAAAGTGCCCCCTGGACCTGGCGACCTTCAGTACGGACCAGGATGGTGCTAGCCCTGCAGCCAAATACTGTCAACTCTGTGCCAACAATATTTTATATCTCGGAGAAGACACTGAACCTGTAAGAACTGTACAAGGGTGGCCATCATTGCCGAGGTTGCTTGAGGACAGCGTGGAATCCTGTTGGTAGCTGCAGTACCTCCAATCAGGATGTGGAGCTCGAGGCTAGTGTGGACCAATGAGGTGTCGAGATTCAAACCAAACATTCTGGGGTTGACAGTTTGACCCTGAGTCTTTTTCTGTGAGAGTGTTGAAGAAGAAACAACTAATTTTGACAGCTCGTGCTGCTGTCACAGAACAAAACTGAAGTAGTTTGTGTTAAAACAAACTAAGAACATTCTGAACTCATTCCCTAATCGTCTGGTAAATCCCAGAGACAAGGGGATTTACCTCTGCCTGGACTGAGCTGCTGGTATTTGGCAATCCAGATACCAGTGACTGCTGAAAGAAGTTTTTTATTTGTGCTTGTGTGAGGTGACAAATCCACTGCCTCACTGTCCTGACACAAGACACTGTAATTCCTGCCAGGGGACATAAGCTCTGAGGTCCTGCCTGCCTATTCAACTGCTGGCCTACCTGCAAGGTGGGTGAAGACTGCCTATCTACTGCCATGGTGGGTGAAGACAAGTCCCTCTGTGGGATGAAGACAGCCTGCCTACTGCCAAGGTGGGTGAAGACAAGTCCCTCTGTGGGGTGAAGACGACAGCCTGCTTACCCAGCGAGGTAGGTGAAAAGTCCCTCTGTGGGGTGAAGAGGATCGTCGCCAGCATTCCACGCCAATTCACCTGTTCTTCCAAAATTGCCTGAAAGGGGAGATGTCCCCCAACTCCTTCATCTCCTATTCTCCAAAAGGTCATGAGTACTGGGATTTACCCAACCAAATACTTTTCAAACTGTTCAGTTATCTAGCTAGGTTAACTTTCTATCTGGGCTTCCTGTGCGACCTTAGCTACGCATACAGCAACAGTTACAGTCAGGTTAAACTGTATTTCTCCATCCTCAGGTGTAGTCTGGTACTTTGCATCGGCAGCATCCAACCATTGTAACAGTGCTGCACCCAGTGTCCACTAGCCACAGGCCTGCAGTGCCTCAGTGTGCACACAAGGTACTTGGGAGCTCCCACAGGGACTGTGGAGTTAAGTGGTGCACCAGTGGGGGAAGAGGGTCTGGGACAGAGATACTGGGTATAATATACTGTGGTAGCTGTTTATTCTGCCTGTTTACAGTTTTTATTATAAGGTTTTGTTGAATGTTTAATTACCGTTTGCTTCCCTTGTCCCTTACCTCATTATCCAGCCCCTAAATAAACCCCATGGGTTATTTCACTTCAATTGCTGAAATGTCTGCATTATTGTGTAGTGTGATATTTGCATGCTTAGAGTGATAAGTGGGGAGGGGATTGTATATTGTTCTGCTTGTTACCAGGGGAGGGGGCTGTATTTCATTTCCTGTTGGGAAGCACCCTGGCAGTACACTGCTATAAGGATCCCCATAGGTGGAGGCACCAAGCCACTTGCCAATCCAATTCTAACCATGAACCCAGGTGCCAGACTATATCCCTTAGGCAGCAACACTTGTGGGTGGATGTGCAGATAGAAGAGAAAGGGTGGTTGCAAAGTTGGAGGCTACTGCTGTGATTTTTTGGCATTTCTGCAGCACCGCTCTCTTTATATTGGGAACAGTCTGGTACCCCCCCCAAAAAAAAAAACAATTTCAAAAGTTATTATGTTTCGCATCTCATTGTGAAATTGGCACAAGGGTGCAGACATTGATCTGAAAAAAGCAATTGTGGTACAAGGGATCAAGTGACACAGCCCCAAGGGACCATGTTGAAAGTGTCCCACGCAGCATAAAATGTTTGGGAAAAGCTATTGAATGTGGGAGGATTTACAGTTCTGCTCAGCAAGCCTATAAAGTTTTGCTACAGTGCCAAGAGAACGTTGATCCTTCCAGTGTGCCTGATCAGCTCCCTTCTGATGGAGACCCCACCCCGTGGGTCTTAATTACCCATGCCAGTCCGGATCCTCCTGCTGAGGTCCCTAAAGAACCAAGTGACTTGGAAAAGAAGTTACATTTGCTGTTAGCCACGGAGGAGAAGACAGTTCAAGACATTAGAGCTATATTCCAAAAAAGTGACCCAACAAAGAAGAAACCCACTAGCGTGAATACAAGGTTGGAAGACCTGAGCGTGGTCTCCTTACTTGATTCCACCTTGTGAACAGTATAGAAGACTACATACTTTTTCTGGCACAATTCTCACTCCTTCTGGTGAGGATGGCTGTGAGAGTTGTATTAGTCAAGCCACCCAGATGGTGCACGTATGGAAATGCTCAGATGATGAGAAATACAAACGCATAGTGGAGAGTTTGAGAGGTATGGCACTGGAGGTCATCCGATCGCTGTGAACCAGTCAACCGGATTGCACTGCTAGTGACCATCTCACCATACTGAGAAGTTCCTATGGAGCAGTTGAGCATAAGGAAGACCTCATTTTTCAACTGGGAGCCACGACCCAGAAAGTGGGAGAGAAACTGTCCCATTACATGACTCATGGAGAGACATTGATTCGTAAAATAGTTGAGGCTGGAGGAGTGACCCCTGCACTGGTTGCCCAAATGAAGCTCAACCAAATCTTACATGGTGCTGTGTATTCCTGTTGGACTCTCATAACTTTAAGACTAAAAGAACGCTGAGCCAATCCTCCTAATTTCAGACAGCTTCTTGATGAGGTGAGAGAGGAGGAGTCACAGGAAGACATTGCCAATTCATTGCAAGTGCCTACTGGGAAAGCCTTCCCCTTGCAGCCTTAAGCTGAAAGAATCCAAGAACAAAATGATATCTCAGACCTGAAAATGTAGGTAAAAGAACTTGCTGAGTATTTCAAAGCAATGGAGATGACACAGACGCCTCACCCATGAGCCAGCTCCTTGCCTCCTGGGTGTGGACGCCCGCTGAATCCTTCCTCTGATTCAAGAGTCAGCCTAGATCCTCAACTGTACCCAGAGGTGACTGGTTCTGTTATTGTGGAGAAGATGGGCATCTTGCACGAGGTTGTGTTAGGCCTGAGAATCAGCAGCTAGTGAACCAGAAATGGGAGAGAGAGAGCAACAGCAGCAGGGAAATGAAAATGGAGCCCGGTAAGGGAGCAGCCTGGGACTCAGAGAGTGAACAGCTCCATAAGATGGACCAGCCCCAATGTATCTTTCAGAAACAAGTTACTGTCTGGACTGATAGGTCCCACTCCTACCATAAAGCTTTCTATTGAGGGATGCCAGTGTGAAGCCCTCCTGGACAGTGGGTCACAGGTTACCATCATTTATCGATCTTTTTACCAGAGCTACTTACAGCATTTGCCCTTGCAGCCTCTTGAGGGACTTCTTCTATGGGGGTTGAGCAATGCCAGCTACCCCATGATGACTACATCGCTGTGCAAACTGAATTTCCACAGACTTTTGCCGGAGTCCATCAAAGGATCGACACTTTAGCCCTCATTTGCTCTGACGCCCAGATATTGGACAAGACACCAGTGTTGATTGGAATGAATGCCAATATGTTTGGATGCCTCTCTCACCTGTGCCTGCATAAGGCAGGTGAAAGAACCTAACAGACTTTACCAATTCATGCCACTGTGAGTACTGCCCACCTGGACAGAGAGACCAAGGTCTGCAGCCAGCTGGAGGAGATTGTAGAAGTTATCAAAAAAGAAGGGAACGATCCTCTAATAGTGCCTCCTGGTGCTGAGTGTGTGGTGGAAGGAGCAGTGTATTGCAGTGAGTCACTGTCAGACCAAATCGTTATTGTGGAATCACCAGGAAGAGGTCTGCCAAATGGTCTGATGGTCCAGCGAGGAGTGCTGCCTGGAACCAACATGATGGTCAAGAGAATCAACATAAAGCTAAAGAATGAGACTCACAAGGACTTGATGGTGCACTCTGGTACAGCAATAGCCAAGCTGTACGCAGCTGATGTGGTTGTGGCCACATCCTCCCAGAGAAGACTGCTCGGCTGGATGAAGGGTTGTCCATTTTGGTTCCTCTCCCATTCCCACCAGCTGGAAGAATCAATTAAAGAAGGAGTTGGTAGATCGTTCAGATGAATGGGATGTAGGGTGTGCGAAAGGAGAGGAGAATCATATCCGCCTACATGATGATCACCCATTTCGTGAAAGGTAAAGAAGATTGGTGCCCACAGATATTGAAGATATTAGGAGACACTTGCAAGAACTTCTGAAGGCAGGGATAATATCTGAATCTCGCAGTCCCTACACCTCACTTATAGTGGTGGCCCAGAAAAAGAATGGTGCCATAAGAATGTGCATTGACTGCTGCACCCTGAATCAGCGGACAGTGGCCAATCAATACACCATGACTCAAGTGCAAGATGCCTTAGACAGCCTTACAAGTAGTAGATGGTTTTCTGCTCTAGACTTGCTCAGTGGTTACTGTCAGATACTGATGGCTGAGGAAGATGAGGAGAAGACTGCTTTTATTTGTCCACAGGGATTTTACCACTTTGAGAGAATGCCCCAAGTAATATCTGGTGCCCCAGCAATGTTCCAGTACCTGATGGAGAAGGTGGTGGGTGACATGAATGTCTTAGAAGTCTTAGTTTACTTGGATGATCTGATACTGTTTGGGAGAACACTGGAAGAACATAAAACCTGACCACTCAAGGTACTGGACCGACTGAAGGAACATGATCCAAAATTCTCCCTGGACAAATGTCAGTTCTGCCAGACTTCCATGAAGTATGTGGGACATATTGTTTCCAATCAAGGTATCAGCTCTGATCCAGAAAAAGTGAAAGCTCTTACCACATGGCCTAGACCCGCCAACTTGGAAGCTCTTCAGTCTTTCTTAGGATTCTGTGGGTACTGTCAGAGATTTGTAAAAAACTACTCTGTGGTGGTGAGGCCTTTGTTCAAACTAACTCAGGGATATCTTCCAACTTAGAAGAGCAAACGTCTAGGCGCCATGACTACCTCCTCAAATGAATATTTCAAAACCACTGAACCATTTGGGGACAGATGGACTGATGAATGTGAGAGTGCATTTCAAGAAATTATTCACCTCCTAACAGAAGCTCTTGTTGTAGCCTTTTCTGATGACACCAGGCCATACACTCTGCACATTGATGCCAGCATGGAAGGTTTGGGTGCTGTACTCTATCAAGAACACAACAAAGGTATGAGATTTGTCACCTATGCCAGTCACAGTTTGACTTCCTCTGAAAAGAACTATCCAGACCATAAGTTAGAGTTCCTTGCACTGAAATGGGCAGTGACTGATCAATTCCATGAGTACCTCTATGGAGCCAGATTCGTGGTGCTAATGGACAATAACCCACTAACATATGTGCTGACCATCACCAAGATGGATACCACTGGACATTGATGGATCTCTGCACTATCAGCTTACAATTTCCACTTGCAGAATCATCCTGGGTGAAACACCATAGAGGCAGATGCACTGTCCAGATGCCCCCATAGTACTCCTCCCATGGATGGGCCCTGGACCTAAGCTATGGAAGATGGAGTGAAAGCTGTTTGCCAAATGGTGGTGCCTGGTGATGACCTGCCATCACCAAACCAGACCGAGCTGTGGACCCTCTAGGAGTATATCCTGATGCCATACCGTAAGTGTATGCACAATTCACCACACTGGATCACACCTCCTTGCCTCATTTATCTCCTACAGATTTAAGAAAAGCACAGTGAGCAGATTCTAGTTTACAAGACATTATCTTAGTCAAAGAAAAGGGGTTGTCATCCTTGCAAGGCAAAGCAAACTTGCCAGAAGTATCACTTCTTCAGAGAGAGTGGGACGTTTCTTTAAAGCATGGACTGTTGTATCATAACTCCAAAACACAAACTCAGTTTCCCAAAGAGCAACTGGTGCTGCCCAGAAAGTATCATCAAATGGTTTTGCAAGCACTTCATGAAGACATGGGGCATTGGGGAATTGATAAGACTTTGGACCAGGTACAAGACCACTTCTACTGGTTCGTATGGCTATGGAAGTGGAAAAACATTGCAAAAGCTGTAATAGGTACATTACCCATAAGACTTTACCCAAACGACCAGCACCGCTTGTAAATATCATCAGTAGTGGTCCGATGGACTTGGTTTGTATGGACTCCCTTTCCCTTGAGCCTGAACGAAAGGGGATCAGTAACATTCTAGTAGTAACTGACCATAACACCCGCTATGCACAGGCTTTACCCAGAAAAGACCAAAAAGCAACCACAGTGGCTAAAGTATTGTGTGAAAAATATTTTGTGCACTATGGACTCCCCAAATGCCTGCACTCTGATCAAAGGAGAGACTTTAAGAGTCACCTTATTAAAGAACTCACAAGCATTATGGGTATAAAGAAGTTTCATATTACACCGTGCCTCACTTAAGGTGACCTTCAGCTAGAGAGATTCAACAGAACACTGCTTAACATGCTGGGAACATTGGATCCTAACATAAAGCCATACTGGAGCCAGCAAGTACCTTTCCTAGTCCATGCCTACAACTGTACTAAAAATGACTCAGTGGGGTTCTCACCCTATTTCTTAATGTTCGGGAGAGAAGCCAGACTTCCAGTGGGCTTATGTTTTCGGGTGTCTACAGATGGCACCTTACCAGAGGCACACTTGGAGTATACCAGGAGGCTGCAAGCACAACTTACAAAAGTCTACTGGGTGGTCTAAGAAGTAGCTGCAAAGTCTGGCCTGGCAGACAAATACAGATATGACAAGAGAGTCCGAGAACAAGCTCTTCAGCCTGGAGATGGGAGTACTGAGTCGCAACTTGGAGATCCCAGGCAAACACAAGATAGAGGACCGATGGAAATCTGATCCTTATGTAATTGTGGAACAGCTTCCAAATGTGCCAGTATACAGATTAAGAATGGGGAAAGGAAACATGGTGGTTAAAATGCTGCACCGAAACCACCTATTGCCAATTGGTCAACTGTTGCCAGAAGTTGTAAATTCAGTACCTCTCTCACCTTCATGGAGACCGGTCACTAGAAATGAGACAAGGCACAAGAGACACAGTCAACTTCATGTGCCAGTACCTGTTGCTCCTCCAGCGATACAGTTTGTTGTGTTCAACAGTTCTGAAGATGAAGAGCCTTATGTTTGTCCGATACCACGTCACTATCGGATTGCACCATATCCCATGGACTTTCCACTTTCAGCACCTGAAGGGAGTAATGCGAGTCATTCCAGGCCATTTGACTGGGTGACCAAAGTAGCAGACCAGGGAGGGGCTGTGGACATGGCCTACCTAGACTTCAGCAAGGCATTTGACACAGTCCCACACAAAAGATTAATAAGTTAGCCAGCCTGGGAGTGGGTCCCAGGGTTGTAGCCTGGGTAAAACATTGGCTGGCCAACAGGATGCAGAGGGTTATAGTAAATGGAGTCCACTCCGAAGAAAGGGGTGTTACTAATGGGGTACTGTACCACAGGATTCAGTACTGGGACCTGTCTTCTTTAATGTCTTTATTGGTGACATTGCAGAGGAAGTGGAAGGGAAAGTTTGCCTCTTTGCAGATGACACAAAGATCTGCTATAGGGTTGATACACAAGGTGGGTTAGAAAAGATGGGAAGGGACTTGGAAAGGTTGGAGGAATGGTCAAAAATATGGCAGCTTAGATTCAATGCAAAGAAGTACAAAGTAATGCACTTGGGAAGTAAAAACCCAGTGGAAGAGTACACAATGTGGGGGAGGTACTAACAACAACAAAAATGGAAAGGGACCTGGGTGTAGGTCAAATGACCTAAAGGTTGGTAAGCAATGTGAAAAGGCAGTAAGGAGGGCTGGGGGGATACTGGGATGAATAGGGAGAGGCATCACCAGTAGAAAACTGGAATTTGTTATCCCTCTGTACAGACAGTTGGTGGGACCCCATCTGGAATACTGTGTGCAGTTCTGGAAACCCCTTCCCTGCAGGACAGAAGCAGTCCAGAGAAGGACAGCTAAAATGGTGCAGGGTTAAGCCACACGAAGAGAGACTAAAATAATTTAATATGTATACCCTCGAGGAGAAGATTGGGGGGGGGGACATGATAGAAACATTTAAGTACCTCAAGGGAATCAACAAAGTCCAAGAAGGTAGCATCTTTCAGAAAAAGAGAGGTGCAAGAACAAGGGGTCACAATTTGAAGATAGAGGGGGGATGGCTCGGGGCAATGTAAGGAAGTATTTTTTCTCAGAGAGGGTGGTGGATGCATGGAACGGCCTTCCTGAGGAGGTTGTGGGGTCAAAAACAGTGGGGAATTCA
The DNA here is from genome assembly GCA_016271365.2 of Neoceratodus forsteri. Taxonomy (NCBI): domain Eukaryota; kingdom Metazoa; phylum Chordata; order Ceratodontiformes; family Ceratodontidae; genus Neoceratodus; species Neoceratodus forsteri. The sequence continues at coordinate 419,262,994 of CM028137.1, read as the reverse complement.
AGAATGCATGGGACAGACATAAAGCAATTCTTGTGGGGAGTAGAGAATGTAGGCTGTTGGATAACTAGGATCTGCGGCTTATCCAATAGGCAGGGGAAATGGGCAGACTGGGTGGACCAAGCAGTCCTTATCTGCCATCAAAGTCTATGTTTCTGTCGAATCCCACTGCAGTACTCTTTGTTCGGACTGACACTGGGCCCACAGACATGGACTATGTTCCAAATGCAGGGAATGTTGAGACTCCAGTAATGGAGTCAATCCAGGACATTGAACGATTCAAACCCCTGTTGCTGAGTGTGCAGAACCTATTAATGATCCTAATCAAATCATTGCTGAGGAACCTGTAGTACCCCACCGCTCTGCTAGGGAAGTCAAGCAAAGAGTAAAATTTATGATGTCCTTGGTGTCCCTTCTGATCTCTCTGTCAATGTGATACATAAAAAGGGTTAATCTGCTGCCAAGACCACTATTGCTGCCCCCTTGTGCTGCCCACAAGTCATAATAGGGAGGTGTACATGTAAACCATGGTGGGAAAGTGACCATTTCAGTACATGCCCTGTGTTTTAAGAAATGCAATGCTAATGATGGTTAATTAGGTATCAAGTGTCACAAACTCACTCAGCCGGTCAGCCCTCTACTCCCAAAGTGCCAATCTCTGAGCGTATGATTTGTGGACAGTGAACAAAACAAGGTAACCCTCTTGTCTGTTTTGTGGGTTCAAGTCACCTTAGTCTCAAGTTCTGGAGAGATTCAAACTGATAACTTCTTGTTAGCGTACCCAATTATCAGGCTCAGATAATTCTGTCTTCGGGGGGCCAGATATCTTTGCCTACGGGCACCCAACCAGGTCTTTCAAATGAACCCTTAGAACTCTATGCAAGACTTTAGAGAACTCAATCCGTTTCCCAGTTTGGTATATCAATAAGCCCATACACAGTGTTAACTGTAACCTTTTAAAAGTTCCACTTAAACAAAAAGAAATGTCAAGGCACTCCAGGCAGTTTACATTGTAAAATATATCTTTACTTTAAAATATCAAAACAGAACAATAGATGCAGAACAAATATCCCAAACACATACAATCTTAAAAACAAAACAGGTTTTTAAAGTACAAACTAAGCTCTATTATCCACATAATATTTATTTCTTACAGTGCTAATGTTGTCCTTCTTTTCTCAGTCAGAAATAAAATAAAATGTGTCTCTCTAAGGCTTGCTCAGTTGGATAAAAGCAGTCCTGAGCCAACCTCCTCTCTGAGGTCATTAGACTCCACCTTGGAGTATTAAGTTATATTTTACAGCACAGGATGTCCCAACAAAATTTAAAAAAAATTAGTGACATACTTAATTTCCTCTCCCCAGGTTAACTAGTCAGAACTGTTTTTTGTTCTGCCACACACACACACACACACACACACACAGTTTCTGTGACATCCTTCCAAAGCATCCTGGGAATGTGTATTGGACCTTCCAAACTCATCTGGATCCGTGTTATCTTTCTGATGTAATTCAAGGGCTCCCTGAGACTCCCCTCCCAACACAGGTTCTTCCTGGCAACTATTGCAAGTCAAAGGATCTTCCTGAGGGCATTATAAAGTGGATACTTTGGTTCCTGCATTCAAAGAAAATTTAACAAAGAAATTGCATTTTAAATAGCTCCAGATTTAGCTATGTCCTGTTCTTTGAACTTATTCCTGTTTTTTTTTGGATGTGTCAGTTCAGCAAGACTGTGGGTCTTCTGACTGCCCTTCCCTTACATAAATCATATGTAATACAAAAAACATTTGCTACGTGGATCAGAATCGGTGGTCCAAGTGTGACAATTTAGAAACATAGACATTGACGGCAGATAAGGACCGCTAGGCCCATCTAGTCTGCCCATTTCCCTACCTACAGGATAGGCCGCAGATCCTAGTTAACCAACAGCCTATTTCTTCCTACCCCCCACAAGAATTTCCTTATGTCTGTCTCATGCATTCTTGAATTCTCCCACAGTTCTAGACCCCACAACCTCCTCAGGAAGGCTGTTCCATGCATCCACTACCCTCTCTGTGAAATAATACTTCCTCACATTGCCCCTGAACCGCCCTCCTTCTATCTTTAAATTGTGTCCCCTTGTTCTTGCAAGTCTCTTTTTCTGAAAGATGCTACCCTCTTGGACTTTGTTGATTCCACTGAGGTACTAAAAAGTTTCTATCATGCCCCCCTTCTTTCCTCAAGGGTATACATATTAAGCTCCTTTAGTCTCTCCTCATACGGCTTCTCTTGCAGACCCTGCACCATTTTAGTTGCCCTCCTCTGGACTGCCTCTATTCTGTCTATGTCCTTGCGGAGATGAGGTCTCCAGAACTGGACCAGTACTCCAGATGGGGTCTCACCAACTGTCTGTTCAGAGGATAACAACTTCCTGTTTCTGCTGCTGATGCCTCTCCTATACATCCAGTATAGCCCCACCCTCCCTACTGCCTTCTCATTGCTTGCTAACCTTAAGGTCATCTGATATGATTACCCCCAGGTCCCTTTCTTTTTGTTGTTGTTACTACCTCCCCACCCATTGTGTATTCTTCCCCTGGGTTCTTGTTTCCCAGGTGCATTATTTTGCACTTCTTTGCATTGAATACTATCTGACCATTCCTCCAACCTTGCCAAGTCCCTTTTCATCCTTTCCATGCCTCCTTGTGTATCAACCCTGTTGCAGATTTTTGTGTCATCTGCAAAAAGGCATACTTTTCCTTCAGTCCCTCTGCAATGTCACTGATGAAGACATTAAAAAGGACTGGACCCAATACTGAACCCTGCGGTACCCCACTAGTAACTCCCCTTTCTTCAGAATGGACTCCATTTACAATTACCTTCTGTGTCCTGTTGTCCAGCCAATGTTTACCCAGGCTACCACCCCGGGTCCCACTCCCAGGCTGGTTAATTTGACTATTAATCTTTTGTGTGGGACTGTGTAAAATGCCTTGCTAAAGTCTAGGTAGGTCATGTCCACAGCCCCTCCCTGGTCTACTACTTTGGTCACCCAGTCAAAGAAATATATTAGATTTGTCTGACATGACCTTCCGCTGTGAACCCATGCTGCCTTGGGTCCTGTGCTCCACTGGCCTCTAGGTACTTTCGACTATTCTTTCCTTCAAAGTGACTCCATCACTTTCCCTACCACGAGGTCAGACTGACAGGTCTGTAGTTTCCTGCCTCTGTCTTGGACCCACTTTGTGAAGGGAATCACATCCGCCTTCCTCCAGTCCTCGGGTACCACACCATCCTCCCATGATTTATTAAAAAGAGTAGCCAGTGGTTTCACTAGTTCCTCCTTAATTCTTTTAGAATTCTGGGGTGAATTCCATCAGGACCCATTGCTTTGTCCACCTTCAGTTTTAGGAGTTCTTGCAGAACCCTTTCTTCTGTGAAAGGACTGGGATCGACCCCCTATCAAGAGTGCTTCTGTTAATTGGATTAGTCACTTCCCCCTCCTCTTTTGTGAATACTGAGCAGAAATATTTGTTCAGTATTCCTGCTTTTTCACTGTCCCCCTCTGCCCACCCACTGTTCATTCTATTCAGCCTCACTATCCCTCCCTTTGTCTTTCTACGCTCACTGATGTACCTATAAAAGGTTTTATCCCTTTCTTAACTGAGTTGGCTATCTTTTCCTCAGTTTGGGCCTTTGCTATTCTGACTTCCCTCCCTGCTTCCTTCTGCCTTAACTGGTACAGCTCTCTGTCCTGCTCCTTCTGTGTTTCCTTATACTTCTGGAATGCTATCTTTTTCTTCCTGACTTTCACAGCCACCTCTTTTGAGAACCATAGTGCTTTTCTTTCATTTGATTTGTTCATTTGCTTCACACAAAGGCTTGTTGCCTCTGTGATGGCAGTTTGATAATTCCCCATTGTTGCTCCACACCTCCTTCTAGCCTGTTTGCTAGTGCTTTTCTGAGGCACTCTCCCATCTTGCCAAAGTCAGCCCTCCTAAAGTCCAGTACCCTCACTTTTGTATGGCTTGACTCTGTAGCTGGATTTAACGTGAACCACACTGTTTGATGGTCACTTGTCCCCAGATGGCAACCCACTTCTAGATCTGAGATCCTCTCACTGCCCTCGTTTGATACGAGGTCTAGATTGCTCCTTCACAGTGGGTTCGAAACTAACTGTCTAATGCCTGCCACCTGTAGGGCATCAAGAGATGGCCCTGCTCTTGGATGTGGCTGCAGCAAATGTGCTCCAGTTAACATCTGGCATATTCAGGTCTCCCATCAACAGTATCTCCCCTTTCTCTGCCATTCTAAGAATGCTTTCTATCATATCCTTGTCCATTCCTTCCCCCTGACATGGGGGTCTGTACACAACTCCTGTGCGGATTGCGGTGCCCTTTCCAGTCTCCAAGGTGACCCACAGTGCCTCCTCTCCACCCTGTTTACTCTTTTGTTCAGTTGCTTTTATCCCTTCCTTTACATAGAGAGCTACTCCTCCTCCTCTTCTCCCCTGCCTGTCTCTCCTGTAGGTTATGTACCCTGGTATGTTAACATCCCAGTCATGGTTCTCTGTGTACCATGTTTCTGTGACTGCTACGATATCCAGGCATCCCTCTTCCATTAAGGCCACCAGCTCAGGGAGCTTGTTGCCCAGACTATGGGCATTGGTACTCATTACCCTCCCTTTCCTGATGGCCTTACTCACTGCCCCATCCCTGTCCTTCTTGCCTTTGTCACTTTCTTCATTTACCCTGCCCTTCTCCCTATCGACACCTCTATATGTTGGTGTTTGCCGCTACCACCGTGATTATTTGGGGGGGGCTAGGATTTTCCTGCTCCTTTCCAGTGCCTCCCCCCTTGGCTAGTTTAAAAGCTTGCCAGTGAAGCATTTAAACCTATCACCTAGAATCCTGGTTCCCCTCCCGGACAGATGCAGCCCATCATGCCAGTATAGGCTAGCATCACTCCAGGTGGACCCCCAGTCCCCAGTGAAGCCAAATCCCTGAGCTCCACACCAGTTTTTCAACCACTGATTGAATCCCATGGTGCGGAACACCCTAGCCTCTCCTATGCCATAGATGGGTAGCACCTCCAAGAAGGTTACCGTGCATGCCACTTGACTAAGGCCCCTCCCCAATTCCACAAACTCTTCCTGCACTTCTCTAATCCCTTTCTTAGCCAGGTCATTTGTCCCTAGGTGGACAATGGCCTCCAACTACCTCCCCTGTGCAGCTGCACCGTAATCCTGATTCGCTTCCTGTCCCTGCAAGCCATGGCGCCAGGCAGGCACCTTACCTCCCTCTCCCTTCCTCCCCAGTTCTACCTTCCTAACAATGGGTCCCCCACCAGGAGTTGTTTCCTTCCCTGCAGGGTCCCCTGCCACCCTCCTGTGGGTCTCCCTTGTGGAGTTCCCAGCATCCTCCTTGGTCTCCACTGTGGGTGCCTCCATAGAGGAACCACACTTTGCCAGAATGGCATAGGGTGTGGAGAGGTACAATGGGAGGATGCGCCTCTGTTCACCACCCTCACCTCCTGAGCCCACTGTGGTCCAACTGCTCCTCTTTCTTGGCAATCTCTGAGGCAGCGGCAGTGGCACTGGTGGTCCCTGGATGGAAGAGGAGGTCCCACAAATCCTGGCCAACTCAGCCTGGAGATGGCGACCTCCTCCCTCAGCCAGAGAGGTGCCTGCAGATGGGACAACACCGCATCCTCCAGAACATCTCCCGGAAGACTGCTGTTCCACAGCCACTGCACTGCACCACTCCAATCATGTCTTATTTCTGGCCCCTTAACTGTTTGCAATCCTTACTCTTTCCTCTGTTTTTTTTTTTCTCTCTCTCCTTACTTTCTGCCTGTGTGCCCTTTAAACTCCTGATTGTCCTGTTCTGAGACAAGAATATCCTATATTTCGCAGTAGACCACTTACTTGCTCAGAGACAGACCCCCAGCAGCTAGAGGGGGCCGGAGAGCTACTCCTGCCCTTCTAGGATGGTGGGTCCTTGGTGGTTCTGTGATCACTCACTTCCTGCCCCTAAACAGGAAGTTCCTGTTGTCAGTCAAATTCTGTGCCTTTAAAAATAGAACCAGCTTTGGGTGGAGGGAAGGGAAGGAGCGCAATATAGTCCCAGCAGAGAAGTTCAGTCACACAGCAGTCCTTTCTCCTGGTGTATTCTGCCAAGCTATTTCTCCCCATTTAGACTGAATTTGGGGGATCTATCCCCTACATGGGATGAGCTTCCCAAATCAGTTCATTCCTCATACACATGGGACAAACCATCTGAGTTCTGATTCTTGGCTCCGGCCCTGTGTATGATTTTCAGATCATATCCTTGTAAAGCAAGACTTAATCTGAGCAATCTGCCATTGTTTTTCCCCATCTGCGTCAGCCAAACCAGGGGATTGTGGTCAGTCTGCACCACAAAAGGCTGCCCATACAAGTATGGCTCCAACTTCTTTAGGGCCCACACTTTGGCAAAACACTCCTTTTCCACAGTGGAGTACGCTTGCTCCCTGGGAAGCAGTTTTTTACTCAGGTAGGCAATGGGGTGGTCCCTCCCTTCGCTGGATGTCTGGCTTAGTACTGCCTCAATACCCATGTCTGAGGCATCCATCTGAACTGTAAAATTTTTGCTATAGTCTGGACTTGTCAAAACAGGAGCACTGCATAGTGCCTCCTTCAGTTTGGTAAAGGCTTCCTCACAGGCTGAGCCCCAGGTGATTTTCCTTGGCATTTTTTTTTGTCAGGTCAGATAGGGGAGCAGCCAGGGCACTGTAATTAGGTACAAATTTTCTGTAGTACCCTGCTGTCCCTAGAAAGCTCCTGACCTGTTTCTGGGTTTCTGGTCTGGGCCACACCTGGATCACCTCTATCTTTATTTGGCTAGGACAGCGCTGTCCTTGGCCTTCCACATGCCTGTGGTATGCCACTTCTTCCATGGCCACCTGGCACTTCTTGGCTTTGACAGTGAGCCCGGCCCTCTGTATTCCACCCAGCACTTACCTAAGGTGTAAAAGGTGTTCCTCCCAGCTGGTACTGAAGATGGCAGTGTCATCCAGGTACACAGCGGCGTACTCCTCAGCACCATTTAACACCTGGTTCACCAACCTTTGGAAAGTGGCTGGGGCGTTCTTCATTCCAAAAGGCATTACTTTGAACTCAAATAAGCCTATCGGAGTGATGAAGGCTGACCTCTCCCTTGCTCTGTCTGTCAACTCTACCTGCCAATACCCCTTTGTCAGGTCAATGGTCGTAAGGTAGGTCACCCCTCCCAACTTGTCCAGGAGTTCGTCCGTCCAGGACATCGGGTGGGCGTCTGACGTCGTGACTGCATTCAGTCCATGATAGTCCACACAGAAACAGGTTGAGCCATCTGGCTTGAGTATAAAGACTACGGTTGAGACCCAGGGACTGTGGGATCTCTGGATTACCCCTAAATCCAGCATCTCCTCCACTTCCCTCCTCATTTCCTTTTGGACAGCCTCTGACACCCGATATGCTGTCTGCCGTATGGGAGTCTGTGTCCCTTTCTCTACATTGTGTGTCACTAAGGGGGTTAGTCAAGGTTTGGCGCTAAACAAGGGGGCAAAGTATGCTAAAACCTCCCTCATTTTGTGGTTCTGGTCTGGGTTCAGCTGGGGAGACAATTTTACTGCCTCCACAGAGGACTCTTGCTTACTGTCCTCCAGCAAGTCCAGAAGGGGGTCTCCTTTGTCCGTCCCCTCCCCATGACTACACACTGTGAACCCCATGTCAGCACTATTTGCATATGGCTTCATCATGTTAACGTGGTACATCCTTTCTGTCTGTCTATGGTCAGGTAACTCCACAATGTAGTTTACATCATTTACCTTCCTAACCACTTTGTACGGTCCTGCCCCTCAGCTTGCAGCTTGTCTTTCCGGACCGGAATAAGGACCATGACTTCCTGACCCACCATGTACGAGCAAGCTCTGGCTCTGCAGTTGTACTATACTTTTTGTTTCTGTTGGGCAGCTGCCAGGTTGCTCTGGGTTGTCCCCATAAGCTCTTTTAGCCTTTCCCTAAACCGTAGGATGTAATCCACAATGGGAGTTCCCTGGGTGGCATGCTTGCCTTCCCAGTCCTCCCGGATCAAGTCTAGGGCCCCACGTACCCGGCGTCCATACAAGAGCTTGAAGGGAAAATATCCTGTCGACTCTTGGGGCACCTCCCTGTATGCGAACAACAGGTGGGGAAGGTGTTTCTCCCAGTCCCTCCCATGCTGTTCAGCAAACACCAGGAGCATTGACTTTAGGGTACCATTGAATCGTTCCACAAGTCCATTGGCTTGTGGGTGATATGGTATCGTTCATCTCTGCACCACCCCACACTTCTTCCATAGCCATTTCATTAGGTCCGACATGAAGGAACCCCTTTGATTACCTCCTGCGGAAACCCAACACGGGAGAAAATCCCAAGTAAGGCATCATCCACTTTGTCTGTCCTCAGTGAGGATAGGGCGACTGCCTTTGGGTATCGGGTTGTATGATCCACCACAGTCAGGATGAACCTTTTTCCTGAGGAGCTAGGGGTATTTAAAGGCCCCAGAATATCCATTCCCACCCTCTGGAATGGCTCCTCCACTACAGGCAATGGAATCAGGGCGGCTTGGATTTTCTTGCCCGCCTTCCCTATTTCTTGGCACTGGTGACAAGTCCTGCAATTCTCCTTCACCTGCTGGATGAAGTTAGGCCAGTAGAAATTCTGAAACAACCGCTGCGTTCTGCGTGTGATTCCCAGATGACCAGACAAGGGAATATCATGGGCAACCTTGAGCAACGCTTTGACAGTGAGCCCAGCCCTCTGTATTCTGCCCAGCACTTCCCTAAGGTGTGAAAGGTGTCCCTCCCAGCTGGTACTGAAGATAGCAGTGTCATCCAGGTACACCACAGCGTACTCCTCGGTACCATTTAACACGTGGTTCACCAACCTTTGGAAAGTGGCCGGGGCATTGCTCATTAGACTCCGCCTTGGAGTATTGAAAGTTATATTTTACAGCACAGGATGTCCCAGCAAGATTTAAAAAAAATGGTAAGTGACATACTCAGTTTCCTCTCCTCAGGTTAAGCTGCTTACGATATTCTTGGGGGATGACAAGCTGGCTGCCTGCCTAGCATCCCTCCCTCTGTCTGTACTGCCTGGGTTTACATAAGTCCATCTTCCCAATAAACCTTATATCTGCCGTCACCCCCCTGTGTGCCGTCCGAGTCTGCCTAAGCCCTCAGCTTCTCTAAACTAGGGTCACTCCTCTGAGCAGCTGCAAACCCCTCACACCTTCCCAAGGCATGGGACAGGTCCCCTTCAGTTGCTAAACTAGGGTCCCTAGCACTAGCGTCAGGGCCCTAAGGATCACTGTCAATCCCAACCCTCTGACATGAGGTCACCCCTCCCTCTTTGGAGTAACCCTCTGTAGCTATGTGGTTACTTGCTTCTGGGAAAATTTCTACCCTCTTTTTATCAGTCTCCCCCTCTGGAGACACAGGCTGGGGAACCAGCCTCTCAGTATCTTCCCCAATGGCTTCTGGGGGGGCTCAGGGAACTACAGTTTTCCCTGGCTGCTTAGCTATGGGTAACTGCACATACCACCCCCTGCTGAAGATTGTTACCCAGGATCACATCCTCTGCTAATGTGTTGACTACAGCCACCTGTTTCACAGTTCCCTCTGTTTCACCCCAGTCGAGGAGAACACTTGCAAATGACAATGTTTTCTCTTCACCAGTAAACCCTTGTACAGTTACGTATTTATTGGGTATAAGCTGACTAGGCTGTACCAGGTCCCCTTTTACCAATGTCAGGGATGCCCCTGTGTCCCTTAACTCCTGCATCTGTATGTCATTTACCATTAATGGGTGCATGTGTTCCCTCATGTTCAGTTGCATGCTTCCAGGGACACACAAACAACCCATTTCCTTTCTGGTACTGCTTTGCATGTTATTGCTTGCCCTTCTTGGTCACTGTCTGGCAATGTGCCCAGTTTCTTTACATAATCAACAATCATTTCTCACTTCAGAGAAATCTTTTCTTTGAAACCTGGGGCTAACTGGTTTCTGTGGAGGCAGGGAGGGTTTTAGCTGCCTTGAAGGTGCGCCTTTCCCTTTCTGCGCTGCCCCATTCGCTCTCAGAGTGGGTCTGCTCTTGGCATAGTGGTCCGAGAGTTCAGCAGCCTCTTGCACTGTTTCTGGATCTCTGTCCTCTAGCCAGGTTTTTAACTCTGCTGGGCATGCCCAATAAAAATGTTCTAACAAAAAAATTTTAATTTTATCGACAGAGGTTGCCTCATTTCCTTCCCACCGTTTTAAAGACGTGTTTCGTGGCTAGCTCCTCATAGCTCATATCAGGGCTTCTCCTGAGCTTATGGAATTTAGCTCTGTATGATTCAGCAGTTAATTCAAACTTTTTCAACAGGGCAGCTTTTAACTTGCTGTAATCGTCACTGTCTTCATTGTTCATTTGACCCAATGCATCCCAAACTTTTCCAGTAGGTAGCAGGGATAGCTAGAAGCTCCAGGACTCTCTAGGAATTTTAGCCTGAATACAAACTTTTTCAAAAGAATTTAAAAAGGCGTCCATGTCCTCCTCTTCCTTAAACTTGGCTATTAATTTGGAGTTCAATTTGTAACCCAGTCCTGCAGTCCCAGTTAAACCCAAGCCACTTACCTGCCCTGGTGCTGCTGGTTGGAGTCATAGCTTTTCCAGTTCATGTTGCCACTGGTGCTCCTCTCTCCTCTAGTCTGCCTCTCTGCATTCTCGCTCTCTTTTCTCCTCTGCAGCTTGCAGGTGCTCACGCTCCTCACTGTCTGCCTCTCGCTGTACCCTTTCTCTCCTGTCCTGGGACTCCAGCACTATCCTGTGCAACTCAAGTTGCAACCTGAGAACTTCCAGATTCAGGATACTGGTGACTTGTCCCTGCTGCTGTGGCCCTTCACTGATAGTGGCTCTGCTGTCCTCCTCATTGGCTCAGGATCCCTCACTGGCCACTAGCCCTTCCACATGTGAGGTTTGGTCCCTTTCAGTCATGGTCTGTGACTCACTGCTTTGGGTATCTGCTACCATCAGGGCCTCTATAAGGTTCTGCTTACTGACTTTCACCCCAAACGATACTCCCCTGTCCCCACACAAATGCTTTAAGAAATCTACAGTGTGCCTGCTGTAGACGGAAGCCATTTTCTTCCTCCCTCACTACTAATACTATTCTGACTGGCACTTCAGAGAAAAAAAATAAAATGAGTGGTAACTTAACTGTAAGTCAAGGGATGTAGTTCTGTTTCCTTTTGAACTAAAACACTGCTTTTCTTTTTTTTTTCAAGTGAGCTAAACAGTCTCAAGCTGACACACTGAACAATGAAGCTTATACCAGCAAACTTTTTATGCCACCCAGTCTGTCACAAACTCGCTCAGCCAGTCAGCCCTCTGCTCCCAAAGTGCAAACCTCTGAGCATATGATTTGTGGACAGTGAACAAAGCAAGGTAACCCTCTTGTCTGTTTTGTGGGTTCAAGTCACCTTAGTCTCAAGTTCTGGAGGGATTCAAACTGATAACCTCTTGTTAGCGTACCCAATTATCAGGCATAATTCTGTCTTCGGGGGGCCAGATATCTTTGCCTATGGGCACCCAACCAGGTCTTTCAAATGAACCCTTAGAACTCTATGCAAGACTTTAGAGAACTCTATCCATTTCCCAGTTTGGTATATCAATAAGCCCACAGTGTTAACTGTAACCTTTTAAAAGCTCCACTTAAATAAAAAGAAATGTCAAGGCACTCCAGGCAGTTTCTGTTGTAAAATATATCTTTACTTTAAAATATCAAAACAGAACAATAAATACAGAACACCAAAGGCCGGCTGCACAAAAATCTTACTATATGCAGATGATGCAGTGCTCTTCACCTCGCATCATAAACCCACACCCCTGCAGGACTCCCTCCAACTTGCCTTCTCCCAGGCCTAAACCTGGTTTAAGGACCATGGACTGGTCCTCAACTTAAAAAAGACGAAGTCAATGATCTTCTCTCACCGTCAAAACAGAGCTAAGAACGCACCGCTTAGCACCCTCCCCAGTACCCAGCACCCCCTTGAGCAGGTATCCAACTACAAATATCTTGGACTTACCCTTGACTCGGCCCTTACCTTCCATGACCACATAAACACCCTTGCTGCTGCAACAAACACCCGGATTGGACTCCTTTACCGACACAGGGACTGCCTTCCCCCCCATGCCCTTAGGCTTGCCATCACCTCATCAATACTGTCCCTACTGGACTATGGGCTCCCTGTATACGGTGCAGAAAATAACACCACACTTTAGATAATCCAGGCTACACTAAACAAGGCCTGCAGGCTCCTTACAGGCGCACCCAGGCATACTCGCACCTGCTCACTCTATACCTCTGCCAATATTCTCAACCTTGATGAAAGGCTCCACTACCAGACCTGCTTACTCTCCAAGAAAATACTGCTCGGACTCTTTCCCCCCCCCCCCAGGGTCACCGCCTCTCTTCAGCCTGCAACCCCCACTATCTTCACCCGCAATTCAGAGAAAGCTCCTCTGGTTGTGCCCAGGTAAAACCTCCCTTGCCCAGAGATCTTTTCACCATAGGGCACCCACATGGTTTAGTGCACTCCCAGGCACCATCACTAGTGCACCCAAGATTGCCCATTTCAAAACCACTCTTCCCAACCACCTCTTCAATATCCACTCCTGCAACTGCTTCTAATTCTTTCATTCTCTTACCCACTCTGATCCAATATTCTCTGACAAAGTCCATTATGGATTGCAACCTCCATCTTTAACACCAAACCCCATGATTAGGTCTGACTACTATGTTTAGATGCCTTCTCAAACATAATGCCTCACTGCTGTTATGTTGTAAATATCATCATCCAAGGTTATAAATAATGTCAGAAAATACCTACTTCCAAATCTTGTAAATACTGTCTGTGACAAATGTCTGTAACACATGCTTAATGTAACCACTGTTATACCATGTGTCTCATGTTTAATGTAATTGTTGTTATACCTACTCTATGTTTCCATCTGTCTTACATGTGACGAGGTATCTTTGCAAATGAGCCTCTGGCTCAGAGGTTGTAAACCAATATATCAAATAAATAAATAAATATCCCAAACACATACAATCTTAAAAAAAAACAACTGGTTTTTAAAGTACAAACTAAGCTCTCTTATCCACATAATACTTATCTCCTACAGTGCTGATGTTGTCTTTTTTCTCTCAGTCAGAAATAAAATAAAATGTGTCTCTCTAAGGCTTGCTCAGTTGGATAAAAGCAGTTCTGAGCCAGCCTCCTCTTTCAGGTTATTAGACTCCGCCTTGGAGTATTAAGAGTTATATTTTACAGCACAGGATGTCCCAACAAGATTTAAAGAAAATGGTAAGTGACATACTCAATTTCCTCTCCTCGGGTTAACTGGTCAGAACTGGTTTTTGTTCTGCCACACACACACAAACTGTTTCTGTGATGTCCTTCCAAAGCATCCTGGGAATGTGTATTGGACCTTCCAAATTCATCTGGATCCTTGTTATCTACACATCAAAGGTCTTTCTGATGAAATTCAAGGGCTCCCTGAGACACCCCTCCCAACACAGGTTCTTCCTGGCAACTATTGAAAGTCAAAGGATCTCCCTGAGGGCATTATAAAGTGGATACTTTGGTTCCTGCCTTCAAAGAAATTTAACAAAGAAATTGCATTTTAAATAGCTGCAGATTTAGCTATGTCCTGTTCTTTGAACTTATCTCTGTTTTTTTTTTTTTTTGGATGTGTCAGTTAAGCAAGACCGTTGGTCTTCTGACTGCACTTCCCTTACATAAATTATATGTAATACAAAAAATTTGATACATGGATCAGAATCAGTGGTCCAAGTGTGACATCAGGTGTATTAGATAATATGTAATGCATTGTATTGCAATGTTTGATGTTTCAGGCCTTGGTGAGGATGCTAAGGATTTCAGTGGGGGAAGAATGTAACCCCCCTCCCAAGTCGAGAGCTTATCAGCAACTCCTGCCTCCCGATGCTTATGCTGCAGCACTCACTATGTTGCTTCCCGGCCCACTCCTGGACTTCTGACAGGGCCGGGGAGCAGAATAACTTTGTTGTGGCACCTCCTTGCACCTCTCCAGTGCAGCGAGCAAACCACTTGCCTCCTTGCTCCCCTGGCCTGATTCTGAACTTCCGCCAGGACTGGGGAGTGCAACAGACTGTTCCGGCACCTTCTGCATGCATAAGGGAAGCAGCCAGTGAGCCGTACATTTGTGTTGCTCCCCTGCCTCCGAACTGCCGCACAGCAGAGCGAGTAGCCAGTACAAGGCTGCAAAAGTGCCTCTGGTGCCTCAAGCGCCCACCAAGAATTGCATCAGAAGTGCCGCTCTACTGATCCTCTCCCCAGCCCTACTGGACAGCAAAGGGGGCTGGGGGGAACAACATAATCAAAGATAATATGCAGACAATGTTGTACTTCTTTCACTTAGTCACTTAGGCATGTGCAGAAGTATTAGGAAATTCCAACTTGAATGCAAAAATGCTGATCTATCAGTTAACACGATAAAACAAAGGTACTTGTGTTTGGGGAATAAGAGAAGCCACAATTACTATATGAACTCCTCTAAGATCGAGGTAGTAAAGGAGTTTTGTTACCTAGGACTTATAGTGAGCCAAACTGGATCCTGGAAAGCCCATCTAAAAAGTGTCAAAAGCAAACTGCAGGACTTTTTCCCAATCAGCTTAGCATTCTCACACAAATATGGGGGACAATCAGTTGATGGGATACTAAGAGTTGCAAGAGCCAAAATTATAAGTCAGATACTCTATGGAGCTGAATTATGGGGCTGGAAATTAGAAGGGTCGAAGGACTTCGGATTAAACAAATTCTATAAAAAGATATTAGGACTCCTGAATAGTGCCCCCTCTGCCCTGGTCAGGGCTGAGATTGGAGAGCAACATATAGAGTGTACCTGCGTGCAGAGACAAATTAATTACTGGATCAAGACCTTTAGGATGCCCCCTGAGAGATTACCATGCCTGTGCTTGGAAGAGGCTATTCTCTACTCTCAATCCAACACTATTTTCCCTAGTATGAAGGTCTTATATGAACTTATCAAACCATATGGGCTCCTATATCTAGTTGTGGACTGCTTAAGGTCTCCTGTTGAATACATTAAATTAATAATAAACACCAAAATAAAGGATAACTTCGGTCAAAAAGACTTAGAGGCATGCCGATCATCCAAAGCTTGTTTATGGCTAGCAAAAAACAAAAGGGAACACAAATTCGAAAGATACCTCTATATCCTACCTTCTCCCCATCAAAGGACTCTTCTAACCAAATTCCATTTTGAGGTCTTTAAGAGCAACACAAAAAGAGGAGTATACTCAGGGAAAAAAAATAAGGATTATATGTGCAAATGTGAATTGGGTGAAGATGGTCTGTTGCACCTAGTGATTTTATGCCCACTATACAAAAAATATAGGACTTTTTGGTTGGGAAATATACTAGGCACACAATCTTACCTACCAATGCAATTACTGATATACCTTTTTACAACAGCTAACCCGGCAACCTTGAGCTCTGCGGTCTCTCTCCTTAAGATAATTGACCAAAAGGGGCTCCATCTAACCGAATAGTTATGGTTTGAATGCTGAAATGCTCAGCTTCTAAATGCAATTCCAGATAACACTCTCCAACAAACTTTAGACAGATTTGCATGATGTATATTTATGACTGAACCATGAATGCTAATATGGACTAGAAGCACTACTAACCGATTAAGTGGAATATTTGGCATAATTTACTAACTTAAACTACTTATATTACATTATGTATAAAATATCTTTTGATTCACTAAGACTAATCCTGTATTGAAATGGCTGTCTGTCATGAGCCCTGTACTACCTGAATATCTGTGTAACCTAAAACAAATCCACAGCTGTTTTGTGGTTTTATATATATTTTTTTCCTTTATACTTATGATACAATCTGGGTGTATCTATTCACATTATGCAGTAAGTACATATGAAATACTACACATGGAACTCTTTTTAAATATTGAAATTTTTTTTTAATGTTATTTATTCTTATTTGTAATGGCAAGTTTGCCGACCAATACACTTGAAACTTGAACTTAATCAAAGATAACAACTTTTAGAAAGGCTCCCGACCTGATCCAAGACTCCAGTGGGTTTCGAGTCAGGGGACAACATGGTACCTGTGTGGGACTACAGTTCCCATCATGCCTAGCACCAGAACTGCTGTTTTGCCACAAAGCTTCTCAGGGGGAGCCTCATAAAAGGAGCTAGCGACTCAGCTCCTGTCCTCCCTAGGAACCTAGCGACCCTCAGTAGGGACCAGAAAGGTGCTATCCCTGCAGTCAAGTGCTGCCAACTCTGTGCCAACAATATTTTATACTTCAGAGAAGAGACTGAGCCTGTAAGAACTGTACAGGGAAGCCAGCCCAGTGGCACTGAGGGTTGAGGCACTGGACACCACACCTCGCGCCATGCCGGTGACCCAGGTTCAGGAACAGACTCGGGCTGCTGGGGGTCGGCTGGGAGGGGAAGGGATAGAGTGCCCGATGGCTGCTCTCCTTCTCTGGGGTGGGATGGGAAGCTTTCCCTGCCGCTACACCACCACCTACTGGGGAACTCTGGGGATGTTGGGGCAGTTGGGGACACTGCAATGCAGGGGATGTCACTGGCAGAGGACTGGAGCAGACATACGTCTCTGCGTGCGTACGCCTGACTCATTGTTCCTCATTGCATGCCAGCGTCAGGGGAAACAGAACATGGGAAAAATCCCTGCCCTGATCTAGGCGATGAGCCTCAGCGTTGGTTCCGGGGCAGAATCCGAGAAGCAGACTCCAATGTGCGCGCTCCCACCAATGAACAGGGGGAGATTTGGGGGATCTCTGCCACCCTGCCCGGAGGGTAATCCGACGCCCTGAATGTATGATGGGAAGCGTTAGCACTCTAGGGGCAGACTCCTTGGGACTGCTAAGTGGGATCTACGAGGGGAGCTCTGAAAGAGGGATCTGTGGCAGCAGTAGGAGGAGAAAAATGAAAATAAAAAAAAAAGAACTGTACAAGGGCAGCCATCTTTGCCAAGGTTGCTTGAGGACAGCATGGAATCCAGTTGGTAGCTGCAGTACCTCCAGTCAGGATGTGGGGCTCGCGACTAGTGTGGACCAATGAGGTGTCAAGATTTAAACTAAACATCCTGGGGTTGACAGTTTGACCCTGGGTCATCTTCTGTGAGAGGGCTGAAGAAGAAACAACTAACTTTGACAGCTTGTGCTGCAGTCACAGAACAAAACTGAAGTAGTTTGTGCCAAAACAAACTAAGGACATTCTGAATTCTTTCCTCTTTGTCTGGTAAATCCCAGAGGCAAGGGGATTTACCTCTGTCTGGACTAAACTGCTGGTATTTGGTAATCCAAATATCAGTGATTGCTGAAAGAAATCTTTTATTTGTGCTTGTGTGAGGTGACAAATCCACTGTTTCACTGTCCTGACACAAGAGACTGTAATTCCTGCCAGGGGACCTAAGCTCTGGGGTCCTGCCTGCCTGTTCAACTGCTGACCTACCTGCAAGGTGGGCGAAGACAAGTCCATCTGTGGGGTGAAGATGACTGCCTACCCACTGCCAAGGTGGGTGAAGACAGGTCCCTCTGTGGGGTGAAGACGACCTATTTAATGCCAAGGTGGGTGAAGACAAGTTCCTCTGTGGGGTGAGGACGGTCATCGCCTACATTCCATGCCAGTTCGTCGGTTCTTCCAAAATTGCCTGAAAGGGGAGACGTCCCCCAACTCCTGCATCTCCTATTCTCCAAAAGGTCATGATTACTGGGTTTTACCCAACCAAATACTTTTCAAACTGTTCAGCTATCTAGATAGTTAACTTTCCATCTGGGCTTCCTGCGCGACCTTAGCTATGCCCACAGCAACTGTTACAGCCAGGTTAAACTGTATTTCTACACCCCTGGGTGTAGTTTGGTACTTTGCATCTTTGCATCTGCAGCATTTGATCATTGCCACAGTGCTGCACCTAGTGTCCACTAGCCAGAGGCCTGCAATGCCTCAGTGTGCACACAAGGTACTTGGGAGCTCCCACAGGGACTGTGGGGTTAGCTGGTGCACCAGTGGGAGGAGAGGGGCTGGGACAGAGAATACTGGGTATAATATACTGTGGTACCTGTTTATTCCGCCTGTTTACAGTTTTTATTATAAGGTTGTTGTTTTTTAAATGTTTTATTACCCTTCGCTTCCCTTTTCCCTTACTTCATTATCCAGCCCCTAAATAAACCTCCTGGGTTATTTCACTGCAATTGCTGAATTGTCTGCATTATTGTGTAGTGTGATATTTGCATGCTTAGAGTGATAAGTGGGAAGGGGACTGTATATTGTTCTACCTGTTACCAAGGGAAGGGGCTGTATTTCATTTCCGGTGGGGAAGCACCCTGGCAGTACTCTGCTATAAGGATCCTCATAGGTGAAGGCACAATGCCACTTGCCAAGCCAATTCTAACCATGAACCCAGGCGCCAACCTATATCCCTTAGGCATCACCACTTGCGTGTGGGTGTGCAGATAGAAGGGAAGGGGTGGTTACACTTATATACCTAAAGATTGTCTTGTCCCCCTTCATCACCGGCTGGGCTATTCTCACTTCAGTTTGCACATTTGTGCTCCTTACTGCTCTTCCTGCTTCCCTCTGTTTCTCCTGGTGCACCTCCATGTCCTCCTCCTTCTGCATCTTATTTATACTTTCCGAGTGCTATCCTTTTAGCCTTTAACTTTTTCACCACCTCTTTCAAGAACCATAAAGGTCTCTTTTTTTTTTTCCCTCTTGCTTTTACTTACTTGCTTGAGGCAGAGGTTTGTTGTCTTCCTTGTGTCCCTTTTTAGATTCACCCACTATTCCTCCACCACACCTAGGTCATCTTCCCTGCCAGGTCATCCCTGAGGCATTCACCCGTCTTTTTTTTTTATTTTTTTATTTTAATGCTCCTCGCCCTCGGGCCCCCAGTCCACCACTCCTTTGGGCTCACACATTGCTCCTGCTGCCCGCTGGTCTGACCCCCGCTGTCATGCCCTGCACACACTGCTACCAGGAGGTTCAGCTGTAACCCTACCAGTGGGAGAAATGGGGAGAAGGAGAAATCTGAACGCTACCCTGGAGCAGATGCGGGGGACAGAGGTGGTGCACTCTGGGGACTGCAGCATGGTGGGGCAGGCAGCTGTCATCTGGCGGGGCTGGCACAAGCACATTTTCTGCTTTTCTGGTTCCACCCCCCCCCTTACTTGGCCATTCATGATGGTGACCTGGGGTGGGAACATATTTGGTGGTGTGTTGAGTCGGCACACTGCCTGGAACATTGCCCAAACCACCTCCAGGTACCCAAGGCCCCGCCCACCCCCCTGGGATGGAAGCATCCAAATGAAGCTCTAAACTCCCTCCATGCCCATCTCTGCTCCTGACACCTGGGCTTGGGGCCTGAACCTGGGTTGCCAGTGTGCCGATCGAACACCTTCGTTTGGCTTGCCTGAGAAATGCCCCCTGCAGGGAGTCCAGAGTGACCCTGCATATAGCTGAAACCACTGCTGGGAGCTTCCAGTCTACATTCAGTAATCTGAAGTCCCCCACCAGCAACACCTCCTCCCTTTCTGCTATCTTGCCAGTAGCTTCCACCAGTACTTTATCTGACTCCTGCCCCTGTGCTGGAGGCCTATTGATCATGCTAATGCGAATAGAGGCTCCATTCCCCATATCTAGAGTGACTCACAGTACCTCTTCTTCCCCTGTATTCTCTGTATCTCTGTTACTTTTGTGCCTTTCCTCACATAAAGCACCACACACCCTCCTTTCCTTCCCACCCTGTCCCTCCTGAACAAACTGTTGCCAGGTATGGACATATCCCAGTCATGGTCTTTAGGGCACCATGATTCAGTAATAGCTACAGTATCCGGGTGCCTCTGCCATTATGGCTTCTAGGTCCAGAATCTTATTTCCTAGACTTCTAGCATTCTCACACATGGCCTTCCAGATTTTGTTACCACTCTGCCTGTTACCCACTTTCTTTCTTTCCAGATGGATGCCAGCCAGCACCCCATAAAGGCGCTTACCTCTACAGGTAGATCCCCTCTCCCCAGTGTAGCCGAACCCCTCCTGTGTTCACCATTCCTTCAACCATAAGTTGAAGATCTTGGTGTGGCAATCCCGCTCCTGCCCCTGTTGTAGCCAGGCAGCACCTCAGCAAAAGCCACTGAGCGTGCTTCCTTTCTAGTATCCCTCCCCAACTCCTTAAACTCTCCCCTCCAGTATCCCAGCCCTGTTCCTAGCCAGGTCATTAATCCCAAGGTGAACAATGACATCCAGGTCCTTCTTTCCTGTTCCCAAATCTGTCCCTCTCACAGTCAAATCCCCCACCAGCAGTTGCTTCCTTCTCTGGGGTTCTGTTCCTCCCTCCTTGGGGTCTTCACTCCAGAGAACGCTCCACATCCTCCATGGCCACTATCATGGGTGCCTCCTCCTGGCAGTCCCACCTTGCCAAAGCAGCATAGGAATTTTGTAGTGGTACTGGTTGAGTAGTGTGCATCTGACCCACCAGAGCCCACCATAGGTCAGCCATTCCTTCTCACTGACATCCTGTGGGGCAATGTTGTCCAACTCTGTAGCCCCAGGTGAGGGAGGAGGTCCCCTGAATCCTAGCCAACTTGGCTTGGGAAGGGGAGAAGTACAATTACAAACAAAATACATCCATTCTGATGATGGGGGGGAGCCCCACCCGGGAGGAGAGCATCATGGTGCCGAACCAGGAATGCCTCGAGTACTGAGCACTGAGTTCAACTCCCCCTCGAGAACACACACACTCAGCTTAGCATATTGATGGCATATGTGTTCGTATTTCGGGTAGTACTTCTATGTTGCATATTTACGAAAACCTTTCCCAAAAGAAAATCATTAAGAACTTTCTGGCATCTGGGATCATGTTCACATCTTGAGAGCAGAAACGCTCATGTATCTCAGTGAGGTGTGCTAAAATCAGCAAAAACGTCTCGGCTTCCACTCACAAAGTGTTGCTAGGTGACGCAAAAAGCAAATTGGACTAACCGTTGAAGCCAGAATCTATACCTATGGAAAAAAGAAGGGCCATCGACGACGGTGCATCTTTACCCTGTGTTTCAAACTGCAGACCTGAAATCAGCACAGGTGGAAACTTCAGAAATGGGCAACCACCCTGATTACCCTGCCTAAAGGGGTCCAGCTTACAACACCTAAACGGCATGTTGGTATACCCCAGTCAAAAAGTGGAAACAGCCCAAATATGCTGGAGAAAGAGAAAGCACTGGACCAGTTACTGGAAAATACAAGCCAACCTCTTACAACTGACTCACTTGAACCCGAGTTGGTGGGAAATGAAGAAATGCTGCAGCCAGAAAAAAAAGATATTAAACCAATGGATGGGAGTGGTGAGGGAGTAAGCATGTTATTTAATCCTATACATACTGTACTTCAATGGAAAAAGATCACCAGAATGTAGAATTACAAGAACTCAGTACTATTAAAACTGCATTAAACAAAGTCTATGTAAAGAGCTCCCCCCTCCCCCCATATCTGAGAAGGCCAGCTGTTCAACATGGGTCCCTATAAGCCGCAATAATTTTGCAGAAAAGCCAACTAAAACAAAAGAGCAAACTGTAAAAAGAAATTCAGATAGCAAAATACAAATGAGTTCCAACCCAAAAAATGATTCAGAATCTGAATTTGATGAACTTGATGGAAATGGGTCTGACGCCGAGGAACCTCCATTATGGGCCCTCTCACACCTAACAAAAGTAAATACCATTTCTGAAAATATGGAGCGTATGTTAGCCACTCAGGAAAAACTTGAACGGTATTTTGCTACTACCCAGTCTCTAATTAAGGAGAATGCCGTCCTTAAGCAAGAGATGTCTGAAGTTAAGCATACTGTTAATGCTCTTCGGGAAGAAATGTTCATAGCTCCAAGCAAAATTAACACCTTGCAAAAAAATCAACTATAGCTTCAGGAAAAAAATGTAGATTTTGAATTGCGCTCACAGAGGAAGAATATTAGACTAATTGGAGTACCAGAGGTTTGAGACAATGCAAGATCACTTAAGGAGACCTTTAATGAAATATCCACTTCCTATTTAGTCACTTCTCCAGAGAACATTAGTATTGAGATTGATTGAATACATAGAGGCCTGGGACAATGCCCTGAAGACACTGCTCCTCCTGGGCCTTTGATTATGAAATTTATGCTTTCAACTGGTAAAGACTGTTTAATGACTGCTGTATGTAAAAAGAAGCATATACAAATGGCTGGGGCACAGATAGCCATTTATCACAATCCTCCGCATTAAATTTTGGCAGAGAGGAAAAAGTCTGATGGCTTGAAATCGAAGTTGTGGTCTAAAGGTTTTTGGGCCTTGATGATAATGCCAGCTAAGTTGAAAGTGATCATCAATAATGAGAAATATATTTTCAGTACCTTGGAAGAAACTACAAAAGAACTGATGAAACTTACTCCTGAAATATTTGCTTATATCTAGTCCTCTTTTTAGCTCTGAAGAAGGCATACAAGATGTTTAACTAAGTACTTTCTTCTTGCGTATATGCACTTTTTTTTTTTTGGTGTGTGGGGGTGTACAGCTATGACACACAATAGGGCTTGCTTTAACTTTGCTGTCTTATCACCAGTGGATGAGTGCTTTATTTATGAACTGAAACACTTACCATATCTCGAAAGCATGATAAGTTGTGTTACCGTCTGATCCAAATTTATGCACCATCCTGGTTGATTTTGACAAGCTCATGTTGTGCTCTTTGTTTACACTTTGGTTGGGGGGGGAGGAATGAAGAATATTAGAATAAATAAACTAATTATTCTAGTAGTTATAATTGCCTTAAGATGAACTACATTCAAGGATCAGTTATAAATCATTTTTGTTTGCCATCAGCTTTCTTGTAGCCTATTTGGGTCTGTTTGAAAAAACGGTATTAGATATTATTAAAGTGGTATCTTTAAATGTAAATGGGCTTAATACCCCAATTAAATGAAATAGAATATTAACTTACTTAAAGAAGTCATCTGCCCAGATCTTATTCTTACAAGAGACGCATCTTGATTAGAAAGAACCCAAGAAATTAAAAAAAAACTGGTGTAGTCATTGCTCTTCTAGTGTGGGTTCAAGGAATAGCTGTGTCGTGGTCATAATTATTAGGAAAGGATTAGATATAAAGATAAAATATATTTTTATGGCTGGAGAAGGTAGAATCTGGTTAAGGCAGAAATAAATTCATATAATATTATATTGGGTTCAGTATATGCTCCCTTCTTCCTGTACAATGAATTTTTGATCAAGATCTTGGAAGGCCTTCTTTGCAGGCTGAAGGAATCATTATCGGAGGAGACATGAACAGATAAAACTTAGCGCCTTCGCGGACAACATTTCGTTAATTAATAGTAGTGGGTACGAGAAGGTGAGTTGGTAGCAAAGCAGCAGAAGGTGTTGCAGAGGGTGTCCAGTCTGGCAGGGGAGGTGCAGGGAGTGGTGCCACAAACCACACCTGTAGAATCAAAAACTGGGAGAACCATTTTTGTAACCAGCTCTCAGCAGACCTAGGGAGAAAATCAGTCTTTATTGTGGTACAGGGCACCAAGTTTGGGGTGGAGTTTGGCATGGATGGCATCTACGTTGGCAGAGAAGTCAAGCCTGCTATCTAACCACATACAGAGGTACTTGAAAGTTGGGACTACATTAAATAATGTGCCATAAAGTGTGGAGACGATGGGGAGGGGACCAAGCTTGGCCAACTGCTGGCTAGTACCAAAAGTCATCGGCACAGTTTATAGACTGAGAAATATAGCAGGAGGAAGTAAATATAGTTACAGAATCTGGAAACCACGTGAAAGAGAAATGTAAATCTGAGTTGGTTGTAGTAAGATACTCCGTTTTGAGATATACAGATGGGACTGTTTGTTGAGGCAGAAAGAAGGCCACAAATTGTGAGTTACTTACCAGAAGCCAAGGTGAAGGATGTTAGGGAACATATAGAGGGTCTAATTTAAACTGCAGGGCCTAATCCAGTTGTGGTCCTCCATGTAGGGCACAGACTTAATGATATTAAATATGATTAATGGTGTAGGACACAGACTCGATATTAAACCTTATTTTGTGGAAACTGCAAATAAAGTGAAAGAATGGGGTGTCAAATTGTTATTTCAGAAATCTTGCCTGTTTCAAGGGGAGGGACTAGCAGACATGTACAATACAAAATTATTCTTGGCTGAATGGGTGGGAAGAAAAGGAAGGGTTTGGGTTTATTAATCATTGGAACAAATTCCTTCATTAGAATGATTTTACAGAAGGGATGGTCTGCACATTAATAAAATAGATGCAAGAAGGTTAGGAGATAGCATAAATAAAGAAATTTCCAAGCATTTAAACTAAAGGCAATAGGGACTGGGAAGGGGGGCATGAATAAAGAAAAAGAAACATTATCACAGACACTGGTACAAAGAGAAAAAGACAGTACAATGCAGAACAATGAGGAGGGGGAAATGAGCAAGGATAGTGAAGAGCATGGAAGTGCATGTTCGCAAATGCCAGGAGTTTGGGAAACAAATTTTGTGACCTTGAGGCAATACTTCATATAGATAGACCCAACATCTGTGGTATAACAGAAATGTGGTGGTCATCTGATGATAATGGGAACAAGAATATCCCTGGATGTAGACTGTTCAGAAAAGACTGCACAGGTAAATGGGGTGGTGGAGTGGCACTGTATGTTACGGAGGAACTGGGGGCAGAGGAATTATTGATCTCAGCAAACTGCTCTGTTCAAGGTGGAGCATAATAATAATCATGTCATCTGTGTCTGCCTGGGAGTGTCCTATAGACCACCAAATGAGAAGTCAGAGATTGATAGATAATTAATTGATGAAGCAGAGGCCCTAAGTGGGGAAAAATACAATCATTATAAGGGGAGATCAGAATCTTCCTGGAATAGAATTGTCTACAGGTAACGATGGCATTGCTCAGCATTCAACCCTGGCCAAGGATTTAATAAACCTTAACTATGAACAAATTATCAAAGACCCAACCATGGGAAGTAATACCTAAGACCTGGCACTTAGTGATTTGGGTGGTGGAATCTACAGCTGTTCACTATTGAGGCACCGGGGGATACTGACCACGTAATGATTATGTTTAATTTAAATAGAAAATCTACAGAATAAAAAGCATCACTATATGCAAGTGCTATAGGAAAGCTAACTTTGCAGCTATGAGGGTGGAAATTGAGCAGTGGAATTGGGGTAGTGAATTCTCAGAGGGTGACAGAACTAAAGCATGAAATTGTTTTGAGGCTGAAATAAAACATACAGAGAACAGATTCATAACAACTTTCAGTAAATAGAATAAAAAGGTAAAAACCAATGTGGTTGGATGAGACCCTTAAAAAGAGAATAATGGAAAAAAAAGGCATGTATACAGGAGGGCCAAGGTAACAGGTGATGGGTTACATGCAAAAATGAAGCAAGAATGTGCAAAAGGGAAATTAGAAGAGCTACGAGAGAAAAGAAATTAAGTATAGCCAATAAAACAAGGGATAATTAAACTGTTTTGGCTATATGTGTGTGATTAAATGAGGGGGAGACAAAAGAGTAGGACCTTTGAAAGTGGATGGAATGAAAATAGAAAATGAAAGGGACATTGTGAACAAATAAGCACATTTTTCATTTTAGCTTTTCAAAAACCAGAACTCGAAAACATAGTTATAACTGGATTAGATGTAGCATCCAAGATTGACAAATTGGAAATGCATAGGATGTTAGAAAAATGGGACGTTAATAAATAAATCCCAGGGACAGGATGGGTTGCATCTGAGAACCTTAAAGTGACCAACATTTTCAACGTGTCACTAGAACGGAGGAAGATTCCAGATTCTTGTAGAACAGCTATACTAATATCAAGCTGTGAAAAGGAGAGCAGAGTGGGTGAAGCAAATTATACACCAGTTAGTTTAACTTAGGTACTGGGAAAAATTCTAGAAAGGTGTATCAGGAATTTAATTGACACAGCAGTAATTAACAATAACATGAAAGACCAAACACAGCGTGGATTTATTAGAGGCAGGTACTCTCTCTCTAATTTGGTGGGTTTTTTTGAGAAAGTAAGCCATGCCTAGGACAAAGGGATTGCAGTCAGTGAGGTTTATCATGATTGTAGCAGGGCATTTGATACTGTCCCTCACACAGAACTGGTAACATTACTAGCTGAATCCAAAATTAATAGCAGAATAGTACACTGGATCAAACCATGGCTAACCAATATGTCACAAATAGAGTCAAAAGTTTTGACTCTAAGGTGGTGGAAGTTACCTGAGGAGTGCCCCAGGGGGTATTACTGGGACCATCATTGTTTAATATTGTTGTTTCTGGGCTGCTGATGAGAAAAAGTAGGTGGCTATCCAGGTTTGCGAATGATGCTAAAATTGGATATATTGTCCATAATAGTGAGGTGGCAACTAAACTTCAGGCTGAACTTGAGAATCTATACACATGAACTACAAGAACTAAAATGAAATTTAATCGAGGAAAGTGCATGGTCATGCATTTTGGGAAGAATAGCAGAGTTTGGGGGGAGTTGTGCTGAGGGGCATCATGCACTAAGGTTCACTAAGGTCAGTAAGGTGCTAGGAGATTATGCACCCATGGCTGCCTCTGTTGAACTAGTTACAATAGCTAATATCCAGGCCTTCAAGAATATAAGCATCAAGACAATGCTTAAACTCTAATTGTGATTTACTGGTAATAACATCTAAAGGCAGTTTGTTCCAAGGATTAATAATTCTTTGAGTGAAAAAATATTTTCTGTTATTAGGCTGAAAGCTTTTTCTTTTGAGCTGTAGTGGATGCCCCCTAGCACAATAGTGATCATTTTTAAACTCAAAGCCCAATTCTGTAATGAGGTATGGATCCTGGATAATGTCAAACATAAACAAAAGATCACCTCTCTGACGACGAGTTGCCAGAGGCATCAGAGCCAGTTTTTTTTTAACCTATCATCATACGGTACATTATATAGGCCGACTATATGTTTAGTAAATTTTCCCTGTACCATTTCTAGCTTAGTAATTTCAGATTTTTTTATAAGGGCTCCATAACTGAGTGGCATACCCCAGATGTGGCCTTGTGTATGCCCTAAATAATGGCAACATGACTTTTGGGTCTTTAGAGACAATATTTCTTTTGATAGCCCATATAACTCTATTTGTTTTATTTATAGCATTATTGATCTAATATAATCAAGATCTTTAGAAATCAACACACCTAGGTCTTTTTCATCTGTAATGGATTCTAATGGGGGTACCAGCCAAATAGTAGTCAGCAAGTAGGTTATTAACAGCTATATGCATGATCTTGTATTTAGAGGTATTCAGTCTTATGCCCCATTGATGAACCCATTTTGTAATTTGGTTAAGATCTCTTTGAATGGTTATAATGTTATCCGAGAATTTACAAGGGCCACCTATTTTAATATCATCTGCATACTTGATGGATAATGGGTGCAACTATTTGTTAGGTCTGATATAAACAGCAGGAATAAACAAGGGCCTAAAACAGATCCTTGTGGAAACCCCTCTTGTAACCCTACCAGGATTGGACAAATGTCCATTAATTAAAACGTGTGATCTACAGTAAAGCCAACTCTCAATCCAATTTATAATTTTATTAATAACAGTAGTGTGTAGTTTTGTTATTAAGGACCCATGTGGCATTACGTTGAATATGTATATAATATCAAATGGAATATTATTGTCACGATGAGAACTGACCTGTTCGTAGAAACATAAGATTGCTTAAGCAGCTCCTACCCTTTTTAACTTCATGTTGTTCCAGAGCAATTGTATTGAGAATCGGGTTGATTAAATCTTAGATAATACTTTCTAATACATTACAAACAGTAGAAGTTAGACTTATTGGTCTATAATGTTCCCAATTTGCTTTTGGACCTTTCTTACATAACGGAATGACATATGCTGATATCCGTTCATCAGGAACAAAATTGTAAGCTAGACATCCCTCAAAGAGGAGCCTTAATGGATGGGTAATACTATCTGTCAGAAGGTATAAATAGTGACTAGAGATGTCATCAGGTCCAGGACTAATTTTTCCTTTTAGATTTTTTAACTTATTATGGATAGTATCTTCAGAAATTGTTATCTGTTTTTTCCTGTGAAACTGTATCTTGGCGGTGAAAAGCATTACAAAAATTTGAATTTAAAATATCTGCCATATTTTTGGTTCATAGACAGTGTGGTTATTAACTACTAATGGGCCCATTTGACACACCGTTATTTTCAGTGAATTTATATATGAATAAAAGGATTTACTGTTGTTTGCAGTGATGGCTAAATTAAATACCCAAGAAGCTTTTGATTTACATAATTTAGATTTGCATTTTTTTTTATTTACTGTAAGCCTCCCAATTTTCTTGCATTCTTGATTTTAGGTATTTGGAATTATTTTTTATTTTTCTGTTTTAGTAGTTTGTAGATAGACTTGTTTAGCCAATTTGGACATTGTTTTCTATTTTCATTCTTCATTTTAGAAGGAATACATTTATCTCTTAAACTAAGTAATATGTTTTTAAACAGATTCCAGCTATCCTGAATTGAGTGGAGAAAATATAGTCCCAATGTATTGCTGTTAGATCCCTTTTAATATTTTGCATATCTGCTTTATCATATTGATATATCTTAGTCGTTGAGATACTACTGATAGTTTTTATGTCCAAGCAAAAGGAAATAGGATTGTGATCACTGTTTCCTGTTGGTGTTTTTACAAGCACATTGTCAATATTCAAATCTTCATTGTGTAGTACCAAGTCCAAAGTACGTTCTTCCCTAGTTGGTTGCTTTACACATTTTAGAGGCAGAACTGGATGGTCTGTAGTATACACCAAGTATTATAGGTTCAGTCTCCTTTTGTGAAAGTTTAATCCATAAGGATTCAGTTTCAGCATTGTGATACTTGATCATATCAGATATGTTTATTTATTACTGGTTACTGTTTATAAAAAAGGCAACACCTCCTCCCGTTCTGGCATCTCTATTCATTTTGTACAGGTTAAAACCAGGTATTGTCCAGTCCCAATAGGATTTGTCATCACCCCAAATTTTACTAACCACTATGACATCAATATTCTCCTGATTAATTATAATTTTTAACTCGTCAATTTTCTTATTACGTCCTCTAGTGTTAAAATCTAAACATTTTAGTTGTTTTTTATTTAGAGAACTGTTTAAGTTCACACCCCCATTAAGAAAGGCTGGCATGCCCTGCCCCCCCCCATTAGCTTGTTTAAACTACTGGTAATAAAGGCAACGATGTGTTTGCCCAACAGTAAACTTCTCCTTCTACTGAGGTGGAGACTGTCACCATGATATAACTCAAATCTGCCCTTTAAATCAAAATCAAATCATCTTTATTTTTAAAGTGCCTTTCAAAACCAAGGCGCTGTACAGAGAGATCATACATACAAATTTTAAAAACAGACATAAATCAACCGTAGCTGGGATAAGCTAAACTAAATAAATAAGTCTTTAGCTCCATTTTAAATCTCTCGACAGTTGGACATTCTCTTAACCAGCGAGGTAGAGAATTCCACAGGGTTGGTGCTGAAAAAGCGAAAGCACAAGATCCTGATGTCTTCAATCGAACCCTGGGAATCTCTAGCAATCCCTCGTTGGCGGAGCAGACGGAGGGGCAATAGGATGCCAAGAGATCTTTTAGGTAGCTGGGTCCCTGATCATGTAGGGCTTAAAAGGTTAATAAACCAACCTTATAGGTGACCCGCCACCTAACAGGCAGCCAGTGCAGTTCGCGGAGCACAGGTGTAATATGACTGGATCTAGAAGTCCCAGTCAAAAGCCTGGCCACCACATTCTGCACCAGCTGCAGGTGGTGGATATCAACCCCAGGTAGCCCTAGGTAGAGGGAATTGCAGTAGTCAAGACGGGTAGTGATAAAGACATGGACCAATGTCGGAAGATCACCTGGTGGAACCAGGTGTTTCACCCGGGCGATATTCCTCAGATGGTAAAAAGAGGATTTCATGACAGCTGATACCTGAGATTTTAAGGTCAGGCCATTGTCAAAAATAACGCCCAGGTTACGTACCTGAACAGAGGTAGTGAGTGACATACCACCGAGCAATAAGCCTGATGGTTGTCCAGCCCCCAAACCCACCCCCAGATGACCTGGGTCCACTACCAACACTTCAGTCTTATCCGGATTCAGTCTCAGCCAGCTGGAACTCATCCAAAATCTGATTTCAGCAAGGCAGTTATTTAGTACGGAGAGAGCATCATCTTGCCCAGGTGGAAAAGACAAATACAGCTGAGTATCATCTGCATAGCAGTGAAAACCCAAACTGTATCACCTGATGATATCTCCCAATGGCAGCATATACACTGCAAACAACATGGGTGCTAGAATGGAACCCTGTGGTACCCCAAAAGGCAGGGAGTGAGCACCAGAAGAATAAATTCCAGTGGCAACTCTCTGAGACCTGTCTGTGAGGTAAGACTGGAACCATTTGAGGACTGTACCAGACAGCCCGCAATAGATCCGCAGGCACTCCAACAGCACACCATGGTCTACAGTGTCAAATGCAGCAGTGAGATCGAGAAGGACCAGAATAGTACGTGCCTTTCGATCTCTAGCCATTAGGAGATGATTCAACACCAGGACAAGGGCAGTCTCCATGCTATGCTTCTTCCTAAAACCAGACTGGAGAGTATCATAGACATTGTGAGTTATAAGATGATCATCCCACTGCAGTGCAACCACCTTTTCAATAACCTTACCAACAAATGGCAGGTTAGAGATTGGCCGGTAGTTAGCTAGACAGTCTGGGTCCAAGGAGGTTTTTTTAAGGAGTGGTCAAACTACCGCCTCCTTGAGGGGGTCAGGAAAGACCCCCCTTTCCAAGGATTTCCAGACAATGCCAGCAGGGATCGGGCAGATAACTTCTACACATCCTACTAAAAGGGGTGTAGGACCCAGATCCAAACTACAACTGGTACATCTTCCCAATGATGGATACACTTGATTTCTTGTCTGTAACACCACTTTCTGAGCCATTCATTATATTGCTTGATTTTGTTGTTTACCTCAAAAGAAGCTTTAGGAATAGGGATAATTTCAGAGAACACTGGTTCACTATCTGAATTAACTAATTTATTTAATAATGCCACTAAATCTAGTTTGATATTGCATATTTCATCATGCATGATATTAATTGTCCCTACATGGGCTATAACTAATAAGTGTTCTCCCGTATCATAAAGTATATTAGGTAACATTCTGGTGCTATCATCAGTTTTGGCCCCGTAAAAGGCAGAGCATGTGTGATTTGATTTATCCTGATTACAAACTGTTTTATCCATATGATGGATAATTGAGTCACGTACTACAAATATTTGGTGTTTTTTTCGTAGGAGTACCACCACCAGTGTCCATAAATTCGATTGGTGCAGCATTATTAACTGTAGTACTATTAGATAACTCCAATAAAACGTTAGTATTGTCTGTATGAGATTGAATGCTGTCACTGGTTATACTGTCCATGTGACCAGATTGTAATTTATTGGCTTTAGAAATACATGTCAATGGTACTGAGTTTAAGCTTGTTGTAGTAGTACCCAGTTGTGGTGAACTGTCTGGAACCATTGACATCTGGGGACAGTACAGACTGGAGGTGGCTGTGGTCTTCGTGCAACTTATTATTTCAGTGGTAGATGAAGTACTTGGTATAGGCTCTGGGGTAATTATATCTGAAGTTTGTGGTTCCAGTAAGGGTCAAATCTGTTATATAGAGGTATATTGTAAACGCTTGCTTTGTGCCCTTTTTTTAAAGGCTCTTTTACTTTGTACCTCAAACCAGCATTCATTTGCTTCCTCACGTAGGTCTTCCTCCCTAGAGCATTTTTTTAATATGACTATCTAAGGCCCTTGAATTTGTTATTGAGTCAGAAATGGAACAAACTGGCATAGTACTAGTATTTGAAATACCTTTATCCCTGGTAACGTAGAGATTCGTTTATGGGCCCACTCTGTGCTATTTCTTGTACTTCTGTAGTTATTTGTACTGCTTCATTTAAAGCGTTAAACCTTGATAGCATGTCTTTTTGGCTCTGTTCAAGTGAGGACATTCTTTTATTAAACTTCTCAATTTCTGTTGTCCTTTCCTTATTTTGGATGCATTTTTGGCAAAGTTTATTGCAGGGGGCAGTGTGGAACAGGTACACTAAACAGTTAGAACACTGCTACCCAACCTTTTAATAATTGTATGGGCCATGTTTCTGTGAAGACTAATCACTCAGTGACCGATAGCGACAATTTAGATTACCACATCCTTACTTGAGCTGTATGCTGTAGTAATACAATGGCTCACACAAGGGGTATGACACAGATTTCAAAGTCTAAATGAGATATGTATGTTCTAACTAAAATACACAGACACTAAATAACCCAGCCATGTATTTATGAGCTGTACTAAGTTATCATAAGATTTTTAGGGAAGATACTATTAGCTTGGATTATTCCTACCTTGCAGCAGTGTTTTAGAGTCAGTGTCCACACTAAATGCGCTTAACATGCATGCAGAGACGCACGTGTCTCTGCACGTGTCTCCGTGCACTGAGCATGCCCTGCTCACAGCAGGACAAAGTGCTACAGTGACCTGGAAGTCTTTACCCGGGGTCACTGCAACACCTAATTTCACTGTATTATTTATTTATTTAAAAAGCCCTTAAAGGTTTTTTTTTGTTTTGTATTTCTATTCGGGTGAGATCCTCACATATGAGAATCTGGCATGCCAGATGCAGTAGTGCCAAATTTAAAAAACGTTCAGTCAAGCAGTGAGAGAAACTTCGGAGTGAGGGTAACCAATGATTTCAAAAATTCAGAACAGTGTGATGAAGCAGTATCTAAATTAATAAAATTATGTAGTGTGTGGAAGAGGGCGATTCTTAATGGAATTCAATTAATTCCTAGGCTTGTTGTGCCCTAGTAGTGATGTCAAACTGCTGTTGTGCTATCTTGACTACGTCACTACTAGGGTACAACAACACAGAATACTCTCATGTTCCTGTAACCCTGACAGCTGTGCAAATGGCTCATTTTTTTCCCCTTTGTCAGTTTCATTATAGTGATGTCTGCCACCACTACAACAGTTTGAATACATTTGTTTTTTTTATTTTATTCCTCATTGTTTTTGTTTTGTTTATGTTGCTAAATGTTAGTAACTGCTAAATGTTAGTAAAAATTGTCATAATTTAAAAGGAAATCAACTGAATCACTCAGCTGTGAATCACTGAAATCCCATACAGGTAAGTGTGAAAGTTCATTCACTTTGAAAGGCAAGGAAATGCTATTTTAAACAACTTTTTCAAGAAATGTTCTGTTGAACTGTTTCCCATACACTGTAAAAGACAGTGGATGGGCAACAGTGAACAACAATGCTGAGTTCATTTCTTGAGATTGTCATAACAACCATTGATTTCTCTAGCTTTGCTCTCGAGGTCTACTCGCTTGTCATGATAACCTCTTGAAGCGAATACAGCGTTGTTGTTCACTGCTGCCCATCCATTATCCTTGTTTGTTTGTTTTATAAGGAATAACCATTGAGCATCAGCTCATTCACAATGATGACCTTATTACAAGTACAAAATTACAAATTATAATTTACAAATACAAAAAACATAATTTCATCAACAATACATCACTACATCAGTAACATTCACAAACATGGTCAAATGAAGACAAATGCTGTTTTAACATAGATACAGAAGGTGATAGCATATCTAGCCTACAAAATTCAAGCGGAAGTCTATTCCAAAACAGAGGAACAAATTGGCTAAAAAATTGAAGGGAACATTTAATTTTAGTGAATGGAACAGATAGTTCTCGTACTGAAGCATTTCTCAATGATGAATCAATAGATCTATAAGATGATTTGGTATACAAATAATCAGGAACAAGACCCAAACCACATTTATATGCAAATATATATCTGTGATGATCTCTTCTTTGTTTTAATGATACCAAACCCAATAATTTATACAGAACACAATGATGGACATCCATTGGACATTTCAGTATCAAACGAGCCAAATGATTGTAAAGTACATCTAATTTATGAAGATGCTCAAAAGTTGTACCAGCATACAAAATATCGGCATAATCAAATAATGGAAGTATTTGTGCAGTAATTATAGTTTTCATAATGGGAACTCCTTAGTTCTTTCCTGGAATATAGCTGGTTGGCAAACTAAAGTAGCAGGCAATTCCTGGGTTAATTTTGTAATTCAGTTTGAAATCTTATGTTTTCAAGAAACTTGGCATGGGCTTGATGACTTAATATAAATGGGTATATAACATTTGCTCATCATGGTCATAAGGGGGGGCTAACTGTGGTAGGAATTTGGCTAGGATTGCTACACTTTGTAGAATTTGTCCTGACTCAAAGGTAAAGGCTTTATGCATTATGCCAAATCTCATCAATGTTTTATTAAAAAAAAAAAAACAGAATATGATAGTTGTGAATGTATATTTCCCACCACGTGGTTCAGTGCATTATAGTGGTGGAATATGGCTGATATTAAAAAATGAGATAACTAAATATAATTGAACTTTTCCCAATATAAATATTTTAGTTATAGGGGATTTCCATGCCAGAATAGGTATCTTTGATGGATACACAGATACTTCTCTATTTATATATGATTCTAATTACTGTTTCTCAACTAGGGCCTCTAAGGATCTAGTTGTTAATAAATCAGGTAAGATCCTAATTGAATCAATTTTGGAATTGGATTTATATCCCCTAAATGGTCGAATTCATGGACACAAAATAGGAAACTTTACGTATGTCAAAGCCCATCATAAAACATTACTTGATTTGGCCCTCTGGTCAGGTGATATTAAATTTTGGTCTTCTCTCTGTGTATCCTAAGTAGAGCTGAAAGTGACCACTTCCTCTTACTACTATGCATTGAACAGTGGGATATTGTAAGCAATAATGTGTCTTCTGTGGTTCCACTTAAAATAAGAATTATGAAATGAGTTAGATGGGATGGCTACTTAAAAGGGAATATAAGAGAACAGATCTCATTATATGATAATGTACTGAGTAAAAGTAAAGACTCAATCCAAGATATAATAACATTGTGGGATTTGGTGGAACAATTGTTCAAAGATTTGAGGACAAAAATCTATAAGGAAGTAATGATGTGCCAGCATAGAAAAAATCAAACTTGGTTTGACCAGAAATGCTTTTTGTTTAAAAAGGAACTAAGGAAAATAATAAGACATGCAGGATTACAAAGGAATGCATAATTAATGGAACAGGTTAAAATGAAGAAAAAGGAATATAAAGAAATGTTAAAAAATAACAAGAGGGAATTTCAAAGAATAAAATGGTCTCTTATGCTTGAGACTATCAGAAGGAAAAATGATAAGGGTTTTTGGCAACTTATTGCTCAAGGTTCTTTAAGTAGCAAAACCAACACAGATTGTTATATATCAGAATCACAGTGGACTGATTATTTTGGAAATATATTCTATGATCCAGGCATATATGAGTTGGAAGTGATTGTCCAAAATATAAGTTGCCAGTTCAAAATTACCAGTAAAGATGTATATTTTGCGATATATGCTATGAAATCCAATAAGGCCCCTGGGATAGATAAAATACCAGCAGAAGTTTATACATGTAATGCCCCCTTCTGGAGTACAATACTTGTTTCAACAAATGGATAGAAGTTCTTTCCTTCCCTTATTCTTGGAAAGGAGCAGTGATTATACCATACACAAAAAGGGAGACACAGGTGACCCCACTATGTATCGCCCTATCAGTTTGTTAGACGTGAGTCTTAAAATTTTTACACGTATTATTTTAGATCATTTAAAACTCCAAATTCAATTAACAGGAGGATTCCGTAAGGTACAACTGGGTTTCTGCAGTGGGTCATCAACAATAGACAGCTGTTTTATTCTGAATCCTTTAATTAATAAATATGTCAAAATCAGAAAGCGAAAATTATACGCAGTATTTATTGATTTGTCTGCTGCCTTTGATATGGTTTGTAGATCACAATTTTGGGCTATTATGTATGAAAGAGGATTAGCTAAAGCATTAATTTCAATAATTTCTGAACTTTCTAATAATACTTGGGCACAGATTAGATATAGTAGTGCGGGAGAAACATCCACTCCTATTCAAATTAACCATGGGGTAAGACACGGCTGTCTGTTAGCCCCCACTTTGTTTAATTTGTATATAGACCCTCTTATTAGGAAATTAGAATAAAGCAATTCAGACAGTCCAAAGGTAAATCAGAGGCATATTTCCATCTTAGCCTATGCAGGTGACCTAGTAATGATCTTTCAGACTAAAAAAAGTCTCCAAAGACAAATAAATGTTCTACAAAGGAGCATTAAGGATTTGAAATTAAAAATAAATTTAACCAAAACCAAAACTATAACTTTTGGTTCTAATATTGCTGAATCCCATTTTAAATTTGGTAAACACAATTTAGATGCAGCAAAACAATATACATTAAACTGATAAGGAACTTCTTATTTAGCATTCAGGAAGAGAGTCGCTGCACCTAGCAACTGTTGCTAGGGGAAGACAGCACTACATAAATCTTTACATTTTGGGGGGCACATAGTATTCTAAGCTAAAACATCACTGTGACACACATGAGTGTCTACTGAGGGCTTAAAAACATCTTTTTAATAATGTTTTGGGCAGTTAGCATTCTGAGGGTGCGAGGAACACGAGAGGCATTTGTGGGACATATCCCGCTACATAAACAAGCCCTGCAGTGAGCGGTTGAGCTTAAACTGATAAGGCACTTCGTATTGCACTGCCTACTGTGTTTATTTTTAAACTGTGTGTGTGAAAACCTTATTTGAGTGTGTCCTTTGGAACCCTGTTGCTATTTAGCATTCAGGAGGAGAGACGCTGCACCTAGCAACTGTTGCTAGGGGAAGACAGCGCTGCATAGATCTTTAAATTTTGGGGGGTATATAGTATTCTAAGCTAAAACATCACTGTGACATGCATGAGTGTCTACTGAGGGCTTAAAAGACATATTTTTAATAATGTTTTGGGCAGTTAGCGTTGCGAGGGTGCTAGGATCATGAGAGGCATTTCCGGGTCATATCCCGCTACATAAACAAGCCCTGCAGTGAGCAGGGTGAGCTCGGGCAGGGCTCGCATCTGCGCATGTTATGAGGGGTGTGAGGAGTAAACTAAACCAGATAGGAACAAAATACGGATGTTATAAGGTAAGAACAAAAAGCAAAAAATAAAGTAATCTTGGGAAATATATTTAAAATGGATTTTAATACTCTATGTTTGGGGAAAAATGGGTCAAAATGTAAAACTTTTGAGATGTATTTGTTCTCTGACATACCTATTCTTGAAAATCCTTTTATGTGCCTAAAGTGTAAACAAAATGCTGACATGTTAGCGGAAATAGCAATTTTTGGTACACAGCTACAGGCACTTGAATATAGTGAAAAATCTATGGTGTCTAGAATAAAGGAAAGGGAGAGTGTTGAAATATATACAAAACCTAACATAGATGTTAATAATAAAGAACAAAATGAACAATTAAGAATCTCCTCCCCACATTAACTAAATAACAATGATGATACAATAAACCAGGAAATTGAGAATTCTGCAGACCCAAAGATAAATTCCACCAGAAAACATAATAAACTGGAAGATTCTGATGACACATGTGATGAAAACTGGTATATGATAAAAGGCACAAAACAATTAAAAAAAGGGGAAGAAAAGCTGAGGGTTTTAAGCTACCTTTATCAAAGAGTTTTGATCCCTTGCTACAACATATTGATGAAGAAATGATTAAAGATCCATTATCCATCCCTTCTACTATGCCACCAAATCAGTCTCCCATTGTTCAGTCCCCTTTTTCACACAGTGAAAAAAATAGTAGAGAAAATATATCGGATCCTCTTGTAAACATAGAAAATTATGGTAATACTCTTTTGGACCTACAATCTAAAACAAATGTGGTGGAAAATGAAGCCTTAAATCTAAGTACAATGCCTGAACAAATTGATATTTTGAGGGATTCAATCACTAGATATACTGATAGATATACCACTAGGGGAAATAAAGCCAATGTAGCCAGTTGTAGCTATAGTGGTGCAACGATAAAAGATGTGATTAGTGTGCTTCTAGGCATTTTTCAAGATACAGAAAACTCCAAAACTGCCCTTTTGCATGTTGGAATAAATGATTTTGGAAAACAGGAAATTGAAAAAATTACCAAAGACATGGAGGATGCTATAAACACTTTAAAAACATTAAATGTGACCCCATTTATTTCGGAAGTCCTACCGGTTCCAAGAGCAATCCACTTTAGGACAAAACATATAAAAGCTTATAACAACTGGCTACGTAGATGGTGTCTTACAAACAATATCACATGTATACATACTTGGGAGACATTTGTGGGACGTGACAATTTATATTGCTATGATGGTCTTCATTTAAATAAAAAAAAGGCGCAAGAGCACTGGGGTACATTATGTACAACAAAATAAATAAAAACTCAACACACAAAAAAAACTAAATACTAGGGGGCAGAGGGAGCCGATTAGAAAACCCATAAAATATCATATTAAACAAAATAAATATGGATTAACTTTTCTATTTACAAATGCAAGAAGCCTTTATTCAACTAAATTAGATGAACTAGAGATATTACTTCATAAAGATAACATTGATATAGCAGCTATTACTGAAACATGGTGGGGAGACCAAACTCGTTGGAATTTAAATATATCTGGTTACAGTACAATATATAAAAATAGATTAATAAAAAAGGTGGAGGAGTAGCCTTCCTTGTTAAAAATAATATAGAATATAGATCTATAAATATCAATGAAAGTGAATTATCCAGTGAAACTTTGTGGATTGAAATAATAAGAGATACTGAAGTTAAACTTACAGTGGGATTATGTTGTAGACTGCCTAATATTGACTTATCTGAACATTATAAATGCCAAAACAACCTAGAGTTAAGAATGAACAGATCTGACATAATTTTATTGGGTGACTTTAATTACCCAGGAATTGATTGGGTAAATTACCAAACAAACAATAAAATGGAAGAACATTTTTTTGGATTTTTGTGAATCACATGATTTAGTCCAACTGATTCATATTCCAACAAGGAAAAATAATATTTTAGATTTGATATTAACAGATATACCTCAACAAATTCATAATATTGGAGTTTGTGAACCACTTCAAAACAGTGATCATTGACGATCAGAATGCCTCAGGGATGGCAAATTAGGGCCCGTAAATGTATGCAGCCTTGGGGGGGGGAGGGTATAATTTGTGAATATGATATGTGAGTTAAATTGTAGTCTTCAATTATTGCATCAATTGTTACCTTTAACTCTCCCTGTTAAGTGATATGCTTGGTGATTTTTGTGAAAATAATAAAACTGTTTTAATCATAAAAAAAAAACAGTGATCATTGTATAATTACTTTCGAAACAAAAATAAATTTGGATAGAAATTCTAGTAAAACAATCTTTAAAAACTATGGTAAGGCTAACTTTAGTCTCATTAATAAAGAACTAACAGTATGGAAATGGGATATTGATACTGTGTCTCCTGATGAACTTTGGCAATCGTTAACTAAAAAAAATACTAACTTTAGAACAAAAATATGTCCCAGGTAAAATTGGATATAATAACAAAGGTAAACTACCACTATGGGTTACCCCTAGTATTTTACAACTAATTAAAAAAAAAAAAGAAGAGCCTATAGAGCAGCATCCAGATAAAATAATGAATATAACAAAAAAAAATATAGGGCAATATTAAAGAAATGCAAACTAGCAATTAAAAATGAAAAGAAAAAACTGGAATTTAAGTTAGCACATTTAAATGATGGTGGTAAAGGTTTCTACTCTTATATAAATAATAAAAAAACAATCTACTATAACTATCGGTCCACTACTTATAAATAATGATATAATCCAGACCCCATTAGGAATGGCACAGGAATTTAACAAATACTTTTGTTCAGTTTTTAATTCTTCCCATAAAATCAAAACAATTGTGGATATTACAAAAAATACTCTTGATTATGCCATACCAGAAATAACTAAACAAGAAATAAAAAATAAAATGGACACAATTCAAACAAATAAATCCCCAGACCCTGATAATCTCCACCCACGAATGATAAAGGGTATCGCACAATGATTAATTGATCCGTTATATAAGTTGTTTAATATGTCGTTAAAAACTGGACTAGTACCTTGTGACTGGAAGACAGCACTAGTAACACCGATTCATAAAATGGGAGACAAAAGTAAATTATCAAACTATAGGCCGATTAGCCTGACTAGCATACTGGGTAAAATATTTGAAAGTATTCTAAAAACTAGACTGGAAGAGGACCTAGTAAAAAAAACAACTTGTTGATCTTGACCAACATGGCTTCAAAAAAAACAGATCTTGTCTGACTAGTAATTTGGTATTTTATGAAAAAAATAGCAGTCTGCTTTATGATAAATTACCTGTGGATATAGTATACCTGGATCTATGTAAGGCCTTTGATAAAGTTCCTCACTTAACACTGATAAACAAAATGACATTGTGTGGGATTCACCCTCTTCTAATAAATTGGGTAAATGAGTGGCTAACAAATCGTACACAAGTGGTACGTATGAGAGGGTATACCTCATCCATGGGTGCAGTAACTAGTGGGGTTCTGCAGGGGTCCATTCTTGTACCCATTTTGTTTAATATTTGTGTGTCAGATATGACTGTAAACCTTAAGAACAAGGCTAAAAATTCACAAATGACACTAAAATTGCACTTAAAGTGGGAACATTGGATGAAATAACAGATGCTGCCAAAGACCTTCAACTCCTAGAAATTTGGGCCAAACAAAATAATATGGATTTTAATGTCAATAAAACAGTTATTATGCATCTAGGAGAAAATAATCCAAATGTACAGTTTATGTTAAATGGTTCTATATTGGTATCAGTTAAAGAGGAGAAAGATCTAGGTATTATTATAAATTCAGAGTTCACATTTACATCACATTGTAATCATATATATAAAAAAAAAAAAGCAAGTAAAATAATAGGGTGCATAAAAAGATCATTTGTTACCAGAAACAGGGCATGCATACTCCATTTATATAGAGCCTATAATGAACACATTTGGACTATTGTTCACCACTATGGAGCCCAAATCTTAGACGTGACATCAATGTATTGGAAGGGGTTCAGCGAAGGGTTACCAAGATGATTGATGTCTTACAAAACAGAGATTATCAGGCTAGAATGAAGGAATTAGACTTGTATTCAGAAATGAGAAGAACTAGGGGAGATCTCCTTTTGATGTTTAACATCATTAGAGATAATGATTTAATGACACAATTAGGAATTCCCTCAATATGAGAGAATGTAATCTCAGGAGCCATGGGTTTCAATTAGCACTAACTTATCCCAAAGTAAACACTAGACGTTCTTTCTTTACACAAAGAATTATATCAACATGGAATAAATTACCGAGATATTTGTTGGAAACAGATAACGTGGAAACTTTCAAATGTAACCGTGACAAATTTTTATTAAATAAGGTATAAGGATATCCAGATACTGGAGATGTACTTATATGGGTTTAAAAAAAACAAACTTCTGTACATCTAACATTCTTAGTCGTATGAAACTTAGTGGTAGTATACATATTTGGGTCTAATTTTTACAAATAATGTCATGTGGAAACAACAAAGAGGTACGATATATAATATAAAAAAAAAATGAATGGGCTAAAGAAATTTAATTACTCTTATGGGGGCTTCTCAGTTAATCCATTACTGAGAGCTATTAAAGCTAAAAGTTGGACACAGATGTCTTATGCATCTGAAATTTGGAACCGTAAGGATGCAGAACAATGTATGACCCCAGTGTGTAAGGTTCTACGGTCAGAAGTACAAATTCCCCTGTCCTGTCCAGCAGTATATTTGCGAGCAGAACTTGGATTGATTAATGTAAATGCACTTATGGAACGTAGAAAATTAAAATACTGGTTACATTTAACAAGAACTGATAAAGATAATTTAGTTAAGC
The DNA here is from genome assembly GCA_016271365.2 of Neoceratodus forsteri. Classification (NCBI taxonomy): domain Eukaryota; kingdom Metazoa; phylum Chordata; order Ceratodontiformes; family Ceratodontidae; genus Neoceratodus; species Neoceratodus forsteri. The sequence goes on along the minus strand of CM028137.1, from coordinate 419,220,751 downwards.
AGTGTCTTCCAGAACAACTACTTTAGATTAAAACTGATTGTGGGGAGAAATGTTGGTTGCAGGATATTTATAAGAAATTAGATCAATATGGGTTAATATTTCTAAAATCATATTTTGTAAAGAATATTAAAATAAGTAATAATTTCAAATCTCTTATCCAAAATAAGGTGAACAAATATTGGAAAAAACAGGATTTAGATAAAATTAATCTATCCAGATTTTCTAATTGGTATGCTAACCCTAAAGATATAGGGCCAGATATTCAAACTTAGCCAGGCTGTGGCACAAGCTTGGGCACAGCTCAGCTTGGCTACGCAGGGGTGTGGACTGGGCGATATTAAACAGAGCTGCACCATGGCTCAGCAGCATTGAATATTGCACCCTGGCCACCTGCAGTGTGCATGGCACAGTGGCACTGCACCAGCGCAAGTGGCCAGAGTGGAGCATGGGGATGCACTAGCTCAAGTTCCATTGCGCTATGCACAGCAACCACGATATTCAAAACTTGACATGCAAATGGGACCATAATGTATGCAAAGCACAAATAGGGTAATTTGCATGTGATTATGGCCCCATTTGCATGCAGGTGCACTGATCCCCGACCACTTGTGCCTGGCGCCCTGCCAGGCAGCAGCCATCAGAGACTGACGTCCCCTGCAGCCGGCAATGTGCTCCACAGCCCAATCACAGGCATTTGTATAAGCTGGAGCTTGGGTGGCCACCCACAGGTGGCAGCTGCCGTGTTGCATCCTGCAATGCGACAGCTCACCTGTGGGTGGCCATCCCTTGTTCCTTTTTTTTTTTTTTGATCAACTTTGTGCTGGCGCAGGTAGGGGTCGCGCATGCATGGCTCTGCACATCCCAGGCTGAATATCGGGCTGTGCAGGGTATGCATGGGCACGCCCCCCCCACCTGCACCTGCATACATTACTGATGCGCTCCGGCGCATCTGGATTTGTGCCGCGCACTTTTCCCTTTTGAATATCGCGTCGGGGTGCATCAGTGGGTTGCACATGGTGCAACACTGTTGCGCCATGCGTAACCCTTTTGAATATCTGGGCCCTAATATATAGGAATTACTGGGATATATTAGAAAACAAGGTAGATATAAATATCTTCTTTAAAGCCAGATTTGAACTTTTTGAAAATAATATCTTGAGAACTAGATACTATAAACTCTCAAAGGAGTACAAATTCTGTGATTGTAATACGGGAATGAGAGAGGATCTTAATCATGTTCTATGGCAATGTCCTTAGTACACTAGAATTCAACATTATTGGCTGGCTTCATATATTAACTGGCATGGAATAACTAATAGTGAACTTACACTCATTGTCATGAACACAAGTGATGAAATCACTGTCAAGCGAATTGTAAATGATCTCAAATATGCTTTTCAAAATTAGGAAGGAAAAAGATAGAGAGATGATGTTGTTGATATAACGAATTAGAATTGCCCAAATTGGAATTGTCTTCCTTTATTCAAGTTGTCAGTATAATCAGTCATGCTAGGAGATATTGGATGATTCAGTTGTTCAGATTGCACAATATGTAATTTATATATCCCCTTTCTAAAAGTGAAATGAGTTCTTTTTGGATACTATAGAGTCAGTTTATTAATTATGCTGCTTCATTGTAGATTAATGTGAAACTGCTGTCACATTTATACTTCTGTATATGGATATATGGTGAAAGATATGTTTTGAATATTTTCATTATAAGATTTATATATTTAATATTTAAGCATTGTAAGTGTTGAACTTAAGGAGATTTTATGGCAAGATATATGTAATTTATATAGTATGCTTGTTCTGTCTTTTTTGTAATGGCTATGTATGGCTAAACAATAAATGTATTTACTATATAGTTTTCATAGTGACCGAATCCAAACAGTTTTTATTTTTAAACAAAAAATCTATCCTCTTACCAATTTGCACAACCAATTTTTCCACATGGACATTCCCTGAACCACACTGATCAAGTCAAAACCCTAAATACTTATATGATTCAACATTTTCTATTGCAACTCCAGAACTATCGGATAATACCATCCTGTGACCCAGTTTTGTTTTGGAAGGGGGTCCAAACAACATGGACTTTGTCTTAGTTATATTTAACTTTAATTTAGAATCTAAAAATTTTTTTTGCAGTGCATCAAAATTACTTTGCAAAACAGTCTGAATTTGCAAAACTGAAACATGAAAAATAAACAATGGTGTCATTAGCATATAAATGATAATTAACTTCACCTAAAACTTTACCAAAATCTTTTAAATATAACAAAAAAAAAGAAGAGATCCCAGGACAGAGCCCTGTGGGACACCCCTTACTCCCACCAGAGGAGTGGATTCTTGATGACCAATAGCAGTAAATTGTTTCCTATTACTCAAATAAGAGTAAAACCAGGTCATAGCATCACTACCCAAACCTAACTCGGCCAAATGTGATAATATTTGGTGGTCAACTGTGTCGAAGGCCTTGGACAAATCAATCAGTATTGCTCCAGTAAGTTGGTGTAAATCATTAGCCTTACCGATATCATCCAAGACCCTCGACACAGAGACCATTGTCCCATGAAGTTTATGGAAACCTGCTTGAAACTGGTCAAAAAGATTATTACCCTGCACATAATCTATTAATTGTCTAGCCTGTAGCCTTTCAAAACGCTTACTGACAAGGGGAAGAAGGGAGATGGGTCTATAATTGGAAAGGTGACCAGAATTGCCCCCCTTAAATAAGGGAACAACTCTGGTCAGTTTCCAATCCTGAGGAAAATACCCAAAATACAAAGATTGATTGAACAGATATGTCAAAGATTCGGCAACATGAAATGTTGAATATTTTAACATACTGGAAGTCAAGCCATCTGGGCTGCAACTTTCACTGGACTTTAACTTCAACAACAATTCAAGTGTCTCATAACTAGCAACTTCCTTAATGCAGAATTTAGAAGAATCATCATTCAAAACATCTACTAAATGCAAATTATGATGGGTTGTGTCACCAAAAACATTTCCTGAATTAATAAAAAATGTATTAAACCTATTGCGTAAACATCCATCAGGATCAAAATTTTCATCTTGAGATAATTTAATTGTTTCTTTACATTTCAACTGGCCATTCAAATTATTAATAAGTGACCAAAATGTCCTGGTTTTTTTTGCAGATTCAGATGTTTCAGAATTAAAATATTTTCTCTTGACTTCCCTAACCACCGCAACATATTTATTTCTACATTTCCTATAATTTTGCCAATCAGTTGAAGCACCACATACTCTGGCATTTTCCTAGGCCATATTTTTATCCCTTTTTAACTTTACAAGTTTGGAAGAAAACCAAACAGCTGACTTAAATTTTACTTTTTTGGTTTTCAAAGGCATATGTTTATTACAACCCATTAAAGGTTTTTTCAGAAAATATCCCCAAGCTAAGTCAAGATCTTCACACATTCCCAGTAAACATTACTAAGATCATCCAAAAAACTGAAATAATAAAATTTCCTAAAAGATCGAAACCTAATATATTTAGCAGGTTCTTTTTACTCTATTGATTCCTCTTAAACAATAAATAACATTATGATGACTAAAAAGATCAGTACATAACCCATGCTCAATATAAGAATGTGAGCTATTAGTTAAACTTAAGTCCAATAAAGAGGACTCAGGAGGTTTAACTACATTTATTCGCATAGGTTCGTCAATCAGTTGACATAACCCCAATTCTGGTGCAACAGATTTTATACTTTTAGCTCTACTAGGACACAACCAATTAGCAGTGAAATCTCCCATTTTTAGGATTTCATGAGATGTACTATAAGGGGAAAGAGCACCACAAATAGAGGATAAAGTATGTGAAGAAAAATGAGGTGTTCTGTATCCTCCAAAAAGCAGTAAAGGCCTACCTGAATAAAGATCTAATTCTAAGGCCATATATTCACAGCAATTAGAATCTATACTCGGGGCTAAACGTACTGGGATATGTTTTTCTGCAAAATAAATTAAAAGCCCTCCCCCTCTCTTAGTCCTATTGGATCTCAATTATACCATAACCATGTGTCTTCAAAAGTGCATCATCCACTCTATCATTTAACCACATTTCACTAATTACCATAAAATCAGGTTTATGGTCAATCATGTATTCCTTAATTAAATCCATTTTTGGTAAAATACTCCTAACATTGGAGTGCATAAATAAAATTCCTTTCCTATTTTTATTAATATATTAAGGGGGCCCAGGATGTGGACAAATATCACCACTCAATAAATATAATAAAATACAAGTCCTAGTTGGCATCCCAGATTCTAAATGTAGTAATTTACTAAAAAAAAATAAAACTTAAATTTGCTTAAATTTATTTAATGTAAGTCCCAAGAACCACCCTGCGCCAGAACAAGCTGTATATCTTCTCACCATTATTAATATATCCTCCTGAGCCAACAAGGGATGACATTTGGGCAGAAGATATCTATAATAATCTTCATTCCATCACAAGTAATGATTTTTAACAAACCTATAGCTGAGTGATGGCAAAACCAAACCATTTACCTGTAAATCCCAAGGCATACGACTATGAGCAGTTTCCCAAGGTAAAACCCCAACTGCCAAAGAAACCACCAGAATTATCTCTAAAATACCCATTCTTTAATAAACAACAGCTATTGCACACTATTCTTTATAAAATCTAACCCAACCTTCAAAGGATTTTTCTCTTCGGAGTGGCACTCGCTTCACTCACTACGCTCGCACTAACAAGCGGCATGGGGATTTGAACAGGGAAACCCCACCTCTAAACAGTGATGTCAGCAATTGATACCCTAATTCCTTGCTCACTGAATTAAATATATGCAGCACACAAAATCACAGAAAGCTGATGTTTATCACAGTCTCTCACACTGGCCTGGCTTCTGGTAGATGTTACAGTTGCTCCACATACACAGTCAGCGGCTGATGTTGGGATATTCGCAAACGGGAGGCAGGCAGCCCAACTGGAGTAAAGTGAGCAGAATGTACACTAGCGAGCAGCGTGGGGATTTGAACAGGGAAACCCCACCTCCAAACAGTGATGTCAGCAATTGATACCCCAATCTCCTACTCACTGAATTAAATATATGCAGCACACAAAGTCACAGAAAGTTGATGTTCCTCTTCGTCTTGCAAAAGGAGAAGTATCACCAGCAAGGACAGGGAGGTGATTGTTTCACTCTACAGAGCCTTGGTGAGACTGTCCTGTTTTGGTAATCTCAAAATAGGTGTGACATTATCAATGTTAAGGGGATACAGAGGAGAACTACAAAGATAATTAAGGGGCTTGAGGGATTGTCATATGAGAACAGTTTAAAACAGCTGGGGCTGTATAGTCTGGAGATGAAACGGGGAAAGTGGAGACGTTATAACAGTCTATAAAGCCATTCCTAGTACAGACACAATACAGTGCTTGCACTTAGAACTAAAAAATCAAGAGAAAGTGACAGGAGGTCATAACAAACAACTTGAGGGCAACCACTTTAAAACTAAGTGGAGGAGAGGATCGTTCACAGAGGGGGTGGTGGGAGTATGGAAGAGCCTACCAAAGGAAGTGGTTGACAGTAAATCTTTAAACAGTTTCAAGTACCAGCTGGACAAATACTTGTTGGGGGAGTCACTAGCATTTTCCATTAAATATGATGGACAAGCTTGACAGGTTCACGCCACCTATAATGTGCACAAGTGGAGAGCCTGCTTTAAATACCCACAGATATCTTCCAGTGACACACACACTTTATCAGTGCTACGTTATTTTGCAAAATAATGTTATCATTGTACACATTACAGCACAATATATATTGGATGAAATTTCCACTGTGGACATTTGCATGTGTTCTCAATCTTGAATTTAGGACAGTCTGTTATTGGGCATAGAGAGAGTTTCTGGATATTTGAACTCGAAGCCCAGGAAGAAATGGATTTGAATAACTGTATTGATCTGGTCTTGTTCCTTTAATTTGTCTATGTGGGCTTTCATGGATGTGTACTGTACTTCTGCATTTGTTATCCTTTACTTTTCATTCACTGTTTTTGCTATATGTGATTTGGTTCTTGAATACCCTAGCACAATATTTATAAGAAACTAATGATATAGTATGAGTCGTGAATTAGGTAACAATGTATATATCAAGTTGTAACATGTCACTGTAGTGTGCAGGGCAGCTTTTAATAGCTTTTACCAATGCACAAATTGGGAATTTCTAAGCTGTTAAAAACCTGATGCACTCTGACATTAGTGTGTGTATTGCCAATAAATTAATGTTATCTTTTCTTTTTTAGGTCAGTAATCGATTGTCCTAAATTCAAGAATTGAGAACACATGCAAATGTCCACAGTGAAAATTTCATCCAGTATATATTGTGTTGTAATTTGCACATAGATGTTATATGTATTGGTGCTTAATTACAATATCTGCAGACCTTCATTAGAAACATAGAAATTGTTGGCAGATAAGGACAGCTAGGCCCATCCAGTCTGCCCATAGGCCTTATACGTGTATGCATCTACTCACCCTAAGTGATCAATGGCTTTTCATCACTCTTTTCCACCCAAGGTTTCCCTGTGCTTGTCCCAGGCATGTTTAAACCCCTCCACTGTGCTTCAAAAATCAAATCAAATCAAAAACTTTATTTATCCAGGCGGGCATTGTTGAGCAAGCTCATTTACAGGGTGGACCTGGTTAAGTCCGGGACAAGTAATGCAATACATACAGAGGTATTTACAGTAAGGATAAGTAATACAAATATGTACAATTACTGCACTGAAGTACTCAGTGTTACAACAGTTTATAACAGTACAAGGTGCTCCAGCTCATGGGAGGAGCTGGCGCAGCCACATGTTTCAGAGGGGAGTGTAATCACACAGTTTTTCTAATATTAACACTATGAGCAGAAAGATAAGGATACTAGCAGTCAGGCACATAGTTGATTGCAGCTTTTCTGGTATATGTCAGCGAGGAAAACAGATTTTAGTTTGGTTTAGGTAGAACAAAGATGCAAGCTGAAGGAGCCAATCGGTGACCAGAGCTGAAGAGCGCTCGCCTTCCGATAGGGTAGTGGCTTTGCCGTGCCTTGCTAGTTGAGGGTCCAGGCTTGGGGTCGCAGGTGGAGGCTGAGGCAGCACTGACCGCCTGGTGCCCAAGATTCCCATGCCTTTGGAACGGGGAGCCCATAGAGAGCCTGTCTTTGGCAGGGAGAAAAAGAGGAGGTCAGGAGTGATTGCCGACCACAGACAAGAGATGTCTGCACCAGTGGAGGAGCCCAACAGCAAGACAACCCAGATGTGGATTCCTATAGCTCCTAGAGCCTGGCGTGAATACAACAATTTGGGAAGGGGTGTAATCACACAGATTCCCTCCGTATAATACTCTAACAAATTTTGCTTGCCCCTACCACCTCTTGTGGCAGACTATTCCAAGTGTTCACCACCCTCTCTGTGTAGAAAAACATCCTCACGTTACCTATTAATCCCCCCCCCCCCAAATTTCATATCATGCCCCCTTGTTCTGGTATCTTTTCTACATTGGAAAGGATCTCCCAAATGTACCTTGTTTATGCCCTTGAGGTACTTAAAAGTTTCTGTCATGTTGCCCCTTTCTCTCCTCTCCTCCAATGGGTACATATTGAGGTCTCTTAGTCTCTCCTCATGTTTTGTGGTGCAAACCATGCACCATCTTTATCGCTGTTCTCGTCTCTGGACAGCCTCCACCATGTTTATGTCCTTACGCATGTGTGGTCTCCAGTACTGCATGCAGTACTCCAGGTGAGGCCTTACTAGTGTTTTATGCACTGGAATCACCACTTCTTGCCTCCTACTAGGAATACCTCTGCCTCTGCACCCCAGCATGCCACTGGCCCTCCCTGTAGCCTTTGCACACTGCTTTGATACCTTCATGTCATCAGATATGATAACCCCTCGGTCCCTCTCCTCTTTGGTGTTGGTCAGCACCTCCCCTCCATCCTGTAGGTCTCCCCAGGGTTCCCCCTACCCAGGTGCATTATCTTGCACTTTTTTGCATTGAACCTCAGTTGCCACACCTTCAACCATCTTTCAAGCTTCTCCAGGTCCCTCTTCATTATCTGCACCCCTTCTGGAGTATCCACCCTGTTGCAGATCTTGATGTCATCTGCAAATAGGCAGACCTTTCCTTCCAACCCCTCTGCAATGTCACTAATGAAGACATTGAACATGACTGGAACCAGCACTGATCCTTGTGGCACTTTGCTAGTCACCACTGTCTCCCCAGATTGGATCCTATTTACCACCACCCTCTGCCTTCTGTTTGTCATCAAGTGTGGTGCTGGTTTTTACCAAGATGTTTTTATGTATCTCTCGTTATCTTTTAACATGCACTATTTTGCAGAACGTTAACATAGCACTAATAGTGTGTGATTGTCACTTTGATACCTGTGGGTATTTAAGCACACTCTGTATTTGCACACATTATCTCTGAAGAAGCATGGCAGTAGGATGTGTGAAATGTAAGATGGGTTTTCTGTGTGATGCCACTGAGTACATTGTGATAAGCCAGCATTCACTTGTATTATGGCACTGTGATTTTGCACTTTATTAAAAGGCAGCTTCTTGCTCTTGGGTGCTCATTTTTTCCTACAGACTTCTGCTGAACAAGTTAACCAGTACTGGACTAAGTGCTTAGTTTAGTGCCCACTGTATCTGTCAAACCATGTAAAATCTGTGTACATTGGTTGGCCCATCTCCATTGCATTAGGCTACGTTACATTACAGTAAAGGAAAGTTCATTAGGACACTGATATATAAGAAAACTGTGTATTTACTGCCCTCAATGAAAAGCTACTCTATCCAGTTTTTTTTTTGTGTAGAAATGTGCATTTTTCTCACATTGTTATTATTTTATTTTTATTGCAAAGTTCATGAACTGGGAGTAGCTGTTGCGTGAGGTTGCCATCGTAAAGGTGTGAGCGCCACACCGTCGCATCACATTCGAGCAGTGTAGTGCTATAATTACAGTAAACGGAGCCTCCATAATCTGCTCATATCTCAGTTCGCAGACATTTTGCAATAAAAATAAAGTTGTAGTAACGAGAAGAACGCACTTTTCTGCTACAATGCTGGATCTTGTGTAAGCTTTTTGGGGTGGAGGCCGTGAATTTACACAGTTTTCCTTTAAGCACTAGAATTTTACAAAATAGTAGACCAGTAAGCCTAACATCCATTCTGGGAAAGTTAATGGAGACAGTCCTTAAGGAGAAGTTGGTAACCTTTCTAGAAGATAATGGTCTCCAGGATGGAAAGCAACTTGTGTTTGTCTCTGGCAGATCTGCCAGACAACCTGGTTGACTGTTATGACTGCAGGGTTTTATTTAACTCTAAAAATTGATTAGCGTTTTGCTCATAAAAGTTCTAAAATAGTATGAAAATGCATAGCACTTGCCTCACTGTGTTTAACAAACATAACATTTCTAGAAAACCTATATGAATGCTTTCTGTACAGCTAGCATTGTCCCAAGAAAAAAAGTGCTAATCAATTATTTAAAACCCTGGACTGGGTGACTAAGGCACTTGACAGGGGCCATGCGGTGGATGTCCTGTAAGGCATTCGATTCGGTGCCACATGGGAGGCTGATTAGCAAGTTGGGATACCAGGGATCAGGGACAAATATGGTGAATTGGATCAAGAACTGGCTGCAAGGAGACAACAGAGGGTAGTGGTGGGAGGGGAACTCTCATCTCCAAGGGCTGTAACAAGTAGGGTACCACAGGGCTCGCTACTGGGCCTGGTGGTGTTTGGCATTTTCATTGTTGACATCTCGCATAGCAATAAGAAAAAGATTTGTCTGTTTGCAGATTACATGAAGACTGGTGCAGTGCTGGATGACACAGTAGGGTGGCAGGGGCTGCAGGAGGATCTGGCTAAACTTGAGTACTGGACAGACACATGGTAGATGGGGGTTCAATTCTAAGAAGTGCAAGGTCATGCACTTGGGAGCAAGGAACCCAAGGAGGTATTATCAGTTGGAAGGGGTACAGATAGCAACTACAGAGGAGGATAAAGATCTGGGGGTGATAATAACAGGGCAAATGAACCACTCGGCACAGTGCAGGAAAGCAACAGCTAAAGCAAATAAGATGCTGGGGTGTATCACTAGAGGATTCGCCTGCATGGGGGGGGTGATCCTGTCACTGTAGAGGTCATTGATGAGGCTGTACCTGGGTTACTGCGTGCAGTACTGGCACCTACTGGAGGGGGTCCACCACATAGCAACAAGGATGATCCTGGGATTGGAAGATAAACCCTATGAGGAGAGGCTGAGAGGACTTAACATGTATTCCATGGAGCAGAGGAGAGGAGGGATGGGGGGATATGATAGAGACCTTTAAATATATGAAGGGTATAAACAAGACTGGTACAGAGGGGATTTTTAAGTTAAGAGGGAGGGAGAGAGGGACACAAGGGGGCTTGGTCTGAGGTTGGAGGGTGGAAGATTCAGGAGAGAACTGAGAAGGCATGTTTTCATGGTAGGATGGTGTCTATGTGGAATGCGCTGCCAGAGGAGGTGGTATCCTGTAAGTTGGTGGGCAGTTTTAAAAGGGGATGGGACAGAGTGAGGGGGAGGGTCACCTTTGGGGGGGGGAGGGGAAGGTAGCTGCAGTGTAATATATTGCTAGCTGCACACTCGAGCAGACTTGATCATATGGCCTGTATCTGCTCGCAGTTTCGTATGTTCGTATGAATAAATGATGGATAACTGTCATTTACAAAGAAATAAACCCATCAAGAGGGCTAACCAGATCATAAAGTCACAAGCTCCAGGGGCATGTGACTTTATATGGGTAGCCCTCTCGATTAATATATTTCCTTGTATGCTACCACATTTAACCCATCTTTTAATTTTTCTTCAGATAATGGATAAAGTTAAACTCGCTTCCTCATTGGCTGAATCAGCCTGCCAGGCTGTTATTTCTTAACGGTCTGCTGAATAACAAGGTCCCCCTAGCAGCACCCATTACATCCTGATATCCCTGTATCCATGCTTTGCTAGCCGCTATTTTTTACTATACTATTACCAACAGGATAATCTAAAAGCACCCACACACAAGCAATCCTCAAACTAGTCAACAGTAACACAGTACAAAAAACCAAAAACTCTTGTTTTTCTTCTTTTTTTCCCCCTACTAACTCAGTCCTCACTCCAATGCTGGCAAGGACCAGAACCTCGCATCCTCTTCCACTCTCGTAACTGCCACTACCTGGCAGTGCAGCTCCATCTCTTCTAAAAATTAAAATGAAAATCCTGCTCCTCCATTAACAAACGTTGTGTTTTTAAATAAAAACGAAGTACCTCCTTGATTTCTCACCCCAGACCTTATTAGCTGAGTTCTGTGTCCCTGAATAGTCTCACAGAAAACTGCGTGATTCCCACTGTACAGCTCAGTCTCTCGCTCCCGCCTCTCACTCTGGCAGTCAAGCAATATATTTCAACATAATGCGAACAGATGACTGAGTAGGACAAAAAATTAAAACTAACAATTCCCTGGCATTGCTATCAAAAAGGTGGCACTGCAAGACACTACCAAAAACACATATAATAAACAGCAGCAGCCCCTAGTGGCACTGAATGGACTATTTTACAGAACCCAACATTTCAGTAAATGTTTACTAACATTTTACACTATTTTTAATGAACTTATTATTTAAAAAAAAAAAAATAATATAAGCCTATTATCTAAGTGTAATAATACCCTCCAGGGTGGGCGTTATGGGATGTAACGGACATTCCAGGGGCTATAAGGCAGGCGTCGGGCCTCATTACACCCCTGGGTGGTCCGTTATATCACAATGACGCCCATTCTGGAGGGTATTACTTCTTACATAATACAGTTGAATGGTTACAGTTAGTTTTACATGCAATTGCATATTCAGGGAATGGTATACAGGGAAATAACTGCTTACCACTTCTATGGGGAAAAAGTCCCATCCATGAATTATATAATGCAATATTAGAATCGAAAGGGAGCAAAACCCATCGTGTCCTATTTCCCTCTATTCTAGGCATATCCAGTAATCACCCTCCTCATCAGACGCATGTCAAAGAGTGTATGACTTAACAGCCTTAGCACTACCTTCGTAGGTAAACTGTTCCACAGTCTTCCCACTTTATTGGTAAAAAAGTGTTCCTAGCATCAAGGCTAAACACCCCTGTGTCACATTTCAGGCCGTTACCCCTGGTTATTCCTTGCTGGACTGTTCACAAGTCACTTACTTATTTTCTTACCACACCATGTAGTATTTTAAAGACCATAGTCATGTCTCCCCACAGCCTCCTGTATTCCAAGGACATTCCCAAAGCTCTCCAGTCTTTCCTCATAGTTGCACCACCTCATTCCTTCCACTTTCCGCATGGCCCTCCCCTCCTGTGCACCCTCTTCAACAACTCCACATTTTTTTCATATAAGGTTACTACACATAGATACAGTCTTCCATATGTAGTCTCACATAGCCCAGGAAGAGAGGATTCATCGCTCCACTTGCCCTGCTTAAAAAAAAAAAAAAAAAAACTCTGAATATTACCCAATACTGTATTAGAAACATAGACTTTGATATAGACATAGACAGATAAGGACCGCTTGATCTATCCAGTCTGCCCATTTCTCCCTACCTACACAGGTATCGCAGACTGTGCCTGCCCAATCTACGGTTCCTCCCCTCCCTTCTTCTTCTGACTGTGATTCCCTTGTACTTATCCATGCATTTTTGAACCCAACCACTGTTTTCTCCCCCACCACTTCTGCTGGAAGGCTGTTTCAGGAATCTACCACTCAGTCTATGAAGAAGTACTTTCTGCCATATCTCTTGAATCTACCCCTTCTAGCTTCATAGCATTTCCCCTTGTTCTTGAGCACATTTTCTTCTGAAAAATTCTTCCCTTCTGTACCTTATTTACCCCCATGAGGTAATAAAGGTCTCTATATCCCCCCCATTCTAAGGTGTACATATATTGAGGTCCTTTAGTCTCTCCTCATAGGGCTTTTGATGCAGACCCTGCACCATTTTATATGCCCTCCGCTGGATGCCTCCATTCTGTGTTCTTCCTGAGATGTGTTCTCCAGAACTGGACACAGTATGCTAGGTGGGATCTTACCAGCAATCTATAGAGGCAACACTACCTCCCTCCTTCTTCTGGTGACACCCATCCCTATGCACCCCAGCTTCCCACTAGCCATCCCTACTGCCATGTTGCACTGCATGGCCACCTGTTGTTCATCTGATATAATTACCCTTGGGTCTCTTTCCTGCTTGGTGGTCAATACCACTCCACCTGTTTTGTACTCTGCCTCTGGGATTCTGTGCCCTAAGTAAATTATTTTGCACTGTTTGCATTGAAACTCAGTTGTAATACTCTTGACCACTCCTCTAATTTTCTCAGGTCTCTACTCATCGTTTCCACCCCTCACCCCCCAAGAGTGTCCAGCATATTGCAGATTTTGGTGTCATCTGTAAAGAGGCAGACCTTCCCTTCTGGCTTCTCTGCAATGTCACTTACAAAGACAGTAAAGAGGACTGATCCCAGCACTAATTCCTGAAGCACCCTTCTGGTCACCCTCCCTTCCTTGGAGTGAACTCCGTCTACCACCACCCTCTGTCGCCTATCCCCAAACCAATTTCTTATCTAGTTTACCACCTTCATACCACTCCTAAACTACCCAGCTTACTTACTAGTCTCCTATGTGGAATGGTGTCGAAAGGCTTACTGAAATCTAGGTAGGCCACGTCCTCTGCTCCACCCTGGTCTAAATTGTGTGTCACCCAGTCAAAGAAATGTATCATATTTGTTTGACATTACATCCCCCCTGTGAAACCATGCTGACTCAGGTCTTGTAACCCACTGGGTTCAAGATATTCCACAATCTTTTCCTTCAGCAGTGATTCCATCAACTTTCCCACCACCGATGTCAAGCTGACTGGCATATAATTGCCAGCCTTCTCCCTGCTACCACTTTTGTGTAGTGGGATTACTTCTGTCCTCGTCCACTCCTCTGGATCCACTCCTGTTTCCAGTGAGCTGTTAAATAGAACTGTCAGAATTTCCCTGAGCTCCCTCATTACCCTTGGACACACCACATTGGCCCCATTACTTTGTTCACCTTCAGATCAACAAGTCCCTTTAGGACTGTCACTTACAAAAAATCTGTTGTCCATCCTCCTCCCTCTAAAGCATCTTTACTTTTTTGTGGCCCTTCCCCTTCTCCTTTCTCCGTGAATAATGAACAAAAGTATTTGTTCAAGATGTCTGCCTCTTCCTGGTTCCCCTTGATACAGTCATCCCTTCCCTTTTTAACCTTACAGTGCTACCACTGGTGTTCTTCTTTGCACTGACATACATTAAAAATATCTTGTCCCATTTTTTTACCTCCTCAGCTATTCTGTGTTCAGTTTGCACCTTTGCACTCATTACTGCTTTCTCTGATTCCCTTGATAGACCTACCTATCCTCCTCCCTTTGCATCTTCTTATACTTTGTGAATGCTACCCTTTTAGACTTTACTTTTTCAACAGCCTCTTTCGAGAACCCCAGTGGTCTCTTTTTCCTCTTGCTTTTGCTCACTTATTTAATGCAGAGGTTTGTTGCCTTTACTATACTCCCTTTTATTTTTGTCCTCTGTTTCTCCACTTCACCAAGGCCATCCACCTCCTACCAGGTCATTTCTGAGGCACTCACCCATCTTTGTAAAATCTTTCCTGAAGTCCAGGATCCTGGCCCTTGTGTGGTTCAATTTCACAGCAATTCTTATATTGAACCACACTGTATGGGGATCACTAATTCCCAGGGGGCCTTCCACTTTGATCGCTATGTTCCCGCTTGCCATTTTGCCACTGGTGAATGTTTTTAGCATGTGGCTAAGATTTCTAAAGTTAACCTTGCCACAGAGGTGAAAACCTTCTGTTCATGCTGTTTTTTTTGCAAAATATAGTACGTGGTTTAAAATAATTTGGCAGCATATCATTGTGTGGCTCATGCTTTCACATAGTGGCTAATCAGTTTGGGGTCAGTTTAGCCACAGTGGCTAAGATTTTCAAAAACTCAAGGGGAACGGACTGATGTCTGTAACACTCTCTCTCTCTCTCTCTCTGTGTTAGTGAGTACTGGCCCATCATGAGTGGGTTCACTATCTAGTTGCCTGAGGAATGCCCCCTGCAGAGAGTCCTCGATATCTCTGTTTCTACCTAAGTCACTGCTGGGAAGCTCTAATGAAGTCCCCATCCAGCAGCACCTCCCCCTTTTTTACCATCTTGCCAGTGTCTTCTACCAGCACCTTATCTAATTCCTCCACCTGTGCTGGAGGTCTGTAGACCACTCCAGTGTGCATAGTGGCTCCGACTTCTGCCTCTCCCTGTATTCTCTGTATCTCTGTCACTTTTATGCTTTCCTTTTTTGATGCTTTTTCCTATTAGCTGCTGCTGCCCCTGCACACTGCTGCATGCTTTTCAGATTCAGTGATGTTATCACCCCAAAATTCCTCTCTTCCTCCACCCTTCCCAGAACGGCACTATCCAAGGTGTATTTGTGCATGTTGTTTTGATAGCCAAGGTGCATGACTTTCATTTCTTTGTATTAAACATAGGATCTGCAGACAGGAGGGAGCATATGCCCATCTAGCCTGTCTCGTATTTCAATGGTTGTAACAATGGATCCCTCCCTTCAAGAGATACTCATCTAATCACAGTTTAAACATCTGTAAATTGTCAGTCATAACTAATGTCTAGGTTAATTTGTTCCAAACTTGTAGCATCCTCTGTGTGTACCATTTTCCTGTCCTTTCTGTGTTATAATTATGCCCTATTGATCAGAACATATACCTTCTAGTTCTTTTTCCTTGTTCTTTGAATTCAAGATGAAAACATTTCCTTATATCATCATTTAATATCAATTTGTATACAGCTATCAAAGCACCTCTGAGTCGCATCATTTCTAAACTAAACAGTCCCAGTCTATTCAGTCTCATGTCATATGACAGACCTTCCATACCTTTGTTTTTTGTTGGGGGTGGGGGGGTTACCTTTCCCTGTATCCTTTCAATTTTTTTATGTCACCTATATTTTGTTGTGACCAAAACTGTCCCTAGTATTCCAAATGTGGCCGCACTAAGGCTGTATACCTGGGCCCAGTTATTCAGACTATGCCAGGCAGTGGCACAAGCCTGGGTGCAGCACAACTGTGATGCGCTGGGGCCAGGTCCAGGTGATATGCAATGGGGATGCGCCATGGCGCAGCACCATTGAATATGGCAAAGTCAGTGTACATACTGCGCATGGCGCAGTGGCACTGCACCTGCGCTGCGCAAGCCACAGATAGGGAGCATGGGGATGCACCAGCGCAAGTGCAGTTGCGCTTGGCGCATCACCCGCGATATTGAGCACGGGGCATGCAGATGAGGCCATAATATATACAAGGTGCAGATGGGGACATTTGCATGTCATTATGGCCCATTTGCATGCCTTGCACAGGGCAGCCCAGCGACTTGCACCTGGCACTCTGCACAGCATGGCATGTGCTGTGGGGATCCTTGGGCATCCCCCGTCCCGTAGCCGCGATCATGCAGCGTATATGTAAAATGAAATCCCTGGTAGTCTAGTGGCCGCCCCAGTCCCTGATTCCCCTATTAAATATAATACATGACCATCCCTGGTGGTCTAGTGCTCCCCCTCCCACCCGATTCCCCGATATATGTAAATATGCCATCCCTGGTGGCTTAGTAGACCCCCACTCGTTGCTGTGATCATGGTAAAATCCAGTAATGAAATGCCCTGGTGATCCATTGGCACCCCCACCCACACAGAACCCTTGCCCACCCTGCTCCCCACCCAGTCTTTGGCGGTCGGCTGCATCCCACCCGCATACCACCCGGCCACCTGCCGAATGACAAGTACAGTATGGGCTGTAAGCCCATTGGTCCCCAGTGTGGACCAATGGGCTTGCAGGGCATACTGTACTAGACAGTCCCACATTTATGAATGGAGTCATTCACATATTTGGGACTGTCTGGTACAGACCACGGCAGTGGACAGGGGGTTCCACTAGCCCACCAGGGACGGGCATATTTACATATATCGGGGAATCGGGTGGGGGGTGCACTAGACCACCAGGGATGGTCATGTATTTTATTTATCGGGGAATCAGGGGCCACTAGACTAGATTTCTTTTTTCAACATATACCTCATGATTGTGGCTACAGGCAGGGGGGTTCTGGGTTCAGTGTGTGCTTGTGGACGGTGTTCTGAGTGGGCAGGTGGCCACCCACAGCTGGGCTGCTGTCTTGCACCCTGCAGTACTGCAGCCCACCTTTGGGTGTCCGGGAGTTGTTTCTACTCTGCAAGACTCAACTTTGAGCCCATCTATGCTAGCCAATGCATGGTTGCACCATATGTGCTGCACATCGGGCTGGGTCTCGGGATGTGCCGCCTTAATGTAGCATGCCTGCATCTGCACTTCATACCATTACATTGCACCCGGCGTTTGGGAGTTGCGCTGCACCTGGCAGGCTTTTCTTTTTTTTTCCCCATTTAAAGTTTATTAAAGCAATTTTTTCCAGTACACAAAAGGCAGATACACATATAAGTATACAGGATACATAAGACAACAGTTTAGTCTGGCGCAACCCCCTCCCCATACTACCCATCCCGCCTATTCCTCCATTCCTACCCATCCCACCCAACACTGTTGGAGCGACAACACTTTTGAAATCTGATTTTACCTAGCATGTTATAAATAAGACTTGTTTATTGAAGCTAGAGGGAATCATAAAAAATCCTAATGCTTTCTACGAGTATACGGTATAAATGGGGTCCCATATTTTTTTTGAACTTACCCATAGTATTATTCAAATTAGTAATGGCTTTCTCCTTATGTAGATTAGCTAGTATTTCTGTCAACCATTCACTATAGGGAATTTCCAATTGGTCAAGCCAGTGACGTAGCACCAGTTTTTTGACTGACATGGCAATGATAGTCATATGATATTTTCGGTTACGAACATGGATTGCAGATATATCACCTAATGTACAAATTTCTGGAGTAAACAGGTCTTTAAGACCCAAAAGAGGATTTGAAAGTTGTTTGATAGAATTCCATAGCGGGGATATCTTGGGGCAGGACCAAAACAAATGATATGGAGTTCCTTCTTCTTGATGACACCATGGTAGTCTTTTCAATATCCCGCTGGGTCGCAATGTTGGCTGGCGCCGGAACAACTCTGTTGCACCAGGTGCGACCCCTTTGAATATCCGGGCCCTGGGAAATATTACATCCTCATCCCTACTTGTTATAGTCCTAAAATATAACCCAAAATTGTATTGCATTTTGCTACTGCATTATCACATTGTATGCTTTGTCATTAGAAACATACAGTAAATGTCCAGATCTTTTACACATTCAGAAGCCCTCAAGATGGTTCCTTCTGAGTAATATTTTGCTTTCTTATTCTTGTGCCCTAAGTACATCACAACACACTTTTCCAGACTGAAACTAATTTTGTATTGCACTGACCATGTAAAAGTTCATCCAGCTCTGATTAGAACAACTTGTTCATCACTATTAACTATATGCTATATGCGTCATCAGCAAATTTAGTAATCCATCCCTCTTTAGATGTAACCATGCTTGTTATATAGATATTAAATAAACTAGGCCCCAGAATAGAACACTGGGAGACAACCCTGGTGACATATATTCTCTCTGAATTGAGAATGAGGTGGATAAGGAAGACTACCTAAGGTTGGCCAGGGTGGCAAGCAAGGAAGTGTGGCTGGCTAAGGCACAAAAAGAACTCCAAATAGCTACGGACATACAAAAACTCACAGCAGAAAAAGGCCTATTGGTCTATCCAGTCTGCTCGATTTTGCAGCTAGCAGCCCTATTCTGCAGCTACCCTCCCTCCCTCCCTCCCTCCTTACCCACCCTTGATCCTCCCTCTAGCCCTGTCCCAGCCTCTTTTGATGCAGCCCACTGTTCTATAGGCTACCACCTCCGCTGGTAGCACATTCCACTCTGCTACTGCCCTCTCCATAAAAAAGGGGCCTTTCATCTCCCTCCTGAACCTTCCACCCTCCAGTCATATCCCCCCATCCCTCCTCTCCTCCAGTGAGTACATGTTCAACTTGCCTACTTACATATGGTAAGTCCCCCAGACCCTGGATCACCTTTGTTGCTCTGTGCTGCATCCCCTCCAGCAATTTATCGCCCCTCTTCAGGCACGGGTGCTAGTACTGAACACAGTACTCCAGGTGAGGTGTAACCAACTATCTATACAATGGTAGAATCCCTTCCCCCCCTCCTTGAGGTTATACCCCATGCGATACAACTCAGCATTTTGCTGGCCCTTGCTGCTGCCTTCCTACACTGTGCTGAGTTGTCCATTGATCCTGTAATGAGCACCACCAGATCTTTCTCCTTCTTCTCAGTTCTCAGCTAGCTGCATTCCCCCAGTTGGCAGCTTCTCCTGGCTCCAACACCGAACACTGAGAAACTACACTCATCACCACCCCTGGGGATGAGAGTTCCCTTCCAGCCGTCACTCTCTGTTGCCTTCCCTGCAGCCAGTTTGCCACCCATACCACCATTTTTGCACCTGCCCCATGCCATCTAGCTTTCTTCCAAGTCTCCTATGCAGCACCAAGTCGAATGCCTTACTGCAGTCCAGGTACAGGACATCCACTGCGTGGCCCTTGTCCATTTGCCTAGTCACCCAGTCATAGTATTTTACCAGGTTGGTCTGGCAGGATCTGCCCGTGACAAAGCAATGCTATCTACTGTTCTGCAACCCACTGGACTCCAGCAGGGTCACCCGCCTCTCCTTCAGGATTGTCTCTATTAGTTTTCCCACGATGGACGTGAGACTCACTGGTCTACAGTTCCCCAGGTTCGTCCTTTGGGCCACTCTTGTGGAGGAGGACCATGTGAGCCATCTTCCAGTCCTGAGATATGCATCCCAAGTCCAGTGAGTCATTAAATAGACCTGCCAAGGGCCTCACCAGGACCTCTGCTAGCTCCTTTAGTACCCTTGGGTGAACACCGTCTGGTCTGGTGCCTTGTCTATCCTTAGTGCTCTTAACACCTCAAGCACTCTACTTTCTGTGATTTCCCAATCTGTCTCACCCCCTCTCCGTTCCTACCCTCCTTCCCATGTCAGGTATCTCCCCCCTGCTCCTTGGTAAATACTGAGCAAGTAGTCATTAAGTCATCTGCTTTTCACCCCCCTTGGCCCTTTATCCCCCATCCCTCTTAATCCTTACTATCTGGTCCTTACAACTCTTTTTCTCCCTGATGTACCTGAAGAAGTCCTTCTCCCCCTTTTTAATGCCCTGCGCCAACCTGATTTCCCTGGACACCTTGACTGCCCTTATCACCTTAGTCACCTCCTTTGCTTTCTTCAGGTACTCCTCTCTGTCCTTCCCCTCCCAGTTTTCTTGCATCTCTTTTCTTCCTTACCCTGTTCATGACTCCCTAGATTACCCAGCTAGGTTTCTTAGCCCTAGCCTTTTTACTCTGGGCCTTGGTGCAGGATTTGGTTGCCTCTACTGTCCCTAGCTTTATGAGCTCCTACCTCTGGTTCATGTCCATATTGGGCTGAATTCTGGCCAGAAACCCCTGTACCACCTCACCCATCCTTTTGAAATAAGCCTTCCTAAAGTCCAGCACCTTCATATTGGATCCTACACCTTCCTTCCCCATATTCAGCTGGAACCATACTGACCAGTGGTCACTCCCCGCCAGTGGTTCTTCTACCCTCAGTTCCTTCGCACACTCCTCATTAATCAGCATGAGGTCAAGGATGTTCCCTTCCCTGGTTGGTTTGCCAACCAACTGCATCAGAAAGTTATCCTGGAAGGTGTCCAGCACCACCTGCTCTCTTCTATTATTGGTGGCAGGGGTACTCCAATCCACTCCTGGTAGGTTGAAGTCCCCCACTATCACCATTACCCCCTTCCTGCAGGTCCTCCGGATCTGCCCCGCTAATTTCTTATCCAACTCCTCTGTTTGGGAGAGCAGCATATACACCACTCCCAACCTCAGTGTCCTATTCCTGGTGTCTTGGATTTGCACCCACAGTGACTCCATTTTGCCTTCCTCCCCCTCCTCCCTTACACACTTCAGCCCCTCTCTCACATGCAGCGTCACCCTTCCCCACTTTCCATTAACTCCGTCTTTTCGGAATATCCCATATCCTGGGATCGCCAGGTCCCATTCATGAAATTGGGTGGCCACCATGTCCACCTCACCCACCACCATGAGAGTCTGTAGTTCTGCCATTTTGTTACCCAAGCTTCTAGCATTCAAAGAGACCACCTTCCATCCCCTTACCATCTCTCTCTCCCCCATCCTCCCTTTCTGGCACTCCTTCCAGTACTTGTCCCTAGTCCTATTTCACTGTTACAGGGGGTAAGCCCATATGGTTTCCCATCCTGAGGCCTCCGCATACCTCTAATCCTCTTGGTAGCCCCCCCCCCGCTCCTAGTTTAAATTCCATTTTTCTTCAGTGTATTCCACAGTTCTCTGCTTCAACACTTTCTTGCCCTCTTCGTTCAAGTGCAGGCTATCTTTAGCGTAAAGCCTGCTGTCCTCCCCGATGACACCCCACCCCCCTTCCAGCCCACACACACTGTCTTGGCACCAGGTTCCCAGCCATTTGTTAAATTCCTGTATTCTCAGTTTTCTTGCTGTGCTTGCTCTGGGAACTGGAATTACCTCTGAGAAGGTTAATGATCTTTCTGCCCCCTCGCAATTTGGTCCCAGTTCTCAAACCTCTTCTTCACTACCTATACCGTACCATCACCTAGGTCATTTGTCCCCAAGTGCAGAATTAGGTGAGGTTTCTCCCTGCCCCTTCTAGCATACTTCAGAATAGATTGTCCACCTTTCCTGTCATTGTTGCATGTCCTCCACCAAAATACGACTGTGCTTCTCTCCCTTTTCACCCACCTAACACGTCTTAGTATTGGTCCTAAGCACCAGGGCATACCCCATTTACCATCTGCTTCTTCCAACCTCCACCCCTTCCTGCAGCTGCCTTCATCCTTCTGTACCTTGTTTCCTCCATCTGCCCCTATTGTTATTTCACCCTGCCCCCAAATACCTGTTCTATCCTGACACCCTCAGGGACTCCTCTAATCCCATCCTGTCTCCCCAACACCTTTCCTCCAGTACTAGGCATGCTTTTCCACAGATCCTTCTCCTTCACGTACTACCTCCTTCCTCCTGCTATCCTGATCCCCCCCACTCCTTGTCTGTCACCACCCTAACCCCCATTCCTTTTTCCTCCTTCCTGCTCTCTTCTACCCTCTGGCCTTGGTTTCCCTGACTCAGTATCTGTATTCTTGGGTCCCTCTAGCTCAGTTTTCCTTCCATTAACCTCTTCCCCATCCTCCCCCGGACGATCCAAAATGTCTACCCCCTCTCAACTGCCCTTCTACCTCCCCACACTGTTGGACCATAACCCTCCTTAGCCCATCCTGCCCTCCTGAGCTCCTCCTGCAGGCACACGATCTCATTCTTGAGTTGCACTATTTGTATGCACACTATACACCCCCCCAACACCATCTTAAGAAAGATTAGTGCTCCACGGTTGTTGTATCCTAACACCCTTCCCAATACCTTGAGTGCCCACCAACAACCCCCCACCCTTCCAGCTGAATGATAACCATTTCTCTGCCAAGGCTCCCCCTCCCTCCTCTACCATCACTACACATATTCGTCCTGGTTTCTTCCCCTTACCTCCTTGTACCAGCTGAAATCAGAATGTGCTGCTTTCTTTAAACTATTCCCTCCTTTTGTATGCCTAGTTTTTAGAACCTATTTAGCAGTCCCTTCTGACACTCCTACCCTACCTAAACCCAATCAGAGCTTATAGAACTCTAATTAAACCTTTCTACCCTACCTTTTTCCAAATTAAAGCATATTCAAAAAACTAATATAGAGCTGTAATTAAACATTTCTATCCGACCTTTTCCCAAATTAAAACATGTTCAAAAAGCTATTAAACATCTAGGGAATTCAATAGTTAGCCCATGAATGAAACAAATCCCTCCCTCACTTGTTCCTTATGGCTATGTAATGCAGTACACTTTTTCTAATACCGATAATGGTGTAAGCCTAGCTACTAGAATGCTATATAGTGCTTTCTAATACCAACAATGATTTGTGATGGTAGTAGCCACATATGGTGACACCAACACAGTGAAGTACACTCCTGTTGGCAAAATCGACACCTCCGACAGGTCGCTGTGTTGGTGTGCCTGAGACAGGGGCACATTGTCTCCCGGTCCTGCACCTCCGCCCCGAATCAATTCTGACTGGAGTTGAGAATCTAAAAGCGGGGGGAGGCAGGGGCAAGAGCCCCCTGCATGGGGTTCAGGGGTGAATCCCCAGATAAAAAAAGAAGGGCAGGCACAGGAATCATGTAAACCACAACTTGCGGTCGACATGATTCCTGTCTGCGAGATGCCGGTCGACAAAAGGGTTGTCGAACCGACATCATAGAGCCATTTGTGACTAGCTACTAGAATTCTATATAATGCTTACATTTCTAATACCAAATAAGATTTAAGACTAGCTTAATGAATGCACTAATGTAGACTAGTGACACTTTTCAAAATCTTCAGTACTTCGTGTAAAACCTTCTATGCCGTTTCCCATAATAGTCTTGCAGTGATATCCCCCCACCGCTGAGTCACAGTTAAACAGTCTTGAGTCTTGTGTTGTTGAATACCAGCCCACTGCCTGTTAAAAATTAGAGTCACAGGTTACCTTCTCTTCAGTGACCATCCCTTTCTGGAAAAGTTCCTTTCTCGATACCCTCGTCCGTGTTCCTCTACTCAAATTATACCAGTCCCAGGTTCTCATGCAGATTCAAACTATTGCAGTCCTTGGTTTCTCCTTCTCCAGCAGCCACATCCCCCGATCCGAACTGTTCTGCTCCCTGGCTTCTCCTCCTGATAGGTGCAGCCTCAAGTGGGTGGTGCTTACTGTGCCTATTTCATAATAGAGGTGGTGCAGGGTGGGTGGGTGGAACAAAATACAGCTCCCTTCTTTCTTGTACAGGCAGCGACTCTGCTTTTAAGCCAGCCGCTTAGATTGGTTTTAGTGCCTCGCCTTCCTATTGGCTCCCGGCAGAGGAGACACCCCTTCCTGCCGACTATTCCTGCGGGCGCCGTCGCTTCTCTTGACGGTGCGGCCTCAGACCCCCTGTGAATGCCGACTCTACTTCTTCCGCTGTCGGCCTCCAACCTCTGCAGCATGGACTGCTGCTCCTGAATACTAGCTCCTCTGGCTTGTGCAGGCAGCAGCTCGGCTTTTAAGCCCAGCCACTTAGCTGGAATCTAGCGCCCCACCTTTCTATTGGCTCCCAGCAGAGGAACTGCCCCTTCCCTGCTGCCAGTGCAGTCGATGATTCCTGCTGGCGCTGTCCTTCTTTTGCCGCTGAAGCTGCCTCCAAACCCCTGTGGCTGGACACTGACTCCTGCTGCTGCTGCTGCTGATGTGACTTCCCGAACCTCTGCAGCGTGGACTGCTGCTCCTGAATATAGTTTCCCTCTGGCTTGTGCAGGGAGCAGTTCGGCTTTTAAGCCCAGCCACTTAGCTTGACTTTAGCGCCTCACCTTCCTACTGGCTCCCGGCAGAGGAACTGCCCCTTTCCTGCCACCGATGCAGTTAATGATTCCTGCTGGTACCGTCCTTCTCTTGTTGCCGATGTGCCCTCCGGACCCCTGTGGCATGGATGCCGACTCCTTCTCCTGCCGCAGATGTGGCCTTCTGAACCTCTGCAGCGTGGGGAGCCACACCTGAATACAGCTTCCCTCTCACTTGTATGCGGGCAGCCCGGGTTGGCACAAGCCCAGGCATAGCTTGAATTTAGCACCTCATCTTCCTATTGCCTCCTGGCAGAGGAGCTGCCCCTTTCTTGCTGCCGATTCCTACTGGCGCCGTCCTTCTCTTGCCGCCGTTGTGGCCTACGGACGCCTGCGGCGTGGATGTTGGCTCCTTTTCCTGTCACTGATGCAGCCTCCCAAACCTCTGCAGCCTGGACTGCCACTCCTGAATACAGCTCCCCTAGCTGAGGGAATCAAAAAAGGGGAGAAGTCCTTTTTTCTCTACATAAGCAAAAGAAGGGACAAGAAGGATGGGATTGTTAGGCTTGGTAAAGAGGATGTTTGGGTAGAGGAGAATGGGAGAAGGCTGAGATATTGAACAAATACTTCTGCTCCGTCTTCACTAGGGAAAAATACCAACACTAGACTGGTACCTACAGGGGGAAAGAAGAGCGGGAGAAGGGGACACAGATGTGGTGACAGAGAAGGCTAGAATGAGGGAGGGGCTGATAGCACTAAAGGTGTGCAAGTCACCAGGTCCAGATGGCATTCACCCAGGGGTGCTGAGGGAGCTGGCAGAGGAGCTTGCAGGGCCACTGGTGGGCCTGTTCAGTAGTTCTCTGGAGTCAGGCATGGTACTGCAGGATTGGAGAATGGCACATGTGGTGCCCCTTCATAAGAGTGGTCCCAGGGATGACAGGCTGGTCAGTCTGACCTCAATCATGTACAAACTCATAGAGACCATACTTAACATAGAAACATAGACTTTGATGGCAGATAAGGACCACTTGGTTCACCCAGTCTGCCCATTTCCCTGCCTACTGGATAAGCTGCAGATTCTAGTTAACCAACAGCCTACTTCCTGTAACCCCCCCACTATGATTGCCTTGTGTCTGTCCCATGCATGTTTGAATTCCCCCACTGTTTTAGACCCAACAACCTCCTCAGGAAGGCTGTTCCATGTATCCACCACTCTCTCCGTGAAAAAAATTTTCCTCACATTACCCCTGAGTCGTCCCTCCTCTATCCTTAAATTGTTCCCCCTTGTTCTTACACATCTCTTTTTCTGAAAGATGCTAGTCTCCTGGACTTTGTTGATTCCCTTGAGATACTTGAATGTTTCTATCATGTCCCCCCTGTCCCTCCTTTCATCAAGAGTATACATATTAAGCTCTCTCAATCTCTCTCTTCATATGGTTTCTGCTGCAGACCCTGCACCATTTTAGTTGCCCTCCTCTGGACTGCTTCCATCCTGTCTATGTCCTTGCGTAGATGAGGTCTCCAAAACTGCACACAGTACTCCAGATGGGGTCTCACCAACTGTCTGTACAGCGGGATAACCACTTCCCTTTTTCTACTTGTGATGCCCCTTCCTTTGCATCCCAGTATCCCCCTGGCCTTCTTTCTGACTTTTCACATTGCTTACCCACCTTTAGGTCATCTGATATGACTACCGCCAGGTCCCTTTCCATTTTTGTTGTTGTTAGTACCTCCCCTGCTATTTTGTACTCTTCTCCTGGGTTTTTGTTTCTCAGGTGCATTACTTTGCACTTCTTTGCATTGAATCTAAATTGCCATATGTCTGACCATTCCTCCAACCTTGCCAAGTCCCTTCTCATCTTTTCTACCCCCTCTTGTGTATCAACTCTGTTACAGATCTTTGTGTCATCTGCAAAGAGGCATACCTTTCCCTCCAGACCCTCTGCAATGTCACCTATAAAGACGTTAAAGAGGACTGGACCCAGTACTGAGCCCTGAGGTACTCCACTAGTAACTCCCCTTTCTTCGGAATGTGTTCCATTCACTATTACCGTCTGTGTCCCGTTGTGCAGCCAGTTTGCTACCCAGGCTAAGGTTGGGAAGGTATCTAGAGGAAAATGGTCTCCAGGATGTGAGGCAGCATTGATTTGTGGTAGGGAGAGTATACTAAATGAATCTGATTGACTTCTTTGATTGGGTCACCAAGACACTGGACAGGGGCCAGATTGTGGACATCCTCTACATGGACTTCAGCAAGGCTTTTGACTTTGTACCCTGCAAAAGGTTGATTAGGAAGCTGGGGCATCTCAGGGTTTGGGAGTAAATGACCAGATGGGTAGAAAGCAGGCTGAGGAACAGGACTCAGTGGGTGGTGGCAGGGGGAGAGTTTTCCAGCACCAGGGAAGTCACCAGTGGGGTCCTGCAGGGCTTGGTGCTGGGGCTGTTGTTCAGTGTCTTCATAAGTGATGCTGGTGAGGTCATTAAGGTTAAAATGTTCTTATCTGTGGACACCACCAAACTCTGTGAGAGGGTAGACACAGTGGGAGGAATACAAGACCTGCCGGATAACCTGAGAAAACTTGAGAGATGGTCAAGGATCTAGCAACTTGGCTTCAATGCCATGAAATGCATAGTTATGCTCATTGGAGCCAGCAATCCAAGCATCAAATACTACTGGGGGGTTCTGGGTAGCAGCAGCAGAGGAGGAGGAGAAGGATCTGGGAGTGATGATCACTAGCAACCTGAAGCACTCCATGCAGTGCAAAAAGGCAGCAGCAAAGACATACAAGATGCTGGAGTGTATAGTTAGAGGAATCAGCAGTGGGAAGAAGGAGGTTATTCTGCTTTTGTATAGGTCACTGGTGAGACCACACCTAGAGTACAGAGTAAGATACTGGTGTCTGTACCTTAAGAATGACATCAACCTGCTGGAGAAGGTCCAGAGGTGGGCAACAAAGATGATCACAGGTCAGCAGGGTAAGACTTAGGAGAGGTTGGAGGCTTTGAGGATGTACTTCCTGGAGGAGAGGAGGGTGAGAGGGGACATGATAGAAACCCTCAAATACTTGAAAGGCATAAACAGGGTGGATAGGGAGGCTGTCTTCAAGCTAAGTGGCAGCCGAACCACAAGGGACACAGTCTAAAGCTGGAACAGAGAGGTTTTGAAGGGAGGTCAGGAAACACTTCTTCATGGAGAGGATGGTGGCCAGTTGGAATGTGCTGCTAGATTAAGTTATCTCATTGAAGACGGTGGGCAACCTCAAGAGAGACTGGAATAGACATAAGGAGACACCATGGGTCTTGAGGGGCCAGATGGGGAGGAAGGGGGTCTGGGGGGGCCAGGGTCAGTAGTGTAAGCTGAGGAACCTGCAACACAAGCAGACTAGAAATACCAAATTACCTTCTTCTGCTGGCTTCTTTGTATGTTCATGACCATTTATTCTTACAATTTGTAACCTGTTACTCAATCAGGACTTGATCCACATAATGATTTTGCTGTTCAACTTGATCGTTTGGTGTGTAGCACAATATCGAAAGCCTGGCTAATATCTAAATGTACCACATCAGCTGGTTTCCCCAGATCTAAAGCTTGGTTAACCCCTCTTAAAAAAGTCAATCAAATTGACCAGACATGATTTACCACTCCTAAAACCATGTTGGCTATTGTCCCATAGGTTGATAACCCTTAAGTAATCATTTATTTTGTGTCTCAGAATTTTTTCCATTGTCTTACCTATGACTGATATAAGGCTTAGTAGTCTGTAATTACTCTTGTCTGTCCTGCTACCTTTTTTATAAATCAGAACAACTATAGCTGTTTTGCATGCCTCAGGTGTCCTATCCCTCTCTAGAGAGTTGTTAAACATCAGTGTTACTGGTCCTGCTAACAATGCTGCACATTTCTTTGTAATTCTGGGGTGAATCTCCTCTGACCCTTTTGATTTGTTAACCTGATTTAAGAGTAACTTATAAACATCATCCTCAGATATAATAGCTGGATTATCCTGGTCCTGGGTTTCAACCTTATCCATGTCCGAAACCTAAAAGACTGAGCCAAAAAATGCGTCCACTACATTGGCTGTTTCCAGAATCAGCCAATATTTTGCTGCCCAGTCCCACCAAACATGCTGGCTATCTTCCTCCAAACTGTACCTTTCAGGATGATGCACAGTCCTCTTTTTTTGAAAGTCTCTCCAAGACCTTATCCAATGCTACCGTTGAGCTTACAGGTCTGTTATTGCACTGATTTGTTCCCCGCCCCCCCATACAGTGCAGTCACATTTACCTGTTTCCAAATGGCTAGTGTTATTGCCTCCATTAGACACGTGTTGCAAATCTCTGCTGGTGGTTCAGCTGTCACTTCTGCCACCTTCCTTGAGTGCAGCCCATTTGGTCCTTTACCTCTTGATAATTAATCAAAACCTTTCCTAGTGTTTTTTAAATGATTTTACTTTTGTAGCCTTTTAAGGTACAATATTATTCATTGCCATAATTTCTTTTCAGTTCCTCAGGTGTGAACACGAGCAGTAATAGCTTTCCGAAATCATTTTCATCTGGCTATTCAGATTTAAGTGATACCAGTATTTCTCTCCCAGTTGCAACCAGAGACAGGGGATCCCATCAGCATAGCTGCGATTCTGGCATATCCTCACCAGTAAGTATCTGACTATAAATGTATAGGGAACAATTTTCTCACTTTTAATTTGCCTAACGCTTGTTTCTAGGTTGCATCAGTTATTGAAGAACAGTAGCCAGCTAGTAGTTATCTAACAGAGACAGGGAAACTGCCATCTCTTCAACATATACAGACTGCTGAAATGTCAACAACTGTGTACTATGCTTTTTCATATATATTATTACCGTATAGTGTCCCCTCAGGAATTGCTGATTGTAACAAATAACCAACCTCTCCTTGTTTAACCCTAGTGTTTCTACTTCTAAATGCTGTTTGAGAGCTGCTGAAGGAGTCCTTGTAGCTGTCCATGTAATACCACTAACTAACCCACCCAAGCTTCCCCTCCCCATCCAGGGAATTTACCACCTATACTCATCTCTCACCTTAGGCCCTGTGAGCCTCAAAGTATTTACTCAAGACAGCGGTTCCCATCTCCTTCTTGCCCCCAATATCTGCTGCTAATGAAATGCCTGTACCTGCCATAAAAATGATTATACAATGGCAAGAAAATTTCCTGGACTCTGATTGGTCAATGTGTGCCTGAGACAGTGATGTTATTACACAATAACATCACTGTATTGCTTTTGGATGCTATGGATGAGCATCTTTTGGATTCCTTAAAACCATTTTTTTATTTTTATTTTTTTTTTAATTTTGTATGACAACGAGCCATTGTATAAGCAATAATGCACAGGGATAGTAATATAAGAGTCACCTGGTGGTGGAAGCACTCGGCTTTGCCTTGTGCTTCAACCCACCCCAGGAGTGACGCTATTACACGATAACACACACGCTGTTGTGCCTTATTGCTTAATCATGATTCTCCATTGTAACCTCAGTATATTATAAATGGAATGGACACTTTGTCTCAAAATACATTTATAAACTATTAAGGTTTATTGTTTTTTTGCACTGAAATTACAAGAATATTGTTAGATGAATATATAGTAATTACTAGTTACCTTTGATAACCCAAGATCGATGAGTGGTTTTCAGCATTACACACCTCTCATTACACTTATGTAGGTGTAACACAGCTGAGCCATGCTCTCTGCAGCCACAGTCACAGTCCGCCTTTTCCATAAATCTAAAGGCACAGCATCTGCCATGTGTGAGCTGCAAGCAGAGCAACAATTAGGATAGCATGCAGCGTGCATTTAATATTACCATTTTGTTTTGTATTAGCATTCTCCCTTACTCTCTTTCTGGCCCTCCCTCTCTCTCTCTCTCTCTCAATGCTTTCAGTAAAAAAAAAAAAAAGCAATTATGAAGAAATAAGGTGCAATTTTTTTACACACTTGGGTGATACCAGTATAAATCACTTGAGCTTCAGTCTTGTGGTTTACATGGTATCACACAACTTGGGTGTATATAAAAAAGAAAAAAAAAACTGTAGCCCATACATTATTTTGTTTAATTAGTCTATAGATCAGTATAAATAAAACATTCTATTTTATAGAAATTAGGCTACACATAGATAAGAAGAACACACATTTTGTAAAGCTCTGGATGAGAATCTAGTACATTACTTGATATTTAAACAAGCATTTGTCAATGCCAAATGTTTGCTTGCATGCTGTTGTACTGGGTCCTGCATGTAC
The DNA here is from genome assembly GCA_016271365.2 of Neoceratodus forsteri. Classification (NCBI taxonomy): domain Eukaryota; kingdom Metazoa; phylum Chordata; order Ceratodontiformes; family Ceratodontidae; genus Neoceratodus; species Neoceratodus forsteri. Next base: position 419,189,850 of record CM028137.1, on the reverse strand, counting down.
ACATTTTTACTATATAATTCCCTAGACAGACTAAATGAGATGTAATATGTAATTTGCAATGGGGTCCTGATTTTACACAATTTTATACTGCATTTATCAAGGATAGTAGAGGTGCGATGTGATATCTCATTTTTAGTGTGCGTCTGCTTTTATAATGTATTTTACTTAAGTCAACCATAGATCCTCCACCTCTGGCTAGACTGCTTTCTCTCACCATTTTCCCAAATTGTGGAGCTCCCTCCTCTCATCTGTCATGCCTCCTGCCCTTTTGCCATCCCTCATCTTCTACGAGACTTCTATTCCTCTGCTTGCAAATGCCCTTAATCACACCCGCTTCTTTTCATGTATAAAGAATATGACTACTCAATGAATATCAGCAAACTACTTATACCTTTATTTTGCAGTCCATAAATGCAGTATGTATCTTTGTAAATAACTGTTTAAATGTCAGTCACTTATAAACTGTAACTCTTAATGTATTATTACTGTACAATACATGTATTACTGTATGTTTACTTTACTGATATCTGATGTTCCCTTCCCCTTCCCCACAGGACGCACCTGGAAATGAGCAATTGCTGCTCAGTGTGCCTTTCCTGGTGAAACGTTTCAATAAATACATGTATTTCTCTAGGTCAGATCATCTTAGATGCAACATCTTTTCAGCTGGCTTCTGCTTTAGGGTCCTGTTTTTATACAGTTTTGTGATACATTTACACAGGATAACCCAGCTGAGATGAAGTATCTAATTTTCTATGGAGTTCTGCTTGGACACATTTTTGTACTGTATGTACCTGGGATAACACTGCTCGGATGCCATCCTGTTTCCAGTGGGGTCCTGCTTTTGCCCAATTTTTACACTATTTATCTACCCAGGACAGCACAGCCAAGATAAAAAAAAATCCCATTTTTGATGGGGCCCTGCCTTTACCCATTTTTATTAATGTATTTACCCTGAATAGCCCAGCTGAAAGGCACGTTACGTTTTTAGTGGGGTCCAGCTTTTACAAGGTATTTTTCCCAGGACAGAGCAAGATAGATGCACAGTTCAGTGGGGGCTCTGCTGTACGGGGGTCCTGCTTTTGCACATATTACAATGTATTTGCTCAGGATAGACCAGATGAGATACAGTATCTCATTTTCAGTGGTGTCCTGCTTTTACACATTGTTTTAGATGGTATTTACCCAGGATAGGCCAGCTGAGAGGCAATATCTAATTTTAAGTGGACTCCCACATTTTGACCCCAGATTTTCAACATAGTCTTTTTATGCCCTTACGTTGTGATCCAGAGAAGTGGAATTTTTTAAAATCCCATCCGAAAGGTGTATTCACAGTGCGACTGCAAAAATGTTTTGGAGAAAATTTGAAAATCGACACCTGTTATGTGTTCATAAGGTGGATAATACAAGGGATATGTTCAACATTTAGTGGCCAAAATCGTCAAAAATAAAATTATGCATAAACTTTGGAACAATTCAACGTTTCTTCATAACTTAGTTGTTCTCTGTCTTTGTGCTGGTCAAAAAGCTCACAGCAGCTGGAGTGTCCTTCCAGTGTCAGAAGGTAGGCAAAACGACTGAGCTCAAAGCAACCTGGCATCCTTTCCTCCCCCACATGGATACAGCCAGTCTTCTTTCTGCCTCTTGAGTAGCAGGCACTTTCAAAGCAACATTCTGCCTCTACATAGCGGAGCTGTAGTTTATCATTAACCAAGTTTATTGTTTTCCTTTTTTGTTTTGTTAAGTATGGCATCTTCATTGAGTGCAGGGGAAGAACTTCATCAATCTGCCTTCCCTCACCACTTTGTGCCTCTTCTAACTGCCAGGGCCCCCTGGCTCAGCCATACTGCTGTACAGCCTGCCCCCCCCCCCACCACCACAGCTGCATTTCCAGCCCACAGCAGACATCATCAACACACGGGACCAACAGCAGCAACAGGACCAGCGGCAGCAGGACTGGGAGAAATGTAACTCGGAGGTTCCAAACCCTGTAGCAGAGACTGACACAGAACTGTCCGCTCAAGGACTGGATTGCATGCACCACAGTTTCGGCTGTCCTCAACACATGCAGCCACGGTCAGTGTTAGCTGCTTAGTCAGTGAAGCAATCACCAGACTGTTGGACCCCAGAGCCATGAGGAGCACAGCGAGTAACCATCGTGGGGCCAATCTTGGTGGGGGGAGACCAGACAGCACCCAGAATCTGCTCTGTTGCCAAGCTCAAAAGTGTGGGAAAACCATGCCGGTGGCCATATTGATCAGTGGTTCCATTGCTTTACCTCTCCACTATGCATCCCGACCACTTCAAGGCTCTGGCTTGATCTTTTTTGCCCACTTCACAGGCACTTTGGGGAACTCGCCCTATAAGTTGCACTATCGGGCAGCCCGTCAGCTCCAAGGTTGTCGGGCAGTTCCCCATCTCCAAGAACTTGTGGGATTTGTTCAGCAGAAACTGTTTTTTCCCTAGGGGGAAAAACATTCACAGGAGAGTAAAAGGATTAGCTTTCAGCTAAACGGCATCAGCTATTTTCCTACATTGCCTCAGACCCCTGCAAGTGCCCCCATCCGCAATACACCAGGTCTTTATCACCAACACCCCTCTTTGCAGAGCACAATAACATTAGGCCTACTTGTGATTGCTTGTGCATATAAAACAACAGAAGGCTAGTGTACACAGTGGAAGTAACATAGTTACTAACCTCTAAAAGTCTGTCTAGTTTTTGTTTAAAGACCTGAAGTGTTTCCGCACAAACCACGTTCCCTGGCAGTTCATTCCAAAATCTCACAGTTCTTGATACAAAACTACATCTCCATACCTCAGATCTAAAACTGTTTTCCTTAATCTGGAGCTTATGCCCTCTCATGTTATAATTATGGTCTTTTATTACCAGACCCAAATCCTCCTTTCATGTATCATCCCTCAAGATTGTATACAACAATAATAGGTATCCTCGTCTCCTTCTGAATTCTACTGACCATAAGTTAAGATATTTTAATCTCTCCAAGTATGGTTTCCCCTTGCAATCACCTATTAATTTTGTATAGGATCTCGGAGTTCTTTCAGTGAGCTTTCTGTCTTTCACTAGGTAAGGGCTCCAGCATAGAGAACCATAAGCAAGGATTGACCCTATGTAAATATTGTATAAAGGTAACAATACCATTTCCTTTCTAGAAAAACACTTCTTCTCACACTGTTGACTAAATACATGGCCTAATTTGATACATGTTTACAGTGAGATTCAGATTTTAAATCATCTCTAATATAAATTCCCAGATCTTTCTCACACCTTGATTTCTCAAGTTAGTTCCCATTATATCGTATTCCTGCTAAATATTCACTTTCCCCATGTGCTTTAAGCTGCACTTCTTTAGAGTCAACCTCATCCCATTTTTCTCCCACCAGTCAACTATTGTTAAAATATCTTGACCAAATTTTAACCTATCATCAAAAATGTCAACTATCCCTCCAAGTTTTACATAATCTGCAAACTTGATTAATTTGTTTCCACTGTTGATGTTAAGGTCACTTACATATATATTGAAAAGTAGAGGCCCCAACACCGATCCCTGTGGCACTCCACTCCCAACATCAATCTCCTGAGACAAAAGCACGTGTATACGCACCACCTTTGTCCTCTCCATCAACCAGTGCTCAATCCATCTTATTATGGTTTTATTAAATCCCAAGCATTGCATTTTCAAAATTAGATTCCTATGAGGCACATAGTCAGAAGCTCTACTGAAGTCGAACAGTGCCACATCAACAGCCTTATCCCTAGTTATATTTTCTCCTACATAGCCATAAAAGCTTATTAGATTGGTGTTACATGATCTATTTTGTTTAAAACCATGCTGCAAATTATCCATGACTTTGTTCTCCATCATCCAGTTTTTAATTTCATAGATACATAGACAGTGTCGGCAGATAAGGGCCTATGGCCCACCCAGTCTGCCCATTTGAGCTTGTAAATTCAGTTTATGTTTTCCAAGAATTCTGTTGCCCCTTACCCCTGACCTCCAGAATTCCTTTGTCTATCCCATGCATTCTCAAATCCCGTGATTGTTTCAGCCCCCACCACTTCCTCTGGCAGGGTGTTCCACTTGTCCACCACCCGTTCTGTGAAGAAATTCTTCCTCACGTTTCCTCTGAATCGTCCTCCCTCCAACTTCATCCCATGCCCTCTAGTCCTGGAACATCTTTTTCGCTTAAAAATAGTGTATTCCTGCACTCTGTTCCTCCCTGTAAGATACTTGTATGTCTCTATCATATCCCCTCTCTCCCTCCTCTCCTCCGTGGAGTACATGTTCAGTTCCTTCAACCTGTCCTCATAGGACTCATGATGCAATCCATGCACCATCTTTGTTGCCCTCCTCTGAACCTTCTCTACCCTGTCTATGTCCCTACGTAGGTAAGGTCTCCAGAACTGTACACTGTACTCCAGGTGGGGCCTCACTAGTGTCTTGTATAGTGGAATTATGACCTCCCTTTTCCTGCTGGTGATGCCCCTGCCTATGCATCCTATTTGCTTTACCTGCTGCCTTGTCACACTGTTTCCCTGCCTTGAGGTCATCAGAGATGATAACCCCAAGATCCCTTTCCTGCTTGGTGCATGCTATGTCCTCACCCCCCAACTGATATATTGTGCCAAGGCTTTTGTGACCCATATGCATTATCTTGCACCTCCTTGCATTGAATTTCAACTGCTAAACCCCTGACCGTTCTTCAAGTTTCTGCAGGTCCCTTCTCATTCTGTCTACACCCTCTGATGTGTCTACTCTGTTACAGAGCTTTGTGTCATAAGTGAACAGTGAAATTCTGCCTTCTAGGTCCTGCGCATTGTCACTGATGAAGATATTGAATAGGACTGGTCCCAGCACTGATCTCTGTGGTACCCCACTGGTCACTCTTCCCTCTGTGGAGTGACAGCCATTTACCACCACCCTCTGTGTCCTGCCGCCCAGCCAGTTACCAACCCACCACACTACTGTCCTGCCCACACCCATATTCCCCAGTTTGTGCAATAGTCTTCTATGTGGCACAGTGTCAAAGGCCTTGCTGAAGTCCAGATAGGCCATGTCCACTGCTCTCCCCTGATCCACCTCCCTAGTCACCCAGTCAAAAATTCAATGAGGTTGGTCTGACATGACCTCCCTTGGTGAAACCATGCTGCCTTGGGTCCTATAGTCCATTGACAACCAGATGTTCCACCAATCTCTCCTTCAGTAGTGCTTCCATGATCTTCCCCACTACCGAGGTGAGGCTGACTGGTCTGTAGTTCCCCGCTTCCTCTTTGTTCCCACTTTTGTATAAGGGGACTACATCTGCTATCCTCCAGTCTTTGGGTACTTCCCCTGTTTCCAGTGATCGGCTATACAGGATAGCCAGAGGTTCAGCCACCACCTCTCTTAGTTCTTTAAGGACCCTGGGGTGCACCTCATCTGACCCCATTGCTTTATCAACTCTTATTACTTCCAGTTCCTTCAGGACCCTTTCTCGTGTAAAGGGACTTCATGTACTATCAACCCCCTAATTATTTTGCCTACTATAGATGTCAGGCTAAGAGGCCGATAATCTGCTGGATCTGCCCTGCTACCTCTGTTATATATAGGAACCACAACCACAGCCCTCCAATCCTTAGGAACATATCCCTCTTTCAATGATTTCCTACCAATATCAGCTATAATTGGTGCCAATTCCTCCTTTAATTCCTTCAGTAATTTTGGGGGTAAATTATTTGGTCCTGCTGATTTATTATCCTTCAGCTTTTCAATTTTCTCAGGAACCTTAGTGCTAGTAATAACATCTATAGGATCGGAACCTATTCTAGCCTCAGCTTCTCCATCTTGTCTATCATCCCCCTTATTATAAAGTGTCCCCCCAAAATTGTTGAATTCTCTGGCCATATCATCTGGCTTACTATACGTTACCCCATTAACCATTAGAGGACCGATCACTCTTTCCTGCCCTCTTTTGTTGTTAATATAGGTATAAAAACATTTTTGCCCTCCTTTAGTGTTGGCCAACCTGAATTCTGTTTGTTTCTTAGCTTTTACTATCTCAGTTTTCACTTTATGTAACATTTTCTTATATTTATTCCTGTTATTTACTGAAAGGTTATTTTTCAATATGTTATAGTACTTCCTTTTTTTATTACGTAACCTAGTAAGCTTTCTAGTTAATCTTATTGTTTTTTTCCCTCTATTGTTATACATTTCTTTTGATGGAATATGTCTTTGAACTATCTTTTCTAATTCATTTTTAAATGTATCCCAACACTCCTTGGATGAAAAACCACTGGTCTGTTTCTCCCAATCTAACTTTATTAACTCCTGTTTTACTGCCATATAATTTGCGTTGTTGTATAATCTCAGCCTATTATAATCTTCCTTGATTTGTTAATTTTGAATATGATAATATCATGGTCACTGGCTCCCAATGGTAAATCAAGTTTCACATTTATAACATCCTCCTTTATATTGGTCAGTATCACATCCAATATATTATCACCCCTAGTACGCATATCTATACATTGTTCAATGCCTGGTGAAAATAATTTCACCTGGATCCTATTCACCGTCATATTTATAGGGTTATTCAACTCATCCCAATCAATATCTGGTAAATTTAGGTCTCCCATAAGTATCATATTATTTTCTTCAGCTATTAAGGTGACATCCTCTGTAAACTTTTCAGTTTTATCCATAGGTGTGTCTGGTGGCCTATAAAAAAAACCCATTTTTATTTTTTTCCATGTAACCCCAGACACTCCATCCAGATGATCTGTATTTTCTCATAATTGGTATCCTGATGTTCTTGCATATGTTCAATTCCTTCTCTAATAAATATAGTAATACCCCCAGCTTTCTTAAATATTCTCTCTTTGCTAATCAGATGGAAACCCTGGATGTTCTTGTTCCATCCATACTCCTGTCCCCACCATGTTTCTGTGACCCCAGCTACATCCAAATTTTCTTTATCCATAATAGAGGTTAATTCTTTATTTAAACTTCTTGCATTACAAATCATAGCTTTCACATTATAGGCAATCCTTGTTTTCAACACCTTTCTGGTGATGTGCACACTCTGACCTCCCATCTCAAATGATGTGTTCGAACCCCTCTTGTTCAGTTTAAATATGTGTCTGTTTCATTTCTCAGCCTGTTTCCTAACACTCTGCTTCCTCTAAAGCCTAGGCATCTTATCTGAAAAAGCACCCGGCAAGTCCTTGAACAAGTTCGTAGACAAGTCATCCAGGGGCAGAAAATGCACCAAGTACAAATCCCCACCCCCTTGGCCGTGTTTGCAGGGTCTCTGTTTAAAGTCTGAGGCTGTGGTCACTCTGGATTTGGCCACCACAGAAATGGCATCTCATTCTCTCACCCACTGGAGTTCCAACAGCAGCTCGTGCTACAACTGGCTCCTGACTTAATCAAAAAGTTAAACAGCATTTGCTGTAAATTTTATTGCTTTTTATAATTGTCGTGTTTCCTGTGGTAACTGTTAACTGTTATTGTGTTTATAAATTTCAATAAAATTCACTTAATTGCAAAAAAAAGAGCATTTGCATTAGATCCAGCCTGTTTTGATTTGCAACCCCCTGCATCTCCTGTAGCCTGTGCCTATGAAAACCACATGAAAATGCACTGCATCTCCCTCTGCAGACGAAGAGGACCCTCCGGTTCTTCACCGCAGCAAGAAAAAGAAGCGGGCCAACTCCCCTCATTCTAGGGACATGACCAACAACAGTCTCAGTCATCACAAATGGAAGAAGCAGACTTCTGGTAACGTCACCACATTGAATGGCCGCATAGGAGAGGGGCTCCGGCACATCCCGCTAGAGAAATCTCCCTAACTCAGCTTCACCGATCTTAAAAAGCATAAAATTAAACAAGCAATGTCAGGGAGTAAGGACAAAGTGAAATTGCACCCAGGGAGACATAAAGAAAGAGCGGATGTCAGTGGATGCGAGAGACGGCCTACCTCCAGCCGCAGCATATCTCCAGCAAGCAGCATGGCTAGAGATCTGGATCCAGACACAGATAGAGAGAGAGTGAGAGGCTTTCCAGGACCTGATATGAGATGCTCCTAGCTGAAATACGGTCGTTTCGAACGGAAAACAAAAAAGAATTTTCAGCCCTACAGAATAGACTGACGGAGGTGGAGGAAAGGCTAGAGCACTCCGAGGAGGCTTCAGGGGAGATCGCTGAGGAGACCACCCATTTACATCAAGCTGTCAACTACCTAATCGACCAACACGAGATTCTACAGGACAAGTTGGTAGACCTAGAGGTTCGTTCCAGAAGGGATAACCTCGGTATTTATGGTCTCCCAGAGGAGTCGGAAACTGGCAAGATGGAGGATTTTCTGACTGACTTGCTCAAGGACATGTTAGACCCCCGTCATTCCAATTTAAAATTGAAAGGGCACACAGAGCTTTGGTGAGAAAACCAACAGATCCAACAGCCAGACCATGCTCGATTGTCCTAAAACTGTCCAGCTTTAGGGACAAAGAGCTGCTTCTCCGAACAGCGTGAGCTAAGAGAAATGTTACCTACGATTCTGCTAGGCTGTTGTTTGATAATGATTACCCCTCTGAAATAATGAAGAAAAGAGTAGCTTACGCTCCAATTTTGAAGATTCTGAAAGAGAAAGGGATTCGCTTCCAAACACCATACCCTGCTAAACTGTGGGTCTGCTGGGACTCTGGTACTAAAATATATGTAAGCCCTGATGAAATTGCTCCAGAACTAAAGAAGAGGGGATGGTGTTCCCAGTCGATTGGTCCTGTGCCACAAGAAAAGCGTCTCCCTAGATCGCAATGGCAGAGCCTCTCAAATAAACACGCAGGTACAGGCAAATGGAGAGGATTTTGCTCGCTACAAGAAATCAGGGAGTTTATTGGGAGACCCCAAACACACTGTAAAGAGGCAGATCTCGAAGACTAGAATTCAAACACTTGAACTGGCGAACTGAAGATTTAAAAATAGCCGTCTGCTTGCTTTTCTTGCTCCAAAGTAACTGCGATGTTTGGCAGGACATTGAGAGACTGAGACAATAAGGTCCAATTTATTTTTCAGTTTGAAATATTACGAGCAGCCTTTGTTCTTATTTTATTTTCTGTGCTGTACTAGGATATACTAAAGGCTGCGGGTTGCAAAATGACTTATGTTGTTTCAGTTTTGCAGGTCCAAGTTTACTAAATCTCCTAAGCGCAAATATGAAAGAGAACAGAAGTGGGCCGTGCCGGGGTGATGTTTATGTTGTTCAACTGTACCCCCCACAGCTATTTCAACCGTTGCCCCATTGAGGCAATTTTTTGGGAGGGCAGTCATGCAGTTTAACTGGACTGCTTCCCTTGTGTGGTTGATGTTACTTCTTATTGACCTCAATACCAAAAGGGGTCGGGGAGTCCTGACCAAACCTATAGTCACAATTCCTCTCTTAGGTTCCAGGCCCCTTATTAGGTCTGCGGAGCCTTTGTTCAGAGGGGTAATTCTTATACCCTCATTTCCTGGAAGTACCAATGTAAATAAGTTTAAGAAGTTAAAATTTATTATGTCTAGGTATTATGCCAAGTTAGCAAATGTGCACAATTTTTTTTATGTTGCCAATTTGAGATTACTATGTTGAATTCGATGGGCCGAACGTGTAAGGGAACACAGAATTTTTTCAAGCTGAGGGAGGAGAAGTTTTCTACCATTTTGTATCTAGGCAATCAGGGTGGGTTCCCCATACAGAATCTCTATCCACCCTAATTGGGTCAGCTCTGAATAGTAAAAACAATCTGGATGGCTAAGCAGCCTACGATTAGGGTTTGCTCCCATAATGTTAACGGGTTAAATAATCCACTAAAGCGATACAGAGTGATCAGCACTCAGAAATAATTGAAACCCTCGTTCCTCCTTCTACAGGAAATGCACTTAAGTAAACAAGAGCACCAAAAACATTCTAAATTTGGGTTTTCCACAATAGTGGCTTCAGTTTACAGGAAGGGGAAGAGAAGAGGGGTGGTGGTTCTGGTCCCTAAAAACATCCCTTTCCATCTGGCTAATTCCTATATAGATCCAGAGGGCAGACTACCACTGGTGGTGGGCCACTTGGAGGGGCAGTATATCATGCTGGCCTCGATCTATATTCCCACCTGAAGTGAGAAAGATGTTATTTTAGAGAATCATGGAAAGGCATAAGGGAGTCTTAGTAATTGGAGGGGATCATAATTTAACCACTTCCCATTTGGATACCTCCAGTAAGAACCCTCCCAAAAAAATCCTCTGCCCTACGGGTGATGCAAGCCTACTTTTCTGGTGCACAGTGGGTGGATGCCTGGAGATATCTTCATCCTAATAATAGAGAATGCACGCATTTTTCAGCTCCCCACAAAATATATACGCGGATAGACTATATCCAGGTCTACAAAAAACATTTATGTAGGATTCAAAACTGTACACAGACACCCATGGTGTTATCTGACCATTCTCTCCTGACGCTTACCACGTCTTGGGAAATGGAAAAAAAACAACACTGTGTGGAAATTTAACAATTTCTTATTGAATTTAAAAGATTTCAAGGAAATGGTTGAACATAAAATTAAGCAAATCTTAGCAGATAATAAGAGACGGGGGACAAAGAAGGGAATACTTTGGGACACCCTGAAAGTAGTCCTTAGGGGTGAGATAATAAAATATGCGGCTTATCATAAAAAGAAGCAACAGTTACGCCTTGATAAACTCCATAAGCAACTTAGGGATCTACAGGCCCAGCATGCTGCTGGTGATGAAGGGGTCTTTTCACTATTGCAGGTCACTGGAGGTCAGATCCAAGGAATTTTGGATATCTGCACAGAGCAAGCTTTACAATTTATTAAACAAAAGTACTATGAAGGGGGGGCCTAGGGCCACTCGACTACTAGCCCATAGACTCAGGTAACATAAGACCCGATCTAATATCAATCAGATCAGAGACCCGACTTCCAAAAAAGTGGTTACTCACCCTAAGGAGATAGAGCATGCTTTCCAGACTTTCTTTAGTGCCCTGTATAAATCAGAGGGAGATGGGGATGCCCGGGAGGTGGAGGCCTTCTTAGAGGGTCTCAGACTCCTGAAATTATCCGAAGAGCAAAAACAGTTTTTGGCGAAACCCATTTCCCTAGTAGAACTGGCTCAAGCTATCTCGGCCCTAAAAACCTATAAGAGCCCAGGCCCGGATGGTTACACAGGCGATTTCTACAAGGCATTTAGGAAAGAGCTATCCCCTACTTTGTTAGAGGCCTGTAGAAGTGTTCAATCAGGTGAATTAACCCCTGATTCCTGGCGATAAGCTTACATATCTAGTATACCAACACCGGACAAAGTTATCACATCTTGCTCCTCGTACAGGACCCATTTCGGTTCTTAATATAGATTACAAAATGTTTGCACTATTCTAGCTAAGAGATTCGAAGTATTCTTGCCAGAGGTAATAGACCTGGATCAGACTGGTTTTGTCCCAGGGCATCAAACACAAGATAACATAAAAATAACGTTATTCTTGTTACAGCATGCCTGGAATGAGGGGTCCCCATTTCTTTTGCTATTTCTGGATGCAGAGAAGGCATTCGACCGCGTCGCTTGGCCTTTTCTGTGGGCAGTACTGGGGAAATTTGGTATTCCACACTCTGTTATTAATCTAATAAAGTTAATGTACACAGACCTCAGAGCTTTCATCCGAATCAATGGTTCATTCTCCCATCCTATTTCATTGTCCCGTGGTACAAGGCAGGGTTGCCCCCTGTCTCCCCTGCTGTTCGCTTTATATTTAGAACCCTTAGCCCAAGCCCTAAGGCAGGAGGTGACGGTGTCCGGGGTGGAGCTGACATCCACCCATTGTACACCGGAAAAGTAGGCTTGCATCACCCGTAGGGCAGAGGATTTGTATTCACAAACTTGTGCTTTATGCGGATGATCTTATGATATACATGACCGATCCTGAGGCTTCCCTCCCCCCCTCTATGGGACAAATTGATCAGATTTGGAGAAATGTCAGGGTATAAGGTTAATCTGTCTAAGACGGAGGTTTTGGCCATAAATTTTACCCCATCAGCAGATCTCAGGAATAGGTATTGCTTCAGGTGGGACTTAAAAAGTGTCAAATGCTTAGGGGTGTGGATTGGTCTAACATATGAAGACCAGTTCCCCCTAAATTACTCCCCCTTTTTACTTAAAACCAGCGCCGAGTTAGAAAAATGGAGCACCCTCCCTCTGTCTTTATACCAAAAAATAGAATCCATTAGGGTGGTGATCCTTCCTCGCTTCCTCTATCTAGCCCAAACCCTCCCAATACAGGTAACAGATGCGTTCTTCAGGTCACTACAAAGGAAAGTGTCAGCCTACATTTGGGGGAAGCAAAAACCGAGGATCAGTCTCTCAGTTTTGCAGCTTCCTAGGCAGCAGGGAGGTATGTCCCTTCCTAATTTTAGGCTATATCATTTAGCCTCCCAAATCAGAATACCACTATATTGGTTAGATAAGAATTACAGAGCCAGATGGAAGTCAGTTGAAAATCAAGAGAGGGAACTCAGGGATGTCTTCCACACATTGCTTTCCTTTCCCCTTGACTTAAAAATAGAGAAAATTAAAAACCCACTTACACAATCTACCTTGAGGTCCTGGCAGAAGATGTTATCCCTTTCGAAATTCATAAAATGGAGACCCGCCTTGCTCTCCTTGCCCCATATAGACCTTTTAACCCCGGCCAAACTGGACAAGGGATATCTCAAATGGCAAAGGAAAGGTCTGCGTCTGATATACCATTTTATGCCACAGGGGATCATTTTATCATTTACGGACTTAGTCCAAAGATATGGCATCCAGTACTCAGACAGGTTCAGATACTTTCAAACTAGGGATTACCTCCGCTCACTTGAGGAGGTGAGATGGAGGGACTGCCCCCTTCCTGGGCTCCTGGAGACTTTGATGGGAGTGATAGATGGGAGACCTGTCCCACCTCATATAGTCTCAAACCTATATAAGGGTTTACAGTCTCTGAAAGAGAGTCCCCCTAGACAAAACCAGACTAGTTTGGGAAAAAGATTTGGGGACAGGAATTTCCTTATCCCTATGGGAAAGGTATATAAAGACAATGCAGAAAGGCATCAGTTCCGGACATTGGAAGGAATTTGCCTGGAAATTATCAGTGAGGTATTTCAGGGCCCCTGCAGTGACTCAGAAATACAGTATACATGGGGGAGCAGACCATGAAGCCCTTCAACAAATAATCTCACCAAATATTACTCCTGACCCTCTCTTCTTCCTTTTTGGTGAGTGTCCCCTGGACCAGTTGGATATCCCAACAAAGAAACTTATTAATTTGGCCTCCCTTGCTGCCAAAAAAGCTATTACTAAAAGGTGGCTGTCCCCCTTGCCTCCCACTCTGGATCTGTGGCACCAAATAATGACAGATATCTATAAAATGGAAAAAAATTACAGCCACATTAAATAAATCCCAGGCTGGTTTTGAGAATATGTGGAGAAAGTGGGTAATATATATTACACCAATACGGACAGAGTTTATACCATGAGCTGAGCTTGTTGCTTATTACCCTGGGGGAATTAATTGACCCATCCATGTATTTCAGTGTATTATTTATGGCAACAAGTAAAATATAATGAACTACAGAATGTAGGTGCACCTTATGTTTATTTTTTATTCTTTTAAACTATTTATGTTCTCTGTAATTTTATGCTTTTATTATTTCATTGTATTGTTAGTATATACTTTTGCTTTTTAGTAATGTATATGTTCCTTACTGCAAAATAAAGACTGAGAGTAAGAAAAAAAAAAAAATGGAAGAAGCGCCAGGCTAGATCGCCTTCTTCATCACATTCCAGTTCTTCCACACCAAACGAAGGAGAGTTTCAGAGCATTTCCTTAAATTCAGACACTTAGCCTGCCAGGCACTTTGATCTGGATGACCTAGACGACTTCATTAAAAACATCATGGCAGAGATGCACCTAAGCACCTCTTCATCCATTACTAAGCCAGACAAGCTAGCATTCTAGCTGTCAGCCCTGATCCAAGCCATCAACAGCATTCCCAATTCCACTGGCAATTGAGGACCTGCTGTGGCTATGTTGAAAATTTGGGGCCAGAATATTGAAAATTGCTCAAGTTACAAGCGAGCATTGACAGTTGAAAAATTTAAATCTGCCTTCATAACTTTATTGATTTTTTTAAATATTTTGGCCCCAAATATTCTATATAGGCTTGTTATGACACCACCTCATGAAGTTGATAGGTGTAAATTTTCAAACCCTGCCCGAAAGGTGATTTTGCTTACAGTCTACAAAATCATCTTTTAGGCCAGATTTGAGAAACTTCACCTACCATGTTCATAAGGTGGGGGTCCAAAAAGGCCATGTTGAAAATTTGGGGGAAAATGTTAAAGAATGACCAAGTTATGGGTGCAAGTTCAAAATACTTTGAAATGCATTGACACACACTTACCTAATTTCCTCAGTTCCAAGTCCAGCATTGAAGAATGAAGCTGTGTCTCCATTCTAGAGATGATTACAGCGTTGGACCCTCGGTAGGTAAATAAAGGTTTGTATGGGGTAGGGGTGATGGGTGCTGAGTAGGTGAGGGATGGTAATGGCAGTGGGAGCAGTGGCGGCAACAGACATCAGTGGACCATTGTCTTGTTTTTCAAGGTGTAAAGTAAACAAACTAAAAAGATATGAAGGGACAGTTTTCTTTATTTCAGGCAGCAACAGTGGGGATTGGGCACCCCAGTGTTGGGTTCATGTTTACGGGGCATGGGAAGCAATGGGAAGGTGGGAGGGATACTTGGCAGGGAAGGGGGATTTTTAAAAGGGGCATAGCATAGGAAGCAAACAGGGAGGTAGGAAGGATACTTGACTGAGGGGTGAGTTCTTTTTATATAGGAATTGGGGAGGGCATGCATTCAGGAAGGGGAATCTTTGCCAGCAGGTTTGTTTTGTATTTATATAGGAATTGGGAAAGGATACAGTTGGGAGGGGGTGGAATCTTTGCCAGAAGGTGTGTTTTTTTTTTTCCTTGTGAAGGGGGCTGGAGTTTCATTCAGGAGGAGGTTGGGTGGGGTGATTGACAGTGGGTGGGTTTGTTTGTTTTGTGAAGTGGGGACTACTGTATACACTTTGGAGTATACAGCACAATGGAGCCAGTGATTGCTGTATGTTGGAATGGGAGACAAGGTGCAGACTCATCATAATGCCGATCAGTTGCTTACTGGGTGGCATCATGCAGATCAAAGCAAAAAGTCACCCTATGATGCAGGTGGCTGTTTTCTTTGAACTCCACAAAGTTTCTGCCCATCAAGCAGAAAAGAGTGTCATGATCAGCCTGGCTGATCACTGGTCTGACACTGTCAAGCCCACTGCAGAATGCCCTGCATTGGACTGACAGTGATACACCACTTCAAATCCACTATCATAACAATATGTTTGCTTGTGCAAGCAAACATAAAAATGAATTTGGGCCATCCAGTGGGCCAGCAGTAGCACATTGCACTACCGTGCAGGTGACCTGAGTTTTGGGTCTTCTGCTGTCAGGTGACCATGACTGAGGAGTACTGCTGACAGCAATACATCCTCGACACATGAAGAATGATGCCATACTCCATGGCTGCTGGAGTCCTTGTGGTGGGCCTTTGCAATTTGTTTCCTCTATATGGATAGCTGTATCTAGCCAAGGCTGTCAGTGTGTTTGCATCCAGTACCTGTGGGAGAAGAGGGAGAAAAAGAGGGTAAAACACACTACAATCCTACAAATGGTGGTGACCATTGCTCTCTCTGACCTGTGCCATAAATAATATAGCTAAATAGCTATGTAGGGACTGGAAGCTTGCCAGTAGCCAGAAATGTAAGATGGCCTTGGGGCAGAGAAAGTATTAAAAATGCACTTTACCTAGATACCAACCTCTTTAGTGCTATTCCTTGCATTACCTCATCAACCCTGTGACATCACAGCGAGCCAAGAGGGACACTCCCTTCTTCTTTCTCTTCAGTCATGTACGATATTCTGGTAAAAAAGAGATACTACAGATGGGATAAGTAGCAATTTAAAATGTTTATTGACTTTCATTATACTGTAGACCAGTGGAGTGTTCTCGACTAACCAGAATGCTCTGTTCCCCTGGTGTGAGAGGATTATATTCTGTAAATAATGTCTGTCATGCAGTTGCCCTGGAAACAGGCACATCCAGAGGGCATAGTTTGTTGAATTTTATGAAATGTTGGTCACCCTCGATCAGTAATAAATTTATAAGTAAACTTGGTTCTGCTCAGTAAATTGTACCCCTTACAGTGGTGCTACTGTTCTCTCTTGGTTGAAAAATCAATAAATTGTTTTGTTTCAAAAGAGAGAAAAAAAGATTTCTGTATATCATAACTTGTTCCATCAGGCTGAAAATGTTTTAACTAGTAGGGAAAAATAACTTTAGCAATAAGTGACAACTGGCTAATTTCTTCTTCTTGATTTATATAGCCTATGGGCGGCATTGGCTTTGATTTGGAGGGCAGGCCTGTTACAGTGGGTGACAAGCTGCTAAAGTATGTAGCACCTAGTCAGAGGACGTGCTGATTTCAGCATTCAGTCAGTGACCGGGGGCATCTGTATGCAGGAAATTGTAGTGTGCTGCCAGTGATTCTGTTCAGTAGCCCTCTAGAGAATCCATGGTATCTATTGTTCCTAGTGAGGGAGGATCATGCTGTTACTGAACAACAAAACAAAAAAAGGACGTTTGGGGGAAAGTAACTGTAAAACAAAAACAAAAGGAAAAAGGAAGTTTGGGGATAAAGCAAAACACTTCCTGTTTGCTAACAGAAAGGATTGCAGGTGAAGTAAAAAGGCATTTGAGCTGCAAATGTCTTAGGTTTTAATATGCATATGTACACATTGTCTCAACCTGTAGACATGTAGGACTCAGTCTGCAACAGGTTGCGGAGGTTCTCGGACCTCAACACCTGTAAGGGTGCCTCAGTAGCCTTACTGGTCAGAAGTGATTCTCTTACCTGGGGACTTTCTTGGTCCATATCCCACCCACTGCCCACACAGTACAGTGCTCCTTTGGCTATGGGTAGAGATGCAGCGAATTTAAGTTCCGCTACGTGGAGTGGGCGATGCAATGTGCTCACTCCGCCTTGTCATTACCACTTCGCATTAAGGCAGAATGGCTACGCGAAGTAAGGCGAAGTCATTGTTTTTAATGGACTTTGCGCTCTTCACTATGATTCTAAGTGATCCACTTGGTGTTTCAGATTTGGCAGCCCCCCCACACATCACATGGCTTACAGTACTGTAAGTCACATGCTCTTTAGCCAGGCAGGAAGGAAGTGAGTCATACAAGCAGACAGTTTCACTTTCTCCTGTGCAGACTGAGAGAGGAATGTGTTGACTGCTGATACTTTGAGATCTGAGTGAGGAGGAGTTAAAGGAGAAGACTACTGTATATTTATGATTTGGATATGTCTGATGTATTTATTATACATTACATCAGTTACTGTACATAGGTCAATAAGAGATCAGTCATTTCTGCTGTTGCAACACATATCTAGAGTCTGAGGCTCTGACACAAGGTAGTAAAATGTCAAGCAAGCCTCCATTTACATGCAAATGGGTCACTTGTAATACAGCCCCTCCCATTCCCTGATGTCACTGCAGCAACAGTGCAGAAGTACACATAAGGGCATCAGTGCTGTCTATCCTGATTTTAGTTTAAGTTTGCAATGGCTTAAGACAGTTCTGTCATGCAGCTCACACAGGGAGTGGTACTTGTAGCCTTAATACTGCAAGTGTAGAGCAAATAATACATCTAATAGTATTTCATTCCCAGAAAACAGAATCTGTTTCTATGTACTGCTCATTTCTCTCTGTGAGACAGTTGCAACATGTTGTGGAAAGCAGTAGAAAGAATCAGTCTGACAGTCAAACAGTCAGTGAGTCAATCAGTATTGCACCAGGTGAACACCCTTGAGAAGATTAATTTACAAGGTAGGCCTGAGCAGTTTCCCAAAGGAACCCACAAGACTGAATTCCTCATTTGCACAAATTATACACCCCTTTCAGCAGCCTGAAAGTGGAGAGCTAGATCACTTATTTTATAAAGTGTATTGTTTTAAATTTTAGATGCTCCTTACATCTGGGTTTCTGTCTGGAAATACCAGACACAGAATGCATATGACATGGGAGGAATGAGCTAAGCAAATACAGAACACTACAAACACTGAGACTGATTAGTTTCTTTACCTACAACAGCTGAAGTGTAGCATCTGATTTGTGAGGGACATCCTACTTCAAATGCTGGCATTACAAGTGGGGGGGGGAGGCTGCCACAGCTTGTTTTTAGTACCTTCAAAGAAGTGCTGTAGCTCTCACCGGACCTGAGGGGCCATCACAGTTCCCAAGGAGGTTAGGGGAACTTGTTAAGGGTTAGAGAGTAAGGGACTTTAGTAGGATTGGAACCAGAGTTTCCCAGTTATTGTGCATGTGCTTTAACCACTAGATTACCCTTCTTGCATATGCTGCAGCTGATGTTGTCCTGGTAGCCTATTCCTTGATATAGCTGAACTCTTTATTGCCTTACATCAGCCATCCAATCACGGACTGCCTAGTTACAAAGGGAAAGGGGTATTTTTGCAAGATTGTGTCTCACTGCTGATGTCAATCAAAACAGAGAATATTAACACACACAGAATATAATACAGCAGCTATATAATGCCACTTAAGACTCTTGTTGAACCCAGAGTCATTTATTGGGTAAACTGTTTTTGTTAACAGTAACATTAACACAACACATATAGGTACTTCCTTATAGGCATACTGTCAAATCAGTGCTGCATCACACTCATATGGTCCTAGTTCCTATTAGACCTGCACTTCAGGATGTGCACAATACTTAAAGGGGAAGCCTCCCATTGTTTCACACCCATCTTTTCCCAACTCCTTATGTGTAACTGTTGTGTGCCTCCTCCAGTTGCCAGCAGTCCCATTGCTGTCCAAATCTAGATTATAAATAAAAATATACAGCCCCCAGAAGTTATCAATGTGTTTGTCCTCCATTTTACCATCAATGCTGCTGGAAGATGATGTCATCAGAGCAACAGATAATGGTGCTGCATTAAATGCTGCTCCACCAGTAAACAGAACCCACAATGTTTGGTTCCCCACTTGAGCAATGGGGGAACCCTTTAAAGGAGAAGACTTCTGTATATTTATGATTTTGATATGTCTGATGTATTTATTATACATTACATCAATTACTGTACATATGTCAACAAGAGATCAGTTATTTCTTCTTTGGCAACACATATCTAGAGTCTGAGGCTCTGACACAAGGTTTCAAAGTGTCAAGCAAGCCTCCATTTATATGCAAATGAGTCACTTGTAATACAACCCCTCCCATTCTAAGATGTCACTGCAGCAACAGTGCAGAAGAAAACATAAGAGTATCAGTGCTGTCCAACGTGATTTTATTTTAAGTTTGCAATAGCTTAAGACAGTTCTGTCCTGCAACTCCACATAGACAGTAGTACTTGTAGCCTTAATATGTGTAGAGCAAATAATACTACTACTAGTATTTCATTCATAGGAAACAAAATCTGTTACTTTGTGCTGCTCATTCCTCTCTGTGAGATAGTTGTAACATGTTGTGGACAGGAGTAGATTGACTCAAGCAAGCATTCGGTTAATCTTAATTTAACCAGGTGAACACCTTTGAGAAGACTCATTTACAAGGTGGGCCTGGGCAGGTTCCCAAAGGATCATACAAGACTGACTTTCTCCTTTGCACAAATAATACACACCCCCTTTCAGCAGCCTGAAAGTGGAGAGCTAGATCACTTACTTTAGTGTATTGTTTTACATTTCAAATGGTCCTTAAATCTGAGTTTCTGACAGGAAATACCAAGTGAAATAATGCGTATGACAGGAGGAATGAGCTAAGCAAATACAGAGCACTACAAATACTGAAACTGATTAGTTTCTTTACCTACAACAGCTGAGGCGTAGCATCTGATTTGTGAGGGACATCCTACTTCAAATGCTGGTATTACAAACTGGGGGGAGGGGGAGACTGCCACAGCTTTTCCTCAGTACTTTCAAAGTGACATGCCATAGCTCTCACATCACTGTTAATCGTTTTTAATGGGAATGGGGGGCACTTTGAAAGTCATGGACTTAAGGGGCCATCACAGTTCCCAAGGAAGTTAGGGAACTTGATAAGGGTTACAGAATAAGGGACTCTAGTAGGATTTGAATCCTAGTCTCCCAGTTCTTGCACCTGTGCTTTCGCCACTAGATCACCCTTCTTCCATATGCTGTAGCTGATGCTTCCCTGGTAACCTATTCCTTGTTATAGCTGAACTCTTTATTGCCTTACAGCAGCGATCCAATCACTGACTGCCTAGTTACAAAGGGTAAGGGGCATATTTGCAAGATTGTCTCTCACTGCTGGTGTCAATCAAAACAGAGAATGCTAACACAAATAGAAATTAATACAACAGCTGTATAATACCGCTCAAAACTCTTGTTGTACTCAGAGTCATTTATTGGGTAAACTGTTTTTGCTAACATAAACAGCAACACAACACATACAGGCATTTCCTTATATGAATACTGTATATACATGTCAAATCAGTGCTGCATCACACTCGCAAGGTCAGAGTCCCTATTAGAACTGCACTTCAAGATGTGCACAACATTTAAAGGGTTCCTCTATTACTCAAGTAGAGAACCACACATTGTGGGTTTGGTTTACTGGTGGAACTGCATTTAGTGCAGCACCATTATCTGTTGCTCTGATGACATCATCCTCCTGCAACAGTGATGGTAAAATGGAGGAAAAACACATTGATAACTTCTGGGGGTTGTATATTTTTATTTACAGACTACATTTGGATAGTAATAGCATTGCTGGCAACTGGAGGAGGCACACAACAGTTACACATAAGGAGTTAGGCAAATATTGGTGTGAACCTATGGGAGACTTCCCCTTTAAAGCATCAGAGGACCCCCAATGGTCGGTCATGGCAAACAAGTACACTTTCCTTCCACAACTCTTTGCAAGGCAGTACAATTCTCTACAGAAACAATTCCTTTCTCTTCCCCATGGTGTATGCTCATGGACTGTTGCCACACACTTGACACATTTCCATTTCCCAAGGGTGTATTCATGTCGACTGTTGCCACACACTCAGAACATCATCTTTCCCATAGGTGTATGCTTGTAAATTTTATCACCCATCTCATCCTGCAACAAAAGCCTTTGCTCAGGGTAACCTGGTGCCCATCAATGAATCAGTTAGCCCTGCCTTGTACAGTAAGCTTCCAGACAGCATTCCTCCCACTCTTTGCCTCAACCAACAGTCTCTGCCATTCCTTCAGGGTTACACCACAGAAGCCTTCATTCCTCACCGAAATGCTAAGGACTCCAAACTTTACTTCAAATTCCCACACTTAGGTGAACAAGGGGTACTAACAGGTGTGATCTAGCCTTATCTTTGGGCACACACACCCCAGAACAAACCCTAAATATAGAACTTGTCTCCCATTTTGTACTCACAGTTAAGTTGCTCCTTACTTTAGGCATAGAAACAACCCTGAAAGCACACTTTTTCACAGATTAGTTGTTCCTTTCTTTAGGCATGGAAACAACCAGAAAGTACACTTTTCCATTCTGTACTCACAGACTTGTTGCCCCTTCCTTAAGGCATGGGAACAACCAGAAAGCACCCTTTTTCATGGTAGCTTGTCAGAAATCTCACACAAAGTCCGTCTCAAAGGCAGCTGTACACACATGAGGACCTTCAGGGATTTGCCCCTTGGATCCACTGAACTAGCAGTCCCTTTCACTTTTGCTGGAGTGAACATCAAGGGATCCTGCTGAAGAAAGGTATCCACCACTTCACTGTAAGCTGGTAATTGTAATCCTAACTAGGGTGAGAAACACAGGGCTCTCTGACACAGAGCCCCACTGGCAGAGCTCATGCCACTCTGACTTCCAAACTAAGACTAACTGAACATTCTAAAACTTCCCCAGAGCAGCTGACTCAGAAGTGGTTATACTGCTGCGGGAGTTCTAAATGACGTAATCATCCTTCTCTCAAGCTAGCTGAGTAAACAGTTTTGTCATTACGTAAGAAGCCCCTAAGTGAGCTACTTACCAGCTGCCTTTTCTACCTGCCAAACACTAATACTAATGGGATTCTAGTAACCCGATGGGACTGGTTGGTTACACTTACAAAGTAATTCATTATCAAAATCACACACCCTCATGAACTCATCTTAGGTTTTTCTAGCCTCATAAATTTGAATTTATGAGTATTGCCTTTCTTGAAAATGTGGTTGGCTATTGCACTATCTCAATCTATGTTTTCAGTTGCACCCAAGCACTCCCTTGCCTGGATTTTGAGTTTTTTTAACTTGTCACTGTAAACGGGAGTAGTTCCAGAGGACTGTAGAAGGGCAGATGTTGTCCTCCTGCACAAAAGTGGTAGCAAGGAGGAGCTGGCCATTCTAAGCCAGTCAGTCTGACATTGGTGGTGGGAAAGTTAATGGAATCACTGCTGAAGGAAAGGATTATGGAATATCTTGAATCCAGTGGGTTACAAGACCTGAGGCAGCATGGTTTCACTGGGGGAAAGTCATGTCAAATGAATCTGATAGTTTTCTTTGATTGGGTGGCCAAGGAATGAGATCAGGGTGCAGTGCTGAATGTGATCTACCTAAATTTCAGTAAGATGTCCAACACTGTTCCACATAGGAGACTAGTAAACAAGCTGGGTAGTTTAGAAGTGGTCCAAAGTTAGTAAACTGGACAAGAAATTGGTTAGGGGATAGGCAACAGAGGCTGGTGGTAATGGAGCTCACTCCAGGGAAGCGAGGGTGACCAGTGGGGTGCCTCAGGAATCAGTGCTGGGACAAGTCTTCTTTAATGTCTTTGTAAATGATATTGCAGAGGAGCTAGAAGGGAAGGTCTGCCTCTTACGACACCAAAATCTGCAATAGTGAGGACACTGTGGGGGGTGGGGTGGAAAGGATGAGCAGAGACCTGAGAAAACCAGCAGAGTAGTCAAGGGTAAGGCAGCTTGGGTTCAGTGCAAAAAAGTGCAAAATAATGCACTTAGAGCACAGAAACCCAGGGATGGAGTAGAAAATGTGTGGCGTGGTATTGACGATCACAAAGCAGAAAAGAGATCTGGGGGTAATCTCACTGGATGACCTAAAGGTGGCCAGGCAGTGTGACAAGACAGTAGGGAGGGCTAGTGGCATGCTGGGGTGCATAGGGAGCAGTATCATCATTAGAAAGCGTGAAGTGGTGTTATCTCTGTATAGACCACTGATAAAACCCCACCTAGAGTACTGTGTCCAGTTCTGGTGACCACATCTCTGGAAGGACATAGAGTGGAGGTGGTCTGGAGAAGGGCAGCTAAAACTGTGCAGGGTATGCATCAAAAGTCCTACGAGGAGAGGGATTAAAGGGTTTCAATATGCACACCCTGGAACAGAGTAAGGAGGGGGATATGATGGAGACCTTTAAATATCTCACAGGGGTAAATAAGGTACAGGAGGGACGTATTTTTCAGAAGAAAAGGTGCTCAAGGACAGGGGAACATACTAGGAAGCTGGAGGGGGTTAGATTCAGGAGAGATGTGAGAAAGTGCTTCTTCACAGAAAGAGTGGTGGAGAAAAGAAACTACATTGTCAAGTCATGTTACTTCATAATTATTTATGATATATTGGAGACTTTTGTTATATCATTTTCTACTGAGCACAATTCCAAAGAACTATAGTTGTTAAAATGAGGTCTTATTAACCGACTCACTTGCTACCATATTATATTAGGACTCAAGGTACCATGAACTTACCCCGGGCACATCAGCCAATGGACAATATGCTTTTACTGGGCCAAGACTTTCCTTAGCTACAGTGGCCATCAGCTTGTCTAATTATATGCCTGGTTATTTATAATAATGTGATAGCTATGTTATTGTTAACAAGGGCAATTGTGTATATTCTTCCTGTTTTGTTAATCTTCCTGAAACTAATAAAAATATGATACTAAAAAAAGAAAGAGCAGTGGATTCATGAAACAGCCTTTCAGTGGAGGTAGTGGGGGCAAAAACAGTGGTGTCTCTCAAGAATGCATGGAATAAGCACAAGGGAATCACAGTGGAAAGGAAGGGGGAAGGAGAAAGAACTCTAGGTTAGGCAGAGTCTGCGGTAATGGTATGGGTAGGGAAAAATGGGCAGACTGGATGGGCCAAGTTTCCTTATCTGCCATTAAATTCTATGTTTCTGTGTTTTAGTCTTGCCAACATAGTAACATCATAGTAACATTTGTATCTACATAATGTAAGTTGAATCACCCCCTCTAAATCACAATTGGTAAAATCTTTATAAATTGTTCTCTAGTATTTATGATATATTGGAGGCTTTTGTTATATCAATTCCTACTGTGCACAATTCCAAAGAACTATAGTTGTTAAAATGAGGACTTATTAACCGACTCACTTGCTACCATATTATATTAGGACTCTAGGCACCATGAACTTATTTATGATATATTGGAGGCTTTTGTTATATCAATTTCTACTGCGTGCAGTTTTGGAGGCCACACTTAAAGAGGGATATTAAACTCCTGGAGAGGGTCCAGAGGAGGGCAACCAAAATGATTTGCGGCCTGGGGGACAGGACCTATGGGAAGAGGCTTGAAGAGCTAAATATGTACACACTGGAAGAGAGAAGGGACAGGGGGGACATGATAGAGGTCTTCAGGTACATGAAGGGGGTAAATAGGGGAGGAGCAGTCAGGGTGCTTCGAAGGAAGGAGGAGGGCGCAACTAGAGGGCATGGGTGGAAGCTGGAGGGGGGAAGATTCAGAGGAGAAAGGAGGAGGTGCTACTTCACTGAGAAGGTGGTGGAGCCATGGAATGAAATGCCTAGGGGGCTGGTGGAGGCAGAGACAGTGGAGGGGTTCAAGAGGGGGTGGGACAGGTACAGGGAAGGGTTCTGGAAGCAAAATCCAATGCAGCAAGAATATCCGGAACTGGGAAGGGGGAAGCCACAGAAGGCGAGGGTGGCAGCAAGGTCAGCTCCCAGGGTGGGGGCTGACCAAACGAGCAGATGTGAAAGACCGTTAGGCCTATTCTGCTGGCATTTTAGTATGTTAGAATTGCCGTTGTTAACTACATCCATTTTCAGCATAACCCCAAAATATATGCAGTGTCTGTGTGCAAAATTTTCTTTTGGTGTTAGTGGAGGAAAGAAAATCAAACCTCTGTTGATGCTGTTATACATCTTTTTTTTTGATAACTGTGCACAATTCTGCCTCCTATAACACGACCCTGTCAACTAACCATGCATGGAGGGGACTCCGTGTGTGGCGCACGTTTGGTATCAGCACATAAAACGTGCAAATGAGTTCTGATTATTTGGGCTACGTCACCTGATTGCACAGAATAAGTAGTTACAAAGTTGAGGTTATATCTGTTAATACCACTAGATGTAAAATTATTGGATCTAGGTTGTCTCAGTGTTAGCAGTTTATTTCTAGTGGTCTGTGCTGGACCCTTTTTTGATAACATCACCCCTGTAGCCCCTCTCATTATGGTATAGTATTTGTTAGTAACCATATAATTATTTCCAGGAATAATGTTTGCCTAGCTAAAGTATCAAGATACAATTATTATTTTCATTTTCTTTCATTCCTAAACCAATATATGGGATTCTGAAGTTTCTGAAAGTTCCCTCTGTTGTGCTCTGTCTGTCATGAAAGTTAAATATTTGGTACAGTGCAGTGCTGTACGCCTTCAGAAACATGTGGTTGCACCATCCTAATACATCCACAGTATATATCTAGCACGTACATTCAACAAGTAACCTTAGTGGACGAGATTTTTTTAAATATTGCAGGTAGTGGCCATCTTTAATGATGTGAGTCATTAATTATAAAACTAGCTGTAAATGCAGTTTTAACAATATCTAAGAAAAATCAAAAAATGAACCGAGTATGAATCTTAGGACTCAGAAATAATTTTTTGCTAAAAATAAAATATATGGTGGAATTTTTTGCGACTAGGAAATACTGCTGCTTCAAACCATGGTGTCATTTGAGTGGCATGCATTCTGAAACTGTCTTCACTGCTGCAGTTCTGTTTCAGTCTAAGAAATTGACTCACCAATGTATTACTATCAGTATGCCTTGGATGGCAGCTAGAGAACTGCAGCAGTGAATTTTTGTCCATAGGTTTTCTATAAACCTCAGTCCAGATGATACCCCGTCATCCTCACCAAATGTAACATTAATAAAGTGCATACTTCAGATATCAAAATTTACAGTGAATCTTTAATGTGAATTTGTTGCTCCAGATACAGTATGCAACAAAGTGGTGCAGGTTTTCCACACTGCCATCCTAAAACAGTTCTATATCGTTACTATAGTGTTGATAGAGTCTTAAATTGGTGAACAATGGATTGGTAGCCAGATCTCTAATAACATTATTTCTAGGGACATAGATATGATGATCTTACTCTGAGAGGGTTCCTGCAGTAGGTCATAACATATAGGACTGTGCACTCCCTGGCGTCAGGACTACATAGCAAACTTTTGCTAGCAGTGTCTAGTGGGCGTCCAGCCCACCGAACGTCACATGACAGACGTCAGTGTGACCCTATATAGTGGGCAGTCCCCATGCCCACCTTCCAGTTCTTTTCCACTGTCGACCTGTGCACATCGGTCCTTGTGGTAAACGTAGCTCAAGTCGATCACCATTTTGAATTAGTATCCTTTATTTTCTCTTACAGTAAAGTTCACTTTTCTTGTATGTCTTCTCCAACTCTGAAGGCCAAGAAGAAGTGCGAGAAGTGCAGTACGCAGATCCCTCACAAGGATGGCCACAAGCTCTGCCTCATCTGTCTAGGCCCAGACCATGACACCAGGGCCTGCCTGGATTGCCAGCACTTCAACCAGGCCCTGGAAGCCCATCTCTTGAAATCCAGGATGGTCTCCTTTGTTCAAGAGTTGCAGAAGTTGAGGGACTCCACTTCTTCACCCTCCCCAGATCTCAAAAAGAAAAAGAAGGAGAAGGAGAAGCACTGGGAGCGAGAACAGTCGGATGACCGAGAAAGGCCCTCCTCCAGTAAGGACACAATGGACAAGGCCGCTACTCCACTGCTGGCTCTGGTCTCCATCCAGGCCTCCTCATCTAACTTCCCTGGATCTACTTCTACCTTCAAGCCATTCCAGATGGGCTCAAAGTCTGTTTTTTTGGCTGATAAGCTGCCTGCTGGCTCCTCCAGAGGATGCCTGGTTATGACAGGTAAGTCAGGCTCCAGCTCCTACGAAGTCCGCATGACTGCCATTAAGTTGGACTCTCGCCTAGAGGGAGCCTGCGCTGTACCCACTGGTAAGTCAGATGAGGCTTTGTCCTCCCCTCGCATGGCACCGTTGACTGATGAATCATACGTTAAGCTCCCGTTGTCTGCACAGTCGAAGCTCACCTGTCGGAGGCTACTACTAAAACACCTGGCGCCCAGCTGAGCTCGCTGACCTTCTCTGGACAGACCTCCTGCCAGGTTTCTGCAGGGCGGGGACCTTTCCAGCCATCACCCATGGTGGCTTCTCCACTTCCCGACCGTCAATCCGGATGAGAGGGGAAAGAGGGTCCCTGGATGTGGTTACTCCTTCCCCCACTCCAGCGCTGGTTCCTATGCAGTCCCCTACGGGTTCCCCTGGGGAGCCTATCATCTGCATCTGCCCCTGTGTTGGATGCCCTGTTTCTGTTGGATGTTTCACTAGCTCTGACATCGTAAGATCCTCCACAGGACCCTGCGCCTTCCAGCCCTTTGCTGGGGTCCTCATCGGATGCCGCGGGCAATCTCTTGTCTGCACCACTGCCAGAGCCTTTACCTCCATCCTTGATGTCTGTCAACCAGCAAGACAACAGCCCTGTCATCAGAGGCTCTGATGTCAGACAAGTTGATGCAGGACACACTGGTTTTGCCTGTGGGTAGGGGGAGTTCCCAATCGGCACTGCTGCTAGGGCCCATTCCACTGTCCCTGACACCAGTCGGACCGACACCAGCCCTGACGTCAGAATCGCTAATGCCGGGCCCTTCACTTTTACTCATGGGCCCCCCCAGCAGGTCCTGGGATTACCCCGCCTGGTCCACAGACACCTATCGGGCAGATTCACCAGTATCTAGTCTACATGACACCAGGTTACCTGACGCTGGACCAGGCAACAGCCTCCTTTGCACCTGGTTTTACAGTGGGTTGTCTTTGTCCATGTCATAAGGGGCCGAATTATGAACTGCCCCTTTTCCAAGCTCCAGGAGACACCCCTCTTCCAACAGAGGTGGCCCTTTCTTCTTTTCAGTTGCCTCACTCGCCCCAGCCTCAGCCCCCACAGGATTTCCATGCTGTTTTGCAGTGCTGGTGGCAAGAGGCCAGACCTCAGCTGAACACTGCTCGGATGCAGCAGGTCGCAGTGACCTACTTCACCTCACATCCCAGGTCCCCTGAGAACTCTTTCACAGTGCACATTACCAGGGAGACTCCACAGGAGGTCACCCTCACAGGAGCCAGTACCCTGGACAGGGTAGAATCCTCATTTTCTGAGGTGGAATCATCGTCTTCCTCTTCCAGGGATCTTTTTGGGACCTTGGAAGCCAGGGGAAAGGGATTTCCCAGATCGCCTCCCAATGATCCATCCTTTGCTGAGATCCTCCGCATCCTCTAGTCTACCTACAACTGGAATACGGAGGAGCAGGACTCTAAGCGTAAGCGCCTTATCAAACATTTGGACTTGGCTGAGGCCTTGCCTACCCTGATTCCTCCTTGGATTCCCCCTATGAGGATCTCACTTCGACCATCTGGCAGTTGCTCTTTTCAGTTACAGTCATACCCAAGATGGCAGACCGAACTTATCTGGTTCCGGAGGGTGCTCCTTTTTCTGGGTTCCCATATGAAGGCAGACCTTAGTGCTTTAGCAGTAGCTCAAGATCTCACTCTACAGCCTGTGCACTTGGGATCCCCTCTTTCCAATAGGCAGTTTAGACTGCTAGATCACTTGTGGTGCAAGGTATATGTCTCCTCTGCATGTGCCTCGCTCCTGAATTACATAGCGCACATGGTATCCCATCAGAAAGCAACCTTGGCCAAACTGGAAACTTGCCTCGAGTCCATCAAGGACTCCGACCTAAGAGCTGAGCTCTCTAAGACCATACAGTTGTCCCAGGTTTTCCTGTAGACACACTCTGCGAGCGGTTTACGACTCCATGGATGCCGTTGCTCACTTTTCTACCACGACAGTCTGCATCAGACACCATGCTTGGCTGCGTACATCCGAGCTGACCCCGGATGTACAGACAGCTGTTCAAGATGCCACCTTCCAGGGCCCAGCACTGTTCGGGGGTGGCAGTAAGGACATCCTTACGGGTCTGCTTGACAAGGGCAGGGCTTTGAGTTCTTCTAGGCCTATGCATAAAGTAGACTTCAGGTCTAAGTATCCCTCTCTGTCCCATCAGAAAAGGCATAATAAACAGACTTTCGCTAGGTGCAGAAATACACGCTGCCTTGTCTCCCCCTGCTTCCAGGAACCAGCAAGAGGCGAAGGGAACCTTATCCTCCCACTTATCTAAGGCTTAATTTTTGCAACCCTCTTGGTGTCCCCTCCACGTTAGTATTTCTGAGTTTTTTCCTCTAAGAATAGAGTCCTCTCCAATATGTGTCTGGAGGGACCCATTGCTTTACCTCAGTGCCCCACCAGGGAAGGGAAAGTTAATATTTCAGAGTTTGTTCCTCTAAGAATAGAGTTCTCTCCAGTAAGCCTCTGGAGGGACCCATGGCCTTACTGTTATGTTGTTCCCCTTTCTTGTTCCTCGATTCTCCTCTCTCAATGAAGAGATGGGATCTTGGTCATTTCCCAGAATGCTGCTGTGGTCATAGCGCTTAGGGTACAGAGGGAAGAATGACTTATTATTCATTTTTTCTTTATTTTCTCCATATACCCTATGAGACAGCTGACTTACTGTCACCCCGTACTGCAGTTTCTTTATTCAGGTCACCTCTGCTCATTGCTGAAGGTGCCACAGGCTGACTATCCCAGATTGTCTGTCGAATGGCAGAGGAGCAATCTATCCTGATTATGGGATGTGCAGGTCCCCTACCTGTGCATTCCTACTTTCCCAAGCCACCTCCACTTCCAGCAGTCCCCCTTTTCCAGAGAGAGCCTTTTCTTTACCTGGCTATCCTTGGATTCTTTACAAGGCACTTTGACACCCTTTTTTCCTAGTGCCTATTGGTAGTGGCAGGAGCCCTCTGCAGCTAAGGGTTTTTTCTGACCTCCCTTACCTGGATGTTTGGCTCAAGGGGCACCCTGGAGGACATTCTTTCTGCCTCCAGGCTCTTTTCCTCTTAACCAAGTATCTAGTCCTTTCCTCTGGTCATTCCATGACCCCTCCTGATTTTCCCTCCATTGGGGTGGTGCTCAACATTATCTAGAGTATAACCCCCCACAAGTCAGGGTGGATACCTTATAGGAGCAGGCCGAGATTGGTAGCCTTCCCCGGTCATGTCTCTGATAGAGCGACTCTCTGCCTTCTGGCAGGAGGGCTGCAATACATCGTGTCCATCCCCAGGACCAAGCTGTTCCAGTGAGTCTCCATTGGGAAGTTGTGAACCCAAAAGGGTCTGGGAACGCTTACTCTAGAACTCCTAGTTCTGAGGTTGGACATTCCAAAGAGAGAAAACTCCTGTGTGAGCAGGTCTCTCCCCATGGAGAGGAGACTAACTCTCGATGCCTTTTGGACCTTCCCAGTCCAGACTCTCTGTGGACATACAGTTGGGTACTGGATTGAGCAGGAAGGTACTCATCTGTGTTCCCCATGGAGGAACAGGTTACCTGTCAGTTTTCTGCAGGCCAGCTCTTCCACACCCATGATTGTACCAGGCGCCCATTTTTCCTAGACTAATCTGATTTCTGACCCCACTCCCTTGACCTTCTGGCAGGGAACTTTTTTCTGTTAAGGATGTGGA
The DNA here is from genome assembly GCA_016271365.2 of Neoceratodus forsteri. NCBI lineage: Eukaryota > Metazoa > Chordata > Ceratodontiformes > Ceratodontidae > Neoceratodus > Neoceratodus forsteri. Next base: position 419,158,798 of record CM028137.1, on the reverse strand, counting down.
CAAGGGGAATGCCTTTGCCACTCCTTGTCCCTTTCTACCCTAGATGGATTGGTGTGTTCTGCTTCGGCGGAAGATTTGGGACATTTCAGGCGCTCTGTTTTCTTCTTCACCTCTATGGAAGAGGAAGCAGATCAGAATGCCACACTTAGACATTTTGGTCTTTCTCTTCGATGCATGCCCTCTCTAGAAGTCTTGTTCTGGTGAAGGAGATCTCGGACTCTGTGGGAGACCAGTGAATCTTTCCTTAGGTCTCTTTACACAAGAAAGAGCAACAGTTTTTTCTTCCACTCAGGCAATCCTGGATGTCCAGGACTTTTTTCCTTACCCAGTGCCCCGGTTACTGAGGTTCTTCTCACACCCATCGGAGTCATGCCCGGGTCATCCCCATTTTGTGATCATTATCCTATTGTCTGCTTTATCGGTAGTCTTATCTTGATAAGCGGAGACACACAGATCTATTGGGGGAATCCTCCTCTGTCCATTTTCCTTGACAAGAGCCCTCTACTTTTCATTCTTTCACAATCCCTCCCCCTGTGAGCTTTATGCTTCACTACCTCCCTTTGTACAGGCAGCTAGTGGCGGTTCATGATGCTTGTCCATGGGGGTACCCTGGTCTGGAGGTTGTTTCATTGCTGGGGTTATATAGAAGAATACAGTCAGTATTTTTCCATTCACTTCACCCCTTAGGGTTATGGGGTGATATGCTTTCCTCAGTGCCTGTCCAAATGGTCAGGTATCTGAGCTTGGTTATTCTACTATTTAGGAAATGTACCAACCCTCTTCCATGAGAAGTCATAGTGGCTTCTCATGGGGGTCTCAACCACTTTCGTAGCTTTTTCAGTTCTAGTTTTCCGCAGCTGAATCTCGTGGTGTGACATCTTGGAGTTCGTCTCCTTCTTTCTCCCAGGTGTTCCCGTCTGGACTGAGCCATCTTGGCTGGGCAGTGAGTTCTGACCTATCAGTCCTGTAGGACCTTTTCTGGACTAGGTCAACTTGGGGTTCTAACTGACCAGATTTCCTGCCACCCAGGCTCCAGTTTTTTATTCAACTAAGATTGACTGCATGGGATTCAGTCCTATAAGTTATGACCTACTGCAGGAACCCTCTTGAAGTAAAACAGTACAGTTATGTAAGAACTTAAGAGGTTCCTGCAGTAGGTCACCTTTTTCCCTCCCTCCTTCCCCCTGTTTTTTTCTGCATGCTCTTACAGGCCAGCCTGGATTGGGTTCTAGGAAGGCTATCCACTCCTGCTGTTGAAACCACTGAGGGTCTCCGGCAGGAGAACTGGAAGGTGGGTATGGGGACCACCCACTGTATAGGGTCATGCTGACATCTGTCATGTGATGTTGGGTGGATGGTCCCCCACCAGAGACTGCTAGCAAAAGTTTGCTGTGCGGTCAAGACAGGGGTGCAGTCCTATATGTTATGACTTACTGCAGGAGCCTCTCTCTTGATCTACTGTTACGGTAAGTTCTTACATACCTGTACTTTCTATCCACACTTCTGGCAGTTGCCTTTGCCTTTAAAACTTGCTGGAAACATCTTCAGGGTGGCTTCTCCAATTTACCCAGGTGGAAACTCCCTTGGCTCCTCCCCATGACACCAAATCTTCCTTTCCGCTGGAAAAAGCAGGTTCCCTTCTTACTGCTCTTGCGCTGAGTAGGCCCTTGCGACTAAATCTATGGATTTACTTCCTAAAAAGTTTAATACTTTGTTTCTTCAGCTTGAGCATTGATTGCAACTGTGACTGATGACAAGACTGTTCCTGGGTTCCAGCGGTGCCCTTGTGCGCAGAAGATGTCCTGAACGGATCTGCACACCTCGTGCGTCTGTTGCCTGGGGCATGAGTATGATCCCCAGGCTTGCAACATTTGTCGAACTTTCTATCCTACCGTTCTCGAGGACCATCTTGCCTGACTCGAGTTAGGCTGACCGAGTGAATGGAACCCACCAGTCAAATGTAAGGATGCCTGTTGGGTGGTCTCTGCAGCTGCAGGGTCCGCTGAACAGTCTGTGGCATTTGAGGAGGCTGTGGCCCAGGCTGCTTCCCACACCTCCTTGGTGGCTGCTTTCATGCCGCTCCAGCTGGGTTCGACTTTCACAGGCTTCTTCAAAGAATTGTGCCAGTCCTTGCCGACCCTCGGTCAGGGACCCTCCATGCATAAACCAAAGTGGAGGAAAGAGTCCAAAAAATGGCCTCATCGATATTTGTGGGATCTGGAGCACTCTCGATCGAGAGCTTCAGATTCCCCGCACTTCTCCGGATCCAACTTTGGTCGAATCCTCAGCTCAGGCCACCGGCCCCAGGGTAACCCTGTGGGGCCAACTGGTTGAGATGCAGGTTGATCTTCTGGCCGAGATTTTTCTGGAACAGGTTTACCAGTTGTTTACTAAAGAGACCAACACTTTCTTATCCAGAGCTCTGGTCCTGAGTCAGACCATTGACCCGCAGCCTCTGGTCGACAACCAAGACCTGGAGGAGTCTTGGTGCTCGCCGACTTCCTTCGAGCCCTGCCGCTGGTCCCCCCAGGGGTTGAGGTCTTGGTCTTCATCCCATGGATTGAGCGGGTCCTATTGACATTGGTGCTCCCTCTCTCAATCCCATGGAAAGTGGCACTGCCGCTACTCTTCATCCTCCTCCTCCACAAGTCAGGAGAGGCTTTGGTGCAAGTTGCGTCGATGCTATGAGGATCTCATTTCACAACAGCTGGAGCGCACCGGGCACGGGCTACTATGCTGGCCATCACCTGGCTTTCTCCCAATAGGCCGATGCCTTCTCCACCTAAGGAACCAACCAAGATGATCCTGGCTCAACTGATACTGGCATCTCCACCAATTCTGGTGGAGTTGCTGCCCAAACAGCCATCGACTGAGACCAAGGAGTCTCAGCCAGTCAAGGGACTCCAGTGGCTGTCAGTCACCATAACCCCTAACCATCCACGGAGGGTCAGTGGGGACCCGAACAGTCGACCCCTCTTTAGGGATTCCTTGGAGTCGGAGTTTCCTCCCTACACTCCTGTCCAGTCAACGTTGAGTCGGTGGGGGATCTCTCAATGGATGAAGGCCCTTCCTCTTTTATGGTTCATCTTTGCCTGATCTCTGTGTCCACGGATATGAAAATGGAGTCCGTCCAGAAATGGGCTCGTTACCCATTGACCGAGATCCTCGACTGGGGAGATACTCCAACAGAGGCTTTCCTGGTAGCAGAGGCCAATCTTGGCCCTGCCCTGGAGCTTTGGCAGCACCCAGCTTCCTGCCCTGTGCCTTCTTCCTGGATGGCCTGCAAGTATTCGGTACCCTCTTGGTATTCACAGAACACCCCTCGGCCAAGGGGCTGGTGGCCAGTTCTGTGTGAGGAACTCTAGCAACACAGGGAATGTCGACAAGCTGCCTAACAAAGAGTTCAAGAAATTGGACCATGCTGCTAAAAAGGTCTATGCTGTCTCCTCACTTGGTCTTGGCCAGGTGAGCTCAGCCCTACTTATGGCTCAGTTCTCCCATGCCCTGCTGGGCACCATAGCTGAGGTGCTTCCTCATCTTCCAGTGGACCTCCAGACCACAGTCAAACAGGTTTGAGACCAGGGCCAGGCTATAGCCAAGCAGCAGCTCCAGTCAGCCATGGACATTGGGGACTCCTGTGCCCTCTTCGTGATGGCCACAGTGGCCATGTGCTGCAGGGCTTGATTGAGGATCTCGACCTTCATGGCTGACACTCAGCACAAGCTGGCAGATGTTCCTTTCCTGGGCACTGACGTGTTCAGGCCCAGGGTCAAGTGCCACTTCACCCACATCGAGAAGTCCAGTGCCACCTTGAACTCCATGACATCTGCCCAAAAGTACGCCAAGGGCTCCAAGCAGCAGCAGAAAAGAAAGCTATTGGTCCATCTCTACTCCTGCAGTCAAACCAGCCCAACCCCAGGCTGGTCAGCAGGCCCCGGCCTGGTGGCCTTAGTCCGTAAGCATGGCGAGAGAGGCTCCGCTGGCCCCTCAGCTGGACTCTCCTCCTCCTCCAAGCCTGCACAGTGATGGGATGAGGGGTGCCTCCCTCATGCCCATCACACCTCCCCGGGTCCTCCTATGGGTGGCTGGCTCTGCCACTTCCTTTCCACTTGGTCTGCTGTCACCATGGACAGGTGGGTCCTCGAGGTGGTGGGTCAGGGTCTGCCTTTGGAATTTAAGCAGCACCCTCCTTGCAGAGCCCACACCCCACAGGAGGACTTGGTATTCACAGACATTCTGTCAGCTTTCAGAGATGATATTGCCCAGCTGCTTTGCAAGGAGGTAGTGGTTCCTGCCGTGGATCCTCCAGAACACCTAGGGTTTGTCTATAGGTACTTCCTGGTGCCAAAGCGGATGGGGGGGCTGGTGCACCATACTGGATCTGCACGACCTGAACAAGTTTCTCAAGTCATGCACCTTCTGGATGGTAACTCTGTCTCAGATCATACCATCTCTAGAGCAAGACATGTGGTTTTGCTTCCTGGATCTTCAGGACGAGTTCTTTCACGTCCCAATCCATCTGTCACACCAAAGGTCCTCCGCTTCCAGGCTGAAGGAACCCTCTACGTGTTCCAGGCCATGCCATTCAGCCTGTTCTAAGCCCCCAGGGTCTTCGCCAAGTGCATCACAGTGGTGGCAGCTTACCTGAGGTGCCGAGGGGTCCAAGTTTAAACCTACTTTGATGACTGTCTGATAGCAGGTCCCTCCAGGCAGGAGGTGGAGTAGTCCAATGACCTGGCCCTCTAGACCTGCATCAGACTTGGCCTTCTGGTCAACAGGGCCAAGTTGGAACTCGTACCTTTGCAGGTGATCCACTTCATCGGGGCCGAATTTGACTTTCGCATAGCCAGGGCCTGGCTCCAGGTGGACAGGGCGGAGGCTCTCTCTCCTCCTTTGCTCAGTCATTTCGGGTTGTGCGGTTGTGCCTGCCTGGGACTTCCTTCGCCTACTGGGTTACATGGTTGCCTGCGCCAGCATGGTCCCATGGGCCCGCTGGAGAATGCGCTTCCTGTAGTGGGAGCTGGCCAGCCAGTGATTTCAACACAGGGTTCACTTCGACCAGCTGGTCTCTGTGACCCATCGGATGTGGGATGCCCTCCATTGGAGGTTAGTCCCAGAGCATCTGCAGAAAGGGATCCCGTTTGTCCGTCCAAATTCGATGGTCATCCTGATGACCGATGCGTCTCTCTTGGGCTGGGGTTCCCACCCGAGGAACACAGGGTCCATGGGCTCTGAACCGCCGAGGTGTCCCGATGTCACATCAGCCTGCTGGAGTTCCGAGCAGTTCAGCTGGTGCTGGCTGCATTCACTCTGCACATCCAGGGTCAGGTGGTCCAGCTCCAGATGGACAACACCACGACCATGTACTACCTCAATGAACACGGTGGGACGCACTCCCTGCCACTGTGCAAGGAAGCTCTCTGTGTGTGGACCCTCGTGCACAGCCTGGAGGCTGATCTCCTAGCCGTCCATATGGCAGAAGCCTCCAGCCAGCTGGTGGACACACTCAGCCGTGTGTATGAGGTGTCTCATGAGTGTTTTCTACACCTGAAGGTAGTACACAGTTTGTTCTCCCAGTGGGGCACCCCTCAGGTGGACCTGTTCACCTCCGTGGAGAAAACAAAGCCGAGACTCTTTTGTGTCCACCCCCCTCAGCAGGGAATGCTGCAGTGGGATGCCTTCTCAAGGCCCTGGACCCTAGGCCTCTTATACCTTCCCTCCATTCCCCTTGATCTACAAGGTACTGCTCAAGGCCATGAGGTACAAGGAACAGGAGATCCTGGTAGCTCTGGACTAGCCACGCCAGTTCTGGCACCCCAGTCTCCTCAGCAAGCTCTTGAGGCATCTTTTCTGCCTGGACCTGCTCTCCATCAATTGGGGAAGGTGCTCCTTCCTGACCTTCATTCCCTGCACCTGACCGCCTGGTTCCTGAGCAGCTAGAGTTCCAGGCTTTGGATCTCTCCAAAGATGTCCTCACTGTTGTGGAGGCATCTCGGAAGGAGTCAACCAGGAAATGCTATGCCTTCAAGTGGAACAGATTCTCTATTTGGTGCCAGGGCAAGGAGCTGGACCTCTTGTCCTGTCTGGTGGCTACCTGTGGTCCCTCTCTAAGTTAGGCCCTCGGTCAGTGATCTTTAAGATGCACCCAGCAGCCATCTCTGCTTACCGGGCATGGGCTGATCAGCAGTCGGTGGCACAGGAGAAGGTGGTCTGGCATTTTTTCAAAGGCTTTGACTACATTTCCGCTCCAATGCATGAGCCACTACCACCGCAGGACTTGCTGCTGGTTTTGACAAAACTCATGGGTAAGCTATTTGAACCGATGCACAGGTGTGACATCGGTCACTTGTCATGGAAGGTTGCCTTCTTGGTGGCTATCACGTCAGCCAGAAGGATCAGTGAACTCCAGGTGCTTTCGGGTGAGTCTCCCTAGCTGGTCTTCCACAGGAACAAGGTACAAGGTACTTTGGACCTGCAGTGAGCACTTGCATACTATAAGGAGTGTGTGGCTGGAGTTTGGGGAGAGGTTCCCCAGCTATTTGTCACCTACGCTGAAGCTGCACCTTGCAGACTGGCAAATAAGCAGATGACTGGCAGGTGGATTGTATCCTGCATCGATCTCTGCTATAGGTTGGCGGGTAGGGAGCCTCCCAGATGGTTAAGGTCTCATTCCACCCGTCATACCGCTGCCTCAGTGGCTGCTTCCAGTGACATTCCCATCTAGGAAATCTGCAGGGCTGCCACCTGGAGGTCAGCACACACCTTCATTTCCCATTACCACATTGGCCTTGTCATGCCGGGATGCTGGTTTCGGGTCCTCAGTTCTTCAGTCTCTGTTCCTTAAGTAGGGGTGTGCGCCTTGCCACCCTCCTCCCAGAGAACTGCTAGGAGTCTGCCAGAAGTGTGGATAGAACATCATATCCATGTCCCTAGAAAAACAGGTTACTCACCTGTAACAGTAGATCTTCCATGGAGCAGTCTCTTGCAGTTGGTAATACACTTGGGTCATCGCCAGAGGTCGCTGTGGTGCACGGCAGCTCATCTAGCAGTCTTTTACCAGGGGCCACCCACATATGACTTCAGCTTCCTGTATGCTGTATAAACGTGGCCGGTCCCTGGTATTCTCAGTTTATTTTCCCTCCTTCTTCCACTCATGCACAGCAGCCGCAGAGCAACTTCTAAAATAGCAGTCATCGACGAGAATTTGGGCTACAAAAACGAATGTCTAAAGAAACTTCAAACAAATTCAGTCTGGTATGTAGGCACTCACGCCTCCTTTCCTTCACCTGGCCAGAAGGTACTGACCAGTCTCCCTCCTCTCCCTATCTGATAATGTCTCCTAGTGGAAGGTTTTTATAGTAAACAAAAGGGGTGTGATTTAGAATTGAGCCTCTCCTCCTCTATGACATCACTTTTCCCCAGTTCCTATAAAGGCAGCCATTTCATGGGCTGCCAACCCTACAGTAAGAGCGTCCCAGGTTAACTTCAATCAGGTAAACAGCATTTTATATAAAAACATAATGTGTACAGAAAGGAAATAAACATAGGTATTTATTAAAAAGAATCTAGAATCTTAACCAAGACAAAACAGATGAGGGGTGTGCTCCCTATCTGTCTCCTCGTAAGGATCTAGATTCTTTTATACTTTAAACAGTTTTTTGTTATAATGCAAAAACAGAAAAAAAATCTTTTATTTAAATAACATAGTAATATCCTGCATTTGTAAACTAATTTGAGCTACACTAGCCTTAGTCTTGTTTTAGGAGGTTTCTTCATTCCTTCTGTTTACCCGACGGCTGCAAATTTCAGCCGACAGCTGTTCATATATTTCAGCCTTCAACATGAATGAGGGCATTTTATCCAAATAATTACAGCTCTTTTAAGAATATGTGTGGACACTGCAGGGCTTTCTTCTTTATGCCCTCAGTGTCCTTGCATTAATTTGGCTCCTTTTCCTGTCTCCGTGGAGCGAACACCAGAACAGGACTTCAGGGTTCCTAGACAGAGAGTATAGTACTGCTCCCTAGCAACTGTACACAGTTGCACCTTTTCAGCTTTTCTTTCAGCCGCATAGCTACTTCTTATCTTAATCACAACAAGCGGTTGTGATTTCTTTATTTAGCTTACCCTTTCCTGCACGATCGTGCGCAGGGTTCTCTGAGAGTGTACGCACACAGGCATCACGAACGTGTACACACACTGCTCGGGGATTGCTGCAGAAGAAATTCTTAGCACTAAGCACTTCTTTTTTAAAAAAAGTTTCTCTCTTTCTTACATTTACAGAGCGAACGCTCTAAGTAGAGAGCAAGGACGCTGTTTAAAAAAAAAAAATACTGCTTCTCTCTTAGTTTAGATAGTGAGCTTTATTAGGGATAGTTGTATAAGGGCAAACACTTTATTAAAGCCCTACACTATTAACCAGTTGCATTACTGCTATTAAGATATGGATGCTAGATTGGATAACAAGGGATAGCAAAGAAAGTTTTAAAGATTGCCAGGTTGGACACCCTGACAAGAAAATTAGGATAGATAAGAATTATAGAAGCAAACAGGATAGAGTGAAAATTGAAAAAAAGGGGGGGGACATTGTTGGTATTCTTAATAACACAACAGGACTCTGTTACACATACTTACTACCACTCTGCCTTCCCAGGAGGCTGCTTATAGGGGTCAGGCGGACAGAGATCAGGACCCTAGTCTTTACCACCCAGGGCAAGACCTGCTCAGGCTATGCATCCAATCCCCTCCATTATTCTCCTTGTGTCTTATCACCCCCAAAACCCCTCCTACCCCCATCTTTTTCAGAAGGAACTGGACATTTCCGCTGTAGTACAGCACATCTTGCATACCATGTGGCACTCCCAGCCCTCAAACCTGGTGGAGCAGGGTGACCCACCACAATCTCATACTCCTCCGCCTAAGAGGTTCCACGGTGACAGAGATCCTTACCACCCTGGTCACCTCCTCCTGATATGGAGGAGTATTTATTAGATGAACAAGAATTCCTGGTTGACTTCCCCGGTGATCTTGAAGACAGAGTTCCAGGACCTAGATTTCCAAACTCCTCAATCTCTGTTCTCAGTCATCTCTTCCTTGGATGAAGATCTGCCTAGAAATACCGCAGCCTCTCTTTCTGATGACCCTTCATTCCATGAGATGATGGTCCAAATACAAAAAGTCATGGGATTCTGTACCACAGAATATGACAAACAGCGTAAGGAAAAACTATCTTGAACTACCAGAGGAGCCTATTTTGGTAGTCCTTCACTAATCCAAACCTCCCAGAATGCCATGCTGGTGGCGTTGCATCAGCCTTTGGCTGTTCAGCTGTTCCCCTCAAGGCAGACCACATTTATCAAGCTCCTCTGGATCATCCACACCACCAAACCACACAAAAACACGTATCCTGGATTTTAAGGGGGCAGACTTTGGGAAAATGGGGAGATACTTGAAAGAGGCATTAAGGGGAATGGGGCAGGAATCAGGGGTTGAGGAACAGTGGGCAGTATTTAAAATGGTTATTACAAGAGCAACATAATTATGTATTAAGCAGGTTAGCAAGAGGAAGAGGAGACCATTATGGTTTTCCAAAGAGGTAACAAAGAAAGTGAAAGCCACAAAGATTGCATTCAGGCAATACAAAAAGACACAGGCAGAAGGGGATAGGGAGAAGTACCAGGAGAAGCAAAGGGAGGCCGGGAGGTCAGTAAGGAAGCCAAAGCTCAGACAGAAGAACACATTGCAAAATCTGTGGGTAGAGGGACAAACCTTTACAGGTACATAAGTGAAAAAGAAAGGCAAAGGAGGATAGTGAGACTGAAGGGGAGGATGGGGCTGTGTGGAGGATGACAACAGTAAAGCTGACATATTGAACAGGTATTTCTGCTCAGTCTTTACTGAGGAAGAGGAAGGTAATGGGTCTAAGCAAGTACAAGGGGTGAGAATGGTGCAGAAATGGACACAAGTCCCTTTACACAAGAAAGGGTCCTGAAGGAACTGGAAGTAATAAGAGTTGATAAAGCAATGGGGCCAGATGGGGTGCACCCCAGGTTCCTTAAAGAACTAAGAGAGGTGGTGGCTGAACCTCTGGCTATCCTGTTTAACCGATCACTGGAAACAGGGGAGGTACCCAAAGACTGGAGGATAGCAGATGTAGTCCCCTTATACAAAAGTGGGAACAAAGAGGAAGCAAGGAACTACAGACCAGTCAGCCTCACCTCGGTAGTGGGGAAGACCATGGAAGTACTACTGAAGGAGAGATTGGTGGAACATCTGGTTGTCAATGGACTACAGGACCCAAGGCAGCATGGTTTCACCAGGGGGAGGTCATGTCAGACCAACCTCATTGAATTTTTTGACTGGGTGACTAGGGAGGTGGATCGGGGAGGGCAGTGGACATGGCCTATCTGGACTTCAGCAAGGCCTTTGACACTGTGCCACATAGAAGACTATTGCACAAACTAGGGAATATGGGTGTGGGTAGGTAACTGGCTGGGCGGCAGGACACAGAGGGTGGTGGTAAATGGCTGTCACTCCACAGAGGGAAGAGTGACCAGTGGGGTACCACAGGGATCAGTGCTGGGACCGCTCCTATTCAATATCTTCATCAGTGACATTGCATAGGACCTAGAAGGCAGAATTTCACTGTTTGCTGATGACACAAAGCTCTGTAACAGAGTAGACACACCAGAGGGTGTAGACAGAATGAGAAGGGACATGCAGAAACTTGAAGAATGGTCAGGGGCTTGGCAGTTGAAATTCAATGCAAGGAAGTGCAAGGTAGTGCATATGGGGCACAAAAACCGTGGCACAATATATCAGTTGGGGGGTGAGGGTATAGCATGCACCAAGCAGGAAAGGGATCTTGGGGTTATCATCTCTGATGACCTCAAGGCAGGGAAACAGTGCGACAAGGCAGCAGGTAAAGCAAATAGGATGCTGGGATGCATAGGCAGGGGCATCACCAGCAGGAAAAGGGAGGTCATAATTCCACTATACAAGACACTAGTGAGGCCCCACCTGGAGTACACTGTACAGTTCTGGAGACCTTACCTACGTAAGGACATAGACAGGGTAGAGAAGGTTCAGAGGAGGGCAACAAAGATGGTGCATGCATTACATCACAAGTCCTGTGAGGACAGGTTGAAGGAACTGAACATGTACTCCCTGGAGGAGAGGAGGGGATATGATAGAGACATACAAGTATCTTACAGGGAGGAACAGGGTGCAGGAATACACTATTTTTAAGTGAAAAAGATGTTCCCGGACTAGAGGGCATGGGATGAAGTTGGAGGGAGGACGATTCAGAAGAAACGTGAAGAAGAATTTCTTCACAGAACGGGTGGTGGATAAGTGGAACACCCTGCTAGAGGAAATGGTGGGGGCTGATACAATCACGGGATTTAAGAATGCATGGGATAGACATAAAGGAATTCTGGAGGTCAGGGATAAGGGGCAACAGACTTCTTGGAAAACATAAACTGAACTTGCAAGTTCAAATGAGCAGACTGGGTGGGCCATAGGCCTTTATCTGCCGACACTGTCTATGTATCTATGTATCCCTTCCTTTCCGCTATCCCTGAAGTGGACTGTATAGTCATTACTGCCACTCATATTCGTACTAAACGACCTAAACACATGAGCTGCTTACCTCCAGATAAGGAATCTCGGAGACTGGACTATCTGGGGAAAAGGTTTTTTTCTCCAATACCATGAATATTAGAATCCTAAATTACATGGGTCATATGATTAGATATCAGTATACCCTTGGGTCCTCTGCCATTGACATTATCAATAAACTCTCTCCATCACAAGAAAGGGTACAATTATTAGCCACAGTGTCAACTAGCAACTATCTCCCATCACCTACTCAGATCGGGATATGATGCCATAGATACCTCAGCTGGACTATCAGCTTCTGGCATTGCTTTGCGCCGCCATACTTGGCTCCACATTTCAGGCTTTACACCTGATGTGCAACACAAAGTAGCTAACGCCCCTTTTAACGGGTTCAAGCTATTCGGGCCAGGTACCCAAACCTTACTAGATGACTTACAGGCATCAGGCTGAACCCTACATATGATCCATGGCATGTACCGTACTCCGCATACAACCTGCCATACTCAGTCCTCTTCCTATTCCAAAAGATGTGAAAAATGTAGAGGTACCAATAGAGGTGGCTTCAGAGGTCGTACTCAACCCACAAGAGGCAAGCCCTCTGCCGCCTGTGGCTCCCACTTCTACCCTCCTGGTGGGGCTGGACAGCCCAGTGACTGACCACTAGGGCTTTGCCTACGCCTCCTCGACCAGGCCTCTGAAGCTGTGGGTGGTCGTTTTGCCCTCCATCTGGAGGCCTGGCAAATGATCACTTCAGACGAATGGGTACTCCAGATTATACAGAGAGGTCCTACTCTGGAATTTATTTCCAAGCGCCCCCGTCCTCCTCGAAATGTCCATATCTACCAAATGTGTACTGTAAAATGTTTGAAATTTTATTGTATTTATTATGTTTTTATGATATATTTTATAATGCTTGTGGTCTTTGATGCTTTGTATTGAATGTTGAAGTTTTAATTAATTTGTTCAGTGCCTTGATATAGTGAAAGGCGCTATATAAATAAAATTATTATTATTAAATCATATACCCATCCTTCAGGAGGAATTGAGGGCTCTTCTGGTCAAACAGGCTGTTTCTCCATTACCCGCCCTCAAAACATCAAATGGGATTCTACTCCTACTTTGTTCTGGTACCTAAAGAGACTGGAGACCTCAGACCAATACTGGACCTCAGGAAACTGAATCTTTTCATCCAGTACAAACATTTCCACATGATAACTCTGAATACCATCATGCCAATATTGAAACAGGGAGATTGGCTTTGTGCCCTAGATATGAATAATGCCTACCTCCATATTCTCATCCATCCTTCCCACCACAAGTTTCTGCATTTCCACCTGCTGGGTCAAAACTACAAGTTTTGAGTGCTCCCATTCGGCCTCTCTTCTGCCCCAAGGGTGTTCAGCAAAAGCACAGCGGTAGTTGCAGTAGCTTTACGAAGAAAAAGGCACTTTGTCTTCCCATATCTAGATGACTGGCTAATCAAAGCAGACTCCAGAACAACTATTCTTTCCTCCATGGAAGCCACCCTGCTGGCACCCAGCTGGCAGTATAGCCTAGAGGTTAGAGGAACGAGGTGTGAACAAGCTTGATATATCCAGCAGACCAGATCTGTGCTTGATTCTCACAATCTCCACTTATATACTGTGTGACTCTGAGCAAGTCACTTAACTGCCTAGTGCTCCCAGGTCGCCCCTGAAAACAGGCACTTGTGCCTACTGGGCCTTACCCGGTTACCAAAGACTAAAATAAATAAATGTTTTATACTCTAGGGATCACAGTCAGTTGGCCGAAGTCCAACCCAACTCTGACTCAGTCTCTCCAATACATTGGAGCTGTGCTAGATACAGTCTCAGCCAGGGTTTACCTTCCAGCCACCCAGCAGGACACTCTCTTTTGTCTCTGGCATCACACATACAGACTCAGAAAGTAGTCACAGCCCGACAAATGCTGGCCTTCTGGGTTACATGGCCGCTACCATCCCTACAGTGGTATTCTCTCATCTTCATATGAGACCTATTCACTGGACCCTCCAGAATCAGTGGTCTCAAACATAGAAACATAGACTTTGACGGCAGATAAGGACCGCTAGGCCCATCTAGTCTGCCCATTTCCCTACCTACAGGATAGGCTGCAGATCCTAGTTAACCAAGAGCCTATTTCTTCCTACCCCCCCACAAGAATTGCCTTATGTTTGTCCCATGCATTCTTGAATTCTCCCACAGTTTTAGACCCCACAACCTCCTCAGGAAGACTGTTTCATGCATCCACTACCCTCTCTGTGAAATAATACTTCCTCACATTGCCCCTGAACCGCCCTCCTTCTATCTTTAAATTGTGTCTCCTTGTTCTTGCAAGTCTCTTTTTCTGAAAGATGTTACCCTCTTGGACTTTGTTGATTCCACTGAGGTACTTAAAAGTTTCTGTCATGTTCCCCCTCTCCCCTTCTTTCCTCAAGGGTATACATATTAAGCTCCTTTAGTCTCTCCTCATACGGCTTCTCTTGCAGACCCTGCACCATTTTAGTTGCCCTCCTCTGGATTACCTCTATCCTGTCTGTGTCCTTGCGGAGATGGGGTCTCCAGAACTGGACACAGTACTCCAGATGGGGTCTCACCAACTGCCTGTACAGAGGGATAACAACTTCCTGTTTTCTGCTGCTGATGCCTCTCCCTATACATCCCAGTATACCCCCAGTCCTCCCTACTGCATTCTCACATTGCTTGCTAACCTTAAGGTCATGTGATATGATTACCCCCAGGTCCCTTTCCTTTTTTGTTGTTGTTACTACCTCCCCACCCATTGTGTATTCTTCTCCCCTGGGTTCTTGTTTCCCAGGTGCATTATTTTGGACTTCTTTGCATTGAATCCTAGCTGCCATACTTCTGACCATTCCTTCAACCTTGGCAAGTACCTTTTCATCCTTTCCACGCCTCCTTGTGTATCAACCCTGTTGCAGATCTTTGTGTCATCTGCAAAAAGACATACTTTTCCTTCCAGTCCCTCTGCAACGTCACTGATGAAGACATTAAAAAGGACTGGACCCAATACTGAACCCTGCGATACCCCACTAGTAACCCCTCTTTCTTCAGAGTGGACTCCATTTACAATTACCTTCTGTGTCCTGTTGTGCAGCCAATGTTTTACCCAGGCTACCACCCTGGGACCCACTCCCAGGCTGATTAATTTGACTATTAATCTTTTGTGTGGGACTGTGTCAAATGCCTTGCTAAAGTCTAGGTAGGCCATGTCCAGAGCCCCTCCCTGGTCTACTACTTTGGTCACCCAGTCAAACAAATCTATTTGATTCATCTGACATGACCTTCCCTCTGTCAACCCATGCTGCCTTGGGTCCTGTGCTCCTGTCTTAAAGAACGGGACAATTCAAAGACAAGATCAGGGTTACTCCCTCTCTGAAGTCAGCTCTGACTTGGTGGACAATCAGAACCTGTGTATGTCATGGAATGCCCTTTCAGTCCCTTCCTTCCATGCAGACATTAACTAGGGATGCTTCCCTGGAAGGATGGGGCGCACACTTGGGTCCTTATCGGACATAAGGCAAGTGAACCACTTCCCTCCCTCAGTCTCACGTCAGTCTCCTAGAACTGAAGGCATGCCACTTAGCCCTCCAGGCATTTCAACCCCATTTGACTCTGGGACCGTTGCTGATCCAATCAGATAACACTGCAGTAATATTCTACTTCAGCAAGTAAGGAGGTACGAAATCCCGTACTGTATGCATAGAAACCCTTGCAGTCTGGCAAGAAGCCATCCGACAACATCTGATATTAACAGCCATCCACTTACCAGGTCATTACAACCTTTTGGCTGACCATCTGGTTGCCAGACATCCACACATGAATGGTTACTTCACAATGAAGTATTCCAAAAAATCTTCAGCCTCTGGGGAACTCCACAGATAGATCTGTTTGCTTCCCCAATCAACTACCGTCTCCCCAAGTATTTTTCCATTATCCCGAACAAAAAAGGATGGTCTATAGATGCCCTGTCCCAGCCATGGACAGGACTCTTCTTATATGCTCCCTCCCCCGTCCCTCTCCTGCAACAGACTCTACTGAAACTACAACTAGAGCCTGCCACAGTTCTCCTAATAGTTAACTCTTGAGCCTTTTGAACCAGCGGCCACTTGTGACCTCCGTTTCCTTTCATGGAAAACCTTATTTCTAGTGGCTGTTACTTCAGCTCACTGTATTTCTGAGCTTCATGCCCTCTTGTGTAAGGAACCTTACTTAATTTTTCACAGGGACAGGGTGGCGCTTACCAAACCCTCCTTCCTTCCTAAAGTAGTTTCCGAACACACCCTAAATCAATTTCTGGAGTTACCAGTATACTACCCTGAATACTCCAACCACAGTGAACATCTCCTACATTCCTTACACATCGTATATTGTGTTACTACAGTTTACTAATAGAACAAAAACAATCAGAAAGACTTCTCAATTGTTCGTCACCTTTGCCTCAGGCTGAGAAGGGCTTCCAGTTACTAAATGAACCCTTTCTAGCTGGTTGGGACATTGTATTACATTTTGTTACAAAAAAATACAACAAACCCTTACCAGGACCTGTCCAAGCCCATTCCACTAGAGCCATGGCCACTACTGCGGCTTGCTGTAAAGGAGCCTCCATTTCAGATATCTGCAGTGCAGCCACCTGGTCCACAATCCATACATTCACGAAGCACTACAATCTGGATATTACTTCATGCCATAGGACGGCCTTTGGCCAAGCAGTCCTACAAGGCCTTCTCTCATAATGTCCACCCATCTCGGGAATACTGCTTGGAATTCATCCCAAGTGCATTACCTACTGCAAGAGACCACTCTGTGGAAGATAGTACAGTTGCGTAAAAACTTACTGTAACAGTAGATCTTTGAGGAGTGTCTCTTGCAGTAGGTCCAGTCCTGCCCTCCATCCCCCTCCTTCTCTAGGAAAACAAATTCTGGTTCAGTGACTCTTGGGTTGGGGTACCTTGGGTTCTCCTCGGTCCTCACTTTGCGAGCTGAATCCAGCAGGGGAACTGATGATACCAGAGACCACCCATGTTTATATAGCATACAGGAAGCTGATGTCATGTGTGGGTGGCCCCTGGTAAAAGACTGCTAGAAGAGCTGCCGTGCACCATGGTGACCTCTGGCGATGACCTAAGTGTATTACCTACTGCAAGAGACACTCCTCAAATATCTACTGTTACAGTAAGATTTTACATAACTGTACTTTCTAGGAGTGGTATATGATGTTCATCCACATGGCCCCACCTGACCTCCCCTGGCTTTGGTGCACAACACTGCTTCCAGCGGGCAAGATCTGGTATGGGGCGGAGCCGAGGGAATTACCACCCAGGTGGGTGGGAGGAGCCAGCTTGAAGATGTTTCTGGCTAGTCTTAAAGTGAAAGGCAACTGCCAGAAGTGTGGATGAACCTCATATGCCACTCCTAGAACTAAGGTTGCAGGTGAGTAATCTATTTTTTTTTCTATTCCCCAAGGTATATAGTTGTGTAATTAGGGAAAAATGCTACTTTGACTGCTATCCCTTTCTGCTTCATATAATATTTGGTGTTATTTCTAATTTTGTTTATCCAATCTATAAATGAATATGTGTATGCAATGTACATGTGAAAGTACTGCAGTTTGAGCACTGTCTGTTTTTAAATATTATTGTTGTTTTTTTATTACATATTTTGTATGTAAGCTATTAGTTTAGCCTAGCTGAGATTCAGCTAATTAATTATTGTTGCACTGTAGTGAGTTAGCACATGGCTTTATCTAGATAGGAGGCACTGTGTAAGCACACTGTTCGTGGTGTACCATTTTACTCTAGACCAGGGCACCTACTATTCTATAGTGCTTTATCTCGATTTCTGTGGCAGCATTTTCTGATTTCTGTGGCATGATTTATTAATTTCTGTGGCAAAATGCAGTCCTGCCATTTGCTAAAATATGATGTCATGTCATCAATGCCACCATATGGGGAGTTTATAGTAGGGGTTTTAGGATAAGTGAGATGGGGAAGGGAGCTGAGCATTATGGGAAAAAACTGTATGTATGTACATATACATTCACATATATATGTGTGTGTGTGTATATATATATATATATATATATATATATATATATATATATACACACACACTGTGGCATGATGCAAATTCTGCAGAAAATTCTACAACCGCAGAATCGCAGAATGCCAGGGACTTTGCTGTTGACAAAGCACACGTATAGTGTGAAACATTGAGTCAGTTATTTTCAGACCACTGTCTACAGGTGCTATTTTTATGGCTGCATGGTAACGTCACCATGCTGATGTACTGCTGTGAGTGAGTAGGGGGAAAGGACTGACAGGATTGTGTGTGTGATCTTCCACTTAGTAGTTCTGTTTGGTTGCATGACTCATATTACTTCGCTGTTCTCTCCATTTACTATAGTGGTGTGTGTGTGGGTGTGTGTGTGTGTCTGCAACCCTGCCTGCAGTAGATAGCACTGTTTCTGATGCCCCTCTAATATCTGTGCCTGCTAAAAGAGCATAAGGCAGTAATGGCTGTAATTCCTATTGAAACACATTCATCATTTTAAGGGCATATAAGATCAAAAGCTTTGGAATAGCTAACTTCCTTAAACAATGAAACGATTTTCTTTCAATGGCACGTCTTTCCCTGCTTCAGCTTGATTCAACAAGAGCATGCTCATATTATGTGCTTATAATTTTTTTATTGTTGCATATTTACCTGATTCGGTGGCATATTTGTTGATTTCCAGCAAAATGTGTCTTTAAAACAAAAATATTTATAATAATTACATAGGTAATGAAGCTGTGTGCCTTTTCTAGTTGACTTTGTTTTTTTATTGCTTCCATGTCCCCCTGCTCTCAGATTACCTTGCAACACATTTGAATCTTAACTTTTGATTATCCTGGTCATTAATCTTCAACCATCTTGTGTGCTTTTAAAATTTGTATTTGATCATGCTTCATAGTACATGAGGATAGCTAGGGGGAAGGTTCACAGATGTAGCTGTAGCAGTGTGTATATTGAGGGCCTGACAGTCTGCAAACAGTTCACTGCCACTCTGTGAATGCAGAGTCCTGGAAAAGCTTGTAAGGCACTCTGGATCCATCATGTCCAACCCCTCACTATAACATAGCAATTTAATGTTGTAAGGGACTCTGTGTCCATCATGTCTAACCCCCTCACTGTAACATAGTAATCTAATGTTGTAAAGGACTCTAGGTTCATCATGTCCAACCCCTCACTGTAACATAGTCATTTATGTTGTAAGGGACTCAAGGTCTATCATGT
Organism: Neoceratodus forsteri; assembly: GCA_016271365.2. NCBI lineage: Eukaryota > Metazoa > Chordata > Ceratodontiformes > Ceratodontidae > Neoceratodus > Neoceratodus forsteri. Next base: position 419,139,869 of record CM028137.1, on the reverse strand, counting down.
CCAGCCCCTCTCTGTAACATAGTAGTCTAAGGTTGTCAGGGACTTTAGGTCCATCATGTCCAGCCTCTCACTGTAAACTAATAATTTAATGTTGTGAGGGACACTAGGTCCATCATGTCCAATCTGTCACGGTAACATAGTAATTTAATGTTATAAGGGACTCTGGGTCCATCATGTTCAACCCCTCTTTGTAACATAGTCATTTATGTTATAAGGGACTCAAGGTCCATCATGTCCAACCCCTCACTGTATCATAGTAATTTAAGGTTGTCAGGGACTCTAGGTCCATCATGTCCAACCCCTCATTGTAACATAGTAATTTAATGTTGTAAGAGACTCTGGTTCCATCATGTACACCCCCTTGCTGTAACATACTACTTTAAGGTTGTCAGTGACTCTAGGTTGACTATTTATTTATTTGAGCATCAGTTTACAACCTTTGAGCCAGAGGCTCATTTCCAAAGGTACCTTGTCACATTGAGGACAAATACATTACAGGCTCGTTGTTACATCACATTGAGAATAAATACATTATATTACAGGCTCATTGTTACATCACAGAGTTTCAAGTTGTAATAAAATGACAACCAGTTAAATTGACAGCCATATATATTTACAAATATTTGTAGAGCGAAGGAACCATTCTAGTTACAGTGGTGCCGCTCATGCGAGCATTGTCAGTATGTGGTGAACTAAGTCACGACTAGTGACAGGTGCAATCACGTGCATTAAATAGCTGGTTCCGCAGTGAGGTTTTGAAGGTGGAGATAGTAGTGGTGTCAGAGATGGCTGGTGGGAGCGCGTTAAACCAGGCTAGGGCTCTATAACAGAAAGATCTTTGTCCATGGCTTGTCCTGGTTCTAGGGATCAGGAGGGTGATTTTGCAGGAGGTTCAGGTATTAATCAAGGGTTTGGCTTGGCGGATGGAGGCTGTCAGCCCAGGGGGATAGCCCGAGAAGGTTTTTTTTTTCATAATGAGGTTGGTTTGGTATTGAGGTCGCTCGTCCAGATTTAGTAGCCTTGCCAAGTCATATAGCTGACATGTGTGAATGAGCCTGGGGGCCCCTGTAATAAGCCTACACGCCTTATTCAGAACAATGCGGATTTTGTTGAGGGCGGTCGAGTCAGCCGCACTGTAAACAGGTAGGCCATAGTCCACCAGGGACAGTATCTAGGATGTAACTGCTAGTCGGAGGGCAGCGGGGGGGAGACAGTTTTTATGGCGGTAGAGTATACCTAGCCGCACATTAGTAGCAGAGGCAAGTGCCTCAATATGGGTATGGAAGGAGAGGGCAGTGTCGAAGCTGATCCCAAGGTACTTGTACGAGCAGACTACTTCATGGGGTTGCTTGGCGCTTGGGAGGATGTGGAGTGGGAAGTTACTGGCTTTGTTCTGAGGGTGGGCAAAGAGCATTGATTTGTTTTTTGAGATTGATGACAAGTCGGGTGCTCTTTGAACCAGGTTTCTGCATCATTGAAGCCGAGTTGTAGGGAGTCCTGGAGGGCGTTGGGGTTGCAGTGGGTGGCAAAGAGGACGGCATAATCTGCATATAACAGAATTCTACCAGTGCAAGCACTGGGTAGGGTGTTTAGGTAGATTGAGAAGAGTAGCGGTCCCAGGATGGAGCCCTGGGGGACACCTGAGTGGATGGGACAGGTTGTAGAAAGTGTCCTGTTGATTTTGACACGTTGGAGGTGGTCAGATAGGTAGCTTGTGTACCAAGAGATCGGCCCAGTAGATAGGCCAGTATGGGAGAGGGCTTCCAGTAGGAGGGGATGTCCAACCCGTCACTGTAACATAGTAATTTAATGTTGTAAGAGACCGTGGGTCCATCATGTCCACCCCCAACTGTAACATAGTAATTTAAAGTTGTCAGGGACACTAGGTCCATTATGTTCAACCCCTCAGTGTAACATAGTAATTACATGTTGTGAGGGGACACAAGGTCCATAATTTCCAAACCCTCACTGTAACATATTAATTTAATGTTGCAAAGGACTCTAGGTCCAACCCCTCACTGTAACATAGTAATTTAATGTTGTAAGGGATGCTAGGTCTATCATGTTCAGCCCCTCACTGTAATATAGTAATTTAATGTTGTAATGGACTCTATGTCCAACCCCTTACTGTAACATAGTAATTAAATGTAAGGGATACTAGGTCCATCATGTCCAGTCACTGTAACATAGTAATTTAATGTTGTTAAAGTCTCTGGATCAAACATGTCCACTCCATCACTGTAACATAGTACTTTAAGATTGTCAGAGACTCTATGTTCATTATGTCCAACCCCTTACTGTAACATAGTAATTACATGTTGTAAGGGACACTAGGTCCATCATCTCCAGCCCATCACTGTAACATTGTAATTTAATGTTGTAAAGGACTCTAGGTCCATCATATCCAACCCATCACTGTAACATAGTAATTTATGTTGTAAAGGACTCACTGTCCATCATGTCCAATCTGTCACTGTTTAACAAGATGTATTAAAAGTCTCAGGAGGTATCTGCATCCCAAAAGATATGTGTTACTTTATTTTAATCCCTCCCAATACAGGGAAGTGAGTGGATTAAAATTTTATAACAACTGGTTCTTGTTTTTTCCCATAGGGAAACCGGGTTGTAATGTTATCGTTATAACCAGCTGGTTATAATGAAAAACACACACCCAGTTTCCCTATCTCGGCAAATGTGTTAACTGTGCTCTTCCTCAGCTTTGCATGTCCTCTGCCTTCCCGCTCTTCAACTCTCTGCAGTTCACCGACAATAGGAGTCAGCGGTAAGTTCTTTTTTAACAAAAAAATGCGACTGCGTACATAAAATGTTTCAATTTTTTCAGTCGGAAATTTAAAAAAAACTAAACAGTAGTTTAGGTCAGGAGCAATGCTGCTGTGGACCATGCTGAAACCCCAACAGTCCGCGGCTCGGCCCCTTAGAGATACACATTTACTTTGTATAATTGCTGTGGTGTAAAAACAGTCCCCAGCAATTATAAAAAATAAAGGATGAGTAGGTGTGCAAAACTTGGATTTTACACACCCCCTTGGGGTGGGATGCCCTAATAAAGCACTTGAGCTTTGCTTTTGGGGTTTATATAGCATCCCACCCCTTGGGGGGGATGTACAATCCTCATTGTTACCACATACCCATCCATTATTCTCTATATAAAACCAGACCCACATTTCACCTGGGGTTTGAGCAGTCAGCCTTGGCTTGATGCAGGGGACTGATGACTGGGCTTAAGCTATCCAGAGACCAGGGCATGCCACTTTCACTGAGAGGACTGGGTGTGGGCACAAGAAATGTTGAGGAGCAAACACAGGTGAGGGTTGGTGGAGCCAGGTGCGAGAGGCATGCTGGTTAAGGCACAGGTGGGGGATTTGTGACAAACTCAGAGCAGTCAGAGGCATATGTATCTTGCTTCTGTTTGAAAACCTAAAGCTGCCACTATTAATATAGCTAGGCAGTCACCAGAAGCCAAACCCCAGTGCCGACCCCCCCCACCAAACATTGGGTGCCTAATTCCAGGGTTGAATGGTAAACTAAAATGAAAAGTAAGTAGCCACTTGCTGCTCAACCCTGGTGCCACCAAACTCCCCCCATTTTGACACCAAGTGCCCAAACCTGGAGTCAAACAGTAAATGAAAAAACGTAAGCGGATAATGACAGCCAAACCCCAGTGCTGCCAACCCTCCATTCTGGCACTTGATGCCCAGCCCCCCAGATCCAAGAGTCAGTGAAAAAAAAGTAAGCAGACAATGGGAGCCCAACTTCAGTGATGTTTTGGAAAGAAACATTGGTTGTATTTTGCACTAATATATTGTAGCATTGCTCCCTGCTATTCACTGTACTATTGCACTTTTGTGTACTTGTCACTCGTACATCAGATAAAAAGCAGCTTTATTCCATAGTCAGCAGTAAAACTTTAACCAGCTTAATAAAAAAAGCATATGCGAATGCATAGGATGCGAATGTGAATACTAAAAACAACAAAAATGCAATAGTGCAATGAATAGCAGGGAGCAATGCTATACCCGATTGGGGTAAAAACCACTAACGTTTCACTCCAGAAGCGGAGCGTCATCAGAGTTAGAACCTTAATGCAGAAGTGCCCTTATATTATCCACCACCAGTGATGTGTGCAAATTAAAAAATTAAAACAACGAATGTGATGCAACCTGTGGATACGAGGATGGATTTATAAAATTACAACTAAATTAAGGTAATGAAAGTATAACATCAACACTGGTATAAACTACCTACAAGGCATATTTTCACAGTTGGTTAGTGCATGTAATTAGAAAAAAGCTTGATATATATAAACTACAAATATCGAAAATATAAATGTACATAGAAATCCATTTTGTGGATGTTGGAGTGAAGCACTGGGGATGTAAAATGTACAGGTATTCATTTATATATCCTTTCTCTTGAAAGAGATTTTCTTTAGGACTGTGGAACCAATTAACTCTGCAGTACAATTCCAAATGTCAGGAATTTATTCTAAAAAACAGATAAAAAGCAGGGCATTATTATATCAGATGCTCAGCCGTAATGAATCTATACCTTGGGAGGCTGGCTATAGCCAAGGTGTGAATGATTACTTTGAACTTGTTTACTTTCTGTAAGATGTCTGTCGACAATCTTTATTTCCAGTATATAAAGATAGCATACTTTGCAATAGAAGTGTTTTTTTTATTGTATTATGACTAAATGAGCATCTGATATAATAATGTCCTGCTTTTTATTTTTTTTAGAATACATACCTGACATTTGTAATTTGTATTGCAGAGTTCATTGGATCCACAGTGCTAGAGAAAATGTCTCAAGAGAAGCAATATATATGGATGAACAGATGAACATTTTATAGTCTCAGTGCTTCACCCCAACATGTGCAATATGAACTTCTATATAAATTTATATTTACTGATATTGTGGTTTATATGTAAAGCTTGTTTTAATAATTACGTCTTCTAGCCAACTGTTGAAAATATGCCTTGTGGGTAGTAAATACCATCTTTGATGTTATACTTTTCATTACCTTTATTGGCAGTTGTAACTTTATGAGCCTTCTCATATCCTGAGGATGTGCCACATTAGTAACAGACTGCTAATGTCTCTTTCATATATGACACTGTATGTCATATTACATATAATATGACAAATTTTTAATAAAACCTTTATTCTTCCCAACGTGCCTCCCTAGCGGACATGTTTTCCCTGACTGTCAACTATTGTCATCTGCATTCTGGGACATTAGTTCTCGTTTCTGTTCTCTTATAGTCCATTAAAATAGGTGAACAAGCCTTATCCTACTACGCCCCTAAATTCTGGACCTCCCTTCCACCCCAGCTGAGGCACTCCAAATCACATGCCTTTTTTAAGTATAACCTTTTTAATTACCTTGCAGCCTGTGACGCTTGCAAATGCTACTAATCTTCAGGATACCCAGCTTCCCTTCCCTTCCTGGCACTTACTACTGTATTGCCTGTTCTGCCCCTCCCTCTTGTAACTACTCATTTGGAGCTGAATGTCATGCAGTTATGCCACTCTGTAACTTTCTGTGTACAGTGCCTTATTGTGAACCAGTTCTACCAGTCTTTAACCACATGTCAGCTAGAGAATGAGGATGTTTGCTTGCAATTAAGTTCAACTGTCTATTTGTTCCCAACTACTGAATAGCCATTAGTAGTATCCTGTAACTTTTATGTACCTCAGATAATGTACCAAGTATTTGTTTATCCCTGTGATGTTACCTGTATCTCTGTACTTGATGTGTTCTCTCCCAGGTTGTGCCTGAAAATAGGCAGATGTTTGCATAGCACACTTACCCAGTTACCAAAAGCAAATAAATAAATTCCTGATATCATAAACATTTGCTGAAATCATTTTGTATCCGTATTGGTTCTGACTAGAGTTTAATATTTGTAAGTACTTCGCATCAATTGGCACTAAACTATTGAGTGCAATTTTTTTTTGTCTGTGGTGTGTGAGCCTGGTCTGTCTTTTCTAAAAAGTCAGTGGCTGCCAGCCATGTTGTTTTGTTTTCTTTATTACTATTTATTTACCAAGAATGATCCAGCTGAGTTGCAACATTGCATTTCCAATGTCTACCCCTACTTTTGTTCATTTTTACAGTGTTTTTACTCAGAAAAGTGCAACTAAGATGCAACATCCCAGGGACAGCAATTTCCAGGAGTGGGGTACACAGATTAGCATTAAGCCAAAGGGAACATTAAATTGTACTTTTACAGGTTTCTTCAACTCAGAAGGTGCTATTGGGGGGCACATGAACTCTGGGAACATGACAGCCTGCAGTATCCCATGTGAGTGGGGTCCTGCTTCTATCCGTTTTGCAAATGGGTTGACTCAAGCACTGGAAGATTGAGTGATTTCACTAAAATACCACCAACAGCTTTATGGGGTTCAAGGTCAATTGGCATTTATCTGTATCCCCCGGTCCTGCCTGAAAATAGGCAGAATTTGTCTAGTGCATTTACCGGTCAGAAAATCTAACTAACTAAATAAATTTGCTTAAGCACAGTGAATATTTCTGCTAGCAGGGACTGCACCTGCAATTTCAGTGCCTAATAATGTTCTAACCATTAGTCATCACTGCTTCTCTTTGGGGTAGTGAAAAGGGACCAGGAAAGGCAAGCAATTCATGACAATGTTTTTGTTTTGATTTCCTACCATGTATTTCCTTAGGATAGTCCAGCTCAGATATTTTTGTTTACAATCTACCCAGGATAGCCTGAGATGCAGCATCTCATTCCCAGTGGGGTCCTGTTTTTTACCCATTTGTACAATGCATTTACCCAGAATCCTAGAACATAGAAGTTTGTCATCAGAAAAGGACCTTGTTGGCCCATCTAGTCTGCCCTTGTTTTTCTTCCCCCTAGGTAGCTTTTATACCCCAGTGCACTTCATTTGTCCCACCTCCATGTTGATCTCTGCCCCCTTTTTCCCTTTGGGGTATCTATCCCTCCCTCCCGCTCTTGTTTAAACCCATGTATTTATCCCATGCACTTTTGAGTCCCCCCACTGTTGATGCCTCAACTACCCACTCCGATAGCCCATTCCAGGGACCCACCACCCTCTCAGTGAAGTAGCGCCCTCTCTTATTCCCTCTGAATTGACCTCCCTCCAATTTCAAACTGTGTCCCCTTGTTCTTGGATCGTACTTCCTCTTGAAGATATTCCCTTCCCTCACCTTGTATATTCCTTTCAGATATTTAAAAGTTTTTGTCATATCCCTCCTCTCTCTCTCCTGGTTTCCAGTGGATATAGGTCAAGCTCCTCCATCCTCTCTTCATATGTCCTCTGATGCATACGATGTATCATGTTGGCCACTCTTTTCTGTACTCTCTCCACCCTATCAACATCCCTCTGTAGATATGGTCTCCAGAACTGTACCCCATATTTTAGGTGTGGTCAGACAATCGATCCGAATAGGGGTACTATCACCTCCCTTCTCCTGCTTGTGATACCCCCTCCCTGTGCATGCCATCATACTGCTTACCTTTCCAACCGCTTTGTTGCACTGGCTGGCCACTTTAAGGTTGTCCAAAATAATAATCTCATGATTTGTCTTCTGCTCCGTAACCATAACATCCTCTCTTCCGAATGCGTACACAGATCCTGGGTTCCTATGCCCCATGTGCATTATTTTACACTTTTTGGCATTAAATCTCAGTTGCCAACTCTCTGGCCACTTCTCCAGCTTAAACAAGTCCTCTCTCATGCTTTCAACCCCCACCCTACCCCGGTGTATCCACTCTATTGCAGATTTTTGTATCATCTGCAGATAGTCACACTTTACCATTCAGACCCTCTTCAATATCCCCAATCTAAATGTTAAAAAGTATTGGCCCTAGTACAGACCCCTGGGGTACTCGTATTTGTTACCTTTTCCTCCCCACAATGAACACCATTTACAACCACCCTTTGACTCCTGTCACCAAGCCAGTTTTTCACCCAATGTTTTTTTTTCCCCCTACCTTTAGACTTGACATCTTGCTCACTAGTCTCCTGTGAGGGACAGTGTCCAAGACCTTACTGAAGTCCAGATAGGCCACATCCACTGCCCCTCACTGATCCTGTACCCTTGTCACCCAGTCAAAGAATTCAGTGAGATTCATGTGGCATGACCTTCCCCTCTGTGAATCTATGCTGCCTGTCATCCTGCAGTCTGTTTTCTACAAGATATTCAACTATTCTTTCCTTTATGAGTGCCTCCATAATCTTTCCTACCACTGAAGTAAGACTGACAGGGCGATAGTTATTTGGCTCTTCCTTTTCTCCACTCTTGTGTATTGGCACCACATCTGCCTTTCTCCAGTCTCCCGGTACCCTGCCTGTGTCCAAAAATAGATTGAACAGCTTAGTTAGAGGTTCTGCCAACTCTTTCTTAAGCTCTCTGAGCACCCAGGGATGCAGGGCATCCAGACCCATTGCCTTATCCACCCTTAATACCCTACTCTCCTTAAATGGCTTATTGTCCACCCACCCTCTCATTGCCTCTCACCTTCAATACTGGTCCATGACCTTACTTTTCAACTGTAAACACTGAGCAGAAATATTTGTTTAGCACATCTGCTTTTTCTGAGTCCCTCTCTATGAGATCTCCCCCTTCCCCTGTAAGTGTCATTGTTCCCTGCTTGTTGTTCCTTTTGTCTCCTTGTTTGGGTTCTTTAGCTATCTTCTCTGCTGTATTTGCATTCACCCTCCTGATTATCTTCCCTGCCACTCTTAGTTTATCCCTATACACCTTCTTTTTGTCTTTTCTTGTGTTCTTGTATATGTATTGAAAGCCCTTTTTTGCTCCCCTTATTGCTGTTGCCACTTTTCTGGAATTCCAAAGCGGTGTCCTTCCCCGTTTACTCTTTACTTCCTTCCTAACACACATTTCAGTGGCCTTCATAAGTCCTCCCTTTATTGCCCCCCACAGTTCTTCTACGTCACCTAGCTTTTTCCTATCTTCCATATCGACCGTAAAAATATCTCTCATTTTTTTTTAACTTCACCCTCTGAAAACATGACACCCTTGTGGTGGTTTTACTCACTTCTTTCCCTGTCCTAATCCTAAACCTAACTGCTCTGTGGTCATTTGCCCCCAGATTGTCCCCCACTGATACCTCGTCCACACTGTCACACTCCAACAAAGAAAATAGTTGATTTTTATTGGGCTCCTGCTTTTACCAGTTGTTGCAGTGTATTTACCCAAGGTAGCTCAGCTAAGATGCCACATCTCATTTCCAGTGGGGTTCTGCTTCCACCAGCATTTGTAGCTGTAAGGAACGGAACACTGGGAGCTTAAGAATACATTTCTTCTAATAGCTCCATTTGAAGTCTGAACCATCCTTTGCTTGACCTTGAAACAAAATGTCTGCCTGGTGACAGTGCAGCTGCTCAGGGTCACACAGGAAGTATTCAGTAATGATGGTCTATCCAGTGATATCCAATAACTGCTGTGTGGCACGTGCACATATTTAAATTATATTATTTAAATATGCAATTTTATTTCATTCTTCTGTAGTACAAGAGATGTAAAATGCTACTAAATAAAGAAGCTTTCAGCATGATACAGTATCATACAAAGTGCCGGTCGAAACACAAGTACAGCACATGTGAATGAAAGTCTCAAGGGAAAATTAATCCCGAGTACATACACGCCAATTATATTCGGCTATTAATACTTCTGTCATATTTGTAGTCTGAAATTACTATTTTTCTGAAACACACAACTTCAACTTGCTTACAAATTCTGTACAGTTAATGGCAGTACCTCATGTATTATAACTATTTGTCAAGTACTGTATAATTACAGTTGTTTAACAAGAGGAACATGTTTATAAAAAGTATTATAATTATGGCACAAATAATATCAGCAGGCATATTTTTTCTTTGAAGGCAAAATAGGAAAATATAAAAAATCTATGGAAGTGAACTTGTGCAACATTGTAGAGTAGGGCTGAAAAAAAAAAAAAAAACACAAGACTGCGGTGCACATAAAAATACAAGCCAAGCTGGGTAGGAGATAACAGGCATTTATTGTGACAAGTGAAACAAGATCGACTACATCAGAGACAACTCCAGTACTTTGAATCCCAAGTGATTCTTCAGTAGAAATGCAGTATTCACATGCTTGGTCCCTTTCATTCAGATGACAGCTGTCCAGGACGGTGACAGGAGGGTCTGTGCCAATCATCCTCCGCCATTCTGCCTGGTACATACACAGGCTTGTTAGGGTGAATCAGGTACTGGACAGCAGGTGGTAGGGGCTGAGTACATGGAATGGGCTGGGAAGGGGGAGGTCATTTATTTTACAACAGATATTGGGGCAGGAGGGGGAACCATATGGACTAACAGGGAGATATGTTTACAGTGGAGGTTGGAGTAAGAAGGGAATACCACTGACCTGAAAGGTTAATTTCTTTTCACATCGAGGATTGGAATATGAAAGGGTTACCACTGGATTATCAGGTTAATTTTATTTCATAAGGGGGATCAGGTTGGTTGGGGATATGACTAGACTGCTAGGGATTTATACATTCAAACAACATTAAGTCTTGCTGTATTCTGACAATTGCAGTGATTCCTAACCTTTGAACTGCCCTGGAGAACAAAGAGTTAACTTTCTATGCAGGGCATAGAATGCTGAGCTCAAACTCAGTTGAAGTCTCTGTCTGGAGTGTTTCAAACCTAAACCATCAGATTCTTTACTCCGCCTCACTGAACGGTCGCTCCGGAGATTTCTCCTTCAGCTCGGTTCGAAAGTCGGTTAAATTTTCAGTTTTCGTCGGTTTTTAAACCAAAAAAGTATCCGCATAGTCGGTTCAGTCTCTGTCTGTGGTGCCATGAGTACTAGATAGGAATTGTTCTGTTTTTTCTGTGTGGAACTTGTAAAAGTGTGGCTTGGTTCGGCTGAACCGGCCATTTGATAGTGAAATTTGTGTGTTTTACTTAGTGTGTGGTTACCGGTTCTTATCAGTTCTAAAAAAAACGTGTTTTGAAAAGTTTTTTTCTAACACCCATGACATGGTTAGGAACCGATAAGGGAGTCTTGCCTGGCGGTTGCCAAAAAAGGGGTAAGTTTGGTTAGGTAAGCCATGTCTGAGAAACCCATGAAAAAAAACAGGCCCACTGGGTTTCAACACTGCAGTGAGTGTGGGGAGGTCTTTGCGAAGGCCGATCCCCACACCACCTGTGTTTATTGTCTGGGGTTTGACCACCTTGATTCAGACTGCCAAATATGTAAAAACTTTCCAAAATCTACCATTGAGATGAGATTAGGTAGACTGAGGGAAAAGGAGGCCGAGAAGTCCGCTGACCCGGATGGCCAGCCCAGTTCGGTTTCGACCAAACCAGAAGGAGTGCCCTCTGACCAGGGCAGTACTTCTTCAGGCAAAAGGAGAGCTGATTCCAAGGGATTGGTTCTGACAAAAAGAAAACGCAAAGACAAATCGACCGGTTCGGATCCAGAGGTTCATGTTCCGACTGCCAAAGAGATAGCCAGAGTGATTCAGATTGTAGAATCGATCCGTCCGGTTCCGACCGATCCAGCTCCTTCTGGCAGGGGTTCGGTTCGGTTGGTTCCCCCGGTTCAAGAGTATACCTTTGAAGATTTTTATGAACTGGAATTTGAAGAGGAAGGGGAATCTGAGGATGATGATGTAAGTGAGGGTCTGGATGTGTCTGTGGAACTGGACATCTCCCCAGACAGACCTTCAGGTGTTTCCCTTCCTAGGCTTTCTGAGTCCCCTTCTCACTTTATGTTTTACAGAAAAGTGGCTGAAACCCTCCAATTTCCTATGGAGGAGGCTGTGGAAGATCAAGAGGAGCCTGATTATGTAGAGATGATGGACATCCCAGAGTCCAGGAGACTTGTCTATTCCCCTCCACAAATCTTTTGGGAAACAGACACAAAAAATCCTAAAGTCTCCTAACACTATACCTCCTGTGGCTAGAAGAATAGACAAGAGGTATACACTTTCAGGCTCAGACACAGAGTTCTTATTTCAGCAATGCAGCCATGTTGGGGTAGTGCAGACTACTGCCTGTGACAAGGCAAATATTCCCTTGGCTTCACACCCCCCTGACAAGGACTCCAAGAAGATTGATGCCATGGCAAAGAAGCAGTATATGGCATCTTCTTTGGGACTCAGGCAGGTGAATTACATGGCCTATACAGCCAGGTACCAGAAGTCCAGGTGGGACACTGTACTGGCACTGGCTAAATAGGCCTCCCCCCAGCTAGCCAAGGAGCTGGAGGCGGTGGCTGCAGATGGGATTGAGGCATCTAAGGTTCAGTTTCATGCTGCTGTGGACTCTAATGATGTGTCATCAAGAGTCATGGCTACATCTGTGGCTCTTCGGAGGATGGCTTGGCTCAGATGTATTAGCCTCTCGTAGGACACCCAGGCTAGGGCCATGGATTTTCCTGTAGTGGGTAATTCTCTGGGAGCAGACAGAGAATTACATGAAGAAAATGGATGAGTACAGGACCACTTACAGGAGTGCTCGGGCCAAGGAAAGGCAGGCAGCTCCTCAAAGGCAGCAGTCTAGGGTCAGGGGCAGGCCTTTTCAAGGCCTCTTACCAACACAGAGCCTCTTCTTCCTTTTCTCAGAGGGGGTTCTACAGAGGGCGAGGCAGAAGGGGGATGAGCAGGGCTGCATCCACTCTTCAGCCTAAAGCCCTTGACAAGCAGACACCGTGATGGGCCTGCCCGGGTCGACTCTCCTATTCCAGTAGGGGGCAGGCTGGCTTACTTTGTCCAGGACTGGATGTCTGTTACATCAGACATGTGGGTCCTGGAAGTAGTAAGCCAGGGACTGGTTCTCAGCTTCAAAAAATTTTCCAAAGATGAAAGCCAGATCTTTTCCACCTGCAGATCTCTCAGAAACCCTTGCCCTAGAGGCAGAGGTTTCTTCTCTCCTAGCTTTAAGGGCCATAGAGAGAGTATCTACCCTACACTGGGACAAAGGACTGTACTCCAGGTACTTCCTGAACCCCAAAAAGACAGGGGAGTGACGACCCATCCTAGACCTAAGATATCTGAACAAACATCTCTTAAAACCAAAGTTCAAGATGATAACTCTGAAAATAATCCTTCCTCTCTAAGGCCAGGGACTGGCTAGCCTCCTGGACCTCAAAGATGCCTACTTACATTCCCATCAGGTGCTCCCACAGAAAGTACCTCAGGTTCAAGTTGCCCTCAGGCCATTATCAGTTCAGAGCAATGCCTTTGGCTAACCTGAGCCCAAGGGTTTTCACAAAGTGCCTGGCAGTAGTAGTTGCCTTTCTAAGAAGGCAAAAGATTTCCATTTTTCCGTATCTGGACGATTGCCTAATAGTGGGTCAGTCTCCAGACCAAGTCAAGTCTCACTTGCAAGTGACCCAGCAAGTGCTCACTTCTCTAGGATTTCTTCTCAGCCTTCCCAAGTCAGTTATCAAACCAGTCCAGCTTCTTACCCTTATAGGGCAGAGCTGGACACACTTGGAGCAAGAGCCTTTCTTCCTCTAGAAAGGGCAAGGGTTCTAATGGAACTAGCTTCTTCTTGCAGCCTTCAGGTATCTCGACCAGCAAGGCATTTCCTCCAGCTCTTGGGCCACATGGCAGCTTCAACAGCAGTGGTCCAAGGGGCAAGATTCCAGATGAGGGATATTCAGTTCCACTTGAGAGCTTTCTGGTCTCAGAGGAAGGATTCCCTTACCAAACTGGTCCCAGTGACTCTGACATTGATCCAAGCCCTCCAATGGTGGCAGGATCAGGACAATTTAAGACAAGGTGTTCCTTTTGTTACTCAGCCTTGTTCAGTGGTCCTTACCATGGATGCTTCTTTCCTGGACTGGGGAGCCCATCTGGGGTCCCACACTGCCCAGGGCCTGTGGTCCCCCCAAGAATCCCTTCTCCACATCAATCTCCTAGAGCACAGGGCAGTTTTTCTGGCCCTAAAAGCTTTCTCTCAGTCAGTACAGAACAAGGTGGTTCAAGTCAGAACAGACAACACCACCACCATGTGGTACACCAACAAGCAGGGAGGCACTCGGTCCACGGCCTTGTGCACAGAAGCCATGAAGTTGTGGTCTCTGGCTTATTCCCTGCAAACCTCTGTTGTAGGAGTTCACCTTCCAGGCAAGAACAATGTGCTAGCAGATGCACTGAGCAGGATCTCTCAGGGCCATCACGAATGGTCCCTGGACCCTCAGATGTTGAAAGTGATTTTTTTCAAGGTGGGGCACTCCAGAGATAGATCTCTTTGCAGCCCTAGACAATCACCAACTCCCTCTCTTTTGTTGCAGACCTCCAGTCTTGGGCTCAGTCCCTCTGACGCCCGGATTCTGAATTGGGAAGGGAAGTTTCTGTATGCCTTTACCCCCTTCCCACTCCTGTTCAAAGTTTTGGTAAAAATTAGGTCTCAACCTTGCAAGGTGATTCTGATTGCTCTGATTGGGCCAGACAGCCCTGGTACCCCCTGTTGCTGTCCCTAGCAGTCCATCTTCCCCTGTCTCTTCCCAGGAATTACAACCTGTTAACATCCTCTCAGGGAAGGATTTGGTACCCCAATCTTCAGTCTTTCAACCTCGAAGCATGGCTTTTGAAGAGTTAGAGTTTGCAGATCTGCATCCTTCTCAAGGGGTTTTGGATATCCTCAAGGCTTCTTGAAAGCCCTCCACCAGAAAGACTTACAACTCCAAATGGAAAAGATTCAGCATTTGGTGTTCTAAGAAGCATATTTCTCCAGATACTGCTGGATTGTCTATGGTTCTGGATTGTGTGGTCCATCTTAATGGCCTAGACCTCAGACCAGCTACTCTCAAAGTACACTTGTCAGCTGTTTTTGCATTTTTGTCTGTGGGGAAGTCTTCCTCACCATCTTCCCATCCTGTGTTCTGTAATTTTTTTTAAAGGTTTACTTCACACCAATCCTCCTTTAAGAGACCCTGCCCCTGCCTGGGATTTGAATGTTTGCATTGCTTAACTTATGCAACCTCCCTTTGAGCCTATGTCTTCCGCAGAGCTTAAGTACTTGACTTGGAAAACTGTGTTCCTGGTAGCTATTACCTCTGCCAGGCGTTATCATCGAATTGCAAGCCCTGTCAGTGGAACGTGATTTTATCTCATTTCACAGGGATAAAGTGGTCCTTGGAACCAATAGCAGGTTCTTGCCCAACATGGTTTCAGACTTCCATTTAAACCAGTCTCTGTCTCTCCCTGTTTTCTTCTCTGATCATTCTTCCTCAGGAGAGAGGAGGCAACACAGTTTAGATGTCAAAAGAGCTGTTGGTTTCTACATAGAGTGTACCAAGGGTCGCAGTTTTGACTCCCTCCAGTTGTTTCTCACTTATGGAGAAGTGGGAAAGGGCAAACCTGGCACCAAAAGCTCTATTGCCAGGTGGAGTGTGTCTTGTATACAATTCTGCTATGAAAAACTGGTAAAAACTGCACCCTCAGGCCTGAGGGCTCATTCCACAAGAGGTACAGCTGCTTCCCTGGCTGCTACCAGGGATATCCCTCTCTTAGAAATTTGTCAAAAGCACACCTGGAAAACAGTCCATACCTTTACCAAGCATTACTCTCTGGATATCCAGGCTAGGAGTGATGCTCGGTTTGGCACAGCAGTACTTCAGAACCTATTCCCAAAGTAGGTTCTGTCCCTCCTCCTTGGAGGTACTGCTTGGTAGTCTGCAATTGTCAGAATACAGCAGGACTTAATGTTGTTTGAAGAAAAAATTACTCCCCTTAGTAATTATGTTTTTTCTAATGGAGTCTTGCTGTATTCTGACCTCCCTCCCTGCCTCCTCTCTCAGAACCTGTTTTTGGAAAGTGGGTGGGCAGGTGCAGTGTTGCACCACAGGGGTGTTTTTTGCTTGCACCCTCCTCCTTTTTGTTTGGGTGCTGATTTATTTGTAGTAGATTGTTTTTTGGGTTTCCTGACTAGAGTCTTCCTTGGGAATCCAAAACTTTTTTCAGTCAGTTGGCTAGTAGGAATATTTACAATTTCCACATAGAATTTTTAGTTTAGTTGGGCTCGTAAGAATCTGATGGTTTAGGTTTGAAACACTCCAGACAGAGACTTCAACTGAGCTCGAGCTCAGCATTCTATGCCCTGCATAGAAAGTTAACTCTTTGTTCTCCGGGGCAGTTCAAAGGTTGGGAATCACTGCAATTGTCAGAATACAGCAAGACTCCATTAGAAGAAACATAATTACTAAGGTGAGTAATTTTTTCTTAATGTACAGGGATCGGGTGAGGTCTGGGGCAGTGGTCAGAACTCTGCACTATGACTTCATGCACGCACATGCGTAAAGGCATTGTACAAAGCTGCTAATCGCTGCATAATAGAATGCCGATGGCCCCTTATCACTTTGCATGCCATATGTGGTCAGCAGCATGCAGGCCTCTGTATATAGCATGAATCACAAAAAGGTTACACTTTTTGTTAGAATAAAAAGTACCATTGAATAATATCCAGTGCATTTTATTAGAGTCACAACCGACACATCACCTCGACGTGTCATGTCTAAAATGGGATGCTTCCTCTGGAGCAAGTGCCGAGGTGATGTGTCAGTTGTGACTCTCTATAATAAAATGCACTGGATGGTATTATTTGAGTAAGTTTGCTTTTTATTCTAACCAAAAAGAGTTCAGCCTTTTTGTGATTCATTTTATGGTTCAAGTTTTTTGGCATGCACCCACTCCATGAACTCTGTGAGCATGGTTAAACCTGTGTTTGCTGCTCTGAATGCGGCACCCAGGGGCAAAGGCACTAATCTGTTAGGGATTGTCTGTCACCCTTTTCTCTTGGGTTTCTGTAGCCAGCAGGGGGCTGTGGTGTGCTACACATATGCATTTTGTGTAGTTCTACAACTACCCAATATTTATACTTGCTGCCTTCTAAATATGCCTCTCAGTTGACCGTGTACAATTTTATATAACTCAGACATCAGTATCTGAATATGGGTTATGGACTTCTAGTATGTGTTTACTCCGAGATTGGGTGTTCGGCTAGCATGATTATGCATTTAAGTGTCTTTTCCAAAAACAAAAAATACCCCACTTAATAAAAATGGCTGAAACTGGCACAAAATGAAACTCGGGCACAGGTGATCAGTACACATGATCCTGCTATTCAGGTGTACCAGTCATCTAACTGTGCTTTCTTTTTTTCACTCTTTATTCCAATGCTGTCACATTTCCCTTTGGAATCAAATTTGAGTTGGAAATAAAGAAATAATAAAACGTAAATTGGACTCCGCAGTTTCTCTTCACTATTCAAGAGCATCCCACTGCATTTGAAATCTTACTGTGGGCAGGGTTAGCAGTGGAACTTTGAAGATGTGGTGAGGTTCTGGAGAACGTATTATCTGTTTTGGTAAGTTTTGCTGTTGTGTTTTAAAGTTTGCCTAACTCCTTAAATCTTTCTGTGCTGGCTGGAGACTATTGTGTGGGGGAGGGTTCTGTGGCTAGTAACACAGCCAGCCAATCAAGGTTGTTTGCATTTCGGTTAATCTCTGTTGTAATCTTCACTGAGGCATTTTAAATCTTCTTGCTGTGGGCAGGGTTAGCAGTGGAACTCTGAAGATGTGGTGAGGTTCTGGAGAGTGTATTGTCTGATTTGCTGTTGTGTTTTAAAGTTTGGCTAACTCCTGAAAAGCCCTCTCGCCCACCCCTTATATTAGCCTTTCTTAAATACAGAAGAGCCACTGGGGGTTGGGTTTAAAGGCTGGGAGGGAGGAGCTTAGGGAGTTGCAAACTTCTCCTATGAGACAACTCTTAAGGCTAATAGGAGGGGAAAAGTTCAGCTACTCAAGCATTGCAAGTTTGAAAGTCTGCAAGTCTGCATGCTGTATGGGAGGATCGTCTTGATATATGTACTGGTAGCTCAAAAAACTGTAGAGCCACTGAGTTGGAAATTTGGCCTAGAAAAGACTGCTATGGTGATGGGGAAGGGACCGCACGTCACTAGAGCAGGTATCTTTGGATGGGTGGTTGGGTGCAGAGGGTGTGGCGTGGCCATGATACTGAACTGGGCTTGGAAGTTTGATGGATGCCCAGTGTGCTACCAGCTGGCACAGTTTAAGGAGGAGGTAGAGGGGATCTAAAGGCAGCTGGGGGGGAGGATTGGAGAGGTAGGAGGCAAGCGGTCACCTACATGGAAGCACTAGGTGCTGGGGCCTCCCACACTGGGGGAGGAGTGAAGAAAGGGGCTCACAATAGGGGAGAAGGGAAGGTGGTACACAGGGGGCTCTAGGGGACCCTTGCAAATGGGGCCCAAAAGGTGGAAGTTTCCACAGCAGTAGGCAAGAGACTGGGGGTGTCCAGAGGAAAGCGAGAGGGGTGGTGGGGATGGGCTAAGGCTCACAAATTGTTTTAATCCTCTACTCTTGTTGGTGGAAGAGGGGAGTGTGGGGGGGAAGGAGGAGGATGTTGATGCTGCTGGTGAAGCTGGGGCAGGGATGGTTAGAAAGAGTAAAGTGGGCAAGAGGAAGGGGAGCAATAGAGGGGGACCCAGACAGGATGGGGGAAGAGGGGTAGGAGGGGAGGGGAGAAGAAGAAGGATCAGGGGAACGAGGAGGAAGCTGATGGTACAGAACAGGGGGGTACAACAGGTAAGAAGGCGCAGGATGTAAATGAGATGATAGCGAGCAGAAAGCCAAGTAGGCAAATGAATAGGACAGATGGCTTAGTAGGGAGTGGGAAAAGAGTTACAGAGAAAGATACTCCGGTGGGGGGGGGGATAAAGAAGGCCAAGACACGGGTAGAGGAGGTGACCAGGGAAAATAGTGAAGGGGCTACCTTCGACACTCAGATTGCGGGAGGTGCAAGGAGCCAGTTGGGGGGAGAACCCAGACGAAGGGATGAGGAGGGGCATGGAAGGAAGGGAAACCTGAAGGGTGAACAGGTAGGCAAAGGAGAGGTTAGAGTATGCTATTGGGGACTCCATGATCAGAGGCATCCAGTGGAAGCATGGGGTAAAACCTGTCTGACCAGAACCAAATGCCACCCATGCCTGACAGTGCACAAGGCCAAACATGAGTTGTATTCACTGGCAAGGGAATACGGGAAGACACCAGACATTCTAGTGCACTTGGGGGCAAACAACATAAATGGTAATAATGAACTAGAAATTCAGGCAATGTTCCGGGAATTGGCCAGGGTATGCCTTTCCATAGGCTGTAAGATTTCCTTTCTGGAAATCCTGCTGGTGCCAAGGGCTAGTGGGGAAAACAAGAAGAAGATTAGTGGATAAGTCAGTGGCTTAGGGAGTGGTGTGGGGAATTGGGGTATGGCCTGGTGGGGGACTGGGGGAGACCTAGGAGGATTGGGGGGTTTATGCCAGCGACAGGCTCCACCTTAAGAGGGGAAGGAAATCCTTAAGCTCAAACTAGCTTGGTTCATCAGCAAAATGTGGTATTTAAACTTGTGAAGTGGGGAGGGATCAAAAAAGGGGCAGTGCCAGCAGGTACGCTAATTGAAGGACATGGTCTCCACTCCTCTAGCGGGTTAGGGAGATATGGAAATGGGTCACCAGATACAGTAGGGTGCAGGAACTGAAAAATGGGAGCTCAAGGGGAGGAAAGGAGAGCAGGGAAAAGGGATGGAGAGTAGTCCTGATAAATGCCAGGAGCTTAGAAAATAGAATGCCTGAGCTCCAGACATTGCTAGTTGAGGGGGAGGTAGATGTGGCAGCAATGACTGAGACCTGGGCCACTCAAGGGCATGAGTGGGACCTAAATCTGGAGAACTATACTACATTCAGAAAGGATAGGGTGGAGGGATGGGGGGTGGTGTAGCACTGTTAGTCAGAAATGTCATGGGTATTGGAGGGGTAGAGGAGGCACAGGGGAATATGGAGGCTATTTGGGTCACCCTGCTGATGTAGGGGTGTAAAAGAGTAAAGGTTGGAGTGGTATACAGACCACCAGCACTGACTGAGGTTCTGGAACAAAGTTTGGTAGCAAATCTCGAGGGACACTGTAGATTGGGAAAGGTTGTGGTATTGGGGGACCTCAGCATGCCAGGAACAGACTGGGGGACTGTGACGTCCCCAGTGGCCAGGGAGCAGAGGCTGCTAGATGTCCTCCAGGATGCGTTTTTGACACTACAGTTGGGTGAGCCAACTAGGGTGGCCCGGACACTGGACGTGGTCCTGGTGGACAGTGGTCAGATTAGGGGCTTAGTGGTGAGGGACCCATTGACGGGGAGTAATCACGCCACAGTCTGGTTCTTCCTGGACCTAAGGGGAGAGGAAAGCCGAGCAAGGACAGTAGTAACTGACTTTAGGGGTGCAGAATTCAGGGAGATGGGAAGGATTCTTAAAGATTGTTTGGACAGGATAAGGCCGGATATGGATGCTGACAGCAGGTGGAGGATCATTAGGAGGGGAATACAGGAGGTTACCAGATCCTGCACAAGGGAAAGGCGTAAGTTTGGTAAGGCCAGAAAACCCTGCTGGTGGACCCAGGAGGTACAGGAGGTGGTGAGGGACATGAAGGTGGCCTGTAGGCGCGTCAAGTGCTCAAGGAGTGAAAGGGATCAGGAGAAATATGAGCTGACAGCCAAGATAGTCACCAGGGTGGTGAGAGCAGCTAAGGCAAAAAAGGAACAGTCCTTGGCCACTGGGATTCAGGGGGTACAAGGGGTTCTTTAGATACATGGGGGAAAAAGGAAAGTAAGGGGGAAGATCAGCAAGATAAGGATAGGGGATGGTTGAGCACAGGAGAGGGAGGAACAGGCAGAAGTCCTAAATGAGTACTTTGCCTCCATTTTTACCTGGGGGGATGGAGATGCTATGTCTTGCAGGGGGAGTGGGGGCAAACTGGAGGCAGGGGTGGGACCGGTAGAGACCGGGGCCCTCTACGGGTCTGGGAAAAGGGAGCAGCCACCACAGACAGGTGGGGGGCCAGCAGTACAGGGTGAAAAGGGGGAGGACATGGAGGCGGAAATCCTGTTAGAGAGAGTAGTAAGGGAAGCCCTCAGGTCCCTTCAGATGGAGAAAGCACCTAGGCCAGATGACATGCATTCCAGGGTGTTGAGGGAACTGGCGGATGTCCTGGCAGTCCCTTTAGTGGAGCTTTTCAGCATTTCTGTGAGGACTGGTTGGGTGCCCCAAGACTGGAGGGTGGCCTATGTCATGCCGATCCACAAGGGGGGATCAAGAGAGGAGGTTGGAAATTACAGGCCCGTTAGCCTGACATCGGTGGTTGGCAAGGAGATGGAGGGTATTGTCAAGGAAAGACTGGGGGGTTACTGAAGCAAATTGGGTACATGGACAATAGGTAGCATGGATTTGTTCCAGGAAGATCATGCCTGACAAACCTTGTTGAGTTCTATGACTGGGTAACGAGGGCCCTGGACCAGGATAGGCCAGTGGACGTCCTCTTTCCGGACTTTAGCAAGGCATTTGATTCAGTACCCTACAGTGGCCTGCTGGCTAAGCTGAAGGAAATGGGGGTAGGAAGACAGTTGTTAAGATGGATAAGAAATTGGCTGTCTGAGTGTACTCAGAAGGTGGTGGTTGGAGGGTTAGCCTCATCTCCAAGGTGGGTTCCTAGTGGGGTTCCCCAGGGGTCAGTGCTGGAGCCACTCCTCTTCAATGCCTATGTCTCAGACATCAGTAAGGGGAGCAGGAGGAGTGAGATGAGTCTCTTTGCAGATGACTCAAAGCTAGGTGCAGTGGTGGATGAGGAGGAGGGGAGGGTGGCCTTGCAGGACAGCCTGGAGGCTCTGGAAAGGTGGTCCAGAAAATAGAAACCAAAATTCAGTGCAGGGAAGTGCAAGGTTCTGCACCCAGGAGTCAGAAATCCAGGCCAGGGGTATACTATGGGAGGAGACGCGATTCAAGTCATGGAGGGTGAGAGGGAACTGGGGGTAGTGGTAGATGCCAAAGTGAACAACTCAGAGACCTGTAGGAAGGCAGCATCAAGGGCAAATAGGATGCTGGGATGCATCACCAGGGGGATTACCTCCAGAAAGGTGGAAGTGATCCTTCCACTGTACAACTGCTTGGTTAAGCCACACCTCGAGTATTGTGTGCAGTTTTGGAGACCACATTTAAAGAAGGACATTACACTCCTAGAGAGGATCCAAAGGAGGGCATCCAAAATGATCTGGGGCC
Organism: Neoceratodus forsteri; assembly: GCA_016271365.2. Classification (NCBI taxonomy): domain Eukaryota; kingdom Metazoa; phylum Chordata; order Ceratodontiformes; family Ceratodontidae; genus Neoceratodus; species Neoceratodus forsteri. Next base: position 419,117,741 of record CM028137.1, on the reverse strand, counting down.
TGGGGGACAGGACCTATGAAGAGAGGCTCAAGGAGCTCGACATGTACACCCTGGAGGAGAGGAGGGACGGGGGGACATGATAGAGGTCTTTAAGTACATGAAAGAGATCAATAAGGGAGGCCCAGTCAGTGTGCTTCAAAGGAAGGAGGGTGGGGCAACGAGAGGTCACAGGTGTAAGCTGGAAGGGGGTAGGCTCAGAGGGGAGAGAAGATGATGTTATTTCACTGAAAGGGTGGTGGAGCCATGGAATGCACTGCCCAGGGTGCTGGTAGAGGTGGAGACCGTGGACGGGTCTAAGAGGGGATGGGACAAGTACAGGGGAAGGGTAAATCTGACCAGGCCCAATACAGGTGGAACATCTGGGACAGGGGACAGTGTAACCCAAGGGAGAGGGGAGGACACCTCTGTGCAGGTGCTGAAAATCGAGCAGACTCGAGAGACTATTAGGTCTATTCTGCTGGCATTTTAGCATGTTAGTATGTAACTTCTTAGGGTTTCAGAACCATTCGGTTTTGCTTCTCTTTTCTTGAACCCTCAGAAATCACGAGGAGACACTCTCAATTAGCCAAGAACTATCTTGTGAGTCCCATTTACTTATAAAAAAAAGTCAGAAACATTTTATTGATACTATATAACTCAAATCACTTATTTTGTGGCATTTCAGTATGTTTGGTGGTTTATGTTAATTTTGTCAATACTGATGTTAACTTTTGTGTGACTTTGCCCTGCATCATTGTGTCTGTGTAGTTGCACAGTCAGTGGGCTATGTTGGTAGTGTTAACGTTTTCCTATACACTTGCACAGCAGGGCATATCATGTCCATCTAGCACCTGGGAGTCCTTGACATGAACACGTTTATGTCATCTTCAGCTGCTCACACTCTGTCTCCATTGCTCAGCTGCCAGTGTAATTTTCTAGAGGTGGTATTTTACGAACCAGAAAAATGTACTGACAGCTGAAACCAGGCCATATTTGTTGGGTGGGGGAGGGGGCAGTTCAAGTAACTGCCAGACAGGGAAGTCACCGCAGCTAGCAGCAATATTTATAAAAGCCCTCTGTAGCAGGGTCTTGTCATTGCTGGTGGCAGTACCAAGATAGCCCTCTTAAGAGCAGGAGACACCACTGTGTATTGCAGCATTAATAAACCCCATCTGGGCAGAGCACTGCTACTGTAAGCTGTAATGTGCAGTACATGTTTGTAAGGGCGTGTTTCTGTATATTTACAAATATTTGTGCAAGTGTGTGTGTGTGTTTATGGATGTCATTCCAACTTGGCATCACCCAGTACCACTGGTATTTTGATTTCTTGTTCTTTCCAGTGATGAATCAGACAATGTTATGTCCACATTGCTTAGTGTTCCTCTAGTTTCGTATTCTCTGGCCTGGTCAGCCTTGGTCCTTGTTCTCTTTCTTTGTCAGGAGTCTGTGGCACATACTGATTGTAAATGTGTCTTCCTATTATTACTCATAGGTGGGTGCAGTGTTTTAACTTCCTCAGATTCAAGGTCCTGCATTTCAGTCATTTAAAACCGGATTCTGATATATATTACCAGTCCTCTTGCTTTTTCACATGATCTACTTAAATGTTTTCCTACTCCTGTTTTCTGGTCAAATAAATAACCTTTCCATGGAACAATTAACATTCAGTATTGGAGGGGGAGTGGAGTAGATCCTTTACCTGCAAGGGTGGCTTTAAGTAATACCCAGCTAGTAGAAGCTGTGACCAGTCTGTTTCACCATGGAAAGTGCATAGAATGACATGTTCCTGTTGTATCCAGCACTGCCCCTGCTCAGCAAGTGGGGATGAGTTGTACTAGACTGTGTCCAAGCAAATCCAACAAATAGGGTCCAAGCCCAACCCTGAACCAGACAGAGGTTTGGTAGACATAATACTATTTACCCATATAATATTAAAGAACACTCACAGCCTATTCCTTCCTGCAGTATGTGCTAGTAGGGCTTTCTCAGAGCACCACATCCTCAACAATCCCCATGCCAGTCACAAAGATATTTTATTGCACTCCCACTCCTGCACACCTGTAATAAAACAAGGCATTCCCATATTCCATTCCCAGCTCTTCCAGCTGGTTTGGTGACCATCCATTGAGCTGAGGGGATCGCCCTGGGAATGCTATCCAGGTAAGTGATAGGTCAATGAGGGTATCATCATCAAGCCTTTCAAGACTCAGGTATGTTCAACATGAGTAATTCTGGACTTTAAGCTAGTAGTTCAGTAAATGCTAGAATGCTGGGTGAGGGGTTGGCAAAGTCAAGTCCTGCCACTAATGTATTGTTTAGTACTTTGCTTTTACCTTCCACATTCCCAGTATACTGGGATAGTGTGACCCACTGGATTACAGTGGGGAGGTGGGGCAGATTACGTATCTGGACTTAGCTGAGGCCTGCAGTGTGTGAAGGTGAGGATCCTTTTATTGATGGATTGCCTAGCTGGGCAGCAAGCCCTACATGGTCACTCAGATCAGGGGTGGTGACCGTGCTGGGGGGGTGGCTGGGATGGGATTTGGAACTGTTTGCTTCATTGGAGGGAGGGTTGTGGTTGTGGGCTATCTGGGGTGAGGTACAGTTAAAACTCTGAGTGGCTGGCGAGATGGAAGCCCTGAGTAGACTTCAGTAGCACTAGTGATGTAGTAATATATTCAGTCTGTTAAGAAACAATGCAGTAGCTGTTTAAGAGCTCTGATTTATAAAGAAGTTCAGCATCTACTTTTTTATTGCAGTTTCACAGATGTACCACAACAATAGTATCCTGCATTATCATTCAAGCTTACAAATATGTTTGGGTTATTATGTCCTGATTGGAAATAGCTAGGTTAGGATTAGTGAGTGCTAACATGGTTAGTGCCTCATTAACAGCATTTAGCATCCTAAAGCAGGGGCTTGCTAAAAGTACAATATTGAAATGCACATTTATGCTCGTCACATGATAGCGAGCAGCATTAAAGTATGCTAAGGAATCTGTGCAAATCGCATGACTGTGACTTGTATACAAGGCTAAGCACTGTGGGATATTCAAAGGTTTGTTGACATATTAAACAGCTGTAGTGCCATGCCATTTAACGCATTCACAAGCCTGATCTTAAAGGGGCACATTTATACACAGTAGCCATCATAGTTTGATAGCCCACAAAATGCTCTTTAAAACCAGGAATGGGGCTCCTCTGTGGTTGGAAGCACTCCAGAGATAGAGGCAACTGAGTCTGTTCAACATTAATACTACACTGCAGCCATTTTTATAACACTTTCATATCACTGAGGAACACGCTCTGCTTTTGTACATTGAATCAGCACAGCGTGTTGCTCAATAACCTCACAATGTTATACAAATGGCTGCCATGCAGTATTACTGTTGAACAGACACAGTCATCTCTGTCGCTGGACTACTTCCAGCTCAAGGGAAGCCCAATACCTCATTTGAAAGAGCTTTTCATTGGCTTTCAAACTGTGTCAACCACTGTACTTGAATGTTTCCTTTAACTGTAGAGGTGGAAAATTTCCCGATTGCTGTAGAGTTTTCTGTACAACCCTTTCCCTGGTAGTCTTGTGGCTCCCCACCCCTCCAATTGCTGTACTATTTACTGTAGAAACTATTTCTTGGAAGTCTAGTGGACTTCCCGATTGCTATGTTCTTTACTGTAGAAACAATTTCTCCCCTGTCACTGGCAAACCTAAGGTATGCCCCACCCCCATTGGCTTCTTACTCATCCATTATACTGTCAGATCCAATAAGTCAGTGGCTGGCATAGACCCTCGGCACACCACCTGGACTGGCTGTGAACTGACTGACATGGAGCGGGCATGTATGTATTTATAGAAGCAACCATTTCTGCAGTAGCCCTTGCCCACTCCCTGCCAGTTAGCCGAGGCGGTTTGCTGAATGTCAGTGCTGGTTTCTGACTTATTGGGCCTGACAGTGTGATGGGTACATCTGGGGAAGACTGGGGGTAGGGGTGGTGTGTACTCATTGTGTGGGCTTGGGTGTGGTTGGCAGCACCAGATGTGCCAGTGATTGTGTGTTGGGGGACAGCACCACTAGCCTGTTGGGGAAATTTGTAACAGAAGTACAAGTGAAACCGCTCACAGAATGAGTGGGTGCTAAGCCCAAATACACAAAACTGTCCTAATCACCAAAGGCAGCACTCCACAAAATAAAATGTAAAAAAAAAAGACTTGGACTCAAGCCATCCAAATGAAAAAAGTGAACAATTTGTACATACCGGACCTAGTAACTTAACTTTATAAATGGCTTGGTATGGGGGGGGGGGTCACTAGACTACTAGGGAATGGTTTCTACAGTAAACACAATCACAATTGGAGGGAGGCCTCTAGACTACAACTGAATGTTTTCTACATTAAATATAATAATGATTGGGAGTGTGGGGCCACTATGCAACCAGCGAATGGTTTCTACGGTGAATGGAATAGCGACTGGGGGAGGCACTAGACTGCAAGGAAATGGTTCTACAGTGAACATGGTAGCAGTCTGGTGTAAGGGGTCTACAGGACTACTAGTGAATGGTTTCCACAGTAAACGGCATAGTGATTGGGGATGGGGAGTCTACTAGACTACCAGGGAATGATTTCTACAGTAAATATCCTAGCATTCAGGGGGTTGAGGGGGTCCACTAGACTGCCATGGAAGGTAACTTACAAAGATCGTTACAGCACTCAAAGGTGGTAGGATGAGTAGCCTACCAGGGAAATTCTATAAACAATTCCTGGTCAACCAAAACTAATAAATGAATAAACGGAACAGAATGGAGAGAGTGTGTGTGTGTGTGTGTGTGTGTGTGTGTGTGTGTGTGTGGTTGCAATCTCTGGAACAACTGATTTCTTATGGCCTGTAGTGAGGCCGTAATGGAATGCAAATAACCCCATAGCGCCTTGCTTGTGCTTTAGTGTCATTTGCATGGGGAAGATTGGATATAGACTACTCCATATAGCAATCACCATTTATGAGCATTAACAGCTTATTGTCTCTTGGCATCCCAATAGCTTCTTATTGGCCACTTACTTCATGTGTCCATTCGACGGTTGTGGTTTGCCAAGAGCAAACAGGTCAGTGGCTGCTTCTTTCAGACCATATATTTGAGCATGTTTTAGCACTCACAGTTTGCTTTAAGCATGTTCCAGTATACTTGTAGTTTGCTCCAGGCGCTGATTTGCTCCTGGAACAAACTTACAGTGAGTGCAGATCCCGGGCTTAGAATATCTTGTCCCAGATGTCTTACCTCTTGAATTCATTGATTTTTTTTTTTTTGTTCAGGATCAAACAAAGAATAGCCATTAATCTGTGTCAAAAAACGCTTATTATTTTCAGGACATGTTTTCATGCATACAAAAAAAAAGTACACACCCATGTGCAAAATTAAATGCTTGAAAAGTACAGCTTTGTTTTTCTATTGTCAATAATAACTGTACTATGTTTACTGTAGTATGTTATTGTCAATCAACAAAGAGGAACAGGTAATTATACAGATAGTTCGCCTGCAGGATATTTTGGCAATACATTTTCCAAAAGGACTTTCATGAAAATAAACAAGTTAAAAGAATGAACATACTGTAGGTTACTGATTTATCTTTTAAGCTTAATTACTGCTGCCTCGTTATTAATGGCTTTAAGACAAAATTATCTTTTTATATTTATGAGCTACAGATAATTAAAGCTATAACATTTCAACAACCAGTTTTTATGACTCCCAGTGTACTACCATCTTTAGTCTGTAAGATAGACATGAACCCATTTCCTCCAATCGTGCAGTTAGAAGTCCAAACATTCCATTGATTAACCTTGATACAAAATGGCCGTACAAGTCAGGAATGCTGTATACACAAGTTAATTTTGAAGAAGTCTTCTTTTCCTATTCTGTTAGAAGCATATAATATAGTTACTCTTAACATTAAGCATAACAATTGCTTTAGTACAGTAGTTATACCTTTATGTCACTGAGTATGATTCATATTCCATGAGGAAGGTACATCAGTAATAGTCATTAACTGACACAGCTTTAGCAACAAAATGCATGAGGAGGAAAAAAGATTTCAATTTACAGTACTGTCTGTTCAGATAAGACATTAATCCAAGATGTCTTCTTCCCATTTCTTGTGGTCGTCCAAGTGTAACATAAAGACCTCAAAACATGTTTCTCAAAGAGTAGGGTGTAACTTCAGTGCTGTAGTTAATACTCCTTCTGCCAGTAAGACACCCATATCAGCTCTTCTGGGCATAACTTCAGTGCTCTAGTTAATATTCCTTCTGTCAATAAGACACAGAGGGCCAGATATTCAAATCTTTGCCCCGGGGCTAAATTAGCACTGCCCGGCGGGCAAACTGTGCCCAGAGCAAAAACATAGCTATATTCAAAATGAATAGCCCGGTGCAAAACCAGCTGAATATAGCAAGCGAAGGAAGCCGGGCAAACAGGCCCAGGAGTGCAGGGCAAACATTGCCCAGGATTAAGACAGCACTGAATATAGCAGAGAAGACAGCACTGAATATAGCAATCAGACAGAGGCAGTGCAAACACCCACAGAAACAAAGTGTCAGAGGTGTAAGCAGCTGTCCAGGAACACAGGAAAGCAAAACAGCCCAGCCAGACACAACTGCAGTACTAGTGAAAGGAATGGAATAACCTGGAACCACAAGTGAAACCAGAACACCACAGAACACTGTCAAATCCCAAGTCCACCCCAAAAAGACACAGGACACAGGAATGTCAAGCATAATAAACTATAATGCAAAACGTGAACATCTAAGGCACAAAGGCAATATGAACATATATTAAGCAAAAATAACCAAAACAGAGAAGAACACTATTCATAAAAATGGGATGCAAGCAAAACATCATGAAAGGGAAAAGGGCTGGTGTAACAAAGGGACTGAAAACAATGGGGAAAACAACAGTAACATCGCAAACAGGCAAAAGTTAAACATAGCAACAGAACAATGGGGTAAGAATGTGGATGGGAGAGGGCTGTGGAAATAAGCAATGGAGGGGAACAGGATGGCAGATACAGGGCTAGGGACAGTGGGCCAGGGACAGGAAGCAGGCTAGTGGAAAAGGAAGTAGGGTTTAGGTGCGGGCAGGTGCTGGCAGACATTCTTCCAGGATGGCTGCAACCTACCGTGTCTCAGCAATCATAACTGCCTGCTGCTCAATCAGGGTACGCTGTTGCCGCACCAGCCTCCGCAACAGCTCCTCTGTGCCTTCACCCTCTTCCAGACGGGTGGTCCACAGTGACGACCGCCAGGGACCTACAGGAGAAAGGGTGACCACATCAGGGCATGACAATGACACAAAGGCACCATGTACCACCACACGGTGGACAGCATGCCCCAATAACCATGCCCATGTGCTAGTATGTAACAAACCACAACACACGCTAACATGTGCCTGCAGGACAAGACAGTACGTAACAGGCAGCATGCACCACCCCAATGTACATGGATATCATGGATGTATGCTGAGAAACCCAACAACGTGGAGGCCAGCCAGCACAGCGGCGTGCAGACTGTAACAGTGCAAACAGATAGCCACCCCCAGAGATGTGAATGACAAGTGGACACTGAATGATATGCACATGGGATGACACATGGTGGGACATGCTGCCCACGGTCACACAGCTATGATACACAATACAGATGACACCAACTGGAGAAGGTGCCACAGCCCCAACCACATGTGTAACCGCACATGCCTGTCTTGTACACCCCCAACAGTGGCCCACCCTCACTGCTGCCCTCCACAAGAACTGTAGACACCCAGACAAACTGCCACCCATGATGCCATAACACAGCAGCTGTACAAATGATGACAGGAAACCCTGAACAGGTGGGTGACTGACATAAGTGTGCAACAGTGGCAAGTGACACAGATAGAGACTTGACATGGACCACAGAGACCCAATGACCACAGAGGACAATGACACTGGCAACAGAATGGTAGGGACTGCAGGACAGGTAACCAAGCAGTACACAACCAGGGGAAGTGCCAATGCCCACTCACACCACTTGCCGCAACAGAAGGGTGAGGGGCCCACAGTGGTGAAGAGAATGGCACAATGCCGTGCCACCACCCATAGTGGCAGCACCATGAAGGTGCGCATGCAAGAAGACACACACACATGTGAAACACAGACACCGGGCATGGTCCACCAGTGGCACTGCAGCAGTAGGCCAAAGGCATGCACAGGACAGTGTCACCCTGGTGGTCAAGGCATGGCGAGGTACACACACACACCTGTGGGAGCAGCATCTGCCATAGGGTCTGACAACCAGCACACCATGCTACCACAGAACAACTCCTGCAGCACACCTGCATAACATGTGCACAAACACCATGCACTACAGGGACAGAGGGACAGCACCCTCTTGGGGACAATGGCCCCACATCAGAGCATGAGCCCACAGGCAGGGTGTAGCCAGGAGACCACAACTGCACACCATGTGGACACACTGGCACCCCCTCCCCACTGTTAGGGTGGGCTACTCCACCCCGGAGTGTAGCCTGAAAACATACCAACGTACACCATGACTGTGTCAGTTGCCACCAGTGGCCTTCAAGATACAATTCATGAAACCCATGACAATGGGCGCTGCCCTGCATGTGTAAATACTAAGCCATGCATTGCTCCCCAAGACACCCACATACAAACCCACAACCTGTACAGTTGTAATGGCCATGGGATACACAGACAGTCATAGTGACCAGTCCCCCTAGCGTACACCACAATGAATTAAACACAGAAAGGTACAACATTGCCGTTGTTAGGTGTCAGACATTAAGTGAGCAGTTCAATGCCCATTGGTCAACTCCCCACCAGACATCAAACTGCCCACCATTGAGTGCTTGGAGGATGCCTGCCAACACACATGCCGCAACAGGCACACATGCAATGTACAGCCACACAGACCCGTGTGGCACCACAGTCCCAAAGGACCCCTCCCACACAGCCCTGTGCATGTCCGCCACAGAGGTCGGACAAGGACACACAATAACATACCCGTGTCCACGCCACCATGACAGTACACTGCCAGGGAAATGCTTGCACCACATGACACAGTGTCCCCCCGCATGACATGAGGTGCATGGCCCTGGTATGCGCTCACAACATGTCCTGCACAGATACTGACATGTTATACGTGGTACTGTAAATGACACATGCCATGAGAGGTGGAGTACACTGTTGCCATGGCAGACAGGACATCAGCAGCAGCAACAGGTGGCATGACAGGCCGACCCTAGTAATCTCCCACCCCCAGGCATGACGACTGGCCCACAGCCATGCAGAGACACGCATCATCCCTCCACAATGGTGGGCATAACAGCAACATGATGCACATGGCAGTACAAGGCAGATATCAGTACACATGGCGGCAATGGCAACAATACTTAAGACACACAGCAAGCCATGTCTCAGGCCTCGCAGCAGCAGGAAAGGCAAGGGGGACTACAGAATTGCACGCAGCCATCTCACATCTGGCCTGGATTACCTAGCCAACTGGGCCACAACACCTGACACAGCACTGTAGTGCAGGGGTGTAGCCAGACATTCACATGTTCTACACACAATCCCCAACAGCCACTCTCCCCTTACAAATGATGTACGCAGCAACTCCAAATGGTACATCCCTTCCAAAAGGGTATGATGTCTGTCAGATGATTCCCTTACTCTCTAATGAGGTTAAACACGTATCTGTCTCCTACACAACAGCAAGTCAAACAGGGCCACACCCCAGTGGCCTACAGTGACCCTAAATGTCTGGTGTACCTAGGAACTGTTGACAGACATGCACTATACAAAACTGTACACAAATGTGTACAGTGCGTTTGCCTGGCTACACACTTACTCTACTGCCTGCCCTGTAAAGTCAGACACATAGTGGAAAAGCATAACATCACACAGTACTCACGCAAAACACCCCTGTCACCGTTACTGCTCTCCGCTGCTGGCGATTACCGGCATCGGTGGCACCCCGCGCCTGTCGGGTTGACGGCCCTGTCCGCCCTGCGTCATGTCCCTCCTGTCTGTGGTGTGTCCTCGTCGCTCTGCAGTGGGAAGAGGGTACAGCAGCATTACTAGAATATCAGCCACCACAGTACGCTAAAGACCACCCTGTACCCCAGTGGTGTAGCACAACACACGCAACAGTGGTACACGGGTGCAGTGCACCACCAAAGCCATGCCAAGCATGAACCGGGTCAGTGCACATCATCTACCCCTGTCCCACACAGTACACACCAAATGGATGGGTGGATCCCATGAGCAACATGTGTAGCGCAGCAACACACATGCACATAAGCACACCACGGAACACACAGCCCCACCACCCATGCCAGCAGTGGCGCTACAGTCATCACTTACCTGGCACAGGCACAGTCCCCTCACGAACCATGGCCCTGCAGCATTCAAGCAGTGGTCGCTGCCTGCGCCTGATGTCGACGTAGCGATGGCGGCACTTCTCACCATCACGTGGAATACCTGTGATGGCACTTAGTCGACGGGCAATGGAAGACCAGACCTGTGTATGGGGCAAGACGCCCTCCCGCACGGGTCCAAATAGGCGGCGATGGCGCCTCTCCGCCAACTGCACCAGGTTGACCATCACAGCCTCATCCCACCGCCTGTCATGGCCCACCACTGCCCTTTGCCTACGTCTCACAGACATTGGTGCTGTGGAAGGGGGCAACTAACCAGGTTAAACAGTGAAACGACTGTCCCTACACCCTGACACCCCCTAGAACTGAAGTCTAGCGCCGCGCTGACATATGCCGTAGTGCCGCGCTAACAGGAAGTGTTTGCGATGCGCATGCGTGACCCCTACCATGACCCTGGGCTGATGTATAGCGCATGCATGTAGTGCCGCGCTAAAGCTGGGTAGCGCAGCACTACACCGCGTTATGACAGGGTGATAGTGCGGACGAGGGGCCCTATGAGCATGCGTACTACACATAGCGCAGTGCTAGGTGGCTAGCGCGGCGCTGACCCTCAGATAGCCCTGCGCTGGCCTTTGCCCAGCGCTGCTGTGCTAACGCGGGGCTATTCAGAGCCATATTCAATGGGTGTATGCAAATGAGGGTACTTGTGTATGCATGGGGCAAACCTTGTGATTAGCATATCATTATGCGCTCATTTACATGACTAACAGGCAGGATTGCCTGGGTGGGCTATAAAAGGGCAAGCAGTGCACCACCAGTGTTGTGTTGTGGAACTGCGGCGGGAATACAGCAGTGTACAACATGGAAAGAGATATGCAACAGGAGGATGAGCAGCGAGAGGCAGGTATGTATGACCACCGTGGGACCACAAACGTCCACTGCATTGTGCACATACCCCTGCAGTTAACTGTGCCATGTGCCAATGCATGCACATTGTGTCTGCCAGCCAGGTGCACTGGTGCTGTACCATGACAGCGCACCATCTTGTCTCCCTGGATGTGTGGCGTGATGGCCTGTGCCCCCCAGGGCGTACACAGTGTACCAGCAATGTGTGCTCCCATGCAGCATGGTGTCCTGACATTGCTAGCACACTTGTCCTCACATACTCGGTGATGCTCAAATGGGCCACAATACAGTCATGGGGGTTCATGGCAGACACAGGCCACAGCAGTGCACATGTGTGTATACCACTCGCAGTCCAGACAGTGGCAATGTGGGCGTGTGCACCATACAGGCACATGCAGCAATCTGATCTGTCCATGTGGCCTGTGGCACTGTAGGGTATGATATCGTGATGTCCACTGTGTGATGCAGTGCAGCACTGACACAGCCACTGACACCTGTCCCCTCTTGATTATCCCATAGGTGTGCAGGCCCAACAGGAGCGCATCCGTGCACATAAATTCTCTCAAGATGAGCTGAACACCCACATGCGCGTAGGAGGCGAAGGAAGAACCGTGTTACGCCACACAGGGCCACCGATGCTGTTGTGCGGCAGGCTTGGGAGGAGGTGACTGCAGCTGTGAATGCGGTCGGGGGCCGTGGGAGATCAACTGAGGCAGTCCGGAAACGATGGAATGACCTCCTGCGGCGTGCAAAGGAGGAGAAGGCACACCGACACAGAGACAGGGCCAGGACTGGTGGTGGTCCGCCTGAACACCAGCAGCGTGTGGAGGAGCCACACATGGCAGTGGTGGCGTCAACACTGTGGATGGTGGCAGTGACAGGTGTGCCGGGTGGTGGTTGCAAGACGACCCTCGCACTTCCAAGGCCAGGTCTGTATTCGCATGTGTAACCCCTGTATGTGGTGCAGCCAAGGGTGCATGGTCCTGCTGTTGGTGTCCTGCACAGGGTGCACTGTATCCTGCCGAACCGATGCCTGGCATGGCCAAGGTCACTGTGGGGTGGGTGGGTGGGTGCATGTTGTCACAGGCTTGTGTGAAGTGGGTACCTGTCCTGAGGGCTGCATGGTGTGGTGGTGGTAGTGGTGGTGGTGTTTTGCCACAGTGTCCATGGATGGGTGACTGACCCTGTCCCCATTCTCTCCACAGCGCTCTCGGACAGGCCTGCACCACCACGGCATGATCCACGGATGTCCAGCCAGGTTCCCGAGGTCGCGGAGGAGTTTGATGACGAACGGCCATCAACATCTGGACTGTGTCAAGATCAGGGCCGCATGGACCCAATGCATGTCTGGCATTCCCGTGGACAGGGCGTGCAACTGCCTGGGAAGGGGGGTCACACCTCACTAGGGGTGTTAGGGTACAGTGGGCACCTGGATGTTGCACAAACCGAGGATGGTGGGGTGGGGTGAGGTGGGAGAGGTACTGCTGGTCACTGTCACCAGTGCGGATGACACTGATGTCTCCAAATATTCACAACAGCTGGCCATTCCTGTGCCAGGGGATGCAGGGGTGGTGCTTGCTGAAGGCCATGGAACAGGTCAGGGTGGTTCCGTAGGTGTCAGCAGTGTGGCTGTGGCTGAACACACGGTGGTGGGTGGTGTTGCAGGACAGCAGGGCGTGCATTGTCAGACACATGCTGGGGTTACAGTCCATATGGTGCCACAGACCACTGCCAGTTGTAGTCAGCAGCCGGATGTAGCAGTTGATCCATTGCCACAGGCACCACTGCCAGCTGCTGCTGGGGGTCCTGTGTCTCTGGTACACGAAGGCCATGGTGCCCGGCCACTCCTGCAGGCTGCTGTCACCTCACAGCAGGAGGCCCGTCTGGACCTGCATGCCATGTGGCATGAGCTGGGTCAGATACGGGAGGCAATATCAGTGGGCTTTGCACATGCTGAGCAGCAAGTAGAGGACAGGTTGGGCCACCTGGTGGGTACCATAGACCATGGCTTCTCTGGGTTGACTGCTGCAGTGGTGGCAATTGGTAATGTCATGCGTGGTGTGCCTGTTGGTCGCCAGCATGGGTTGGTTGGCCATGGTGCAGAGGGACACACAGGCAGGCACACCGTGGGCGCAGGGCTGCCACTGGTACCAGCACCGCTGCATCACGCACTCTGCCTGTAACCCAGCGGCGCCGTGGCCGTCCATCCACCCTGTCGGCCTCCACCATCCCCCAGGGGCACAGGAGGTCAACCCTGCCTGCCTCACCTTCCACTTCAGCTGTGTCCTCTGCACAGAGCACCCCAGGGTCCATAACCCCTGGTACGGGTGCACGCCGCATGCGTGGGTGTCATCGCCGGTGATGCCCACAGGCTGTCTGCTGTACTCTGCATGCATCTCCCTCATGCATGAGCAGACGTACGCACGCGCACACACACACACTCCCACCAACACAGTTGCCCCCCCTTACCCTCACGACACACATCACACCTCCCCACCTTGATTACACCGCTTTTGTGTGTCCCCCCACATATGTGCTGCACAATCACGGACTCGCACCACATGCACACACTATTTGTCTGTTACACTGGGTTTGTTTGCTGATGTGATTTTGTTTTCACTGTTATCTTAGTCTGTGCACATTAAATTGCTAATCACTTGTACTCTTTCAGGTTGTTGTGCAGTCTGTACTACCCTCTGGTCTGTTGCAGTGTCCTGATGACGTTGTCCTGGTGCTGTATGGCCCTGCGTGCCATGCGAGGGTCCCTCCTCTCGAGTTGCTCCACTATCCCCCTGACCACTGGCTCTGGCTCACTGTCAGACTGTCCCTCAGGTTCAGGTGCCTGTATCCCACGGTTCATTGCCATGTTGTGCAGCATACAACAGGCTAGGAAGATACAGCATACCTTCTGAGATGTATATTGTAGGGCACCGCCTGATGTGTCCAGGCATCTGAATCACATCTTCAGGATGCCAAACACCCTCTCTATGATGTTCCTTGTTCTGGCATGTGCCTCGTTGTTCAGCTCCTCGGCCACTGTGGCCGGTCAGAGTACTGGTGTGAGCAGCCAGGGTCGCAGGGGATAGGCACTGTCTCCTGTCAAGACATATATACCTGTTAGTGCTGTGCTGCAGTCTGTCAGCTGCTGTCCTCCACCTCTCTGTGGCCCTCCCACACCCCTTCCCTGGTCTGCAATGCCTGCCCACATCCATGCTGTTGTGTGTTTGCCTTGTATGCTACAACTCACCGACTAGTTGCCCACTGGGTATCCTGCCCTCCTCAAAGGCCTGGCACAGCTGGGACTGGTGCCAGATGAAGGCGTCGTGGGCACTGCCGGGGTACTGTGCATAGACATTGCTGATGCGCCCCACCACATCGCACACCACCTGGCAGTTGATGGAGTGGTACCCCTTCCTGTTGACGTACACGTCACTGCCATCGCCAGGTGGTGCACGGATGGGGACATGGGTGCAGTCAGTGGCACCCAGTACAGATGGTAGGTGCGCAACTCGATGGAACTGCTGCATTGTTTCTCTGTGCTCTGCTGCTGTGCTGGGGAATACTATGAATTCCCCAGCATGTGGCAGGAGAGCCTCTAGGAACTGGGTCAGGAGGCGTGAGGTGGCAGACTGCGTTACCTCAATGGTGTCCCCCGTTGGTCGTTGGAATGTCCCTGTGGCAAGGAAGCACATCGCTGCTGTCACCTTCTCCTCCACTGTCATGGCATGACTGCGTCTGGTGTTTGGGTGCAGCTGCTCATGCAGGAGTTCACAAAGCTGCCTCAACATTCCCCTGTTCATCCGGTACCGGCCAATGATGTGGTCATCAGGCAGGGTCTCAAAGGAGACCCTGGGCCGGTACAGCCTGTTTGCAGCATACCGTCTCCTTGGCCTGCGTTGTGGCCCATGTTGTGCCTGCTCCCTCTCCTCCTCCTCCTCCACTATAGCTGCCATCAATGGCAGGATCACTGCTACTGGCACTGCACACATTCCCACTTCCTGTGCTGGTCCCTCCTCCTCTGTGTTGTGCCCTGTGTTTAGACCAGCCTTTTATAGGCGGTAACTAGTGCCACGCTAGGTGCCACGCTGTGTATCCTAGCCGGCGCTGGACCTTTGAATATCCCTAGCTGCCTCTTGGCCCCCCTTCCTTTTGCCCCCTTGCATACATTACTGGTTTGCCCTGTGCTAATGCTGTTAGCGGCCGCTAACTGGTCCTTTGAATATGGTGGGTCCGCGCTATTCCGGCGCTATTGCCGCATTAATGGTTTGCACGCTGCACTGTGGTTTGAATATCTGGCCCATTGTGTATCAGCTCCTCTGGGCAGGCGGCAATTTTATGGACTGCTTTCCCCTCTTATATGTGGGTTGGTAACGCAGTGGCTGTCTGGATTGGGTCTTGGTACATTTTCTCCATTCATTCCTTAGCACTCGGACCAGAAGGACTCTTCATTAGTTGGGAACCACTCAGAGTGTCAGAAACTTGTTCTTGCTTCATACTGTGAGGCTTTTCTTAGCACACTGCATCACACTTATGAGTAGATTAGTTTTGTCTGTGCTGCATGACCCAGTAGTGATTTTAAACTTTCAAGCAAGGAGAGCTTATATGATACAGAACCAGTTTAATGTGGATCATCCTGGACTGTGTTGAATTGGCACAAGTCCCTACTTAGTTTTTAGAACAAGCTACTAATTTTGTGCCACCACTCTGCAAGTCACCCACTTTTGGACTTCGCAGTTTGGAGACTTCTGATGCTCGTATGAAGTTCACCAGGTCTAAGGCCCTAAAGTTTAAGAAGTTTCACAATAGACACCGTATTGCAGTGGCAGGCTCATACTGTGCTTCTTGTGACAAAGATTCTGCTCAGCGTAGCGAAGTTCATGACCCCGCTACTGCTGCGAAAGGGAACTTGGCAAGGAGGATTCCTCTGAGACCGATTCTATACTTGGCCAATCTCAGAATACATAGAAATATAGAGTTTGAAGGCAGATAAGGACTACCTGGCCCACCTAGTCTGACCATTTCCCTACCTAATTAACTCTTGATCCTAAATGATCAGCAGCTTACCCTCTCTGTCCTTCCACAAGAGTTGTCTTCTGCCTATCCCATGGATTCTTGAACTCACCAATCATTTTAACCTGTACGACCTCCACTAGGAGGCTGTTCCATGTATCCACCACCCTTTCTGTGAAAGAATACTTCTTCACACTCCCCCTGAGTCTCCCCCCCAGCCTCATATTGTGACCCCTTGTTGTTGCACATCAGTTTTTTTGAAAGATGCTGCCCTCCTGGACCTTGTTGATTCCCCTGAGGTATTTGAATGTCTCTATCATGTCCCCCCTTCTCCCTCCATTCCTCCAGGGTACATATATTGAGGTCTTTCAGTCTTTCCTTGTGTTTTCTGCTACAGTCCTTTCACCACTTTTGTTGCTCTTCTCTGGACTGCTTCTATTCTGTCAATGTCCTTAGAGAGATGTGGTCTCCAGAACTAAACACAGTATTCCAGATGTGGCCTAACCAATTGTCTGTACAGTGCCATCACCACCTCCTGTTTTCTGCTGGTAATGCCCCTCCCTATGCACCCCAAATCCCTCTGGCCTTCCGCACCTCCTTTTCATATTGCTTGACCACCTTCAGGTCATCCGTTATGTTTAGCCATAGGTCCCTTTCCAGTTTTGTTGTTAGTATCCCATTTTGTATACCTTTCCAGGATTCCTGCAGCCCTAGTGCATGGCTTCGCAGTTTTTTGCATTGAATTTAAGCTGTTACTCACTTGACTTCTTCTCCAATTTGTCTAGGTCTCTTCTTATTTTTACCACCCCATCTTGAGTGTCTACCTTATTGCAGATCTTGGTGTCATCCACAAAGAGGCACACCTTCCCTTTCAGCCCCTCAGCAATGTCACTAAGGAAGACATTGAAGTGGACCAGCCCCAGAACTAAACCCTGTGGCACTCTACTGGTCACCTCACTCTCTGGGATTGTACTCCATTCACCATCACCCTCTGTGTCCTGTTGCTCAGTCAGTTTCTGACCCATTGTACCACCTTGGGATCTACTCCCAGACTGCACAACTTGTTTACTAGCCTCCTTTGTAGGACAATGTCAGATCCCTTGCTAAAACCTAGGTAGGCCATGTCCACCACCCCTCCCTGATCCACCACCTTGGATACCCAGTCAAAGAAATCTATCAGGTTTGTTTGACAAGATCTCCCTGCTGTGAATCTGTGTTGCCTTGGGTCTTATGCCCCAATAGATATGCCACAATCCTTTCCTTTAACATGGATTTCATGATTTTCCCTACCACTGAGGTCAAGCTGACCTGTCTATAATTTCCAGCCTCCAACTTGCTCCCACTTTTGTGTAGTGGTATCACATTCACCCTCCTCCAGTCCTCTGGCACCACTCCCACCTCCAGTGATTTGTTAAATAGGTCTGACAGTGGTGCCCCTAGTACCTCCCTGAGTTCTTTCAGTATTTTGGGATGCATCCCATCTGTTCCCATTGCCTTGTCCACTTCTAGTTTTGAGAGTTAATTTAGGACTCTCTCCTCCATGAATGAACTGGTGTCCACCCTCCCGTGTGTGTTTCTAAACCCTAATTTTGGTCCCTCCCCTTCCCCTTCCTTTGTAAATACTGAGCAGAATTATTAATTTAGAATGTCTGTTTTTTTCTAGGTCCCCCTCCACCCCCCCCTTATTCAACCTCCCAATCCCTCCATTGGTCTTCTTCCTTTCTCATCTCTTATTTTGAACAATCATGACAGTTTGACCTATGAAAGTATGCATTCCCCAGAACTGCATCTTTGAGAGATATGATATTTCTTCAAGGACTTGACCAAAGCAGTGAGCCTTCTTACAAGTCAGCTGTTTCAGCAGCATGCCAGCAAATGAAAACGTCCAATCAAGATGCCTTTCCAGATCCCTCAGACTTCCACACAGTTTGGCATGCCTCATTCTTAGGAGTGGATGTGGACCCCAGGACCTATCCTCTGAGCCCTCCAATGAAGAGGAGAGGGAACTGGACAGCAAAAATTGAGAATGAAACTCTTCCTTTGAGGAGCATGACCACTACTCATCAGGCAGAAATTTGACTTGACTTGCATCACCCTGAACATGGAGAAGGAGCAACAGTAGGCTCTTAAGAAAAAGGTGGACCCTCTGAGGAATACTAACAAGAAAGACAAAGCCTTTTCATATTGCAGCACAGTGAAGAAAATTGTTGCATGAGAATGGGCTCACACAGACTGCAAGGCATCGCCTATAAGATTTGCCAGGCTATATAGTATTTATGACAGTAAATCCTCAGACAGCAGTCCAAAAGTGGATGCACCCATGTCAGCAGACATCAAGACTACCAGTCCGGTACCTGAGGTAGCTGCCATCAAGGACCCTAGACCATATTATGGACAGCATAATGATGACATCATACAAAGCTTCAGGCATGGTGATGTTGGGCGGTCCTGGTCTCGGCCTGTGTCTCCAGAGCAATGGTCTACTGGGTCACAGATGTCTCATTTGATGTGCTTCCAGAGTCTGAGGTTTCTGCTCAAATGTTCCTGTTAATCTGGGGTACTGTCTTCTTAGCAGATGCATCATATAATATATTATAGGCCATAGCAAAGCAATTCCTATACTCCTTGCTGGTCAGGCAGGCACATTGGCTGCACCAGTAGGTGGCTGACAACTCAAAGGCCTCCTTGCTAACCATACCTTTCTAAGGAGACCCTTTTTTTGGACCAGAGTTGTAAACTCTCATTAAGCATGTGTCCGACTCAAAACTGCCCCTGCTGCAGGACCAAAAAAAAACAGCATGACATCATTCCTTTCACAAGTAAGGCAGTACCATCCAGGACAACATAATTTCTCATAATGAAGGTCACAAAACTCTTTCAGTCAGAGCTCCTTTCACTCCAACGGAGGAGACAGGGGAAGCAGCAACTGTAGAAGCATCCAGGACCACAAAGATAATCCAGTATACTGAGATGAAGCTGTCCTCCAGTTTGCCCCTGATCTTGGGGTAAAATTGCTATAATTTGTGGATTGGTGGTCTCAGACAACCTCAGAAAGATGGGTGTTAGAATTTTTTCCCCAAAGGTTGAGTTTCAACACTACAATTCAACACCTTTGTTTTTTTTTAGTTTCCAAAGTCTCATGACTCTGTCAAGCAACAAGGAATACAGTATGCCATTCAGCATCTCAGGGAGATTGGAGTCATGTAGTACAGTCGGTTCTGACAGCACAACAGGGTTTGAATGTATATGCCATCTTTTTCATCATACCAAAGATGACGGGGAATGTTCTGAGCCATGTTGGACTTGAAACACCTAAACTAACAGATCAAGGTGGCACATGTCAAGATGGAAATTCTCTACTGCATGATGGGTGCAAGTCGTCCAGGGATTTTCTGGTGTTACTGGATCTGAAAGATGCATATCTGCATATTATCATGCATACCACACACTGTCCTTACTGAGATTTTGTGTCAGGGACAAGCACTATCAGTATATATCACTGCTTTTTGGTTCTAGATGGCACTAAGAGTATTTACAAAAGTAATATCAGTGCTTGCTGCACAGCTTTGGGAGAAAGGAATCCATGTTCACCCTTATCTGGGTGATTGACTGATCAGGCATGCTTTCTCAAGTAGGCACATATAGTGGTAGCAACAGGAACCAGCACACTACATCTACGTGGCTGGATCATCATCCTTGACAAGAGCTCACTGCAGCCATTATAGAGTTTACAGCATCTAGGAGTGCTCTTCAACACAGCAACAGCATCCACTTCACTGGCCCCAGAAAAAGTCGGTCACTGGCACAGCCATACAGGAAACTTTGATGAAACAGGAGGAGACAAACAAGGGCTTTTATGCATGCTTAGCTTAATGGCTGCAAGCATTAACCTGATGGTGGGCCAGGCTGACCTGATGGTTCGCCAGGCAACATTCTTGTCCTGTACAATGTGCAGGACCAATAACAGCACAATCATCTGATGAATACTAGTCAGTTTTTAAAAGCCCTTTGTTTTCATCCACAATTTATTTAATATTAATTTTGATACCCTTTTTCGTACTAACTTAGTTACTTATACATTACATATTTACAATATAATTTGACTAAGACAAATTGACTTGGTTAGGCTCCAATCAGGAATGGTGGGAGTGTTGGGGGGGTGAGGGGAGGTTTAACTTCAAACAGGGATGTTAGCAATCTAAAGCCTAAATTAACAGTCAAATAACATTTATGTCATGTTCCACTGACTTTCAAATACCATGTTCCCCATGTCATATCATAAAAGGAGAGGTTGGGGGGGGGGGTCATCACAAGGTGGAATTGAAGGGGAACAGAAGTTTGCTGGGTTTTTTTCTTAAATCAAATTTATATGACCTTTTCCAAATAAAGAGTGGGAGCTGCATATCTCTCAGAAATACTATGTGATCCAATACCTCATTACTCATAGTGTCCTAAATATTAACATTCATAAAATGGTTTTGGATCCCACTCTTCATTCAGACTATGTGGTCTAAGTGATCCCAACATAAAAATACATCTGCTTTCTACTTGTAACAGATGTTTTAGTCTGTCCCTTCCACGTCTCCTTTGTGGTACCCATTCTTCACCTGTGAACTGTAGTAGTTCTTTAGGGTCTGAGTTATGATAGTCTCTAAAATGTAATTCTACAGGAGTGCTAGAGTCGGCCTTAATAATACTGCAAACATGTTCTTGTATCTGAACCTTTAGAGGACACATTGTCCTACATACATAAGCCAATTTACAGCTGCACTACAACACATAAATGGCAAATGTTGCGGTGCATGTAATAAACTGCCTTATGTCTTTTTCCGTCTTACCCTTCAATCTCCAAACTTCTCCCTGGTTTACAGAACTGGTATATGTTGCACCTGCAGCACTTATCAGTATACATACCCTTTGACTTACTGAGCCACCACTATTCCCCCCCACTTCTTTTGTTTTCTCTGCTCAATACTCACTATTGCACAAGCAAGTTCTGTAAGTTTTCCCCCTTCTAAATATTATCCTTGGGTAATTTCCAGTTTCTTTTTGCAACCTTTTGTCACTTTTTAAGATTGGCCAGTTATGTCTCACTGCTGTCCCTATCTGACCTGCCAATGGGCTATAATCTAACACTAACATAACTGGTTCTTTCCCTGTTTTTGTTCCTTCCTTTGGTACCAGTAACTGCTCTCGGTTCAGATTTTATGTGTTCCTTTTTGCTTCATACAAGAGACTTAGGGCATACCCTTTATTTAAAAGTCTTCCTTTCAAAGTCACATTCATTGTTACAATTGCACCTAATTCATAAATATTGCCCATATGGATTGACTTCAGTAAGGCTGGAGGGTGGGCACTATTCGCTCTTAGAATAGTATTTGTGGCAGTTGGTTTCCTAAACTCACAAGATTTTGCTTTCATTTTTTTGTCCCCTGATAGTGTTATATCCAGCAAATTGAGTTTTTCTGTGTATGTGGTACTGGTAAATATTAAGTTAAGATTATTGTGATGTAACCACTCCAAAGAAATTTGTGCCTCTTGTTTGGTGCTCTCACACGCACACCACACCATCAGTAAAGTATTTGATGATGTGGTGTCTGTGTGGTTAATAAATCTCATTAAATAAGACTTCCCTTTCCCAGTCACCCAGGAATAAATTGACAGATGAGGGGGCAGTTAAAGTCCTTATTGCCCTTCCAATTTTCTGGAGCTAAAACTCTCCTTTAAATTCAGAGTAATTTCTTGTCAGTATACACCTTAATGCTGCAAGGCAAAAGGAGAGAAAAAAAGAAATAAAGTTTTATTTTTGCTCTTTACTCGCTTGGTGCAGAAGAAGGAGGAGAGGGATTTTACCTTAGCAAAGCCCAGTGGCTTCATTTCAGCAACAGGGAGCCAATTGGATGTGCCACAACAAAGGTGTCAAGTTTGAATTTGAGATTCCGGGTTCCTTTATAGACAGAGATCCTTGCCCTGAATCTCAGTTGTGACAGAGTATTGCGGAGGAATGGGGGTTGAGGGAGTGCACAAGGAACCGGCACCCTCTCCCTGCATCGACTGGCAGAACTTTTATTTTTAAAATGTAATACTGAACTTAGTCTAAGCCTCAGCACCTGAACTAGATTTAACCTCAGCACCCCTGAGGCTGTGGATTGGACCAGATGAATTGTAAACTGAGGGACTGCAAGGCAAAAAGTAGAAAGAAAGAAATAAAAGTTTTATTTTTGCTCTTTGCTCGCTTGCTGCAGATGGAGGAGAGGGATTTTTGGAATTTTTCCCACTCACTCTTCCCCCTGCCCAATCTCTCTTTAAATGGACCTACTGCCCATAAGGCTCTGCTCCTGCTGCCAATCTACTATGTAAAAATTTGGGAGGTGGAGCTCTATATGATATGGCCTTAACTAAGTGATACTAAAACCCTGGTAATTGTATGTTTAGAAAGCTGTGGTCTGAAAGCCAACTAACTTATTGGTCTGAAGCTAATTGTAGGCTGCTGCTTGTTACCAGTGGATATGGGATTGTGAAAGGAATATTGTTTCTTTATTACTGGGGTACTACACAGTAGATTTCTGCATGTTACCAATTGGTATGGGATTGTGAAAGGAATATTGTTTCTTTATTACTAGGGATGCTACTTAATCTCTCTTCATACTTGTCGGTATAATTTTATCTTAAATTAAGATAGTGGGGACTGTTATTTGCTGCTATGTTTGTCTTGGTAGTGTTAGGTTCAGACTATATCTTGCTTCATGTTTACCATGAAACTGAGCAGCTTGCTGACCCTCTTCACCACCAATACCTTAGTACATTTCCCCCCCAATGAATTCAGTTCTTCTATAATCAACATGTAGGGTCTTGGACAAAGAGGAGCCTCTACAATATAATGATCAATATTAGAGTCCATAAATGATGGACCCCCTCCCAATACCAGGGTCATTAGTCAAAATCTCAATGAGTCTAAAGCTACTACTTGGAGGAAACACAGAAGTAAACCCTTGCCCCCCGCCATACTAATGTTCGGATTACTACATCCAACAAGTCGAACTGGGCTACTACTAAAAGACTACAAGTAACCCAGATGAATATTATTAGCCTAAGGCCCAAGATGCACGAACTGGGATCATGGGTGAGTTTTTACTCCCCAAATGTAATCACTATCTCTGAAACCTGGCTCTAACCACATATACTAGTACACGAGGTTGAGATTAATGGTTTCATGACTTTTAGGCAGGACAGACTTAGGGAAGGGGAAGGGAGGAGGTGTTATGATCTATGTAAGATCCTCCTTAAACGCATCCTTGGTGACAATACCTGCCCTAAGCAACACTTCCTGTGAGTCTGTATTCATAAAACTGCTGCTGGGTGGGACCAAGCCTCTGTTAATAGGGTGTGTGTACAACCCTCCTAAGGCAGCAACTGAAGCCCTAAAATCACTAATAGCTATTTTACCCAATCTCCAACCCCCAGGTTAGAAGGTAACATTAGGAGATTTCAATATATACTGGGGGCCTCACACTAACGGAGAACTAAAGTCCATTTTACAAGAGGTGGATCTAACCCAGATAATCCAAGAACCCACTAGGCTAAATATGAATACAGGCAACCATATCACACTGGATTGGATCCTGGCTTCAAATTCCGATAGATTCAAATTGGCAGGAACCTTTGCAGACTCATTAAGTGACCACTCTCCCACATTTGGAATATGGAAAAATGACATCTTGACCCCCCTCCTTAGAATGTTTTTGGCCCGGGACTACTCTAAGTTTGACACAGGTTATTTTCTTGAAACATTAGCTGGGGCAAATTGAATGCAAATCAGACTCGCTCCAAAATAGCTCTGGACAACTTTATTAATAATTTTCTGTCAGTAGCAAATAAACATGTCCCACTGAAACAACTCAGGGTTAAAGGACAGGAAGCCAGGTGGCTATTCTGAGACCTAAAAAAAACTCATGAGCGAGAGAGACAGGGTGTGGGGTACTTTCAAATCTACAGGTGAGTCCAAAGATTGACGGAAATTCAGAGAGCTAAGGAATAAATGTAAGAGGGAACTAAAAACAGGTAAAAATCAGTACCTGAGAGATCTACAGAAAAAAATCTTTCCAACCCCCAAAAGTTTTTTCATAAATTAACACTTTTATTAATGGTCGTCACAGTCAGGACAAATGTGACATACTAGCCAATGGTGTTCGCCAAAAGAACCCAGAGGATGCTGCCAAGGTAAGAAATTTGTTCTTTACTGATCTGGACAAGATTATAACTCACCACCTGGGGACACCCCTACCCTCACAAGATAATACTAATGCTACTCCCCCCTCTCAGAACTTCCATTTCAAGATAATCTCAAAAAAGAGGTCCTAAAATTACTTAGGAATATTAAAACCCACGGATCTGCTGGGCATGACAAATTGGAACCCAGATTACTTAATATTGCTGCCCCAGTCATTGCCTCCCCTGTCATGTGATTATTTAACAGATCCTCATTGAAGGGAACAGCCCCTGCTCTCTGAAAAATGGCCCTGGTTGTATCTATGCATAAGGGAGGGTTGCATGAGCAAGTGGGAAATTATTGGCCTATATTGCTCTTCTCCATCCTGAATAAAGTGCTAGAGAGGGTCGTGTATAATCAGGTAGTGGATTATGTTGAGCAGCACAAAATATTCACAGCTTGACAGCATGGTTCCAGGAGAAATCATGGAACAAATACTGCCCTAGTCAACCTCACCACTGACATCTATTCAGCTCTCGATAAGGGCCTGCTAACTGGGCTTTTGACTTGGTAGACCATCAGTTGCTCCTCAGGAAACTGAAACTCTTCAGGAAACTGAAACTCTTAGGCCTTGATAGTCTGACAGTATAATGGTTCCTCATCTATCTTCAGGGAAGATCTCAACTTGTCAAATGGTAAGGCACTTCATCTGACAAATGTCCAATCCTTGGTGGGATCCCCCAGGGGTCAATTCTGGGGTCTTTATTATTCTCCCTATTTATAAATGACATAGCAAAATATTGTGGTGAGGCAAATCTGACCCTGTATGCTGATGACGTAGTATTGTATAGGCCCTCAAAGGATGGCGGTATGCTAAATGACACACTGACAAAAGACCAATTATTGCTTGAGAACTGACGGGAGAACAATAAACTTGTACTAAATGGCAGAATAACAAAAGGCCATACTATTTGGCCCTAAAAACTTGGGACCCGACAGGTCACTAAATCTGACACACCCACTCTCTCAAATGGATCAAGGGTTGAGGTAGTGGATTCCATAAAGTGCTTAGGAGTTACTCTAGATCAAGATTGTACTTTCAAGGTACATATAGACCTGCTGACCAAGTCCTTGAACCTGAAACTAGTTCTACTATATCGTCTTAGAGCTTTTCTCACACAGGAATCCTGGCTAAAGATAGCAACTGGTACCCTACTACCCACCCTGCCATATGGTTCTCTAGTTCTATACTCAGTTAAAGGTGTAGAGATGCAAAAACTTAGAGCCTTGTACCATAGGTTAAGCTGAGTCTCTACATGTGCCCCGTCCCAAGAACATCACTGTCAGGTGCTTCAAACCCTATCTTGGTCCTCTTGAGAAGGCTGATTAAAATATCCATCTCTATGCTTATCCCACAAACCAAGACTGGAAAATTCCCCCTAAGCCTACCTGAGACCTTAACTGCTAAACATAACAACAGGACTCTCAGATCCTCCAAATGTCAGCTCCTTCAGGTGCCTAAAATGAGGTCCTCCCAAGGATTGCAGGCATTTTCTGCCTACATTTCTCCCCTCTGGTACACACTGCCAGGAAATATCCAGGAATGTAACTCTTTTGGGGGATTTAAGAGGGGACTCCAGGCTCACCTGCTGGAGCTTAACCAATGCATTTGTTACCGATGATACCACAAAATAGTCCTCATTGTGTCAGCTAGCTCTGTTGTGATTGTCTGTATCCAAAAATGTCTAGAAGGGATTAACAAATGTTGAATACTGTTAAATGTTGTAATGTGAACAATTACCATATGTGTATGTTGTAATATGAACAATTACCTTGTATGACTGTAAAAGTTTTATTATCGGTAATTAATTCTGGATTACCCCTGAAAAGGGATTGTAATAGTCCTAGTGGGCCTTCCCGGTTACCAAAATTAAACAAATAAATAAATAATGCTTCCAATAAAAACTGAACAGTGAAGTCCTCACTTTTAGGGTTTACGTTCAAAAACGTCTTTCAGGCTCTAATCCCATCTTCACGTCTAATTCAAGTGTAGAGACTTTCAATGTCTATTCCCAACCATAAATATTCATTTTTCCATTGGAAATCCCTGACGTTAAGGACATCCATGGTGTCCTTGAGGGAAGATCCCAAACCCCCAATACAATCCTTAAGAAAAAAAATTAATGCAGTTTGTTAGTTCATCTGTTAGGGATCCTCATCTGTTAGGGATCCTACTCTAGAGACAGTTGGTTTGCCTCGGGGGGGGTCCATGAGACTTTTGTGAACATCGGGACTAGTATAAAGAGTTGGGATAACAGGATTGTCTGTCCAAACAGTTTCAATTTCTTCAGCTGTAATAGACCCATTCTCTAACTCTCCTTCCAAGAGAGTCATAAGTTGACTTTTGAATCTGAGGGTGGGTTCTCCAGGTAACTTTTGCTAGTCCCCTTTTTTCCTGAGTAAATCAAACATGCATTTTTTATACTATGATGCAGTCATTAACACAAGGTTACCGCCCCTGTCAGATTTTTAATGATTACATCATTTAACTCGGTTAACTCTTTCAGTGTCTTACTTTCTTCCTGAGAAAGTTTTTTTTTCCAAAACATTTATTAACTTCTGTCTGCACTACATTTTCAAAAGCTTTAATATATATATATGCAGCAAGAATATCCGGAACTGGGAAGGGAGAAGCCAGAGAAGGCGAGGGGGGCAGCAAGGTCAGCACCCAGGGTGGGGGCTGACCAATCGAGCAGACTCGAAAGGCCGTTAGGCCTATCCTGCTGGCATTTTAGTTTGTTAGTGTGTTAGTAATATTTACATTGGAATTGATAGAACAAAATGTCAACTTGTTCTCTGTCAGTATTAAAACGGTCATTATTATTAATCTGTGATACATTTTCATTCAAATATTCTTGTAGTGCAGCTAAATTTTCCATATCTTATTAGTCCCATTAAGACATTTCATCGTCTGAAGAAAAATTCAGTAAATCTAAGGCATTAAAGTTCTTGATCCCTCTACTGTTGCTGAATTTGCAGTGTTTAGTACCTTGCTAGTTACTGGATGTTGCCACTCTTTCTTCTAGTGACACTTCTGTTAACCCCATACTCATTTGTGGAATTACTTTTAATCCCTCAGACTCAGTTTCTGGAAAATCTGTATGAGTCTACCTGGACACCAAAGTGAACTATTTGAGGGGTAGCCACTAATGACAGTTCTTTTGATAATAGTTTTTTCTGTGGTTCAGTCAGCTGCAGGTCAGTTAAATGGATTATTTTAAACTGGTCTTCTTGCTCGTCAGTTGCATACCCTCTCCTTGTTCTTCTATCTGCTTTTCTCTTCTGTTCTTTCTTCTTCTGTGTGCTACTTTTTCTCTTTATGTTTCCGGAACTTTGGGCCTTTTACTAAAAAAGTCACACTTTGATTTTGGTAACTGGAGGTGCTTTGTTCTGGGGAGCTATTTTCAGAATCACATTCCTGTTGTGCTCTTGTTGGTTTCTGATATGTTTTTTGTTTAGAGACTGTCCTTGATTTGGACCTGCCTGTGCTCTGGAATTGAGGGCCTTTCTGCCAGTGGTACTTTCTCCCCTCTGAATAGCCTGCCTGGTCCCTATCAAGTTTTTTTTTTTTTTTTTTTTTTTAAGTTTTCATTGAATTAACTCTTGATCATATTTTAATTTGCTTTTTAATTTTTTATCAAGTTCCTTGAATTTAGTATTATCAATGCCATTTTTCAAATCCTCTTTGACTGTTATTATCACTTCATTTAATGTTACATGCTTTTCTTTGTCTTCTATAAATCGGATAAATATTTTTCTGAGCACTCTGCTGATGTATTTTTTACCTTGACTTCATGTTTGCACTGTATATTCTAACCAGCTTCTTTGGTTACCTTTAGGACATTGCAAGTTTGTTTTAAATGCTGAACTGTAAATTCTGTTCCAGTCTGAATTGCTGCTGACTTTAATATAAACTGTCCATTCCAATTGCTCCCTGCCCTTCCCCGCTGTACCTTCCCACTCGAACACTAAATTTAACTTAATCCCCCAGCTCGAGTTTCACTGTGCCTGAGTATTTAACTCACTGCCTTCCTTTCTTTGCAGAATCTCTCCGACTGCAGAGGAACAGGTCTGGGGCTCTCCCCACCCCTGAGCAGGGCTCCACGCTCCTGGAGGTCGAGAGGTCTGAAATTCTCAGGCTCTCCCCATGCGCTGTAGGACCTCCATGATATTGTTCCACAAGAAGGGCAGCTCCGGTGGCTCTTCGCCCCCCAGACACAGAATGTGTGCGTTTTGCCAGGTAGCATGGGACCTAGCTCCCTCGCACAACTCTTCCCGCAGACGCTGCGTCACCTCCCCCATACCTCCCACGCTCAGCTGGTATTACTTAAATAGCCCTCTACCTCATATTTTGCTGCTGTCTCCATTAGCTCCTTATATTGTTTTGCCACTAGAGGAGCCTGATTGATTCGAGCAATTTGCTCCCAATACCTCACTTGTCACATTTACTGCTCTCTAGTAGCTGTTTTCACTTGGTGATTTATATTAAAGGAGCCCTCTGCTGTCTCTTTCCTCTCTACCTCCTCCTTTCTCTGGTCAAAAATGTCCCTGCTTCCCTCTAGTGCTCCTCATGGGAATACTTTGCCTTCCTATCCTCTTTGAGCTTTACTGTTGAACACATCAACAGCTTCTGCCAATACTTATACTCAGTTTGACTTCTACTACTCAACATGCTTGCTACTGCCACTCCACTACCTCTACCCCCCTCTGCTCTCATCAGCAAGCGTATTAGCCCAATAGTCAGATACCTTCACCTTCATCTGAAGCCGCCACCCTGTGTCTCTATCATGGTGCCTCACCACCCCGCTATGGTTACTAACCCTATCTCTTATACTATCCGGCGACATTGAGATCAACCCTGGTCCATCTCTGCGTCCCGTCATAACCTTGCCCCCCCCCGGCCACCACCCTCCCTAAAACCGATGGACTAACTTTCGCCCACCTGAATGCTAGGAGCCTTATTGCCAACCTCTCTGACCTCCAGGCTTGGGTCTATACTAACGTCCCGGATGTCCTCGCCATCACAGAAACCTGGCTTAAGCCCACAGTGCCTGACTCTCACTGCCACTTTCCTGGATACAACATGCTTCGTATCGAGAGTCCTGGCACTAAAAGGGGAGGTGGCCTTGCCCTCTACTTCAAAACTCACTTAAACATTACCCTTCTGCAGGACCCCCTCCTACCAAACTGTGAAATCCTACACTCCCTACTGCTTCTTGGGGGTGTAAAGAAACTCCATATTTTTTGTACTTATATCCCCCAAATAAATGCTACACAAGGCATCACTGAACTCCTAGGGTTTCTGCCTACAGTTACAGGCAAGAATGACATTATCTGCCTTGGTGATTTTAACCTTGACTGGTCTGAGAAAAACTCAGCTAACCTATCCTCCTTGGCTAGCAAGTCAAATCTATCCCAGCTCATACATGAACCCACAAGGGTCTCACGTGGGGCAACTGTGCCACCCCTCCTTGACTGGATACTTACTAACAGGACGGAATATGTTGCCTCAGCCGTGTGCTACCTAGACACAATTAGTGACCACTATCCCATCTACTGTGTCTGGAACACTGTCATTCCTCCTTCCTGCTAAAACTGTAACCTTTCCTAATCTCTCCCGCCTAAGTCATGAGGACTTCTTAACTGACCTTAACCAGGTTGACTGGTCCTCTCTACTAAACAGAGGACATTAACATAGCCACAGAATATTTCAACTCGTCCTCCTCTCTCTTCAAAACCTTCACATCGGTCACCACACGTAGGATGGCAGGAAAGTAACCAAGTGGCTACACGCCCCTGCTTCAACTTCTCAAATCTAGGGACAAACTTTGGTCCAGGTGGAAGATCTCCCACCTCCGTGCAGACTTTGAAGACTATCGTGCATTACGTAACAACTGCAAAAGACAAATTCGTATTGCCAAAAGCACCTATTATAGGAACCTACTAATAACATCCTCTACAAATCCGCGCAGGTACTGGTCCAAAATTAAGGATATTCTCGGCAATGACAAGCAACAGAATCCAGCTAACATGAACATTCAAGGTGTTCACTGCACCAACCATGACACCATTGCCAACGCCTTCAATGCCCTTTTTTCTTCTCCACCAGTCGCTACTCTAACTAGCCTACAACCTGACTGTCCCTCTTCTCCTCCCTCACCCCTCCCTTTCGTTCTGGCTCCAACCACATACCTTGAAGTTCACAAGCTACTTAACTCCCTTCCAGAACGCGGGGGTCAAGGGCCTGAGGGCATCCATCCTTGCATACTTAAGCAGTATGCACCTTGGCTGACCAGACCTATCACCTGGCTTTTTAACCTCTCAATTCATACGTCTACTGTCCCGTCCACCTGGAAAACTGCCAGAACCATCCCAATACACAAAAGGCGATGTCAAACTCATGTCCAACTACCGCCTATATCTCTTCTGCCCACTCTCAGTAAGCTGCTTGAAAAATAGTCCACCGCCTGGCTTGCTGCTCACCTTGACATGTTTAATCTTCAAACCCTGTGCCAACATGGTTTCGGCCCGATCACAGTACCACCTCTGCACTTACACAACTTACAAATGACATCAGAAATAATATGGACCGTGGCCTACTCACTCATGGCTTTTTATTGACCTGTGTAAAGCCTTCAGATATGGTACACCATCCTCTCATGCTAAAGAAGCTCCAATCCATTGAGCATCTGACCAAGCCCTCTCGGTTCCATAGCTATCTTGACAATCGGACTCAGGCGGTAGCATTTCACAGGCCCTTTCCTCCCCTAAACATCTCCGTGAGTTCCCAGGGATCCACTCTTGGATCTCTACTCTTCTACCTCTTCCTAAATGATATTCCCACCATGTCCTGGCATAGCTGCACTCTTATGTACGTAGATGACCTTGTTCTCTACTCTGGGTCAAAATCGGTTGCTGCCATCAACTCCACTCTCACTAATGACTTCCAATTCCTGCAGACCTGGCTCTCTAGCAACCACCAAGTCCTGAACCTAGAAAAAACCTGTGCTATGCTATTCGGATCCTCTAAAAAACTGTCTGCCCCTGTGAACAGGCTCTGGGTTCAGTGCCTTGACGGCTCTCTCATCTCAAACACTGAGTCCTTCAAGTACCTTGGGGTCACTTTGGATCCCACACTTGACCTGTCTCAACATGTCAATATGGTGTGCCGTGCCATCAATGCTAAAATTGGCGAAGCTTATCATGTGCGCCACTCCCTCACTCCTTCCGCTAGACTTTCTGTTGCGAGAGGTATTCTCTTACCCCAGCTCCAATATGCTCTGCCTCTTCTTTTGCTGCAAACTCTGCTACACTCCACAAATGGGACACCGTCTACAACAACATCTGTAGTTCGCCTTAACTGCCCCACGTCTTACCCATCATTGTCTCCTTCACTTTGGCTTAAATTGGCTGTCACCTAAGGATATTCGAGCCTACTCCTGGGCTGCTTTATCGACTCCTGTCTAGACCTCCCTGCCCTGTCTATCTTGCCAACCTCCTGACTCCTGCCTCACACACCCGTCCCTCAGGTCTTCCTCTGTCCCCATGCTCTTCACTAGACCTTGCATGACAAAATGGGTGAACAGGCATTTGCCCATTTTGCTCCCAAATTCTGGAACTCACTCCCCCTTATGGTGAAAACTTCAGCCTCCCATCGAGAATTCAAAAACTCGCTGTTCACCCGCCTCCTAGCCTCTGGCCAATGCAAATGCTCTTAATTTGCTTTGTCCCACTGCAGGCTGTCGGTCTGACCCTGAGTACTACACTAATGTTCTCCCATGCAATACGCTTGTCTAGGTGGCTATGAACCTTGATGTCTTTACTGTCTTCAGCTGTCTTATGGTTACCCTAATTGTTTTATTTTACATCCTTATTATGATCTATGCCTAAAATGTACCCTTATGTAACTATTACTGTGCTACCCAATGTATATCTTGTTTTGCTCCTGTACATCTATATTATGTCTGTGGATTTCTGCATATTGTAACCAATGTCCTGTGCTCTCCTGGGTCGTGCCTGAAAATAGGCAGGTCTGTTGCCTAGCGCACTTACCCGGTTACCAAAAGCTAATAAATAAATAAATATAGCTTCCCAGTTTTCCCTGTTAAACTCCTCCAGCCCTCATGCAGGTAGCTTTGTTATACATACTCACCTGGGAGCTTGTTTACTCTCTAAATGTTTTTCTGATATTATTATATTATTTATAATGTTCAACTCCTTTGCTGCCAAATTTTCTGATTTCAAGAACAACAGCTTAAGATCACTGTCCATACTTGTAGGCTCATTGTAGCTGTTCTCAATTCCCACAGGGTTTCAGTCTTACTCTTTTATTGCAGTTGGTACATGTGTGGAAGCTAGGCATACTGGCATTTCTTCTCTGGAACTTTCTGGTCCCTCACTCATTCTCCGCTTTGCTGTTACTGCTATACCTAAGGCCAAGAGTTAATTTCTTGTGTGTTTTTTTTTTGTTTTGTTTTTTTGTGGACAAGCTGAATACATAATATCTGCAGCTAGGACTACATTTATTTTGCTATTTGGTTTTATTTTCTTAGTGTCTAATATTGTATATTGGAAGAATACAATAAAGATTTATAAGTGTGACAGAAGTGTAAAAAAAAAAAATATTGCTTATTTTGGCATACTTCAAAGAAATCCTCCTGTGTAAACTTTTCACTGACCACAAACTCACGCTGTTTGGTTTTAAGACATCCATGGCCATGTACAGAAGGCTAATCATGATTGTGAGTGCTCTGAAGCTGGTGCATTTGAGTGCTCTTTAGGGGTGCCTCCCCCTTGCTCATGCTAACTGTCCAAGCTGTAAACCACTCAAGAATGAAATTGTTTCCCAATACAGAAATTGGACCTCATATGAGGTGTATTTCTTGAAAGATCATAGCTCAACTTTTTGTGCCTTAGAGCAATTCTGCTTCTACAACTAGGCTACCCCAGTGCTTCACTCCTTCGAGTTTCATCAGGGGACAGAGTTCTGGACTGTGACATTTTGCTTACTTGCTGTAAGCTTTCAGAGACTTTCCTTTAATTTCCAAGCATGTATCACATTAAATGCTGATTAGTTCTGCTCATTTTAATAGTGAAATAAATGTATGGTTTTGACTCTACCAACCTAACACGTTTGTCAAAATTGTTTGTTAAATGTTGCTACTGTTTGGGAGTATAAGAATATGTTTCTATTTGTGAAGTATTCAGTAATTAAATCTCCAAGGCAACAAGTGATGCACTGTGTTTGTATTGGTGTTTGGTTTGTATTGTACTGTGGATCACTGTCCAGAACTCCACCTTCTGATGAAGCTCGAAGGAGCAAAGCTGTGGAAGCAGAATTGTTCCAAGGTACAGAAACTTAAGCAATGAGCGTCATCATTCAGTAAATATACCTTGCATGAGATCTAACTGATTTCTGTGTCGGAAATAATTTTATTGTTGACTGCTTTACAACTTGGACAGTTTTCAAGATTCTGTCCTATAGACTTGCACAGCAAGGTTGACTAAGGGTGGTGGGATTAGGATCATGCTCTTCACTCTGTCTGTTTCAGCTGAGAGGGGAAGACAGACAGCCCATGCCATTCCTGCCTGCCCATGGACAGAGCCTACACACAACTAGTAAGGGAATTATAAGTCCCCATCCTGAAGTTGTTTATTGCAATGTTTGTCTGCATTAACCTCTCCCACCACAAATATTAAAGACTTTGATCTATGGAGCCCTTTGAGATATAGTGTGTATGGAGGGTACTGTACTAAACACTTCCAATCTATTTCTAAACTTGAGCTTATGTACTTCTGAAGTACAGCTAGAGTAAGCCATTTTAATTTTTCACTAACATTTTGTTTTATACCACAAAAGTCAAAATACAGCAATCATCAAACTCCCTTTAAGTCTGGCTGATCAGTTTTGCTCTGACTGCCTCTTAGGTTGCTGCTCATGTGAGTCTGTTCATTATGTGTATTTAATAACATAATTTGGGCATCCTCAGTATATCTGTTGCAATGTGTATCCCTTCTGATGTTGATGAGTGCCATAGTTTTTCTTCTGTGTAATAATATTGAATTCTGGCACCTTGTAGGCTCTTGAGCTGCTCTATTTTGTTTGGGATAACTTATTTACTTATCATTGTGGTTTAATGGTTTTTAATGCCCACACTGTTCTGCTTCAGTTCTGTTGAACTGGATCCTGCTTCACTCAGTGGCCAAGCACCTGATTTGCCACCATGTGGAGGAGCAGGCCTGGTGTCAACCTCTTTAAGTTTTCCTAGCACATAGCCTCTTCCTGTAGTCAGCCAGATGACACACACAGAACTGAGGGTTTCCATCTGGAATGACTCCTTCCCCCTAGAATACTAGTAGTAGCAGCTTTGTTTATAAGGTGCTGTTCCCAAACTGGCTGAGGACACCATACAAAGTAGCAGAAATAACAGCGTACATAAAAACATCATAAATAACAAAAATAAAATACAGTACGCAGTGAATGGAAAGGATAAAACAGGGATGATATTAGACCCCAATAGCCTGATTAAATAATATTTTCAGTCCCCATTTAAAAGCCTGAACAGTGGGGGCCTCCCTCAGTTTCCTAGGTAGAGAATTCCAGAGAAGAGGGATGGCCACTTAAAAAATCCTGTCACCAGCAGATTTTAGCCGCACCCTCAGAACTGAAAGGAGGCTCTCCTCAGAAGAGTGGAGAGGGCGTATGGACTGGACAGGCTGCAGGGGCTCTAACAGGTACAGTAGCAGGACTCAACCCATGTAGGGCTTTATAGATTAAAAGACCAACCTTGAAGGTAACTTACCACTTCACAGCAGCCAGTGCAGATCGTGCAGCACCAGAGTCACATGAGTGAACCTTAAAGGCCAGTAAGCAACCTGGCAGCTACATTTTGCACTAGCTACAGGCACCATAGGGTACCTCCACTAACCCCAAGGTACAGGGTGTTACAGTAATTGAGTCTGAATGCCACAAATGAATGCACCAGGGTCAGCTGGTCTACAGGAGGAATAAGAGATCTAATCTAGGTGATATTTTTGAGATGGCAAAAGCCACTCTTAACTACAGCTGACTCCTAAGAGGCTTAGGAGTCAGCTGTAGAGTTCATCAAAAATTACCCCCAGATTTTTCACCTTAGCAGAGGCTATCAAGCTGGATGACACAAGCCAAAGCCCTAGCTCATTGAAGCTGCCTCTGTGCCCCCTTTCCGATTTGGCTCGATCATTAGTAATTCAGCCTAATCTGAGTTAAGCCTCAACCAACTAGATTCCATCCATTTTGGAATCTCAGCTAGGCATTGATTTAGCACCTTGACAGCACCAGCTGTCCCCAGCACAAAAAGACAGATACAGCTGGGTATCATCTGCATAGCAGTGAAAACCCAGCTTGTAACATCAAATGATCCCTCCCAGAGGCAGCATGTACAGTGCAAACAACATGGGTGAGAAGACCAAATCTTGGGGCACACTACAGGACAGGGGCACCGGAGATGATGAAAAAGTACCCATCACCACCCTCTGCCTCCTTTTCCTGAGATAGGACTCGAACCAGCTGATGACAGTGCCAGTGAGTCCAACATGCTCCCTAAGATTATCCAACAATAACCCATGGTCTGCAGTGTCAAACACTGATGAGAGATCAAAGAGAATGAGACTTGACCATTTGCTCTTCTCTCTCGCCCTGAGAAGGCCATTATGCACTCTGACTAATGCTGTCTCAGTGCTATGTTGAGATCATAAACAAGATTTGAGGGGCTCATAGATGTCATGAACCAAGAGGTGTGCCTCAAGCTGCAGTGCCACAACCTTCTGTACAACCTTACCTAAAAAAAGGGGTATTTGGTGCAGCATTGGTTTGCCGTGAATAAACAGAGCATTTTGCACTTACTTTTTTATTTTGGGCATTTATTGCTGGAGTGCTTGTCTTTGCAGCTGGTTTGTTTTAGGGTTAGCAGCCCATTACTAACACCCTACTCCAGTGGCTGCACGGCATCATTTTTGACTTGAATGCTTACCTAAAAAAGGCAGGTTAGAGACTTGGCAATAATGTGCTAGAACATCTGGGTCCAGAGTTAGCTTCTTCAGGAGGGGTTGAACCAGTGCATCTTTCAATGCCACTGAAAAGACACCCTCTGTCAAGGCACGCCGGATTATCCCAGTGAACATCGACTCCAGAGACCCCACACAGCTCACTAGTAGTTGTGTGGGGCCTGGGTTTAGTTCCCAAAAAAGTGGGCTGCAACTATGGAATCATCTCCTGGACCTCATTTATTGAGACTGGCCAAAACTCTGCCCAGGATTACTGAGTGCATCCATGAGATTCCTGCCAGGCCATGACATTCCATCTGGAGAGATACTGGCCGAATAGAGGACACTGAGAAAAATTGAACAAACTCTTCACATTTAGCTGTTATGACTGATGACAGGCAGGATGTGATAGCTTGTCCATAGTATGGAATAGCTGAACTGGTTGATCTCTCCCAGCTGCAATCTCCCTGGACAGGAATGCTGTCTTCTTATGGGAGCTTTCCCTTTAATATTCATCATAATGAATCCTCAAAATCCCGTTTCTCCTGCTCAGACCAGGACTCCCTACAGCAGCACTCTAACATCTGACCCCTGGTCCTCAGCTTCCTAAGCTCCCTATCAAACCATGGGGACCCTTAGCATAACACCTGAGGTTGTACACAGATCAGTGTTGTAAAATTAAAGGCCGCAGTCACCACACTGTTATAGGTCAACACCACACTTTCTGACCCCATCTCACAAGATACCAACATCTCTGAGGTATCAAGCACCACCAGTAGTCCCTCAGGTCCCGAACCTTTTAAAGGGCAGGACCTAACCATCTCCACCTTGGGAGGACTATTGGGGGTGGGGGTGGGGGCCTCATATGAGAATTTCACAATGTAATGATCTGACCAACTGGCAGGATCAATCTTGAGATTATTTACCTTAAGTCCCAAGGAGAAGACCAAGTCCAAAGCATGACTGTGTTGGTGAGTTGCAGAAGTAACAACTTGTGCAAGGCCCAGTAATTCCATGAGCTTGAGGAAGTCTTTTCCAAAATGCAAGAGTTCATCATCAACCCAGGCATTGAAATCACCCAGTGTGAGCCATTTGAATGACTTCAGCACCCTTTCAGTGATGAAGTCTGCGATTTACTGAAGGAATGCCCCCTTGCACCCCGGAGACTTGTATACAAAAAGGATCCTGCGACCTGCACCTGGACCGCCATGCACAGACACACATTCAAACAATGAGGTTCCCCACTGGGTTCACCAGGAAATTCAACCCAGATCTAAAACAGATGCCCCCCCCACTACGATCCCTCCTCGGGCAATGAACCACAGAAAATCCAGGTTGGAACACTGTCTCCAGCACGGGGCTAGTGTCATCTCCAGGCCAGGTCTCCATGATGAAAGCCAGGTCAAAGGAGGCCCTAGAAATCAAGTCTGACATAATGGTAGTCTTGTTCCCTCATCAACCTTACATTACATAACACTGCCTGAGGGGATGGAGTGAGACAGCTGGTCCAACTTCTACCTGCCCAAACGGTACGGTAAGATCCCTGGGTATGGGAAATAGACACCTTTCACCTCTCTCTAGCTCCTATTTTGCCCAGGGGCATTTTCTGGTCCTGACTATTCTGATAATGCCCCCGCCCCATTAGTATACCCCACATCCCATTACTGACCACAGCGTCTTCTCACAGAACACACCTCCCTGCACCTGTGCTAAGTGACCACCGGTGGGGGAGGGGGTCATGGAAGGGACGTAGGTTATGCAACAGGGCAGGGGAGTAACTAAGCCTTGGGTGAACTGGTCCAGGCCCTAAACACATTACCAAAGTCATTCACTACTTTAAGAATAAAATACACACCCCACCATCAAATTCAGCACAACCCTTAATGCAAATCAACACACTCCACACTCGCACCTTCCACCCACACCTTACTATAATTCACTATACCATCACACTCATCCACAGTCATACTACCTCTTCCCTATCCCCATTAAGCCACCTCCCAATAAATTAAATAAGAAATTAGAACAAATAATTAAAAAACAAATGGGAAAATCCTTGATATAATCCTGTAGATACTAGGATGCAGCTACTCTGTGGGAAGAGCAGGAGACTCTCTCTAGAGTGGAGAATGCATCTGACAGAGTGTCTTT
The DNA here is from genome assembly GCA_016271365.2 of Neoceratodus forsteri. Lineage (NCBI taxonomy): Eukaryota > Metazoa > Chordata > Ceratodontiformes > Ceratodontidae > Neoceratodus > Neoceratodus forsteri. Next base: position 419,078,984 of record CM028137.1, on the reverse strand, counting down.
CATCTCTTACTAGAGCTGGCTAGGACCGCAGGCTTCAGACGTGAACCTGCAGCCAACCTAACAGAAGGCGAGTGCCTTAACTACCATATTACCGGAGTGGCCTACAAATAAATGGATTCAAATAACATTGCGTGACTGAGCCCTTTGTTTAGCACCAAGTTGCCCTAAATTCAGGAAAAATCTTACCTTATATTAACCCATCCATAAAAACATTTTTTAAACTGCTTCACAAAATGGAGTTGTAGGTTACAGACCTTATTGTACAGCTTATTTTAGCACAAAGTGGCTGTACAGCTGTCTAGCAACAAGACAAAGTGCTTGTTTTGTCCGATAGGCAAAATGTATGCATTCTCCATACTGTTTTTCAGATGTTCATTGTAACTCAGTGACTGCTATACCTATATAGTGGATATGTAATGGGGCCATTTAAAATAACTGATTTTATCCCGACAAGTTATGTTTATACTCCAGTGACCATATGAGTAGCGGAGCCACAACTAAAGCTACAAAGGAGAAATCTAATGAGACAGGATAAATCATTTTATTTAAACTAGTTCCCATTGCACGCTCAGTTTATCTAATGAGAGGCTGATTAGCAGAGAATTAGTACTATGAAGAAAAATACTGGAATTGTTAATGATGGCACCATGAGAATAAATATTTTATTCTTGTTTTAGACTTCACAGCTGCATAAAATAAATGTTGATTTGACTTCTGAAATCACACTTGCATTGGCTAAATTTTGATCATCTTCCCGTGCCACTTTGTAACATTTAAGAAATGCTTGTGCAGTGTACTTTCAATGTTGATTTGAGTTAATGCAAGGAAGAAATGATTGTTTCTTTTTTTCCTCATGCCTTCCTTAGAAGTTCGTCTCACACCTGCCCTTTTCCTCCATTTGATAGGCTGAGAACAGCTCAGCTGAGAAGCAGTGTCTCAGTTTCAGCAGGGCTCAGCTTTTAATTAGTTTTATTGCTGGAAAATGGAGCACAAGGTGTCCATATGACTTGCTCAAAGTCATACAGTGTCCGAGTACTTTTTCTTGCAGAAATTTTAAGGAGAGAAGCCACAATTACTCATTATAGTTATGTCTTCAAAATAGCTCACTATTTTACTGAAACGCAGTGTTTGATTTGTTTTGTATGTTTACTAGATGTTGGTTCAATACATACCTCTCAAGTGTCGGGGAAATGGGAGGGAAAGTTAGTCTAGTCATACTTCGTAGTTTTAGTATTTGAACAACAGATATTTATTTTCTTTTATAGGTTCTTTGTTATTAGTTCTCGATGTTCTAGGAAATCTGGGAACAGTGATTTTACTAATACAATATTGTTATGATTAAAACTTAATAAAGCATACTGAATTACAAAACAATACCTCTCAAGTGTCACTCATTATGAGGGGCATCCCTCATTTTACTTTTAAAAATTGCTTTGTTCCTCATTGAAAAAGTGCCAACCGCAAAGAGAATGTGATGTAAATTTAGACTTTAAAGTGGATATTCTAAGATGCTAAATTAGAAATATATATTGTACAAGTAAATACAGTGCTTTGCACAGTGTTCTGAGATTGTATCTCCGTACTTGAGGATGTGTCCCTCATTATGGGGGTCAGTGTCCCTCATTTTGAGTGATCATGTCCCTCATTTCAGTGACAAAAGGTTGAGAGGTATGGTTCAATCAAAGATGTGTTAAAGAAGCCTATCTGCTGGGATTCACGTCTGTGTTTTCCAGGTTCATAATATGTATTGCTCTTTTAAGCACCTACTGTAGGTCCCACTGCCTTCAAAATTAGATCCTTGACCAATACTATAAGGGGTTCCAGCAGCTATGACCTTCTTTGGAGAATGAACATGGCACACACAAACCACTGTGCCTTCTTTTCTGCATTGCAGAGTCATTTCCAAGTCCTACCTACCGTACAGTATCTCAACACATGAACAGCATGATGCACCTCTGGCATACAATTAAATTAGATAACTGTTATCTTTAAAATAAAGAACTTTGTTCATTTATGTATGTAGAGCAAAGTGTGTTTGGTACTGTAGCAGATTATTTGTATATGATTACTGTTGGTTGTAAACATACCTGAAGGAGGCATGTTGGGCAAGAAGGAGGATAAAGAGAGAAACAAAAACCAAACAATAGGAACTTTAGAAAGTTGAGGCTGTTACTACAGTATTTTACTGTTATCAAAAACAAGTTGCACTGGAATGTTTAAAACTACTGTAAACAATGTTGATCAGCTGCAGAAGCATTCATGTTTTATAATTAGAAGTATTTTTTTTCAACCTCTGTTTATGCTCCTCAGTGAATGGCTCTTCTATTATCGGCCTTCCCCAGCCCTGTCACCCCGAGTCCACCACTTTGCTCACCTCCCGACTCAGAAGTGTCTAGCTGGCTGGACACAGGACCTGAGGGGGACCAGTATGCTCCTGCTGTTCACTACCATTTTTCCAGTTTTCTGCCCTCCTCGTTGCTGGGGCACGACACTTCACCAGCATATGCGGAGATATTCACACGCTGCGGAGTCCCACAGCACCCCTTCTTTGCTGAAGTCCTTGGCCATTCTGCTTTCAGGCTTCCACCTGTGGGCAGTCATTCGGTGGGACTGCTAAGGTACTTTCCATGGAAGAGAGGAGCTGTCCTCCATTCCTTTCCTTCCTCGGCTGACCCACTTGCACTGCAAGATGGGTTGCTGGCGTGGCAGGAGGAAAGACAATGATGCTTCAGCCCTCCATGCCAGTGGGATGGCCTTATTAAAATTACTTTAAATAAATAAACAGATCTCTTCAGCTAAGTTGTTGGTCTAGCTGAGTAAAACAACATTGAAGAGTGACATACTATAAAATGTTGTTGGATGACCACATCATATAGTAGAGAAAATTGTGTATGAAACATTCAGCATTAAAATTCTGTAGACCGGTACTGGGAATATTGAATTGCAATTTGTCATGAATCCACACAAGAATTGACATCTGCTCTACATATACCACCTCCAGCAGGTATACCATTGTTTTCTCAACTCCCCTACAGCGAATCTATCACATCGACACCAACCCATTCCACATCCAGTGTTGAACAGGTTGTTGCAGCGATGTGTGGATACAGCCGCTCTGCTGTAAGTTGCTCTCCTCTGGGGGGGCGGAGAGGGCAGCCCCTCCACCCGCATCAGTACCAAGAAGGTATCAGTCTGTTCCCCGGTCGTTGTTGGGACATGGCAGTGTCGGAGATGTTGGCGGCAATCTGTCACTGTGGGTGATGTCAGTGAAATTTAATTTGCCAGGACTTGGTGGAACCCCTCCAGCCAGTGCTCTCCTATGCTTTGCATTTGTACTAGTGTCCTATATCCACCCACCCCCTATTAACAGCTACTCTGTACTTATTGTATATTGCTTTTTGCACATCTGCAAATTTATATAACATAATGCACCTTTTTTTATTGTATTTCTCTGCGCCTGGTATTTACCGTTGCACAATTGTTTAAAGAGCTAGTGTACTGTCTAAAACTAGTATTAGTTTTTAAAAGCGGTCAACTATTTCCATTTATATGTGAGGTACTTTTTCTTTTTCCTTTGGTTAATCAGAATTTTTTTTTACCAGCATTACTATGTGTGATGTGTGGAATAGTACTCTGCCTAGCAGCTGACATATCTAACATTGTTCCTCCCATGACATCAGCAGCATTGTGACCTTACTGACTGTGACATCACAGCTGCTCATGAAGAGCCACTCAGCAGCTGCCAGGTCAGTCACCTTTGATGTCACGATCGGTGAGGTCCCAGTGCTGATGATGTTGTGGGAGAAATAGGACTAGATATGTCAGCTGCCAGGTAGCGTGGTATTCCACACATCTAGCATAATACTGTCAGATAGAAAACTTTCCAATGAGCAGAAGAAAAAAAGAAAAATACCTTCAGATGTAAAAAGTTACAGCTGCTTTTTAAAATTTGTTATATATACGTGTCTGCTATTTTTGGGTTCTACGAAGTCTTTGATTAATTTACTTATTGCATCTTGTTATATTGTGTGGTAGAGTGACCTTCATTTCTTCCTTAGACGGGCTGTTGTAGGTGTGTCCAAGGAGGCATACACAGTCCAAAGTTAAGTACAATAATGCAGTTCATTTAAGGCAGCACTGTTTCCAACTAACTGGGGTTGCAGCCCCTTTCACAACACAGAAAAAAAAGCATATTCCTGTCTGGAGTTCTAACTAAACACAGACATTCCCTCACTACCTCTGGTAACCAGCTACTGTGGTTCACAGACGCCACGTAGAATTACAAAGCTCACTTATAAACTTCACAGTACTTTCCAAAGATCTCCTTAGTTTAAACTTGCCCTTTACAGCACAGCTTCCAGCACTCCTCGATTGCTCGATCTCTCACACACACACACATACACACACACTCTCTCTCTCTTTTTCTCTGTCTCTCCTGAGTTGCCTAGGTGGGTTTTATACACTACCACAATTAACATTGACTGCAGCTATGCTTGCCTTGCTACCCACTTGGATGCTTCCAGAGTTTTCTATGTTTGAGTAGCTCCCTACCATTTGATTAGCTCTGTGTTTGATTAGTTCCCTGCTTGGATACTTCCAGAACTCTCTGCAACCCCTTAGGCCTTTCCAAAAAGGAACAATGCTCTACCCAGTCTTCTTCTTCTGTAATCTCATTCTAGCACTGTGCTACAATTATTACTAATATTCTTCACCCCTATTTTCCAAAAGGACACATGTGGAAATGAGCTGTTACCAGCTCAGTATGTCTTTTATGGTAAAACTTTTGAAATGGGAGTGAATCCTCAGAATCGTGGGAGCAGCTGTACGGGAGAGGGAGCTGGATGTCATTGTCCACCTAGGGACAAATGACCTGGCTGGGAAAGGGATCAGAGCAGTGCAGGAGGAGTTTGTGTAGTTGGGGAGGGGCCTTAGACAAGTAGCAGGCATGGTAACCTTCTCAGAGGTGCTGCCTGTCTATGGCATGGATAAGGCTTTCAATCAGTGGTTAAAAAGCAGGTGCAGAGCTCAGGGTTTTGGCTTCATTGGGGACTGGGGTCCACCTGGAGGGATACAGGCCTATACTGGCACGATGGTCCGCATCTCTCTGGAAGGTGAACCAAGATCCTAGGTGATAGGTTTAAATGCTTCACTGGCAAGCATTTAAACTAGCCAAGAGGGGAGACACTGAAAAGGAGCAGGGAAACCCTAGCCCCCCCCCCAAAAAAAAAATTAGGGTAGTTAGTGATGTAAACACCAAGATAGAGAAGTTGATAGGGAGAAGGGCAGGGTTAAATTGAGAAAAAGGCAAAGGCAGTAAGGATAGGGATGGGGCTAAAAGGGGTAAGGCCATCAAACAATGGAGGGCAATATATACCAATACCTATAGTCTTGGTAACAAGCTCCCTGAAATGGTGGCTTTGATGGAAGAGAGATGGCTGGATATTGTGGCAGTCACAGAAACATGGTAAACAGAGAACCATGACTGGGATGTCAGCATACCAGGGCACTCAACACAATCTACAGGAGGGACAGGGAGGGTAGAAGAGGAGGAGGAGGAGTAGCTCTCTATGTAAGGAAAGAGATGAAAGAAATGGAACTAAAGGGTAAACAGGGAGGAGAGGAGGCATTGTGGGTCACCCTGGAGACCGGAAATGGTACCACAGTCCGCACAGGGGTTGTATACAGACCCCCATCTTAGGGGAGGAAATGGACAAGGAAATTATAGAAGGCATCCTTAGAATGGCAGAAAAAGGGGAGATATTATTGATAGGGGACCTGAATATGCCAGATGTTAACTGGAGCACCTTTGCTGCAGCCTCAACCAAGAGCAGGGTAATGTTTGATGCCCTACAGGGGGCATGCCTCAGACAGCTAGCATTGAAACCCACTCAGGAGGGAGCAGTCTTAGACCTGGTACTCTCAAATGGGGATGAAGAGAGGATTTCAGATCTAGAAGTGGGTAACCATCTGGGAACAAGTGACCACCAAACAGTGTGGTTCACAACAGACATAGCCGCAGAGTCAAGCCATACAAAAGTGAGGGTACTCTACGTTAGGAGGGCTGACTTTGTCAGAATGGGAGAGTGCCTCAGAAAAGCACTAGCAAACAGGCAAGAAGGAGGCTGGAGGAACAATGGGCAAACATCAGAACTGCCATCACAGAGGCAACAAGCCTTTGTGTGAAGCAAATAAACAAATTAAAACAAAAGAAAAAAAACACTGCGGTTCTCAAAAGAGGTAGTGGAGAAGGTTAGGGAGAAAAAAGATAGCATTCAGGAAGTATAAGGAAACACAGAAGCAGCAGGACAGAGAACTGTACCAGTTAACGCAGAAGGAAGCGGGGAAGGCAGTCAGAATAGCAAAGGTGCAAACTAGAAGAGATAGCCAACAGAGTTAAGAAGGGGGATAAAACCTTTTATAGGTACATTAGGAAGTGATGAAAGACCAAGAGAGGGATAGTGAGGCTAATAAGGGGAGGGTGGGTGGGCAGAGAGTGACAGTGAAAAAGCAGGGATACTGAATGAATACTTCTGCTCAGAATGCACAAAGAGGAGGAGGAGGTACTTAATCCAATTAATAGAAGCACTCTGAATGGGGCGGGGGAGTGATACCAGTCCTTTCACAGAAGAAAGGGTTCTGAAAGAACTCCTAAAACTGAAGGTGGACAAAGCAATAGGGCCTGATGGAATTCACCCCAGAATTCTAAAAGAACTAAGGGGAGAACTAGTGACACCACTGACTGCCCTTTTTAACAAATCATGGGAGAATGGTGTGGTACCTAAGGACTGGAGGAGGGTGGATATGAGTCCTGTTCATGAAAGTTGGAGCAAAGCAGATGTAGGAAACTACAGACCTGTTAGCTTGACCTCAGTGGTAGGGAAAATGATGGAATCACTTCTGAAAGAAAGAATTGAGTACCTAGAGGCCAGCGGGGCACAGGACCCGAGGCACCATGGATTCACAGTGGGAAGATCATGTCAGATGAATCTGATAGATTTCTTTGACTGGGTGACCAAAGTAGTAGACCAGGGAGGGGCTATGGACATGGCCTACCTGGACTTTGGCAAGACATTTGACAGAGTCCCACACAAAAGATTAGTAAACAAATTAACCAGCCTGGGAGTGGGTCCCAGGCTGGTAGCCTGAGTAAACAGTTGGCTGGACAACAGGACACAAAGGGTAATAGCAAACGGAGTCCACTCCGAGGAAAAGGGGGTTACTAGCAGTGTACAGCAGGGCTCATTACTATGGCCAGCCCTTTTTAATATCTTTATAAGTGACATTGTGGAGGGATTGGAAGGAAAAGTATGCCTCTTTGCAGTCGGCACAAAGATCTGCAACAGGGTTGATATACAAGGGAGAGTGGAAAGGATGAGAAGGAACTTGGCAGGGTGGAGGAATGGTCAGAAGTATGGCAACTTAGATTCAATGCAAAGAAGTGCAAAGTAATGCACCTGGGAAACAAAAACCAAGGGGAAGAGTACACAATGGGGGGAGGGTATTAACAATAACAAAAATGGAAAGGGATCTGGGGTAATCCTATCAGATGACCTAATGGTAAGCAAGCAGTGTGAGAAGGCAGTAAGGAGGGGCGGGGGATACTGGGATGTATAGAGAGAGGTATCACCACTAGAAAATAGGAAGTTGTTATCCCTCTGTACAAACAGTTGGTGAGACCCCCATCTTGAGTACTGCGTGCAGTTCTGGAGACCCCATCTCCACAAGGACACAGACAGGATGGAGGCAGTCCAGAGGAGGGCAACTAAAATGATGCAGGGTCTGCAACAGAAGCCATATGAAGAGAGACTAAAGGAGCTTAAAATGTATACCCTCGAGGAAAGGAGGGAGAGGGGGGACATGATAGAAACTTTCAAGCACTGCAAGGGAATCGACAAAGTCCAAGAGGGTAGCATCTTTCAGAAAAAGAGATGTGCAAGAACAAGGGGGCACAATTTGAAGATAGAAGGGGGATGGCTCAGGGGCGATGTGAGGAAGTATTTTTTTCACAGAGAAGGTGGTGGACGCATGAAACGGCCTTTCTGAAGAGGTCGTGGGGTCAAAAACAGTGGAGGAATTCAAGAACGTATGGGACAGACATTAGGCAATTCTGGTGGGGGGTAGGAAGAAGTAGGTTGTAGGTTAACTGGGATCTGCAGCTTATCCAGTAGGGACTTGGGCAGACTAGGTGGGCCAAGCAGTCCTTATCTGCCATCAAAGTCTATGTTTCTATGTAACATACAGTACTCTACTAATGTTAAAGTAACTGTATTTTACTACGAAGGTCAGTGCAACATATAATTCAATATGCTTTATTATTTTCCATCATATAACAACAACAAAAGAATACAATAAAAGGAAGCAAGACAAAATCTATCCAGTGTTCCAACCTTGTGCATTATTAAGTGGTCAAACATAGACCCACTCTCCCCCCAACGACCCCCGCCATCCCTTCTATATTCCCACTACCCCACCACCCCCCCAAATCCCATTCTGCACAGTGGAGGGAAAAACAAAATATGGAAAGTAACCATAGGGAGGAAAAGGAAAGGGGGTAAACCTCAGTGGAAATTTAATACAAAATAAAGACTGGGACAGTCTAGTTCCCAAACGCCACAGGAGTGTAATGGGATATTTTGACGATCCTTTATGGTCTCCATAGGGAGAGTAAGGTCATGAGGGGCTCCCAGGTAGTCTGATAGTGTTGGACTCTCTGCCTTACAGTGGCAATATGCTTTTCCAACTGAATGGCAAGGAGATCTTCACGGTACCACTCTAACGATTTAGGAAGTGAGTCCTCCTTCCAGTGCTGCAACATTGTTGGTTTGGCTATGGCCGCAATTAGTGTTGTATGGGCCTGACGTATCACCGGAGTTCCCCGTGGGAATACAGCCAGTATACAGGATTCGGGAGTAAATAAGGTATCCAAGCCTAGAATAGGGTCCAACACTTGCTGGATAGATTTCCAGAAAGTCTATGTGCAGGGGCACTCCCATAACGTATGATAGAGAGAGCCTTGGGTCAGTTTGCATCTGAAACAGTCAGGGGAGACTGCAAGACCTGCCTTGTGTAATTTTAGTGACGTGAAATACATGTTATGCATAATTTGAAATTGCACAAGACGCAATCTGTCTTGTTTGATATTTTTATAGTTCGTGCACCATATTTTCCCCAGAATTCTACTTGATTAAAGCAGAGAAACTCATGCACCCAGTAGTAACAAATTCCAGTTGGAAGGTTATGATCTAAGGCCTGGAGTTGTTTATATCCTTGACACTGCATGAGCAGTTTCTGTACTTTAAAGAATTTGTTGAACCCCTGAGTCAACTGATCAGACCAGCTTTCCTTATTATTAAAAGCTGCTATCGTATTCTTGACTTGTAGATACTTAAAAAAGTCTTTGGGACTTAACTGGAAACGAGTCTGCCAAGTTTGAAAGGAGGCCACCACATTGTTTTGCAGAAGATTAGCCAGTGTACAGCGTTTGAGCTGTGGAAGGAAAGAGGGTGGAATGGGGCATCTATCAATTAGAATATGTGGATTACAAATTAAAGGTTGGGCGGAAGACACATGCCAGTTTATCAACTAATACTGCAGAATTTGTTGCAATGCTTTGAGTGACCAGGCCATGGGAGTGGACCTAAGTGACCTAGCAAGCTTGGAAAATTTTACATACACAAGAGCAGCCAGAGAACTATTAGCACTCTGTGCTGCCTTGCCTTCAATATTTAACCAGACAGGAGAATACCTGCCACTGTTGATCAATGAGTCTGCCTTACACAACAGGGCTATCTTACTGAGGTGTTGGGTCCCATAATAAGTAAACAGAGAGGGAAGGGCTAGCCTTCCCTGTAGCTTGGGGGCTGTTAATTTGAGAAACGCTCGCCTGGATGGTTTATTCCTCCAAAGAAAGTTGTTAAACATTCTCTGTAATTTCATAAACTATCCCTTGGGGATGTAAAGACCCATCATACCTAGCGGATATAAAAGCTTCGGCAGAAGGTTCATTTTCAGAATATTGATACGTCCCCACAAACTCATTCGTAATGCACTCCACCTATTCAGGTCTGCTTGCAGAGTTTGTACTAGTGCAGTCAGATTATCTCTAAACATGGAAGGGATCCCCCGGGAGATCTTTATCCCCAGATAGGTGAGGGTTCAATACTCCCAGGAGAGGCCCAGGTCAATGATACCGGCTTTAGTAACCCTGTAATTTAATGGAAACACCTTAGTTTTAGATAAATTGAGGTAATAAGCTCAGACTTTGGAGAATCTATGAATTTCCCCTGAAAGGGCTGGCAGTGAAGTTTCTGGCTCCTCCAAGTGTAGAAGAAGATCGTCTGCATATGCCAATAAAACGTATCGCTCATCATATAATTGGATTCCCTTTAATACTGAAGATGAGATGAGTGTCCGAATTAGTGGCTCAAGATAACAGTTAAACAAAAGAGGGGATAAGGGGCATCCTTGTCGAGTACCTTTCTCGAGCGGGAAAGCTTGGGATAGGTGTCCATTGCACCACACCCACGCTGTAGGGGCAGTATATAGAATTTTAACCCAGGTGAGGAAGGAATTAGGCATGCCAAGCTGCTTAAGAGTGGCAAACAAAAAGTGCCAGGAGACCCGATCGAACGCTTTTTCAGCATCAAGAGAAACAAGGATCGATGGGATCCCTGACTCTTTGGACCACGCCATCAGGTGCATAAGTTTACGCATGTGATCTCCAGCGAAATGCTCCCCCATGAATCCAACTTGGTCATTACCAATAATACTCCCTAGTATTGGAGCTAAACAGTTGGCAAGGATTTTTGCTAATATTTTAACATCCGAATTTAATAACGAAATCGGTCGGTAGTTCCCAGGGCACAATAGATCTTTGTTTGGTTTAGGAATGACTGTAATAATTGCCTCTAGGAAGCTAGGATCTTTCACCCCTTGGTGAAACCACAAATTAAACACATCTCTCAACAACGTGGAGAGTTGTGGGAGACCGGCCTTGTACAAATTATTAGACAGACCGTCTGGGCCAGGGGCTTTGTCCTGGGGAAGCTGGGCGATGGCAGTTTGCACTTCCGTTAGTGTGACTGGAACACCAAGTTGGTCTGCCATTGTTGGTGATAAAGAGTGAAGGTTGGCTGAGCGAAGACAGTCAGTGATATCTTTATCAGCTACTTGCAGGGACTCTTCATCTGAGTAGAGATCTTTTTAGAAGTTCCCAAATACTGATGCAATCTCTTGGGGCTGGGAGATGATACGACCATCCTGGGGTGATCTCAAGCTCGAGATAAATTTAGACATTTCCATTTGTCTTAATCTAAGTGCCAAAAGTTTCCCTGCTCACTCCCCTGACTCCAGATATCTCAATTTAGTGTTATGAATGGCCAATTCTGCTTTCTGCGTCATCATATCATAATAGGACACTTGAAGACGATGTAACCTGGCCCATTCTTCTAGTGGTGATGTCTTATTTATGATATGCTCCAACTGCTGTATTTCTTCTAATGTGGAGTCAAGCATTAATTTATTTTTCTGAACTCGTGTAGATGTGATCTGTATAAAGTTACCCCTGATGGCACACTTGAGGGCGGCCCATACTACATCAGTCCTCTCCACTGAACCCAGATTTGCATCCAGAAACTCCTTGATAAAGACTTGTGTGGAGGTTAGGGTCTCGGGATGCTTAAGTAATTGCGTGTTAAAGCGCCGGAGGGGGCACCTCCGAGTCCTTGGACCTAAAATTAAGGATATACCAACTGGGGAATGGTCTGAAAGTACTCTGGGATAAATGTATGCTTCAATAATACTAGAAAGACAGAAAGAGCTTACAAACCAATAATCTATTCTAGAGAAGGTGCCATGCGGTGGGGAGTAATACGTGAATTGTTTTTCATCTGGGTTCAATACTCGCCATACATCCACTACCCCCGCTCCCGACAGGAGATCTCTAAAAGCATGCTGTGCTGGTGAAAGCCCACATTTTTTACTGTCTGAGCAGTCAAGGTCCGCTCTCGGAACTAGATTCCAGTCTCCACCCAGAAAAGTCAGGATGGGTGGGTTAGACACCACCCTTGTTAACAACTGAGTAAAAAAAGGAGGCGAGTCTATATTCAGTCTGTAAATTGAACCTATTAGTACTGGAGTTCATGCCAACGTACCCTCTATAATGCTGTAGCGCCCTTCTGGATTGTACCATTATTGTGATTTAATAAATTGTGCATGTTTATCAGTGCAACATATAGCAAAACAATCTAGAATGCTTGTTTATTGTTGCCTCAGGAATCCATCAGTATATATTCACAAATAGAAATCAGTCCACTGGACTGAGTTGCTCCAGAGACAAAACTTATGCTGATAATGAAATTTAGAATTAGAATTAATTTAAAACTCTGCATTGTGGTCACTCTCCCCCTTACTGTCTTTCTTTAAATTTGTTTCTCTGCTGAAGAGAGCAGGCATCTTGAAGTATAGCTCCATTCTTCTGGCCCTTAGAATTGCTTAGCGATTTTATTCCTTTTAAATCTATGTTATTTATGTATGTCTTTATGCTCTGCGTTCGGTTGTTAGTTTACATGTATTGTATATATTAGCAGTTTCTCCAGTTCTCAATTTCCTTCATGTGTTCACCACCACAGTGAGGCCTGAAAATCATTAGAAATGGTGCAGAAAACAGTAGATGTGGGTCCTCCTGATGGTGGATGTGAACCACATAACTGCATGTGTGACACCTGATTTCTGTCTGAATGTACTGTAACATTTTCTGGGAAACATCTCAGGAATTCTGGCCTTCTGTGGCATGTTGTCAGTGCTGGCACCAGATGTGTTACATCTTTTTAATGTTGCACACAACAATATGTGATGCACACAACAATATGTGATGCAACATCACACAGCATTGTCAAACATTTTTTTAATAGACACGATACTTGACATCTGTGGAAAGGTGGAGGAAACATGTTAAAGGGCAGGCAATGCCTTTAACTTAACTTTAACAAAATATAACATTAACCCACAAATCAATTGCATTCCCCATATATGGAGTTTGCAAAGGAAAGGCCGGCACCAGTCGAAGGCTGTGGGCCGTTAGGGCCCTGTGCACAGAGTCTGTATTTTTTAATTCATATACCTCATGCGAGTTGCTTCAACTCAAATTAAGAAGCATTCACCACAAGCACATATCCATAAAGTGCTCTTTCTTTATTACAGTGTGGCATGCAAACAATGTAAAAAAATGAACGAGTACCGTATGAACATGTACTGTGGTGAGTACATCTAACTCTGAGTTGAAGCGCAACTCACAGAAGGTATCTGAATTCCCCCAAAAATATGCACTAGTCTGTGCACAAGGGCCAGATGGCCAACAGCCTTCGGCAGGAGCCTGCATTTCATTTGCAAACTCAATAAACAGAGAATGCAACTGCATTACACACCATTATGTTGTTAAAAGGAATCTTGTAGGTGTAACCAGCTCTAAGAAGTAATGCACACGACAAATAATATGGGAATAAGGTGTTTGTCAGGGAGGTGGGAATAAGGTGTTTATCAGACATGGTACAGAATAAGCATAACAAATGACAGGCAGGATCAGGAGGACAAGAGTAATACAACAATGAGCGGGGAGAATTAATAGAGCAAAAACAAGAAAAGGGACGGAATTCTATAGGGAGCATAAGGCAGAAACAAACAGCAATGGTCAATAAAATTATTTTACGTACAAAATAAAGAAACAAGCACTGAAGGAATGGATGTAGATTAAAGAGGATAGAATAGCTTTTTTTTTATGGTATGGGGGGGTCATACAAACAACAGAATGGAAAGATAGAAAAATGAAAACAAAAAAGACAAATTCATTTGTGCTGCCACATTAAGTGCCAGTGGAGCCACCACGGAGTTCTGACAGGATGCACATAAGTTTGTCAACATCATACTGCAGTTCAGAAATCCCCCCCCCCCCAGGCATCGTTAAATTTCTGTCTGAAATCATTTAACTCTTGTCAGACATGCTGGACTTCAGACAGGACAGTGGATAAGTCCGCATGTGTCACTGGCACTGCCGGCAAGGTGGGAGTTGCCTGTGCTGCTGGCTTTGGTCAAGGAGGGCCCTGGAGGAGTCTTGATGTTGCTGACTGCTTCTGTTTTTTGGTGCAGCAAGGATGTTTAACTGGTCCAGCCATGCCTTCCTCCTGCTCACCCCTTTCACTGGTTGCACCCACACTGCCCCCCCACAGCTGCACTTGATCATGCTGCCACCTCCTGCAGTTTGAGATATCATTGTGGCAGGTGGTGGTAGACCATGTGGTTATGCTGGCCGGTTGTCCCAAAGTGGGATACACACTTTCCTCAATGCACTTCCTGCACACATAGATTGCAGGTGACCACTGGGTCACCAGCCAATATTAAGTAGGAAAAAATCCCAGACAGAACTTGATGGATGGTGAAGTCATGGGTGGGTACCACAGATAATGGTCTCCTGCTGCCTGGGTAGAGGAACAGTATCCTCCTGGTGCTGGGAAGGGGGCACTGTCTCCAACTGCTGCTGGTGAGGGGGCACAGTTTGCTGCAGGGTGCTGGCATTGGGACAAAAAGCCTCCTGCTGTGGCATTTCATTTATGATGGTTAGCTGAAATGCACGTTCAGGTGCCCCACTGTCTTTACTCTTTTCCATTATGTCCACAATCCACAAACACCACCAATTCAAATAAAAAAAAAAAGAAACAGAAATAGAGACTCAGAGAGAGCTGGGGTGGGTCACACACACACACACACACACACTCACAACTACAGTCACCAGGTACTACAATATGAACTATGACAAAGACAGACGAGAAAAAGTTAGGAAAAAAAAGCACAAATTACGAACATATGAAATTTGCCAGCAGATACAGGCCTAGAGGTCTATCAAGTCTGCTTGAATGTGCAGCTAGCACCCCCTTATTCTGCAGCTGCCCCTCCCTTCCACCCTTCCCCTTCATTGACCCTACCCCTTGTCCTGTCCCATCCCCTTTTGAAGCAGTCCACTGTTCTACTAGATACTACTTCTGCAGGTAACGCATTCCACCCAGTCACCACCCTCTCTGTAAAAAAGTGTCTCCTCATCTCCCTCCTGAATTTTCCTCCCTCCAGTCTCATATCATGGCCCCTGGTGTCCCTCCCCTCCCTTACTTTGAACAGCCCCTCTGTACCTGTCTTGTTTATTCCTTTCATGTGCTTAAAGGTTTCAATCATGTCCCCCCTGTCCCTCCTCTCCTCCAGTGAGTACATGTTCAACTCCCTCAGCCTCCTCTCATATGATAAGTCCCCCAGCCCCTTGATCGTCTTTGTTGCCCTGCGCTGCACCCCCTCCAGTAACTTAATGCCCCTCTTCAGATACGGGCGCCAGTACTGCACGCAGTACTCCTGGTGCCGTCTAACTAATGACCTATACAGTGGCAGAATCACCTCCTCCCTCCTCAAGGATATACCCCTTGCAATACAACCCAGCATTTTGTTGGCCTTTGCAGCTGCCTTCCTACATTGTGCCGAGTTGTTCATTGACCCTGTAATGAGCCCCCCCCCAGATCCTTACCCTCCTCTGTCTGGGCTAGTTGCACTCCCCCCAGCTGGTAACTCCTACTTGGGATCTTCATCCCAAAATGCAGCACCTTGCACTTTTTGGCATTAAGCCCCAGTTGCCAGGTGTCTGACCAGGTTTCAAGCTTTGCCAGATCATCCTGCAACCCCTACCATCCCCCTAGGTCATCCACCACAGCTCCTACCTTGGTATCATCAGAAAACAGACAGATCTTACTCTTGATGTCCAATGATTAAACAATTTAGGTGTAAAAAAAGCACTCTGCAGTCACAGGGAGTATAAATGCTGCCTGCTTCCTCAAGCTACATAGCACAGGAAATGAACCACTCACTTACTGCCTGTTTAGACTCAGCCATGTGACCACCAACAGAGCGAAATGCCCAGTTTCGCCTAATTTTGCCTCAGATGTGCTGGTGAAATTTTGGCAAAAGGATAATTTCACAAAATGTTTCACTAGGCAAAATTGGCGATTTCGCTGGCGAAATAAAATTTCGCTGCATCTCTACTCAGGATGTTATGCCTAGTCCAACCAGGTGTACCATTTTGGTGCAACTTCACCAGAAAACACCCACAAGCTGCCTTTAATCATAGAGCCAGACGTAAAATTACTCCATCTTTGAAAATCTGGCAGCGACTGCTCAAGTGAAGACCTACTTGTGCCAGTTTTTCTGCACCTGCACCGATTTCTAGGGATTTTGAAAATCCGGCCCCAAGAGTTTATACATTAGTTCCCAGTGACTGTGATATTTCCTTTGTTAATTAGAAGTAATCAATTACAAGTCAGTACTTTTTAATAAAAATGTTGTGAATTAATGCAATTTACTCTTGGTGAACACTACTGTAAGTTCAAAAAACAGACATGGCAACTTCAGAGTGGTTGAATGGACTCGTTCACAGGTTCAGTAAATGTTTACCTTTCATATTTCTTTTTTTCTGTAGTTTTTGTTAACCATGAAAGGAGGACTAAGGCCCTGTCCACACTACCCCTCTGTAACGTTACAGAGTGCCCAAACTGTTACCTCAACGGTTTGCATTTACACCTGTGACGTTACAGAAGGCGTTTCCGTAACCGTTGTTGAAACAACATATGAGGTGGTTTCAACAATGGTTATGAAACTGGTTATGCCTCGGTAACGTTACCGGGTGTAGTGTGGATGCGTGGCACTGGTCCCCTAGCACAGCGCGAGCTGTATTGTGGGATCGGGTGCCACGGTAATGATCGCCCGGCTCCCAAGGTGTGGACCGGCGGTGCCGGTCCCATAACAGACACCGCCACAGTGTGGACACACTGCACCGCTCCCCGGTTGTAACAGTTTCTATCCGTTACGGGGTCTGAGTGGTGCAGTGTGGATGGGGCCTAAGCCATTCTGCCTGTTTTCGGCCATGTCCGGGGGGGAGGGGGGATGCAGATGGAAACTGACATATTGAATTAGGTCCAGCTGTTGGTTTGAGTGAATGGGGAATGTTTGAGCAGGACACCAGAAAAATTCAGAAGTTTACTACTCTTGTACCAAAATGCACAATGAAATCTGTACCAGTATTACTTAAACATGTTACAGAGGGAGAGGTTCCCCCACAAATATGGGATGTCCTGTGGTTCTGCACTTATGGGCATTTGGTGGTCAAAGGCTTCCTGAACCATGAGAGTCTGGAGGAGCAATATTGCCCTCAAGCAGCTTGCGCCACTGTACTGGATTCTCAGGAGTATTTATGTTTAGTATGGCCACTTATCAAAGGTTTTGGAATTTTAGGGCGGCAGAATGCCACTTGCCCCAGTTCCTGGCCTTGACTTATCAATTTTTTGTACTAGAGATTTTTCTTCAGAATGGCAGGCCTTTGATACAATGCACTGGTAGTGTTTTTTGCAATATTAAAATTCTATATTTGGGAAGCGATGTGTGCATTCACCTTACAGCAAAAGATAGTGAATTATTCAGACTTTTTTTTTATGACAGTCAGATCAGCTTTGTGTAGAGTTTGTTAAAATTACATTTTCCTTTTTGTTTGTATTACTTTCTTTTTCTTTCTGGTGTATCTTATTTTCATTAGCTGTGCATTCTTCATACAGTAGTTGCAAAGTGATTGCCTTTGATTTAATTTTCTTATAAAAATTCCCCTACTCTTTCTGAGAATTGTCATGGGATCTCTTATGTCCACTTGAACAACCACCAGAACATGGTTCTGGTTTTTGATTCATTTGTCAGTAACCTATTTGTGTCCAGTCAATTTGTCTGTTGAATACATCCCTATTATAAATCTTTCTGGATTTAAGATATATTTGTATCCAAGTCAAGAATGATAGTGTCATCTGTGTACAAAATTGGGTGAGAATTAGAAAAAACATTCAGAAAATCATTTACAAATAATGAAAACAAAAGAGGGCCCAGCACTTGGCCTTGCGTAACCCTCCACCAGGGACAGAGAAGACATCCCTACTACTCGCAACCTTTGAGTTCTGTTTGAGAGGTAATTTGTGAATCAACCCTGTGCCCCTGCCCCAATGCCATCAGGGCTCAACTTTCTTATTGAAAGAGCATGATCCACTATGTTGATGGGCTCAAATCAATCAAAGCAGATTTTTTAAAATAGTTTATTGCGTGAGCATTTAATAATTTTAAAACATTGCTGTTTTTACAGTTTGCCATATGGTGATTTTAAAGTCTTTTTGCATTTACTTGTACAAGAATATATTGCATGCTGTTGGTAAATTAGGTTGTTACTGCTCTCTTTTGGCGATCTTCAGCCATAAATCTACTGTGAGAGTGCTATAAGAGCAGGACCCCATTGCAGAGTTTGAATATTAGCATTCTAAAATTCCATTTCCAGGACAATGCCTCATGCCAGGAATGATAAAATTTGACTCACTAATCGGCATGGCCCAGTTAGTAGTACATCCACCTGTGGGCCAGAAGGTCATGCGTTCTAGTCCTACACTGGGATATGGGCTCATACCAAAGTGCTGGCACCCAAATGCAGTACTAAGGGGCTGCTGTATTATCGTAATGTGCTGTCCTTCAGAAGAGACATTAAACTTAAGTCCTGTCTGCTTTTCAGGTGGTTGTTCAAGCTGACATTAGAGATCCCATGGCACTTCTTAAAAAGAGTAGGGGAATTTTTTATTAATACGCATCGTAAAAAACTCGTACAAATCATAAATCAGTGTTACATCACACATGAACAATAAAACTCATAATGTAAACCTTGGTCGTATCTCCACAGTGATTTTCCCAGAATTCTAAAATAACACCTCCAATACTGCATTAGATCACATCACACCTCAATTTATTGTAATAAAATTCTCCTGACCTAGTGAACAGAACCAAATGAGTTATAATTTCCTTCAAAGCTACCCTGCTTAGCATGGCTTAGATACATTAAATCATGCATTTCAAGCTATCGGACCATTGCCTTCCCTAGTCCTATTTAAACTTAATAAAAAAGGATACACCATTCCACCATTTTTTTCTATATGGCCCTGATTAATGGCACCATCTTTTTTGATGTACAGAAAACATTGCTTGTTCTTCTAATAGGCTTAACGTCTGATGTGACATCCATTTCTGTTCTAGTGCCCATTGGCACATAGCCTGCCACATATAATCCTTCATACAACAAAACAGCACCATTAAGGTTCCAGAATGGTACTTCCCCACTAAATGAGGACAATGACCTAAGACCAAGGATTCATGGGTGACTTGTGCTAACCATGCCAACTTCCATTTCGTGGCTAACAAAGGCCAAAGAGGTTTACAATAGGAACAATCAAACAAGAAATGATCCATAGTTTCAGCAACATTACAGCATCCTAAATATAGGCAATTTCTTTCTTCCAACGGTTTGTGTTTTACAATCCCTCCTTAGTTAATTCTCCCATACATCATTAGCCACAAAATATCCCACATATGAAGAGGCATCCTTTTATTGTTTAACTGCTATAAAACCCCATCCCTTAATTCCTCTCGGCAGTTCCTAAAATCAGCCATTTGGGAGTGTATTTGCCCCATAATTTCTGTATATAGTTGTTTCCCAGATGTCCGACAGATCTGAGTTTTTGCAATTTTCCATTTGAACATCCTCCATAACACCCCTTTTATCCATTCGGGAACCTCCATTGTCCTAGATATGCTTGGAGAAAACTCTCCACCCCAGGCATTCAGGAACCCCTCTATGTTTAACAGGAACCAACATCTTTGTTTGCTCAGTCTGTTCTCAAACACCATTTTAAAATTTTGAGAGACAAACTGTTAGTACAAAAGTAACTGGGTCAATCATCTGCAGCCCTCCATTTCCCTTAGGTAACTACAAAAAATACATTTTAATTGGTTAAGTCTATTGCCCCAAATCATTTGAAAAAAACTAGCAAATAATCTGGCCTTGAAACTGCTTGGTAAAGGGAAAATCATTGCAAAATAGAGCAGGGAAGGAATTAGAAATCTCATTACTACAACAACTCTCTTAGTTTTTGACAATTTCCATGATTTCCATCTGTTCACCTTTTTTTAACATACGTCAGCACCAAGTCCTAAATTCTCAGGTGGTAAATTTACAGGTGAAAACCAAATCCTTAAAATTTTTATACAGTCACACGCTACTTTAATTTGATTGCTACACCTAGATCTACCATCGACTCTTCCCCAGAAAAAGACCTGAACACTTACTTAAATTAAGTTTGGAATTTGAAACTACAGAATATTTGCTAATATCTTTAAGGACAGATGGAATTTGGTCCACATTACCCAACAAAAATACAAATATTATCTGCATAAGCTTGAACCTGGATTTGCCCATCCCTGCTGACCCTATCACCCCAACCCACCCCCAAGAGTCTTGCAATAACTGAATTAAAGGGTCTATAGAAAAAATGTATAAGAGTGGGCTTAAAGGACAGCCTTGACTAATGCCTGTTCTCATTAACAACCGTTTAGTAATCACACCATCAATGATGGGGCAAACCACCACTTGATCATATAATAACTTAAGTATACAAATGAATTTTTGAGGACTCCCATAATATGCCAGTACCTGAAAAAGAAACTCATGACTCACTTGGTCATAGGTGACAGTGCACTCCATCCCTTTCTTTTTTTCCAAAATAAGCAACAACATCCACAACTATAAATGGGGCATATTGAATTTTCCTATCCAGTAGGCCACAAAATTGTACAGGATGAATTAAGTGTACTGCAACCTGACTCAACCTATTTTGCAAAACACGAGACAATATTTTAAAATCAGCATTTAATATAGAAATGGGCCTCCAGTTGTTGATATCATACCTGTCTCCAGATTTAAATAAGAAAACCAGCAATCCAGAGGAAAACTCTGCTGGCATAGTATTCCTACCCAACAAATCTGTAAAAACAGAAATAATACATGCAGCAAATTCATGGGGGAACAATTTATATAGTTCATAGGATAAACCATCAGGTCCCGGGGAAGTCCCCCCTTTCAACCGGGAAATTACAACCTCAGTCTCTGAAGAGGAAATGGGAGATTTCCAAATCCTTTGCCTCCTGAAAGTGGGATTCTACTTTTTCTGATATTAAGGATTTTTTTTTACGATTAATAAAAGACGATGATGTTGAACAATAAGAAAAAAACTGTTTCTGAATCATATCCTGTATCTCAGTCACATCAGTAGTCAATATACCACTTTCATTCCTTAGAATTTTAAAGGCCATTCAGTCCTTCCTATTTTTTTTTTTAAAGCTTTCTTCATTAGATTATTACAGGTTTCATACATACACACATTAATCGGTCCTTCCTATTTTTGAAGGCCTCAAAGGGGTCTCCTCCAGGGTTTTTCTGGGTCCCATATTCCAATTCGGCTTTCAGCAGTTTAGCTCTATCATATTGTTTTGATCTCATGTCAGCTGTTAAATTGTTAATTTGCAGGTCTTAGTTTGCACTTGAACTGGCCCATAATCCAAACAAATATTGTAGCTTACCTTTTAACTTTAAATATTGAAAATACTCAGATTGCACTTTTCCTTTCCCATATTTCTGCAACCATTGGGCAATTTCATGTTTCATCTCTAGCCACCACCCAGTTCAATTCTTATACAGAAAAGCCATCGACGTCCAGGCCCATAACAGTGAACTCAAAGCCTCCTGAACCTGTTTATGTAACAGCATGCTTGAGTTTAGCTGCCATCTTTTAGGTTTATGGGAACATTTAGATAGCTTGGCAATACAGAGTTTAAGACATAAATGGTCTGAGAATTCCAAGGGTAAAGTTACCAGGGAGGGGGTACCAACATTTTTGGAAATAAAGAAATGATCTATTGTAGATGTTAAATTGCCTTTTCTAAAGGTAAATACAGGCCCCTTAGTCAGAAAGTCCACACGGACAACCAAATCCACCTGTAACACACAGTGGTGTAAGGCATTGGAATCACAATAAACTTTCCCATTACCCACCCTAGTCCCTCCCATGGAAACCCACAATTAAAGTCCTCCCCAAAAACAATAAAGGCTGTGGTATAAAGGTAGGGTTGGATTTGTTTGACTACATCTACCCATTCAGCTTTAGACTGAGGCCCATACACCGTGAGGAACCTGTAACTAATATTATCCCATACCCCGTCTAAAATTAAAACCCTGCCAGGGATAAGATCAACCAATTTAATTAATCTAAATTTGAAACCACTAAACAAGACACCTACACCTTCAGCGGAGTCCATTCCAAAGGACCAATACGAAGGACTCCAGTGCCATTCTGTTTTGAATGATCTGACTTGCTCGGATGACCACATCCAGGTCTCCTGCAGGAAGCATACCTTGAAGCCTTGTTGTGCCAAAAAATGGAAAAAGGCACCCCTCTTTTTAAAATTCAATAAACTGCAAGAGGTGCATGATCCAAACACCACCATTTCAATGAAATTTTAGACCTGACTATCTAAGGGCCTTTTTCTGTTTCTTTTTCTTTTTCCCTTTATATTCGGTGAACTCTTGACCTTCCATTTCATTCTTTTGTGGGGTGTGGGGATCTACCACTTCCACGTCAGACTCTTCCTCTACTCTCCCAAGAGCATCAGAAGGGTTTGACACAGGAACGTCTCCCTGCTCCTTAAGAGAGGCAAGTAAATTGGAGTTCCGTGTTACTGTTCTCTGTGGTAATGGGGCTACTATCTGTTGTTTACCCCCCAACATGTCACTCTCTTTATCCTCCGAGTAACAGACAGGAAGGAGGTTGGACCAATTCACCATTTGACTTTCCACATTTTCTTTACCTTCAGTCTCTTCTATCACTGCAACCTTAACAGCAGTTTTTCCTTTTGGTCTAGATGAACTTCAAGGGGTGGCACCACTACCTCCCTTCTTTCTGGTGAGAGAAGGAGTTCCCCCTCACATGACTCTTGGGCCTTTTTAATCAGTAAGTCCGGGCTAATAACTTCAGCTTTAATACATTGAATCCTCACATGGCCTACCTTCCCACAATTGTCACACCGGTGGGGTATCACAGGTACTTGAAAGGTGGGTACGAGATCCACACCTGTAATTGGCACATGGCTGCCCAGAGTAAAAGCATACCCCTTGACTCCTGCCAAGCAAAAAGGGGTTCAGAATATGCTCAATAACATCATTTTCCTGCTTTAATTTAACCTTATATTTCCACCCTCCCATTTAGAACTGCTTTGACTCTAGTAGGGCTTCAGGCTCACTTAACACCTCACATTTCTGTGACAGCCATTAGGAAGTATCCTTCACATGCACCCCTTCATTGCAGAATATGATTGTTACAAACTTAATGAGGGGTTTTGTCAGTGGGATAGCCATAAATGGGGGCCATAACGGGGAAAACTTCAATAAGTTATAGCATTGCCAAAACAAGTCCAATAAATAAGAAGACCAGGAAATGATGTCATAATTGTCTTCTCCAGAGATATTAATGAAGGCAAACATTTCTTGTGGAGAACACCAAAGGGAGTCTTTGAGAAGGAGTTTTCCAACATATTGCCTGTCAGGCCTAATATCCAGGCCACCCTTGTAACGAATCCATACAGTGTTATGACGCAGTGCAGCTTCTTTCTTTGATTTGGCAAATAACTCCGACAGCAGGGGTTTCTGGGGGGGGTGTATGTTCTCCTCTGTAGCTTCATTCCTGCCCTCTATAGGTACTTTAGTAGAGAGATCGGACCCATCCGCCATCCTCTCTTTCTTTGTTCCCAAGTTCAGGGCCCACAACTTTTGCCAGTACAACCTCATTTTGAGGTTTATCAGTCTTGCCTGCTTCTACTCCCTTCTCATCATCCAATATTTTATTTAAAGTCTTCTGAACATCTAGTTCAACAGTATGACCTTGAGGTTGCCATTCATGGTTAGTTGGGGTTAGGGGCTCGTTCCAATCTGGGTCAGGAAGTCATTGAACACTGCTCAGTTTGGTCCATCCAGCCTCCTTCAAGGCTTTTTCAGGAGACCAGGCATGAAAGGGGGTCAGCAGAAACTGGTTGTATTGCAAAGGCTTGAGAAATGGCAGCCACAGTAGTGCACGAATGCTGCTCTTTTATGCTTTCACTTGTTTCCATGTTTTCCCCATTTCTCTCCCACAAGGCTCTTTATTATCCATTTTCCTGTTGGCCGCGACCAACGCAGCTCTTTTGGTCTTATTATTTTCCTGAATTTTAGCAAGTCCATGGTGCCTGGCAGAGAAAGAAAATACTGTAGCACACTCAATGAGAAATCCCTTTAGACACATACTTAATAGGTTCTTTGCAAGTCTCACTTTCTGTAATGTGTACAGTCCAGGGCACCTCCTTCTCTTTACTTAAACCATCTTTCTCCCCTAAGCCTGCAATCGCATTTGTCTCAGTTCCATAATTACACTGTATAACACTCTCTTCATCAGTGCCCTCGCATACTGCATAACTCGGGTCACTGACACAAGGCTTTTGGCAGTTGCTAGATACGATTTCCCTGCCAGTCACTTCACTAATTACAGAGTCTATCTTAGAGTCAACAGAAGGGTGTACGTGTAGGGAGACCACTGTCTCACCTCCTCCCTTCCAGCACCCACAGCTGCATCACCAATTCCTGTGCTGGAGATCAAGTGACCGCACCCAGTGTCAGGTGTGGTCAATACCTGCAGTTTTATAAGTTCAGCGTGCAGCAGCACTTTCTTTTCAGCATGCCTAAGATCTTCTTCTTCCAATTTGAGCAGCATTTTTTGTTCTGCATCACTAATCTCCCAAACTGCAGGGACTTCAGATTCCACGACTGCTATTTCAGTTAGATCCTCTAAAGATACAGATATATCTTCACCTTTTTCTTCCTTCCTTTTTTGTCATTCGTCTGCTCCATCGCAATACTTTTTCCATCCTCCTCCATTTCTGTATCCTTTCGGCCAGAAATCTCCATCATGGCCTGGTTACTTTCCAACTTTCTCTGAACAACTGCCACATCAGCACTTCCTTCTCTACCTCCTCCTCTGTCCGGCTCCAAAATGGGCTCCTCCATCCTTGCTCACAGGAAGAAGAGCCCCCTGGTGCAAGAGTAGGAGGAATTTTATTGAAAATTGGATTTCATTACAATACAAATATGTTATATATACATTCTAAACAAAATTATTAACCAATTGTAACAAACAGAAAAAAAAAAGATTCAGTAGAAAAGAAAACATTATACAAATTGCTCTGCATTTGTCAATGTCTTACATACTATAATCTACCAATATTCTATAAAATAATATCCTAATCACTGATTCCCCATTCATTGCAATTGACCCCAAAAAGCCTAGCTCTTTCAGGAGTATATCTCATCATATCAAATTTCATGGTTTTATTCAATGATATCCCAATATTCTGAAAAAGTTCCAGATGAGATACTTCTCTCTGTTGCAGAACCCACATGCACCTAGCCTGCCAAATAAAATATTTTATTGTTGCAAATACTATGTACTTTGTCTTTGTGGTATTTCCCAAATAGCCCTCCTACAGGACCATACATTACGGTCATATAATTCTAATTTCCGAACAAAGGCTCCTTCCATGTTCTAGCCAAATATGTCCAAAATGGTTTTATATATGAACATTCTAAAAATAAGTGTTGTTGGGTTTCCACAGTTTGCCCACATGCCACTCTGGGGCAATATCTCTCTTCAAGCTGTGTATGCTTGTTATTACCCCTTACTCCTAATCTCCCAAAATTGCCTAACCAAACACAATCCCACACGAAATGGGGAAGTCTAGGGTTCACCAACTGTTGGAGTACTGTTTTTTTCCTGTGTGTCAGAGCACTCCAGGAACACTATTTTAGCCCTACATTCTGCATCTATAATCAAACCATAAATTTTTTTCCTATCTAATATTACTATCTGTTCTATACTAATGTTCCATTTCACCAGCATTTTTATACATTCCACTCCACATTGAGGAGTGTATGCCAATCTGTTCAACCCTCTGGGGTTCTTATTCTCCCATACCCTTTTGCATGGCTCTAGCCATGCATTTAACATTAGTTTCCATGGTGGATCCCCAGGTCTTATGGCTGGGCTAATATTACCAGATAGAAAAGTACTAAAAAAGAATACGATCGGGTTGATCATTGCCACCCCACCTTCGCAAACAGGACGATATGTATATTCCCTCTTAACAGGATTCAATCTAGATCCCCAGAACACCTGAAAAAATATGCTGTAAATAACTGTAAACATACTTATTGGAGGAGGGTATATATAACTTAAGTAGAGAAATATGGGGAGCAGTAGTGTTTTAGTTAAAACCACTCTTTTTTTCTTTGACAGTTGTTGTCCCTTCCAACTATTGACTAATCCTGTTGTCTTCTCCACTTTCACCTTCCAATTTAACACAGCCATGTCCCCTGGACCAAACTCTATACCTAATATAGAGATGGGCTGATCAGTCACTTGAATACCACCTATATGCCCTAACTGTGGTACCTGAGTATCACCTATTGTAACTCCCTTGCTCTTTCCCACATTAATTTTAGAACCTGAAAATTTTGAATACCGCTGAAATATATTACTTAGAGCCTCTGCAGAACTAGAAGATATTGCTATAACTAAATCATCTGCGTATGCTAGCACCTTGACCGGGGGGCAATCTGGGTTAGTTACTACTCCTGTGATCCTTTGTTCTTTCAACAAAATTCTTATAAAAATATCTATGACAAAGGTGTGAAGTAGGGGGCTCAAAGGGCAACCCTGTCTAACACCTCATTCAACCTTTATCCTCTTCCCCTCCCAACCATTTATACTAGGGATGATGGTGGCCCCTTTATACATTTGTTTTATACAGTTTACAAAGACCTCTGGAATCCCAAATGCCCTGAGAGTTTTAAACAAGAACTTGTGAGAAACCCTGTCAAAAGCTTTCTCTTGGTCAATACTTAAGATGAAGCCCTGCCTGCCCTCTAAAGAGTAATTCCCTCAGAGCCATAAGATTGTCCTGTTGTTTCCTGCCTGATATTGAACAAGACTGAAAAGGACAAATTAGTTTTGGAGCTACTTTCAATAATCTGGTCTGCAGGATTTTACTTAAGATTTTCAAATCTGTATTTAACAGACTTAATGGCTGCCAGTTACCTGTTATCTGTCTTGGACCTTTCTTGTGGAGCAGTACAAGAGCTGCTTCCTGCATAGAAGGGGCGTAATTTGATGATGTTAAAACATAATCAAACAGAATCACCAAAGCAGGGGCTAATTCTATACTAAAGGTTTTATAAAATCCTGACCCTAATCCATCCATACCCGGAGCAGAATGTGGAGCTAGCTGTGAAATAGCTGCTGTCACTTCCTTTACAGATACATCTTTAATCAAATCTTGGACCTCTATTTCAGATATCTGTGTTAACCCCAATGATTTTAATAAATTAGAGGGATCATGGTCCAGAGTGGTGGTACCAAATAGACCTGCCACATATTCTTCTACCACATTCAAAATCTCCTGTGGAGAATTTACTAACTGTCCTGTTGGTGTGTTTAGTTCTGCAATAAATCTGTTCTCAATCCTCTTATTACACTCTTTGAAAGGGTTTAATGATTTTTGTCTTACCTGAGTCCCAAATCTCAATTCCTGGTTTAGGGACTTGGCCCTATTATATTGGATGTCAGACATTTTTCCCTTAGTGTTATTAATGATTGCACTATAATCCTGTTTAGACAATTCAGCCTGGGAAATAAGATGCTGTAAATATTGTCTTAATTGCAGGTATTGCATATATTCCTTATTGGCTATATACGTAGCTCTATTCTGAAAAAGTTTCTGCCAGTTCTTTTTAGAGTCCTCCCACCATTCTGTAATGTTCTCATACATTTCCGCTACTGAGAGCCTGGCTAACATGTCCTGATTCCACATCCTTTTCATTTTTGGATCCTCTAAAAGTGTTTCATTTAAATGCCATTTATTTTTCTTACATCGTGGGGTTCCCTCCCATGATACCTGAATCTGAACTGCCATATGATCTGAAAATTCATTAGGGATTGTGGAAGCAGAAAGAATGTTTAACACTCGAGATGCAAAGGTAAAATCTATCAGAGTCCTTAAGGTACCCCTAAAATATGTAAACCCCCCATTTAGATGTATCCTTCTATAGGTATCCACCAAACCAGCTGTTCTAACTATCTGTAGTAATGCTGTAGTGTCACAAAACAACTTTGAGGTTCGAAGGCCTCTATCAGTTGTAGAGAGTCCACAGTTAAAATCTCCTGACCAGATTACAAGTCTGGATGTATGTAGATAAGGACGAATCTCTTTAAACAAGGCTACTCTCTGTGCTTTAGTTTGGGGAGCGTACACTGTTGTTATACGAAACCTTTCTGACGTGTAGGAGATATCTAACATCAAAGCCCTTCCTGGATGTATGTCAACTAATCTGGATACTTTTAGGAGGGGGTTAGCTAGTAAAATGCCTACCCCATCACAGGGTTCGGTCCCTGAGGACCAAAAGGAGGCCCCTGCCAACCAGGCTCTGGATGCAGTTTGTAATTCAGCATGGGTTTTAAGATGAGTGTCCTGAATACAAATGATGTCACTGTGTAAATTGTCCAGAGTAAGCAGGGCCCCAGCCCTCTTTCTATCATTTCTAATACTATTGATGTTTAGAGTAATGATTTTTAATGACCCCATAATATAAAAAAAGGCAAAATGTCAGTATACTTGCTTCCTGGCATTTTGGATGACCTTTGCTGTTTTGTTCGTTTTTCAATTGAATCTCCCCCTCCTCCTTCAGAATCTGTAATGGATGTTACTGAAGAACCGTCTGTCCCTTCCCCTTCAGACTCACCATCGGTTCCCACTGAATTTAATAAAGCATATTTGTTTACAGTCTGTACTGAGGCAGTTTCCTTCATATTAACTTTCCTGTTCTCCTGTGACACAGCTTTCCCTTGTCTATTTCTTTTTTATGAGATACCATTCTAAAAGGTGGCTCCTTCTCTCCTGGGGGGGGGTGGGGGCACATCTAGCTCTGTTTCACCTGTCTCCCCATTCATACCCTGGGCCTCTTCACCTGTTTCCATTCCCATTACTTCCTCTGTGGTTTGTATTCCTTCCAAATCCTGCCCTGGAGGGTCTCTTGGTGCAGGAGGGTCTGTAGGAACATTATGTTCTGGGGAGTTTGAATGCCCTGGTGATGTAGCCACTACAATGCTTGCAGAGGCTGCCTTTTTTGCATATTGTTGCTGGGCCATGTTGATTAGTCCCTCATGTGAAGGACAATCCTCCCTATTATGGGATGCCCAGGGACACCTACCATATGCATGACCTGTCCTCTCTCAAAGGTTGCAATGAAACAAGTTTAGGCAATTAGCAGAACTGTGTCCAAACTCTAAACAGTGGTTACATCTCGTGGAGTTGCAGGCAGAACTTAAATGGGCCCTTGACCCGCACTTGAAACATGACCTGGGTTGGCCGCTATAGAATATTGATCCCCTGTCTTTCTCTAAAAAAAGGTACTGGGGAGATGAGCAGGGCCTATATTTGTGGAAATTAGCTTAACTCTCACCCTCCAACTCCTGTCCCATATTTGCTCACTGTCCAAATTTGGGGTAGGTTTATTTAAGATTTCACACCTTTGTTTCAGCCAAAAGAGGATGTCCTCAATGTTTACCCCTTCATTCCTAAAAAAAACTGTAATTAATTTGACTAGGGGTTTCATTAAAGGGACCACCAAAAAAGGAATTCATAAAGGAGTATTTTTTAACACCTGGTACTGGGCCCAGAAGCGGTCTAGACTTGACACATTTTTAAAGCTAATGTCATAGTTCCTGTTTCCCAACCCTATTAGGGCAAAAATCTCAGATGAAAAAAATTTCATAGAATTCTTTAAAAGTTGCTTTGCTATATGTACCCTATCAGGGGGGTTCTCTAAGCCTCCATTGTACACTAACCTAATAGCATTCCATCTGGGAGCAGGCTCCCCTTTGTTTAAAAACAAATTGGATAATTTAAATATAGGCTCCAATGTTGGCCTACCTTCAGACCCATGTATGACCTCCTCACTGGGTCCCATCCGTAATGGAATATCTGCCCCATTCACACTCACACCTTCAGAAATATCTCTGTTTGCCATAGATTCCCCTTCATTTATATTACCCCCAACACATGCATCAATATTACCGATACCAGATACAGTAGGAAAAAGTGTTACCCCGGGGTTTGTTGGAGCTCATGTCTTGTTCATTGATGGTGGCCACTTTTGTAGGTATACGCTCTATCACCTCCTGATATGAAGGGTCCTCAGAATCAGGAACCCAGGCTCCCTGTTGTCCCTGTTTCCAACCAGCATTCTCTAATACTTGTGCAATTGAATGCTGTACTGAACCTTCATAGCAAAAGTCAGGAGCTCTGGAGCCCCAGTCTCTCTCTCTCTCCCCTTCTGCCTGTCCCTGAAGGAGTAAGTTTTCCCCATTGTTTCGGTTCGTAGTGAGTCCAGTAAATGTAACTGTTTCCCAACTCCAAATCTCATTTTGATGTTTTAGTGAGGCAAACACTTTCTGTTTCCTTTTCCTTTGGCTCTCAGCACACGGGTTCTACGCCGTTTTAAACTGCCAGCCGTTTGTTTAGCATTCCTTTGAACCACCTTGTTTTTGATAGAAGCAGTGGCCCTGTCTTTTTGGCCTGACTGTGAGTCAGAAACTGGATGACTCATCTCTGTGTTATTTACTACAGAGGATTTATCAGGTACTTGTGCCAGAGTTTCAAGCTCTTTCTCTAGCTCTGCAGCTCTTTGTATGATCTTTTCTTTTTCTAATTGAAGCATTTTAACTTTTTCTTTCAATTCAATATCCAGTACCTGCACATTCTCTGTTGTTTGACCATCTTTATTTTGCATCAGCTCTCCGTTGCTTTTCTCCACTATTTCCCCCACACAGGTAGGATCGGGTGCACCATCCTCCTTGCTGAATTCTAAGTTAGATCTTCCACATCCATAACTGTTTCTGCAGAGTTTCTGTCTTTTCCAGCCTCTATAGGAAGAGAGACAGGGGAGGAGGCCATCTCCCTTGCCACATCAGCACTTCCTCCTCTTCCTGTGTCCGACTCCAAAATGAGTCCCTCCATCCCACCTACAGGAAGTGACAGCACCCTTGGAGGCAGAGTAGGGGAATTTCCCTGATGTCCTGGCCAGATTCTCCATTCACTAAAATACACCAACAGCTTAATCTGGTTCAATTTCAGTTGGTTTGCATCCCCCTTGGGACAAGGCTGAAAATAGGTGGTATTGTCTAGCCTTCCTTTCCTGGTCAACAGAAACTAAGTAAATAAATGAATTAATTACTATGGCGAGTAATTTATTCTTATCAGCTGTTGTTTTATAATTGTGATTTAATGTGTGGCCATGGGTTGGTTTCAGACAAGTAACTCTTCCGCTAGGGATATGATGTTGTATAAGGTGAAACCTAATGCCTTATACCTCAGGTGGGGGGGGGGGTGATTAACTAATGATATAACTTCTTTGAATTTTTTTTGTATATTACAAGTAGAATAACACACTCCAGTATGGGCTGTAATAACTCGACTTCTTGGGTGGTTGAATCTCTGAGCTGTGCCTTGTGCTTCAAAACCCACCCAGGGGTATGCTGTTAACACAGAATCACTGCACACCCTGTGTGACAGGGTGGAATAGGACCCTGTCCCAATTGTTATGGAGAAAGTGTTTAAATGCAAGGATGTATTCTTTCCTTTTCTGTCTCTTCTCCATCTAGTTACGCAACCAAATTTTCCTGTGAGACCTCAGACTTGATCAGCTTGAACAGTCACGCAATTCTTTGCCTCTCACTGTCTCTCAGTTTTCTCTTGCTTTCTGCTTTCCTCCCTTGCATATCTAGATCTGCAAATATAAAAATATGTGCAAATCAGTGTATGAAAATGTAACCGATAATGAGATCACTTTTGTTTAGAAAATATTTAGTATTGCTGTTGAAATGTGTATATATTTATAATTTGAGATGACTGTAGAAAGCTAGAGGTTACTTGAGTGCAAATGCTTGAGGCCTTTTTGCAAAAGGGGCCTCAGAAACATCCTGCCTGACATTTATGAGAACAGAACATTTTGCAAAAATAGGATGTTTGCCACAGGTGGGGGGTTGAAAAAGAATTATAAAAAGGCTAAGCTGCTACTGCAATTAAAGAGATTACAAGAAATATTTTATTTTGCCTTTGTACATAGTTCTTATGAACAAGTTTATATTTTTTTATGCTACTGCTACAATAAATAAAGTTTTGGTGATTTTTTTACAACTGCTCCTGGGTTTTCAGTATGCTTCCTGACCTGTGCCTCGATGACAACCTGTTGTGTATAAGTCCCTACTTAAACCAACCCCTAAAGCACCTTAATGCTGCTATTTACATGGAGCACTTAATGTTTTTTCACCTATTTTCTATGGTTAGAAGGTTACAGAGAAGTGTTTCCTTGCCATTAACCCTTTCTGTTTCATTCTACTCTGTCTCTGGGATTAGGTAACACTACTGGGGAAATTATGTCTTCGAACTTGGCAGCTGACATGCAAGCAAAGCTGTGTCATTATATCAAACCCTACCTCTCCATGTGTTCCAGAGACAATTTGAAACCATTTCTTGTGCAGTATGTTAGCTGATGGGAAAGCTGCATTTGCTCTTGGCTCTGGTCATAGTCATCGTAGCAAAATATGAACCCAGACAGGCAATAGGCCACATACAGCTTGCACTTGACTCAAAGGAAATAACTTCCTATTGATTGCGAGATACAGTACATATCGAGTCACTTGTTAAATGTAGCCATACTATCACTACCTATTACTTCCCATGGTAACCTATTCCATACATCCACAATTCTCTAGGTAAAAAAAAATGCTCTTTTCCTTGTCCTGTAACTGTGACCCATCAATTGAAGGCATGGAATTTAGTTGTATGACATCTGTTCTTATGTTCTAGCCCCAAACATTTCCAAAGATCGTTGTTGGTTTATGCTCTGTAGATCAGGCACATGTCCGCCTTAGATGCCTGTACTCCAGCGTATAAAGACGTAAAGCTTTCAGTCTATCCTGATATCTTAGTTGTTTGACTGACCTTATTATTTTAGTACCTCTTCTCTGAACAATTTCCAACAAATAGATGTAGTCGTAGTAGTAAAACATTTTTATTTATACAGGTTTATATTGACCGAACAATTACACCATTAGGGCTGTAAATACCCTGTTTACAAGGTACTCCTGTAGATGTTTCAAGTTATCAAATTACACACATAAAAATAACATTTCAAAAAAATATTCAACAGGACATAGGCTTAAGGACTAAACATACCCAGACACAATCAATAGATTTTAACACACAGCCTATAAGTCAGACATTACAAATACCAAATGCCATTGTCCTTCTTGTTTCATTACAGACTTAAATGAAGTAACAGATATTTCTAGTGTTCGTGTTTGAGGTGGTATTTTATTCCATGTTATTGCTGATTTGTATTTGAATGTTAGCTTCCCAAAACGATTTTTTTATTTTTTGGTATAACTATTTCTCTTGATTTATTTGTTCTTAAATGAAAATGATGATTTGGATGGTCCAGTTTATCCAGAAGTCCTACATGTTTTCCATTTTTAAAAATCCTATATAATAATATTGCCCATGTCCTATCTCTTTTTTGATGTAAAGGGTCCCAATCAAGTTGTTGGTATAAATAACTGGTGGGTGTCGTATTTACTTTTTAGCACAAACCTAGCCAATCTATGATATGTAGAATTTAATTTCTGAAGTGCTTTTTTACTTACCCCACTAAAAACATGACAACCATAGTCCATAATTGGAATAATTAACTGGTTTGTCACAGTTAAGTGGTCTTTTTTTGTTAAACAATTTGATACTCTTCTCATGGCACCTTTTCTGGAGTTTATTTTTTTTTTGTTAATTGGTTTATATGCTCTTCAAAGGAAAGATGTTGGTCTGCTTGAATTCCTATGTATTTATATGTAGAGGCCTGAGTGAGGCCCAATCCATTTGCTGTTTTTATTTGCAGTTTATTTGTTTGTCTAGATTTACTTGTTTGAGGTTGACTAAAAAACATCGACTGCATCTTTTTAGGATTTAAAATCAATCTGGAAGAGGTAAACCAGGTTTGCAGTATATTGAATTCACTTTGTAAATTATGCTCAGCTTCCCTAAAGTCTTCTCCTTCTGACTCCAGCACAGTGTCATCCGCATATAATTTTATATTTGTTTTATTTATATAATTTGGGATCTCATTTGCATAAATAAGGAACAATAGGGACCCCAAGATTAATCCCTGGAGGACTCCTCAAAATGTCTTAACCACATCTAATTTAGCACCCCCTACTGTTACCAGCTAGTATCGTTCTGACAAATAGGAACAAAATCAGCTCAAAGGTTCCTCTACAGCACATATGGCACTAAGTCTACCCAGCAAAATTTTATGGTCCAGTAAGATGAACACTTTAGACAAATCCATGAACACCATGCCCACGGCTAGTGTCTCTCCAAGAAGGGAGGCTACCAGATCAACAAAGTCCATGAGCGCAGTGTTCGTGGACAGTCCCTTCTGAAATCCATATTGTAGTTTTGTCAATTTATTGTATTTTCCAAGATAACTCATTAGCTGGGTATGAACAATTCATTACATTATTTTTGTTATCATAGAAAGCAATGCAATCGGATGGTAATATGTGGGATTGGAAGCTTCACCGCCTTTTTATATTGGAACTATCTTAGCCTGCTTCCATATTTTTGGGAAGGAACCCTCTATTAAGCTTCAGTTAAATAATTCAGTTAATGTTTGTGCAATTTCATTTGCAGAATCTTTTATAAACCTGGTTTCAGTACTATCCAATCCGTGGGCCTTGTCTGTTTTTAACCTATGTATTACTGTGATTATTTCCTTCATATTAACCTTTTTGAATCTAAATGTGGGTATTGTCTCCCCCCCCCCCCGTCTTCTTCACTTTTTAATACCTTCCCAAAATCCTTATTTACTTCTGTTAGATCTTCTAAATCTGGGAAATTAATAAAATAATCATTTAAAATATTAGACACCTCTTTTGGTGTTAGGGGTCTGCCATTTTCCATAAAATTGTTTTCAGTTGACTTTTTTGTTAAGTTTGTTAAGGATTTTATTAGGGACCAATAATGTTTTGGATCAGTAGTACTATTAACTTTTTGCCTATAGAAGTACCCCTTGAATTTGCTAACTTCCTGTGTGACTTTATTTCTGATTTGCTTAAATTTGTCCCAAGTTTCTTGTTTCAGTGTTTTGTTTGCTTTTTTCCAGAGCTGATTATTTTCTTTGATTAATTTTTTAATCCCATCATTTAGCCATGGAAGTATTATTGTTTTTTTGGGGGGTATATTTCCTTAAGGGAGCACACCTATTACAAATTTCTAAAAACATGTTGGTAAATTCCTCTACAGCTAAATCCAGGTCAGGGAGCAGTGCAATCCTGTACCATTTTGAATTTGCTATTTGGTCATGAAAAACTGGCTTTTACTCATTTTTAAAGCATCTTCTGGTACTGTGGGGGTATTAGGTTGAATCTGTACCATATAATTCATTTGGACAGTACAGAAAATAGTATTATGGTCTCCCAGATTGGGTGATTTGACACCTGTTTCCAATACTAACAGGTCAGTGGTCACAAACAATTAGATCCAAAATATTTTCTGGGCTACTTATCTTCCATTTTCTTGTAGTGGAATCTATCAATTGGACCAAATGAAGACCTTATAAAGATTCTTCTATCTTCTGCCCACACTTTCCATCCCAAGCAGCATTAAAATCTCTAGCCAAAATTACGTTTTTGTTCGTTACCTGATCCATCACTTGTTGTACACATTTATCCAATGCCATCATTTTTATTTTGGGTGGAGAGTATACTGCACCAGTTATCAAGTTAAGTGTATATAAATGTACCAATGTAAATTCTATCCCCCTCCATACTTCCAGAAAATAGAACTTTTAATTGGCCCAATGAATGTATAATATATATCAGTACTTCCCCTCATGACCTTCTATCCTGTCTATAATTATAGTATTCCCTTAATTCAGTCTCATTGTGGTCAACCTTCTTACTCAACCATGTTTCAGTCAGAATAATAATATCGGGTTGCTCCAGTTCAACCCACATTTTAAATAAATCCATTTTGTTTATAAAACTTCTTCCATTGTCCTGCATTATTTTTAAAGGCCTCTTTGTAGGACCAGGATTTATTTCCACATCCCCGATGAGAATCAGAGACAACCAAAGCACCTGGTTCCTTTGCCCATTTAATGAGTAACAAATCTTTATTTGCTTGATTTCTGTTTGTATTTTGATTTTATTAAAAGGATTTCTCCCTTTTTCTACTCCAGTTTGCTGTGAACCTGTGTTACAAAATAAACCAGTGCATACTGTTGTCTGAGATTTCAGAGAGGAGGTTTCCATATTTACTGGATCACATACGTGATCACATATACTGACTCACACGTGTGATCTGTACTATGAATCAGGCTGGTTGAACCTATCAAATCATCTTATTTATCTTACCTGCACAATGGCAAAAAAATCTATCTTGGGACTGACTCCATTATGTATTCAAAACCTACTCCGACTGAATCCTGGCTCACGACCCTCCACCAGATCTGAACGCCAACCTTTCCTGGTTCGAGATACCAGACTGCACAGGGACAAGATCTTTCCCATACAGGGCCCAACATGGTTCAATGCGCTTAGTCCACCTACTCTATCCTCAACCTCGCTTGAAGCTTTCAAATCCATGCT
The DNA here is from genome assembly GCA_016271365.2 of Neoceratodus forsteri. Classification (NCBI taxonomy): domain Eukaryota; kingdom Metazoa; phylum Chordata; order Ceratodontiformes; family Ceratodontidae; genus Neoceratodus; species Neoceratodus forsteri. The sequence continues at coordinate 419,042,217 of CM028137.1, read as the reverse complement.
GTGCCCACCTCACCACCACTAGCAACTGTGACTGTGCTAGATAAAGACTACTACTTCCTCATGTCCATCCTCACATCTGAGGCCTCTTCCTCCCTGACTAATGAACCCTCTGGTACCTCTACTACTTCCTGTCTCCCACCCAAACTCACTCCCCCTTTTTCCTGTCCTCTCACTTACTCTCCCGCTCCACCACCTTTCCTCCTCTCTAGCCTCCTTTTGGCGCATAATGATCACCCTCTTCCTAGAAGTTTCCTTAACCTCGAAATTGTCTACTCGCTTGAACCTGTTATAGCTTGTTTTTCTATGAAACTTAAAAACGTTACTGCCTTAAACTGTTAATAGCAAATTTATGATGTAACTTTCCTGTCTGGTTTTACCTGTAATGTGTATCGTGCTTTGTTAAATGTTCTTTGTGACGTGGAACCTTTGTAAAAGAGCCCTGGCTCAAAGGTATTAATTCCTAGACTAACAAACAAACAAACATATTTGTAACAAACAGATAATTCCAGCAAAGATACCCAGAAAATGTATGGGCATACTGCTTAGCATGTTTTTTCCCCATTTTTATTAAAGAAAACCCAATTCCACGGTCTCAAAGATTTACTTATAAATATTTATCACTTGCAAAATAATTTAATGGTGACCCTTATTTTAATTTACTTTTTCAAATGTCTCTATACTTATAGATAAAATCATAGTTTCCTACTAGGAAAAAAGCTGCAAGTTACTTAATTAAAACCCCACTATCAAATATAGTGAATAAAAGCTTAAATGTACAATTTTATGTTTGTCACAGCTAACTTTACTCAAGTTGAACTTTTTCCTGAGTGGTGCTCGTGCCACTCATGCTCACACTGCCGTTCACGCTAGAGGGCAGCGCAGGCTTTTAAATCTGTTGTGAGCCTGCCCCAGGTGACGGCTTGGTTATCAGCTCCCCCAAGCCCCTTACACCTGAGACAGTAGCCAGAAACACAGTTTAAGCATGCACTCAGTCTTTGCAGTTAAAAATTGCTGCACTTGGTGATCTGCTGCTGTGTACAGTTGAATTCAGGACAGTGCTAGATGACTGCTCATCTCCTCTCAGAATGGTAGTAAAGTGCAGGTGTTCCTCTGGCAGGTTAGTGTGTGATGTTCAGGTAGCAGGCAGTGCTGACAGTAAAGTGCAGGTGTTCCTCTGGCAGGTTAGTGTGTAATGTTCAGGTAGCAGGCAGTACTGGCTTTTAAATCTGTTGTGACCACCCCGGTGACATCTCGGTTGTCAGTGACCTTCAGATGTCATTTTTGTTGTCGGGGATGAAAACTATGGGCACTACTTCAGATGAGGCCTCAGCAATGAGGTGTACAAGGGCAGTAATACCTTTTGATCTCTACTAGTTATATGCCTTGCTATGCATCCCAATAGTCCCCTGGCCTTGTTTGCTATTGCATGGCATTTTTTACTAGTTTTTATTTTATATTCAAGTTTATTGAAACATTCTGGTACAATACATTAGACATATTACATTCATATTTCATTCTCTTTAGCAGTCAGTTATAGCCTTTTCAAACCTTGTTATCATAATTCATATAGCAGGTTACAATTCTTTGCTTTCTATGTATTCTTTATATTCAACTTTGACCATTTAACAAGTATTCCTTCGCCTCTCCTCTCATTAATTTACACATTCAGTCATGGTCCAAATTCTCTATGTTCATTTATGTCATTGCATAATCTCTAGGGGGCCCTTTGGGTTGATCATTTATGGGGTATTCTTTCTAGTTGGAGTGTTGAGTAGTGAGTCTGACCATACCAATCACCTGGCCCAACTGCAGGTAAGCCCACATGTCCTCAAGTTAGCTTTATACATCAGCTCCTGTATATGTCCAAAAGATATGGGAGTGGTGAGTTGGGGGCTTGAGCACTGCCTCCAGCAGTTTGAGGTGCGTCCCTTCCCCCATTTGTGTTGTATGACTTGAGTGTAGAAATATGATCAGTAGTGGTATGTTTCCATTATTCTGAAGGAAAGTGTGATCCACCGATCTTGCACCTAGTGGGGCTCCCTCCATAGTTAGCACTTACTTACTCTTCCAGTGGGCCGAGTACCCCTCAGTGCACCAGAGTAGGGTGAACCGCATTTGCACGGCCAGGCAGTAGTCTTCTAAGTTGGGGATGGCCCTCCCTTCCTTTTATTTTATTAGCTTGAATGATAAGAGTATTAATTCATTCTGGGCTTACCTGGGTGACCAGACATAGTGAGAGATCATGCACCACCAGATCTGAAAGTGTTTTTTCGATATTCACAAAGATAGACACTGAAACAGATACAAGAAACTTGGTAATACACTTATGGTGACAGATTGTATCTGGGAGTATAGCGGCAAATGTAGTAGTGTCCATTTAGACATGTCTTGTCAGATCTGGAGGACAAGAGGATCATAATTAAATAAAAATAGCTTCTTGAGGTTTTTATTTATGTGAATGCCAAGACATTGAATTTTGGATCTATTCCAATCTAGGGGCAAAAGATTTAAGAGTTCCTGAGATGGGTTGTAGTAAAACTTGAGGACCTCTGTTTTAGTTTTATTTAGGGAATAGCCAGCATGTGAGCCAAACTTTTCCAAAAAAGATTAAATGTGTGGGATCCATTTCTCAGTATTAGTGAGGAATAGTAGGACATTGTCCACATAGAGTGAAATCTTGTGTTCGACATCTCCCACCTCCACACCTGTTATATTTGGGTTATCTCTGACAGCCTTAGTCAGTGGCTCAATGTAGAGGGCAAATAGCAGGGACAATAGCAGGTAGCCCTGTCGGGTGCCACTACCCAGTGGAAATCTGTCAGATATGCCTCCGTTAACTCAGACATATCCTTGAGGGGCAGTGTACAGGGCCTTTAGACCATCTACGAATATTTGGGGAAAACCAAATTGTTCTGATACAAGAAAGAGGAATGGCCACGAGACTTTATTGAATGCTTTTTCTGTGTCTAGGCTCATCACACAGGAGGTAGTCCAATCTTGTGTGATTTTATCGATAATGTTGTTTGTGCATCTGATGCTGTCCAGGGCCCGCCTACCTGTCACGAGCCCTGTTTGATCTAAATGAACTAGCTGAGTGATAATTTTATTCAGGCAAGCTGCTATAATAGTGTTGGGTATTGTGCTGGGCTCTGTTGGACACCGTCTGACTTCATTATTATGATCTAAAAAACCCTTGGTTACCTGATGAGAAATGTAGTCTTTTGGGGAATGTCAGGAAAGCACTACACCATAACAAAACATACAATACCCCTCTTACAGGTTTTAGGACTGAGAAAAGACAATAAGAAGAAATGGAAGCTGTCATAAAAGCAACATAAGGTTCTTTTACTATCATACTAGCTTGCTTTATAGGACAGTCATTGTACATTGCATACTAATTATGTAACATACGTACCCAGGAATCTGGTTCTCTTGAACACTGCAGTGTCATGCCAGGTCTGCTTGCAATTTCCTTAGTGAGGGGGCATGGGAAAAGGGGATGAGATCGTAGTCTGGTGATTGTCTGCTCATGTGCATGTGATGATCGCACTTACTATTACTTCTATTGGTCAGTTTTGGGGGGCAACAGAGTATTTTCTCAGTTTATCCTTTAAAATGCTACAAAGTACAGCATTCTAGACATAATAATGCGCTTATGTCAATGATGTGTTCTTATGGATGAAACATTTTGTAATGTATCATCACGCTCTCTGAAAGGTCCATTTATAAAATTATAGCTGTGCCAGCACATGACACCTTAGCTGTAGAGGGCATTCCCGGGTAAATAAATCATTATATTTATGACATTATCACAGCAAATAGCAGTGCAGTTCGAGCCTAGAACATTAGTTATGGTGTTTTGTCTCTCCTCTACAGGATCTTATGTAGGATAAAGGTTGTGCATTAGAAGCAGTGCAGTTTCATGGCTTATATCTAGGTTCTATGCAAGAATAAAGAATCACCTAGCCTTATGTGTATGTAAACATATACTAAACTTGTGTAGATGTTCCCTAGCTATGTGTGTGAAACCCTAGCTCTGTATATAATTTGCCCCCCCCCAGTGTGTGTATGTGTGTGAGTGTGATGCCCCACTTATGACTGTGGGCTGTGTACTTGTGTGTCATCTGCATGGCATGAGCATACAGGTAATCATGATGTGCCTTGTTCATGTGATGGGTGTTTGGATAAGTCATGTGCTTGTGGGTGAGCATATTCTTACAATTCCCCGTTACCTGTGAGCATACAGGTAACACAGAGAGAAGAAAGAATGTATGTTATAGCAGAGGCCTTGGCTGGGGTGAACTATAACATAACCAAGGTAGCATTGGCAATAGCAAATGTGACTGTGTGATCCATGCACTTTGTAGTACATGCTATATTGTCACAGTGGGGGCACTACCACGTGGCAATACGTTTGTTATTAATGAGATCTGGGATCTTACCAGTTTCTAAATCTCATATTTGTAATGGTGGGGAGTGCAGAGCTTCCATAAGCAGAGCAAAGGATTTTCCCACCTATGCGGTGTTGTCTAGCCTCCCTATTATTTTTTTTTAAACTCACATTTTATTTCAGAGATCAAGTGTACAGCTCATACATAGCATTTTGATCATAAAATGAACCAGAACTCTCACTTGTTTCATCTAATTTCCATATTAGTTCAATTAACATAACTACTGCATAATCTGAAAGGGAAGACACAATACTCAGCACCTCTAAGATTACCCCTCCTCTTCCACTTCTTCAGCTGGTTTTCAAGATTTTCTGATAGAGTTCTCCTAAGTTGCAATGTGGTGTACAGCTCTCTTAGAAATCTGTGCATCTTCCAATAAAAGATAAGATGACATAAACCCCTTTCCAGGTGGCTAATCAATACTGCTCTGGTAGAATAAACTAAGCGGGTTTAATTTTACACAGTTCAGATTCTAATATAATAGAAAACATAGGGGCAGTGCCCCTACAATTAGTGACTCAACAGGAGTCTTGTAACTTTATAGGGAGACTCTTTCGGGCAATCCTTGGTAAGAGACCTTGTAATAGCCTAGGGGGCTGGGATGGCCCCTTTCACACTATTTCCCTTCCCAGGAGTCCAAGCTCCAGAATGTTTCCAGTATTTTGTCTATACATGACCCAAGTGGAATCTCTTCATGACAGCTGGGCACCAGAGCATTCCAGGAGCGCAGGACCACTCATTGTGAGCTTTCTTAATCCAGCAAGCTGGAGCCTTCCTCTACTCCCCTCCTCTCCCATATCTCCCACAGCTCTTTGTGTTTCTCTTCTGTCAATCTGTGTTTGGCTGTCAGGCCTTCCAGTCACTTGAGCCCTTCTACTCTATTTCTCCAGGAGCCCAAATCTGGTGGGGGTAGAGGTGAGCCATCTGGATGTGATTTCTTTCAGTGCAGCCAGGCACATCAGCCTAAACAGGGACTGCTAACTGCTCTTCCCGACTCTCCCAAGATCCAATCCCAGGAAAAGAGAGTCAGAGGAGCATGGGATAAGGACACCCCATAGTGAACCGAGGGTCTGACTTACCCCCTGCCAAAATCCCCTCACCTTTGGGCATGACCAAAAAATGTGGGTATGTGTGCCCACTTGTCCACATCCTCTCCAACACAGATCTGTGCTCCCACCTGGGAAATGCTTCATGACAGAAGGCATGTGGAAGAATCTGGTGAGGCATTTCCAGCAGAAATCCCTCCAAATTGGAGATGCTGTCATTCTCCACCCCCTTCCTCAAGTCTCCTGCCAGCATTGGTCGGTGGTTGGGGATCCCAGCTCTCTCTCCCATCTGTCAATGATGGCCCAGAAATGGGCATTGGCCTCTCCCTGTAAGGCCCTATATCCCATTGGAGATTGTCCTTCTCTGCTCAGTCAATATGGCTGACCAATACATAAATTCCTCTAGACTAGTCATAACCCTTGAAATCTTGGGTATTAAACTGTTTGTGCTTAAATAATGCCTTACTTGAAGACATCTATAAATATTTGACTTATCTAGGCAACATTTTTGCTGCACCTGTTCAAATGACATTAAAACATCCCCCTGCAGTAAATTACGGAACTTAACTATGGCCCTGCTATTCCATACCCTGAAACCTGGGTCCGTCTGCATGGGAAGGAAAGCTGGGTCACCTAATATAGAAGTTAGTGGGCCTATTCCCTGTGGTGTCTGGGTCACCCTTCTAGCACTGATCAAGACCCTAAGTGTGTGTCTGGTCCAGTGGCTTTTGATTGTTTGCCATGTCATGGTGGTGATCTGGGCATGAGGCAGGGAGGTTAGAGAAAATCTCTTAGGCAAGGCAAGGCAAAATTTATTTAAAAGACGCCCAGTCCTGGAGGCTCTAGGCGCCGCACAAATTTTAAACAAGATTTAAAAACAAAATTAAAATGACACAAAATTTTATACAAAGTAAGAATAAATAAGTCTAATAAAATCAGAACTTTTACTGTATATACTGATCTAAATATCAAAGGCTTGGGAAAAAAGAAATGTCCTCAGGTGGGCCTTAAAGATATCCACTGTGGGGGCTTCCCTGACCTGAGCTGGCAAAGAATTCCACAGAATGGGAGCCGCTACACTGAAGGCTCAATCGCCAGCTGATTTTAGCCTCATTCTGGGAATGGTCAGGAAGCCACCATCAGAAGATCGAAGAGGGCGGGTAGGGAGGGCAGGTAACAGAAGGTTTGACAGGTAACCAGGACTCTGCCTATGTAAGGTCTTATAGGTGAGAAGACTCACCTTAAAGAGGACTCTCCACTTGACTGGCAGCCAGTGCAATTCGCATATAATACCAGTGTAATATGGCAGAACCTTTGCTGCCCAGTCAACAACCGGGCAGCTGCATTTTGCACCAGCTGCAGTCTGCGGAGAGATCCTCCTGTGACCCTGAGATAGAGCGCATTACAGTAGTCAAGCCTAGATGTGACTAAGACATGTATCAAGGTAGGGAGGTCCAGAGGCAGAACAAGGGGCTTAATCCTGGCAATGTTTCTAAGATGAAAAAACAGGTACGAACCGTGGAGGATATTTGAGCTTCCATGGTTAAGTTCCTGTCAAGAATCACCACAAGATTTCGAACCCAGAGGAGGCCTTCAATGACACAGCTCCAAGAACAAGCCCAGTTTCTGAGTCAGAGGCCATCCCATCATGAACTCTGTTCAGCTCCACTACCAATACCTCCGTCTTGTCAGGGTTCAGTCACAACCAGCTGGAGGCCATCCAGTCGTTAATCTCGGCCAGACAGATTTTAAGCACTTCCACTGCATTGGATGTTCCTGGGGCAAAGGAAAAATATAGCTGAGTGTCATCGGCATAGCAATGAAAACTCGAACCATATTTCCTAATGATCCCTCCCAGGGGCAGCATGTACACTACGAACAACATTGGGGCCAGTACTGATCCTTGAGGGACTCTGCAAAATAGGAAACTGGGTGTAGATGAAGAATTCCCCATCATGACCCGTTGCCTTCTGTTGGTAAGAAAGAACTCAAACCAGTTGATGACAGTACTGGTGAGTCCACATAACTCCCTAAGGTGGACAAGCAACACACAATGGTCCACAGTGTCAAATGCTGGAGAGAGATCAAGGAGAACAAGAATTGTCTTGTCCCCCCGATCTCTAGCCCTGAGGAGGTCATTCTGCACCCAAACAAGTGCAGTTTCTGTGCTATGTCTAGCCCGAAATGCCGACTGGAAGGGTTCATACAACTCATGAGTCACGAGATGCTCTTCCAACTGAAGTGCTACCACCTTTTCCACCACCTTCCCCAAAAATGGAAGGTTGGATATAGCACGGTAATTCACCTTGATCTCCGGGTCCAAAGATGATTTCTTTAAGAGGGGTCTCACCAGAGCCTCCTTGAAGGCATCTGGAAAGACCCCCTCAGAAAGGGAACACCGTACAATCAAGGCAAACACCAGGCCAACAGAGTCAACGCATCTCATTGAAAAATGCGTTGGCACCGGGTCCAGTTCACAAAAGATATGCTTCATGTTGGCTGCCACCTCGATAACCTCACTAACCTCCACTAGTCTAAACTCTTCCCAGCTAGGCAGAGTGTTCTCAGAACACGTCAGGCGACCACTGTCAGCTATAGCATTACTGGCTGAAGAAGCCACCCGCTGGATCGAGGACACCCTGTCTGAAAAAAAACGAGCAAACTCCTCACAATCTATGTTAGAAAAAACCCTCCCAGGCTGCAGACAGGCAGGATGGAGAAGCCTGTCCACAGTCCGGAAGAGTAAGGCTGGTCGGTTCTTCCCGGCAGCAATCTCCCTAGACAGGAACACTGCCTTCTTATGGTTGATTGCCTCCTGGTACGCACTATAGTGTGTGCACAGGACCAGTTTGTCTGCCTCCAGACAGGATCTCGTCCAGCAGCGCTCTAATCTCCTACCCATCTTCTTCATCTCCCTGAGCTCCCCGTCAAACCACGGGGACCTCAGGTATGAAGTTCTGGGTCGTACACGGACAGGTGCGAGGGAGTTGATGGTCACAGATAGCACCCTATTATAGGTATCAACCCTGACATCAACACCTCCAACGAATGCAGCACCCACACTAGACAATTTAGCTGCCGCCAGAAAACCCTCAGGGGTCAAACCCCGTAAAGGGCGACAGCTAATCATCTCAGCAGGGGAAGGGCTTATGGCGGGAGCCCCAAGTGTGAACTGCACTGTGCAGTGATCGGACCAATGTACTCGATCAATCCTGAGATCACTGATCTCAAGCCCCAGCGAGAACACCAGGTCCAACATGTGGCCATCCTTTTTAATTTTTTTTTTCATTTTCGTCTTTATGCCACCTTCCTAGCTGCCAGCCACCCGGTAGTATCGACCCGGTCACGGGCCACGGCTTCCACTCCCCAAATCGGCCTCGGGCTCTCCGATACCCCGTGGCTTACCCCCCACGGCGGGGCTGCGGAAGTGGGCAAGGGAACGCCACCGCAGACACTGGGATGGTTGGAGAGCTGGCCTGGGAAGCTAATTGAAACCGTGGTGGGCTTCGTGAGGGTGGCTGACGGCCGTCCTTTCGGTTTTCTCGGGGAGGCGGGGTCGTGCAATGGCGTCAGGCGTCACGCCCGCCTCCAGCATGTGTTTTGCGCGGTAGCTGTGCGACTCCGGCCTCCGCTGAGTAGCTGGTGCTCCAGACGCCATCCCGCCCTCCCCTGGAGAAGGAGAGCAGTCCCTGGGGCGCTCCATCCTTCCCTCCGTCGTTCTCTTCCAGCGACCAGTCCGTTCCTGAACCCAAGTCGCCGGCGTCGCATGCGGAAATCCAACCGCTGCGCCGACGGGCCGGCACTACATGTGGCCATCCTGATGAATTGACACAGTAACAACCTGCGTCAATCCTAAAGAGGACATAGTCTGCAAAAATCACAGCTATATCTGTGATTCCCGTCATCGACCCAAACATTGAAATCCCCCAGAAAAACACATAAGGGGGATCCCAACGTTCCATCAGCGACAAATTCTGCGATCTCCTGCAGGAAATTCCCCATAGACCCAGAAGGGCGATAGATGAGGAAGATCCTGCAGCCTGCATCAGGTCCTCCAAGAATAGCCATACATTCAAAGGAACCTGGAGTTCTCACTGGGTGCATGGTGAAGGTCAGGCTGGATCTGAAAGAAATAGCTACACCGCCACCCCTGTGTTCCACTCTGGGGCAGTGCACCACGGTATATCTAGGAGGGACTGCGGCCTCAAAAATCAGGCCCGCATCATCTCCCACCCAGGTCTCCGTGATGCAAGCCAGATCGACTGAAGAAATCAAGACAGCAATAATTGCTGTCTTATTTCTAATCGATCTGGCACTGCAAAGCACTGTCATCAGGGGATTGGAGGGTGGTGCAGCTCCTCGGGTTACCAGACCACTCGGTCTGGTGGACTCCCTGGGAATGGGCACCAACCACGTCTGGCCTCTCCCAGATGCCCGTCATAGCCCAGGGTGCCTTCTGGACCTAACAACCTCAATCCTACCACCACCGGTACATGGGTCGCCCCAATGTCCACGACTAACACAATCCCTTCCAATCCCCACTTCCCGACAGTGTCTGACAATAGTGTCTGACACTGGGAAGGGATAGAAGGGCACAAGTCGTGTAACAGTGAGCTCCCATAAATAATCTTGGCCCCCTTAAATCCTCCCATATAACCCCTGCACATCCCAAGCAACTAATACAGTACTTTACTGTCAGACTATAAACAAACACAATTTATATCTAAAATATCTGCCTGGCCTACTCAAATATTAAAATTTCTACTATTAATTAACATATAAACAAACCACAACTGCTTCGCACTAATGCTCTCTAGCTAGGAATTCCCTTCTTAATAATAATTAAGACAGTAGGATACAAACTAATAAACTTTAACACTACTTAGAAGGGACAAAAGGAGAACCTGCCCTTTTTTCTTCATTATTTACTAATAAAATTTCAGTACCGAGTGGTGGTCGGCCATCTGCCTTCGCGCTTACGTCGGTACAGCAATTTGAAAGAGATACTATCCCGCCCCTTGGACTCTCAGGTCCTAGTCTCCCCCAAGTACACCTCTGGCAGTTAGAAAAGCAAGGACCCACTGCACAGCCTCTCACGCCATGCAGGTCCTTCAGTCAAGAGGGTAATTTTGGGCTACAATGCCCAACACACAGGTGGGTACAAATTCGTTCATCCTTCTGTTCCTAGCCGCTTACGAGCGGCGTTGCAGTCCACAAATCCAAATGTTCAAAACACACAGGTTTAGCGCTTGTGAGCAGCATGGCAATTTAAAGGGATACTATCCTCGCCCTCGGACTCTCAGATCCTAGCTTCCCCCTACATACACCTCTGGCAGTTAGAAAAGCAAAGGACCCACTGCACAGCCTCTCACGCCATGCAGGTCCTTCAGTCAAGAGGGTAATTCTGGGCTTCAACGCCCAACACATAGGGGGGCACAAAAACGTTCGTCCTTCTGATTCCTAGCCGCTTACGAGTGGAGTTGCAGTCCACAGCTCCAAGTGTTCAAAACACACAGTGTTAGCCGCTTGTGAGCAGCATGGCAATTTAAAAGGGATACTATCCCCGCCCCTCGGACTCTCAGATCCTAGCTTCCCCCTACATACACCTCTGGCAGTTAGAAAAGCAAAGGACCCACTGTACAGCCTCTCACACCATGCAGGTCCTTCAGTCAAGAGGGTAATTCTGGGCTTCAACACCCAACACATAGGGGGGCACAAAAACATTCGTCCTTCTGATTCCTAGCTACATAAGAGCAGTGTTGCAGTCCACAGCTCCAAATGTTCAAAACACACAGTGTTAGATTGAAATATCTCTATACCCTGCCACCCTTCCTCTTTCAACCAGAAGATGACTGGGGCTATTTGAGCTGCTAGATAGTGCAGTTTGAGCTCCAGGTAGGCAAGTCCCCCGATCTTTGGGTTGAGAGAGAAGCTCCACTCTAATCCTTCACTGGCCTCCCTGCCAGACAACCTTTGATAGGTCACCTAAGACCCTTTTCAAGTACCCCCTTCGGGATCCCTATGGGAAGCGCTTGAAACAAAAACATGAACTGGGGGAGGACATTCATTTTTACTGTCTCCACTCTCCCTCACAAGGAAAGCGGGATCAGCTTCCATCTGATGATGTCAGCAGAGATCTCCCTCCACAGCTTCCCGTAGTTCAGTTCAAACAGGCTAGTTATACTGTACGTGGGGCGACCTTAATCCTCAAGTACCTCACCGTATTAGCCTTGTCTCGCTTATAAGGGAAATCCCTCATTACTTTTCTGAGAATCATCCCTCCAAACCTCATTGCCTCTGACTTATCATAGTACATTTTATAACCTGAGACCCACCCGTATTCCTCTAATTCCCTCTTTAACGCTGGGAGGGATTCTTTGTGGGGGGTGATATAGAAAAGGGAGTCATACAGAGAGATTTTATGCTCTCTTCCCCCTTACGTTAATGCTGTTGATGTCCTTTTTGGCCCTAATCCTCACTGCCAATGGTTCTATACACAGGGCAAATAATAAAGGGGACAGGGGACATCCCTGCCTCATTCCCCTTTTAAGATGGAACCTCCCTGTCGTGAATCCATTGACCCATATCACAGCCTGTGGGCCAGCATAGCGAGCCCCCACACTCCTTCTAAACTTGGGCCGAAAATCCCAGCTCCGATAGGGTATGATGGAGAAACCCCCAATTCACCCTTTCAAAGGCTTTCTCTGCGTCCATAAAGATGGCCAAGGTACATTGGTTGTCTGCCTGTTGGTGGGTAATCAGGTTCAGCAGGCACCTGATGTTATCATGTAGAAGTCTCCCATTAATGAACCCCATTTGATTGGGATGGACTAAGCGCCCCACCACTTTTTATAACCTCTTAGCTGAAAGAGAGGTGTAGATTTTCTGGTTGGCATTCAACAAAGGGATAGGTTGGTAGGACTCTCATTCTGCCAGATCTTTACCTTCCTTATGGATTACCGTGATCTGTGCATACTGCCAACTCAGTGGTGTAGTCCCCTCCTGCTGGACCTCTCTACATACCCTACCTAACAACAGGGCCAGCAGATCTTTAAATGTCTTGTACAGCTCTGCTGGTATGCCATCTGGACCGGGAGCCTTGCTCACCTTCAGTGCCTGCATGCTTGTGAGGACCTTGTTGTCTCCAAGTGGGGAGTCCAGGAAGTTGCTCTCTTCTTGGGATAGCTTCTATAGTTTGGTCCTTGCAAAAAAACTGTCCAATTTGTAACAGAACTCGTCTACTGGTTCCTGGGTATATAAAAATTAGTAGAACCTCCCGAACTGGTTAGTTGTGTCTTCTGGGTTCGAGGCCCAGCTACCCTGTGAGGTCCTCACTTTAAGGATATTCCATGAGGTGGCCTCCTTTCGGATTTGCCGGGCAAGTAATCTTTCCGCCCTCCTCCCAATTCATAAAATCTTTGACGGGAATATCTAAGCTGCCCCTCTATTTTGTCATCTAACAGTTTATTTAATTTCTGCCTGTCAATGTCTAGTTCTCTTTTGACTTCTGGGTTTAGGGCTATTTTATGTTCCACTTTCAGGTCCCATAGCCTGGCTTCCAGACCTGTAATCTCTTCCTGGTTTCTCTTTTTCAGTATGGAGACATATTGTATAATTTTCCCAGTCAGGAAGGCTTTCAACCCATCCCACCAAATGGCAGCTGTGGTATCATGAGCTGGATTATTGTGAATATATTCCTCAACTACCCCCTGGATCAACTCCTTAAACTCGGATTTGTTCAACAGAGAGACATTTAGTCTCCATGAGGAATTCCTGACCTCTGCGGTTGGGCAGAGCTTCATCGAGACCAACCCATGATCTGAGAGTGTCCTGGCCCGGAATTTTGCCTCCTTCATTTGTACACCTATTCTTTTGGTAACAATATCAGGTCAGTTCTGGAGTAGGCATTATTGGGGGGGGGGGGACCAACATGAGTAGTCCCTGACCCTTGGATTTAAATAGCTCCATATGTCTAACAAACCCAGGTCTCTAATGAGTGTGGTCAGTGTTCTAGCTGCCTGGGATGGTGGCCCTTGTTTGGAGTCTGGTCAGTCCAGTGAGGGGCCCAGGACTAAATTAAAATCTCCTCCCACTACTGTTAGCTCACCTGGAGGGGGCATCATCCTCAGCAACACTTTCTCTAAGAAAGTGTGGTTATCTGTGTCAGAGTTGGATACGTAGATGTTTACTATTGTACAAGATTGACCCCTGTACTTGCCTTTTTCTATACTAAATCTACCATCCTCATGTGCATCACTATATTCCACTTGAAAAGGACAGTCCTTGTGTATTAAAATGGTCACCCTTCTCCTATGGGGATGTGCCAGATAGGAGGCCGAGAAAACCTGTCCTACCCAGGCCCGCTTCAATTTGGCACTTTTCTTTTGGTCCAAGTGGGTCTCTTGTAGGAGGGCTAACTCCACCCTTGCTTGACTGAGCTCATTTAGCACCCTCTTTCTTTTAATTGGGCTGCCCATTTCCCTAACGTTGTAAGATATGATTACTCCTTCATCCATAAGGTAGGTATCTCCCCCCCCCACTTACTGTGTTTAAGCAGTCAAGTCTCCCTAGTTTTATCATAACAACAACAACATGAACATAACATAACAGTTTTAAACATAAACATGCACCTTCCAACATACGTTGTGCACCCTACCCGCTTTATTGATGTTATTAAGCCAGCTGGATGTGGCCCATCTATTGTGGGCCATGCGCTCATCATGCGCTTTTGGGTAATTGGCCTTTTCTGCCTGCCAAACCTACATTAGTTAGTTGCCTGCTTCCTATAAGCCTTATGGCATGAACCATCTTTCATGCTTTGCTTCCTGCTGCTGTAGGAAACCCTTCCTTATCCTTCCATCTACCCCCGAGGATAGGTAACTATCGGGGATGGTAAGAAGAAGAACACATCATCTTTACTGAGATAATCAGTTGGCATTCATTCAATCCCCCCAACTCCATTTTCCATTCCTACACACCTCTGAGGAGTCCTTCTTTTCCCCTAGTCTGGGCCATCCTGGGGGAATCTATTCCAAGCTGCTTCCCATCAAGGCCTGAAAAGGTTCAGAATCTTCCTTGTTTCGTTGGGAGATCATGGTCCTTTCAGAGATCTCCCCCAGGGACACCACCCCCTCGTTAATCCAAGCAGCAGGGTTCAATGCTGGCATACCTTGGCATATCCTGACATCAGTCTGTATAGGGGGAACTGGAGGGAAAGCTCAGGAGTGAGACCCGGGGAGCCCTTCCCTCTGAGATCTATTTCAACGGCTAAGGCAGGAAGGAGTCCCTGACTGAGGACCCATGCTCCTCAATAATCTCGGGAGGGCTGGCCTGGGCCTCAGTTGTCCCTGTGAACCTGAGGTCACCCTAGCAAAGACCAGGTGGACCGCCACGGAGCCGGAAGGCAGGCCGCACCTTGCCCTCCTTCCCCTCCCCTCCCGCAAACCACTGGGCCCCCAGCACCGCTTCAGCGCCAAAGCCAGAGACCAGCTCTAGATTTCAGCTCATGTCCAAGAGCACACCCCAGGCTGCTATTTGCTCTCGTGAGAGACTCAACCCCCCACAGCCACAGCCCCCCCTTGGTAAACATATATACATGATTAAATCATTCTACTCATTATTCCATCCTCCTGCAGTAGTGCCAGTCTCCAGTGCCCCAGAACAGTACTCTCCATAGAGAGGGGCTAATTCTGTCCAAGTCAGTGAACCAGCCCTTTTAAGGGAAAAGGGAATAATAAAGCCAACCAATTAAGGATATGTGATAGTTCACTCAGTTCTCTGCTGAGTTGCTGCTTTCTTCCTTCTGTCTCAGGGATGTTCCCGCCTCAGCCTCCTGGTGTAAACCACTCCTATTCAACCACTGAGAGTCCTCCTCCTCCTCGTTGCTTCATTGCCTCGAGTTTCTTCTCCTCTTCCAAGGCTCCCTTTCTCTCCATCTGGCCTCCAGTGAAGAGAATCTGGCCTACTGAGCAGATCACTTGAGACTTTCTGTTCAAGCAAGGTTGAGTGTGCCTCAGCGAGAGATCTGAAGATCACTGGTCCCTTTGGCAGAAAGACTTTTAACTGGGCCAGAGCAGTGAGGTGCATCTTAATACTTTTAGTTACCAGGAACTTTTTATGTCAAGAAGGATTCTCCTTTTCTGATGCATGTAGGGACTGAAGTCATGATCAAAAAACAAATGTGTGTCCCCTAGTAGCACTGCTTTTTTACCCCAGGCTGCCAGTAATACACATGTTTTGGTGCAATAGTCCAGAAATTTTAGGACAATAGAATGAGGAGTAGCCTTTGGGCCCACTGTTTTTTTTTTTTCACTAATGCTCTGTGCACTTGGACTATACTGAATGTTTGGTCTTTAGGTAGGTCAAGTAGCTCCTTCAAGAAACTGTCCAAAAAAGGCTCCATACACTCCCCCTCTTCAGTATCCTCTGGGAGTCCGTAGATGCGAATATTGTCCCTATGGGAACATAATTCCGGGTCATCCAATTTCTCTAGCCATTCCCTGTCTCTTTTTAAAAGATACTGGAGCACTTCTTCATGCTCCTGTACCTCTGGATTAGTCTCTGAGAGGTCCACCTCCAGTTCTCCAGCGCGGCGGTCTACCGCTGCTATCTCTGCCTTAGTCTCCAACATCAATTTTTCCATTTTCTTCATTGTGCCATAGATTTTCTGCAGCTCTTGGCACAGCCTCCGGGAAGTAATTGTGAAGTCCTCCTCCGTTTCATCTTCCGAGTATGTAGCCGGAGAGGTGGGTGGATCTGAGGCCTTGCTCTTTACCATCAACCTGACACCTCGTGAGTCTGGGGCCAGAGTCGGCTTCAAATATTCATGCAAATTCTCTTTGGTGCGACACTTTGGTGGCATCTTCCAACTCTTTTCTCCTTTATTGATTGAGTCGCTAAATGGGGGGCACCGACAGGTGCCAGAAACCACACAAATTGAAAGAATTAAGATCCCGGGGGTCGGAGCTCCGACAACTAGCTGCGCATCAGGAAGGCGGTGGAACCAGAAGCCAGCCTTCCTATTATTAAAGTGTAACTGTGTTAACTTGTGACTGGTCTGACTGAAAATCCTAGCAATAAAGTGTATATTATATGTAGTGAAACTTTCTTCTTGTGCAAGACTGGCAATACCATGTAGCATAGGCTGTATTACATCCTGGTTTAATTTACTGTTAAGTAATTTAGCATGCTTCCCAATGTCGGCCAAATCAGTCTGATTCCAAATAGATAATTTAGTCCCCAAAACTACCTGTGGCAGATCCTAAAATGCCGGTCACACCAGGAAGACCTAACCCTTCTCACCTCATGAATTCTGTAGCATCTATTGACAGAAGCAGTATGCCAGCTGGGTTCAGCTGCCCCGGAGAGGAGGAGTCAATGCAAATGAGGAAGGCATTGGCCAGTCAGGATACAGTTAGAGTAGAGTGCTACCTGCAGTCAGCCTGAAGGACCTCAGAACTTTTCTCCACTAAACTGTCAACACTGCCCTGGAGCTTTTCTCTTCAGAGATCTTCTTGAGCCATTTTCTTTCTTTCTGAGTGCTGTTTTAAGGTATTTTGTATATTTTCTTCATTTTATCTATTTTTACTGCATCTGTGCTGGGTTCCGCACAGTTGCTGGATTTTTTCGTATTTTCCTGCTTCTGTGTTTTTTTTCTGAAGTAAATTTCGCCCTTGTGCACGATAAATTGCGTCATTTTTATTTAATTTGTTAGTTTTAGTATTTTAGGTGGTTTTAACACTTTGTGATAAAATCATTGATTTTTTTTTCGCATGCTCGCATTTTTTCCGTTGCGCACCAGTGCAAATTCTTGGAACCCTTTTTTCTCTGTTTAAATTCAAAATGATTAATATTTGAAGGGTAATCCCCTCTCTTTTGGAGTGAGACTCTCTTGTTTGATGTGCAGTGGCTTTGTTAACAAGAGGTGTGGAAGTGGTTCTGTTTTTCCTCTATGAAAAAAAAAATCTCAAAGTTGATTTTGATTTGTTTGAGCCTTGGCCTAACTATTATTATCTGGGCTTTTAGTCTACCTCCCCCTCCTCTAAAAGTGCTGAGGAGGGTACCTCAAGTTAACACAAAAGAAATGACAAGTCCCCTTGGGACTTCTATTTTTATAAGTCTGGTTCTGTAGTAGTTGTTTCTCTGTCCAAGCCTTTAGTTTGAAAATAGGCAGGGTGTCCTCTTCCCTGCACAAAGATAGAGATTAATCTCCTCTGACCCTCCCTCCTGAAGGACTTAGGGAGACATCAGGGGTTGATAAAATTATGCCTTCTGCAACTGAATTTCTGAGAGCTTGGCAATTATTCCAGACTTTATTTTTCTGGGCATTTCTTGGCTCCTTCGGGTCCGGAGTATTCCTCTCCTTGTTAATCCTTACGCCCAAGGATATTATTGTTATGATTATTATTAGTAATTTAGGAGAGGATTTTCCTTCTTGAGCTCCTCTCGGGGCCCACTAATTCCAGTCGGTCACCCTGAGGTTGATTCCAGTTATGGTATAATGAGGCATATATATTCATCCGGTGGACTCCCTGGACTTTCCCCTCCAGGATGACACTGATAAAGAGGTAGAGGATGACGACTTCGTAGATCTGGTGGTTGCTCTCCCCCAAAGAAGTTGACAACTCTCTGAAGACTCCTACAGGTAGGTTCTGGAAACCCCTCCTTCTCTTTCGGGGTTAACAGAAGCATTCAGATGAAGTACCAGCTCGGTAAGTGTTCTGCTGTTTTTATCTGTACACTTTCAGATAAAAGAGAGTTAGTACAAACAGCGGCCTGCTTCTCAGCCTCGTGCCACTGTCTGCTTTCCCTTCAGAGATGGACTCTAGATAATCATATACCATGTGTAAGTAATTTTACATAATACCTTTAACCTTTGTAGCATACGCTATTATATATTAAGAGTGTTTGAAGTATATTTTATTGATGGTAATCTGGAAGTTTTGTCTAGACCTTATGGAATGAACTTGTATAAAATAGTAAGAGATGCTCATGAGCCAATGAAATTGTCCTGCACTAAATGCCAGAGTTACTATGTTGATGTTTTTTATGTATCAAAAAAGCTGTATGTTAAAATAGCCAATATTCGCATTAATATAAAGTTGGATATATTAAATGTGGATGTAAAAAATTATGATTTTAATAAAGGAAGTATAAAAAAAAAATAAGTTTTGATGTATACTATCCTTGCCGTAGTGCAGCATCCCTTGAGCAATATTCACAAGAAGGTTTGCTGGAATACCCAAGTGGCATTTAGTAGCACTATGCTCTCATAGTAAGTCATAATGTTACAGATTCTAGAGTCTTGGTGTAGTTCTTTTCTCTCAGGCTTGCCTGTCTGAAAAGTTCCAGCCTTTTGGGTTATGCTTCGGTACAAATTTTGGTTGGTCTTTATGTCAAACTGAAGCTGACAGGCGCTTATGGACGAGTTTAACTCTCCTAGTTCTCAGTTAAATATAAGCATTCCTTCCCCAGAAGTCTCACTGGTGGGCTTCGGGTAGGAATTATTCTCCCTTTAACCCTTTTTTCCTACGCCAACACATTAGGACATTTCTAAATGTGAAGTTTTCCAGGGGTTTAGGCATGAATGCTCTTTCATTCCTGATAATCCCTTTTTTCTTCAGTTATTTTTCTTCTTGGTTCAAGTTTTTCCCTTCTTTGGTTGGTAAAAAAAAAAAAAATTAAATAAAGGGAGATGGATATATGCAGATATTATATAATGGCAAGAAAAAATCCTGGACTCTGATTGGTCAGTCTTGCGCTGGAGCCGTGATGTTATCCCAGTACAACATCACGGGTCTAGTCTCAGCCTCACCATGAACTTGTAGGTTATTTTTTGTAGCTAGATGCTTTTTTGGACCTAGAGCTCTTTTTTTTTTTTTGCATCTCCTCTTAAGAAACAAAAATATTTTTCCACACTAATAAAAACATTCTTTAAAATTATTTATTTATTTTATATTTAACAATGAGCCATTGTATAATAGCAATAATGCCCTCCAGGGTGTGTGTCATTTGGGATAACATCATGCCTCAGTTGTTGGACGCACTCGGCCTGCGGCCTCGTGCCCAACCACCTGAGGCGTGACGTTATCCCAGCACGACAGACACCCTGTTGGGCATTATTGCTTAATTAACATTTAAATATATATACAGCATATCTATATACATGATAAGTAAATAAATATCTAAAGTTTACCTCCAAATGCTGCCTTCTCTGTTGTT